>OX465581.1:73802440-75002440 GCA_950022655.1 Alentia gelatinosa
TAGTATATCAAACATCCTCATTCTCATCAAGTACACGTTGTAATCATCCTGATATCCAAGACTATAACAAGGGGACGCTCTTAGATATCGCATTATCAATTATTAATGATTTTAATTTGTAGTACAGGGAGCTGTTTCAAAACCATAGACTTAACCCACGTTTTGAAACAGCTCCCTGGTTTAGTTCTTTCAAATGAAGTTCTTTCCTTTATGAAAATATGTTATGTACCTGTAAAAAAATTCTTAAATACAGAAATACAGAAACGCTTCAGACATATTTCTTCCTACTGAATAATATACTGGATTCATCCTCATACTCTGTTAATTTGTTATTGAAACCTGTTAATTGTAGGTCGCTAGTAGCAGCTATATAATCTACAACACCTTCTGCCCCATTGTATTGTCTTATTCATGTTCTGTGCCAAAGAATCAGTTCATGGCTATATATGTAATATGAACAATAATTGTATATGTGCAACACATTCTAAATCCAATATAGGGAAACTGGGAAAAGAAGCATGCAAGAAATTGCCTTTTAAAATCATGATTGTTGTCGTCAGGGTTAGGACATCCCTCCATCTTTTATATCCCGGTATGCCTTCACGGATGACCAGGAATCCATATTTCACCCAGAAAAAAGGCAGACGTGCAACCCCCTTCCTCCCTGATCTGCCCCCTCTCCTCGACATATCTCAATCACGCCATCCTAGCACTTGCCTTTCTATTTCCTCTTTTGAGTGCGGGTTTGGGGTTGGGAATAATACGCGCGCTTTCCTGCTGTAGGCGATAGTATCTTTTGGAGGACACAGAGAAAAGGGGTCAGTGCTGAGATTGATCTTCGGCGCTGACTACCACCGATGGTACAATAACTCACAGTTGTGGCGCCTAATGCAATAGAAACAATGGTAACAGGCAGACGCGGAGGACAGGACTTGCCTCCACCCACCTCTTACACGCATCAACGGACATGGGCATAACAGCCTCGTTCTGATAATCTAGCTGGGTCATGTGCTACCCCTTATCCATAGATTCGGGCCATGAATTTTCAGATTAATCTGTGGCGCATCGGGAAATCATCCCAATGCTTAAAATCGAGCAGTGGGATGTCTGGATGTCTGGCGAAAATGATGAGGGGTATAAAAAAACATCTTCCCGAGCTGCCCTTTTTATAGCAGTGCCTCCAATCATGGGCCGTGGTATATTGGGCGGGGACATGACGTCTTAGGGTCGTGGTCGCCGATGCGGACAGGTAGGGGCGGCAATTCTAGCCTCCTCTTGTGCCTCCAGCCCCGCCGACACCCTCATCCCCTCCCGGGCCCTGTCTAATAGGATTACCCCCGACGCTGTCATACGTCGCCTCTCCGACGCCCCTAACCCTAACAGATGCCATCTTACCTAAGAGCAGCTCACCGACGCCTTGATTCGCCCACAGCACAGCTCACCTCATGCTCAACACACTTCATCTACTCATGCAGTTTTCTTAGCAAACCATCGAGTACACTCTGCACATAACAACGACCAATGACGCTGACGTTAGGGGTGGAGTGGCTTTTATCAGGACCGAGCGGTTTTAATCATATTCAGCACCAAAGTAATTAAACTGCCACGTGAATGTTCTTTTTGATGATATTTTAACGTAATCAAAGTATGACGTTAACGGGTCGAGTCAATCAATTAGGGACTAAAATAATAACATTAAGGACCTCCGCGTCTGATTAAGAGTGATTCCCCTGTTGTTAATTAAAATGATATGGCCATATCATGACTAGATACCACGAGCACTGAAGGTATTCCAGTTGGCCTATGATAGCCATGTGAAATAGCTATGTAGTTAACAGCGGAATAAGATAATAGCTTTGCCATTATGTTTTTGTATTCCTAGCTTCTTTCTGCAACATTTTTTTCATATCCTCAATTATTATTGCCATCCAAATAATTATGATATATTATATATATATATTGATATAGGATAAGAAAATCATTTCGGAGAAGATGTTTTCCTGCAATTAACCTAAATTACGTCGTCATCGGGGACGTGTTTGGGTGATGTGTGTACTTTACACATGGTACTTAGAGACTCTCACAACACCAGTACAAATGGATCCATCCCGGGTGTTAGTGCGATTATCCCAGATCCGTTCTAGGTCATGGCGGGACTCCAGCGAATAAGGGTCAGTAGACTGGGTCTGGATATTATACCCGTTGTGTGAATACACAACGTAGCCCTCCGGCTCGGCTCCCGCTTCTGCGCAGCAGAATAGCGAGTACGTTGCCGACCCCCGAGCAATTGCGAGCATAACGCTGACCTTCACCGACTCAATACGTTATAGCACGATATAAAGGGCAATTGTACTCATACTACTACCAGAGACATGTATATGTTTGTCCCTCTCTTTGATATCTTACACAAAGCCTGTAATAAGATCGCACGTGATTATTTGCTTGTGCTATCATATTCTGTAGAACTATATCAACTGACATCAGTGGAACGCTGATTTCTCTATTTTGGTTTTAAAACATTTCTTACTGACAAAACTTAATCAGTTACATTTTCGAGTCCCATCACCTATCATGATATTTAATAACCACGTTGGTTCAATATTGTATGAGTGGTGTTCTGCATAGGGCGGCATTCTTCAAACATGTTTCTGTCCTACATCTGCATATGTAGATATTGGAAGAGGTCTTAAATATATTCATTAGCCTACCTTCCTTCTTATTATCTGTGGGTCAAATCTTCTCCTGCCGTAGTGGAGTTCTTATGATACAGATGGAGAAGCTCCTTGTCGGATTAGATGTCAAATCAGTCTCTCTGAGGACATTTCTGAAATTCTGTTTGTTATTAGAAGTGAGTGTATATACTGAATTCGAAATGACTGTGCCCTAGACAATCGTACGAGAGGTTTGAATTAAGCAACGTAGTGATGGCGATTGAGGATGTCACTAGGGAAAAGCTTTTACTATGTAACAACTTTTCTGATATATCAGTATAGACAGCGCCATCACTAAGAGTGATTAGTCTTTCCAGTCTAATCCATTTTATAAAGTCACTCTTGCTCATTCTCTTCAATTGCCATCTCTTCATCTTGGAAAGCCTCATTACACATTTCGCAAAGCTAAGCAATAGATTGTAAAATCGTAGATTCGCTTATTCAAAATATTTATATCAACAAAGCACTGAAGTGTAAATACTTATCTAATCCACCTGTGCATCTCATAGAAAGCTAGCTAGGCTATCTACCTGTTGGCTGTTTTACAAACCAATTCCCTGATGAGCTCTATGGCTAGACTAAGGGAGAATACAATGTTGTTTCAGCACACTAGGGAAGTGAGGTTAACAATCCCTTCTGTCCGTAGCCCTTTATCCCTACCCACACGTACACCCAGAGATACCCCCAACCCCCATACTCTACAAGCATTGGCTGTTATCAGGAGCTAATCGATAACGGGCTGATCAAGGTGGAGCCTTGAACAGGGTCGGGCAGACCCGAGAGAACACGGGGCGCCCGCCTCTCCCTCCGGCCACATGGGGATCGAGGGTGAGGGCGGGGGCAGGGTCCGGACAGAGGTTAGGGCTCTCATCACAGAAATTGACTTGATGAGAACCAGTGCCCAACATTTTTATCTGGTTGGAATTCCATCTTTTATAAACACAATTTGGCAGGGGATTTTATTTCGCATTATCCTTTACCAGGCCCAACTTGATATTGATACGGGTTTTGCTAGGGTATACGATACTAGTGGGAAACTAGGTCTCGGTGAAAATATGTCAAAGTTACGAGGTGAGGATCGAAAAAATTAATGCCAGAGACCTTGGCCAAATATCTCTGGCATTTTTTCCCTAATCCTATAGACCTTTAAATATCGATAAAATAGGTGATTCGCTTACCACCGATTTAATGTGAAGCCATGTGAAATCTTATCCAGTAATTCCAACTCATATGTTGTTGTTTCCCGTCGGTTTCCTAGCAATTATGCAGGTTGCTATGCAAGTTGCTATGTGACAACGTCACAGCCACGCCATAGCCGCATCAGTGTAGTATGTTAACATTTTGCAGGATTCGAAATCATGTCATTTGCGCCATTAACGATTATTCCTACTAATGAATCTATTTTACATTAATGTCCAGCATGGAATACCTCCATATGCCATCTTGGAATGCCTGAATCCGTACTATCCACTATTTTTAGATTCACCGATCGTAGCCTTTTGTCAGTTGTCAGCCTCAGGTAATAAACGTCAACCTCATGTAGTAAACTTCAGCCTTCGGCATTAAATGCAAGTTTCTACACCCCCCAGCAGCGGGATGTAACTATAGAGTGTTTGGCCATAGATATATTAGGAATATTCTTTTTATATGTTCCGTAGTACTTACCATCCAATCTCGGCCTCAGTTTTGTGTTTTCTGTGTAACATACTTGTAGTCATGGCATACCCAATCGGGAACTATTTATTTAATAAGCATCCCCAGAGCTGATCCTAACTCCTAGGTTAAAATAACCTGCCTTATTTCAAAATGCATTCAGGACAGATGAGAGCCGGGATCCTGATCAGGAGTTTCATGTTCGACATGGCAAACGGCTCCGTGATCATGTGAAGAACGTGTAAGATTAAACTCCCCTTTTTTTGTAGCTCCCTATTTTAGAGAGGCGTTGGCCGAACAAGTTACAAATTACAGGTGCTCTTTGAGGTTCTCAGTAAGCAACATGCAAATTTGCCATGAACAGCACAGAAACAAAGCATGTTCAAGATTTCAGATTTCCAAATATGACAATAAAAATCCCAACTCACTGGGCCACAATACTTGTCACCTTTTCTGACATTTAGCTCGTGTATCTAATCCTCTGTATTACAGTGAGGGGACTTCCGTGGGGTCTTGATTTTTACTGCTATTAAATTGTGTAGCTTCGAGGCCTTCATGCCTGCCCGCACAATGTGGTGTCAAGCCCAGGGCACCAGGCAGGTATAGTGCGTGTGTGCCGTGGTGAGGAGTGGTAGGGCGAGGGACATTGGTGGGGTTAAGCCGTCTCCAGTGCCTACACAGTCCCTATCGGCTGTACAGACCTCAGTCCACCTCCTCCTTGCCATTCACATCCGACCGGACCTGAGTCGCCCGCATCGTCGCCAGTGGGCGTGAGAGTTGTCTAAATAGAGTTCTTAGGGGATGAGCCTGTACGGAAACTCGGAAGGTTTCCCACGGTAGACGTGTGGGTCTACTGAAGGATGCGGACTTGATAGACTAAGACGGAGAAGGGAGTGGGCGTGATATAGTCTCGTATTGAGAAGGATCGACGTGATAGATTTGTACGGAAGGAAGGCGTGATTGGTCTTTACTGGACGCGGGTTCCTCTGATAGGTGAAGGGGTTGCTACGGAAGACGTGGTTGTGGTCCTGATAAAGACCTCCAAATTGAGAGGGCGGGTCCTAAACTGTTTGAGTCCCAAATAGCTCAATAATGCTACCTATTTGTATGTACCATGTAATAGTTTGCCTAGATAGACTCTGGATGCTCTGGATAAAACATTGTGACGAAGGTGTATGGAATAGTCCATTCCTGACTATTATGATTAGCTAAATTTCAATAGAGTAATTTGATAAGAAATGTCTTGCCTATAAGATGGCCTCTCCTGATGTCTGCGTGGAGTACATCTATTTAGAGACATATTTCGATAGAGCTCTCATTTTCTTTTTTATCCATTCCCTATATTTATATGTATCCTCGGAGTTACTTTTTATGCTCTCAAAGTACTTGTTTCAAAGTGGATCTGATCTAAAGCTGATAGTTAAGAAGGATATAAATGTAGCAGTCTTAATAGAAATAGATGAGTGGTCATCACACATGCCAATTAAACAGTATAGTCTTACCAAGCTTTAGCCTAATGCATATTACATTTTTATAGTATGCTGGATAGTCTAGCAATAGTAGGCCTGTGCTTAAGAGACCTGTCTTGATCCATGTGTCCGTAGGGAGACTTGTCTATACTACGCCTATGTCGGCCGCGATAGAACTACGCTGAATAAGCTCCTTCAGCTGATAGATAATACACACAGGATACACGTGTAAGAATTCAGTGGTGTGACCCTGATGGATAATGTACTAACGTATACATTTTTTTCTAAAGTAGTACATCTTTACTCCCCATTGTCCCTCTGGATTTTTTCTTTACAGGGGTGTTGGAGACTAGATGGGCGGGGTGCCCATGATAAACCTGCACTCAGGAAGCAGGAGGTGCATGGTGCCCTCATAGACTTGAGGGCAGGGCAGGGCGGGGAGGGAGGGGCGGGCTGCGGACGAGTAAGGCCCGCGTGGCAGGCGGATGTCTGATCTTAGTCGGCAGGATGCGTCTATGAATTAATGATCATGGCATCCCTCACTCGGCGCCATATTGACGCCACCCTATTTAAGACACGGCGTGCCCCCACCTCTCATCCCGTGCCCCACCCTCTCACGACACCATAACCTCACCCCATCCCATACACACCCTACACCCCAGCCACGCACCCTCCCATACAGCACCCCCTACATCAGTACACGCCACAAAACAGTTATTGCATAAACACTCAAAACATACTGAGCGAGATCAAATATTTATATTGACATAGACTGCTGGGAAGATTGTCAATTTAGTATTTGGGTTTTTTGGTCATTGTATTCATTCTATAATCAATTACTGATATACTGATATACCATAAATCGACTTCAATACATCCCTTATTAATTGATTTTATTAGTGCCATCAACCTTTCACCTATAACATATTGCGTTATATCCCTTTATATCATATCGCATTTTACGATGAAATGACGGAAAATTAAATTGATAATAGAAATAGTATTGCCTGAAGAAGTCTACTGAATGTCGACGAAACGTTGCAAATAATTAATCGAAATCTGTCCCCCTCCTATCTCAATGTATAATCACCCCCCCCCCCCCCCCCCCCACCAATAAGGTATTTTAAAACCAGCTTGTTTGGTTTTAGTTGGATCTTAGTACAACTTGTGAAATAGTATAAAACGTACGTCTCCCTGTCATGTTGAATTAGATGATCTTAGAGGAACACATGTGTCCCCAAAGAAATCTTACACAATTGATAATCTTCTGACTGACCATCCTGACAGATCGGCAGCCCTATCAACCGTTTCTACGGATTCCCCATTCTCTGCATCAAGTATCCAGCCCCCACTACACAAATCTCCTCCGTGAATTCTGCCATAGCCTTCCCATTGAGGGTTATGTTATGACCACCGGTAGGGCCATCGGATTGCATGTGTGTGCCGCCTAACTCTAGCACCATCACGACTTCCTGCCTACTACACCCGTCTACTACCATGCCGGTCTAAGGTTGCCGGTTCCCTGGGGCCACACAGATATATACGGACCGGCCGAGGACCTCTATACTGCCGTCCCCGATGGCCAGATAACCGGGAGGCCCCAGCTTACCGCCTGTCGATGGAGATGAGCAGCTTCGTCTACGGCTTTCCTGGCTAAACTACAGAAGCCATAGGGCCAGTGTCCAGGGATTTATGGCTTTAACTTGACCGGTCGTTTATCACGGCTGCCATTGCACACGCCCGTATTGTTCGAGGCCAAGGGCACCAGCATCTTTTGTTCCGCCACCCCCCTTTTTGTCGCTCATGTCCTTCGGTGTTTGTGACTTGGCAATATTACCTTCTAGTCTGAAGTAATAGTCGTGATTTGATCCTCACAGACAAGGGAATTGTCGGTTAAATTGCTAGCAATAATACGTGTTCATCGTTTCAGGAGTCCACTGTGGCTGTACATAATCTGTTTGATAAGCTGAGGGTTCTGTGCAATACGTTTGGGAAACATGCTAGTTTACCACCATCATGCCTAATATCAATAATTAGAATATCTAACTCGAAATCCTATTTTGGGGACAGATATGTTGCAACAGCCTGTGTGCTATTGATAGACAGAGCATCAAAACACAATTTACATAATATCTAGGATATGCCGGTTGCTATTTCTGTCACAGGTAGGAATATGCTGGTTTTTCCTGCATATTGCCAATATTGCCGTGTAAGATATGACATCAATCTCTTCTATAATGTCAGAAATAGGTATTTCCCTTGCGATGTCAAGACGGCCTGAGTTAAAAAGGCATATTAACAATTGGTCTTATATCTACAAAATTAAAATATCCAAAGGATATAGTGGCTAATCTGAAGGTATGTTTTCTGCCACATTATTCCGAACAGGTTCTATCATTATATATTTACACCGATAAAGATGGCAATTTTTACCATCAAGTGTAAAGAATATATATCGCTTTATAATGCGAAGCGCAATCAATGGGGAATTGGTGTATGCATGTACTTGGGAATTGGAATTGATATAATTCATATGCACATGTATGTATATCATACTAATTGGAGTGTAAAAAGCGCATGTACTATTTCAGCTTAGTCACAAGCTGTCATCGCCAGTATGACACTTGATTAGTCAGAGCGGCAAAAAGAAGCCAGAAAACGTGGCTTCCGTGCGGACGTCCATTTGTAGCAACATTAGTGGAGGGCAGGCGAAGGCTAAGGGAGGTGCTAGGGTCTAGGTACGTCGCCCTAACCTTGGGTTAGTGGCGGGGACGCGCGCAGGCCGCGAGGAACGCTGAGGCTGGTGCTCCACCTCTTCTGTCTATACCAGCTCCATTAAGGCTGCTGGTCCCTTGCCCTGTTAATGGCGAAAGTCCCCCGCACGCCGGTCACATACTCCCCTTTTGGTGCTCGGGGCCAACAATTAATTCCAGTGGTGTCGCATGAAATCTGCGTCATGCGTGTGTTTATGGCATAGGGTGACATGGTGGGCGATAATACAGCGATAATCCCCTTAACCCGCCCTTGGGGGTGACCCTTGACGGAATGTATGAGAACAACCGTCAGGGCTTGTCTACAACCTCGTTCACAGACAAACAATTCAGTATTATTTATAGCTGACGATAAAGACAGGCATGGCAATAAAGTGTAATCTTTGAGTCACAGAATGTGACATTCGTTTGTATCTATCTTAACAATGAAGAAGGATACCCCGAAGCAGGGTCCAAACACAGCAATTGCTGTGAATTCTAATTGGTCAGGATCATCGGCCTATTATTACTAAATCGGTGTATTGCTTTGTTAGACGCTGCACTAAGACTGAGCCGTAGTTGTGAGCCTGTTAGATGACTACTCTAATTGGGTACTTTGCAGTGTTACAGGCGATTAATTAGCCGTAATGCCAGCCGTTATTGACCATATCCGCCAGCTTTAATATCAATTCCGACGGGATCACCTTACTTTGCAAATAGGTTCAGATGTCCAGACAAGCGGTAGTGACATGCCCATGTCATATGGTGTTCTTATACTTACACACAAGCCATTCATGTTCTCTCATTCACAAATTCTGATATAACTTAGCACTTGGATGTTGAACTGCCTAATCAAACAAACTCCTATGGCGGACTCTATGAGATACTACCCACTGTTAGTGGTGCAGTATAAGTAATGTTCGGGCGCACTGAGCCCGTAGTGAACATTTAGGCGCACTGTGCCCGTAATGTAACTCGTAAGTACACTTGTAAGTACATGATATTAAGGTATATAATTGTAAGAAAACCGTAGTAACTGAGTCCGTAGGGATATCATTCTTGGCATTTTGTCGAACGGCCATCCTTCTGGGCTCAGTAACCTCATTTTCCCTTAGTCATATACTCAACTTCATTTACTGTTGGTTTTGTCCACATGTTCCGGTATGTGCCAGCCGTGTTTTCATATTTAGATATGTTCCTTTAGACATATTTAGGTGAGCTGTCGAAAGACATACGGTTATCATAATCAGGAAATCGTGCAGATATGACATCGGAGATGTATCGTTTGTAAGAGTTCACCTCCTGATGAATACATCACACGTCATGTCTCCTAACCTCTAAATATTTTATATCCTTATAGCTTGTAGACATCAGTTGAATAATATTACGTCTGATCCTTTGGGTATTTAAATGGTTACATGATCAGCTCTGGCATGTTCGGTACAATGATTTACACCCATCGTATACTATTCATTGTTGGGTTTTTGTAAAATAAGGGCTCTGAAAATGACACCCCAAAGCAGGACACCAACCCAGCTGTTACTTCACCTTTATGACATTTGTGTACTCTACTTTTCTTCAACGGCGGATCGGTTGAAATTTCCCCTGACATTATTGTCTAACCTTGATCTCTATGATTATATATCAAGGCGCTGTGTCCAACTGTCCTAGATACTTAATCAAATTGATTATATACGATAAAACAGATCTAATAATTAATGATAACTGAAACATAGCAAGATAATCTCTAGACTCTAAAGAAAATATCATCACAAATCAAGGTGAAATACGCACCAGGAAAAACATATATCGTGATTTACAAAGGCATTTAAACCCTATCAAATATTCCATTATGTGTTGAATGGTAGCTCTTTAGCAGCGCATACCAGGCGTTCATTACGCCGAATTAATAAGGAAAAGATTGCCAGACTAGTTGCTACGAGTGTTTGAGCAGCTGGGGGCTTTAGGGATTCTGTGTTCCTTGAGCTGCTCGTAATGCGAGGATGGGTATGGGCAGGTTTCGCATGTCAACAGAGAGGTGTGGTTTAATGCGCGCTGTTCCACCCACATCACTGCTAGTCCCTATGGGGAATTATTCCTATCTACCCTCAGTGGGTGCGCCACGAGGATGGGGAAGTATAGTGATCAACATAACAAGAACAATATTGGCAGGGCTAGGTCAGCGCTAGTCCGGGGGCTTTGTGTCTGATGAAAGACTGCCAAACAATAGCCATGCTGAAAGAAAGAGGACGGACAGGCACTTGTCGTAGATAAGGATCGCCTACAAGTAGGTTGGCAGGCGGCCTGACTGAGTGTTAAATCGCGACGCTGGGATGTGTTGGGTATGACTCATCGGAGGTTGTTCTAAGCAGTCGGCACGATCCTCTTCTCCAGCCGGTAGTCCTTGGGCAGGGGCTGGCCGCCTACCTGCAGCCTCCTGAGGGCCTTGAGGGAATGGGATTGGGGGACTGCTCCTTTATTCCACCTGACATGCACAGCCACCGTCAACGAGCACCTGGACGTGGCACGTGTACGGAGTGCCACCTGCTGCGACCTCATGCTCGTTCCGAACAGGGTGGAAAATTGAAATAACTATTTTCTTAATTAAGCTGTGGTATGGATTCGGGTCACGTTTGTTCCCACATCCCGCTTACTCAAAGGCCGCATGTAATGGTGTGTGTTCGGGTAAGGATAGGCATGTGGGTGGAGCCTGAACTGAACAAAGGCAATGACTTAAGTGGGTTCTAGGATAGGAGACAATGTTCCAAGAAATTCTGATCCCGACTCGGCGGTTGAGCTAACTACTACAATGGACTGTGAGGTGGGCCAACAGTTCTAGGCCAGTTCGTTTTCCCTTCTCTCTCTCTCTCTCTCTCTCTCTCTCTCTCTTTCTATCTATCTCTCCTTTTCTATCTTCTATTCGCTTTCCCTCTGTCTGTCTTGCCTCCCCACACCCGGCCTGCCTTGCTGCAGCCTCCTCTATGCTAGCACATCCGCGGCCTGAAACACTAGGGGATGGCAGCCACATGCTGACGGCCTCACCACCACCGCCGCCGTCGCCTCCACCACCACGCCACCACCACCGCCGCCACCACTAGCACCACTCGCTGCAACCCAGGCATCAGTTGATCGCGCCGCGCAGAGCCGACCGGTTGGCTGGTGGCTCCTGGTTTGGGAGCGGCCTGGTGGCGGCTCTGTCGTTTTGGTTGGCGAGGAGGCCTCGACGGACGGTGGGACGTTTCGCTCTTTGTGGTGGGAGCATGTGGAATCGGCGGTGAGACGTACCGAGCAACACGCGTCAACCCAGAGATCCCCGGCACATGGACAGTCTTCAAATACTCTTTGTCTAATGTGGGAACACGGCTAAGTGAGAGAAGCAAGCCGTTGGCGTGGTTATTGCAGCGCGCCACCCGCAGTCTTCTCACTACTCCTCTCTCAGGTAACACCAGCTGAACGAGCTGCTCACCAAGCCTAGGAACAGAGCAGAAGCTGCGTCAGGAGAGTTACAGAGAGCAGCTCACAGGAGAGAAGCAAAGAGGGAGTAGGCTTAGGAGCGAGAGAGAGAGAGAGAGAGAGGTGGTTGGGTCGGCGCTACCCATATGACCCGCGTGTATGAACATATAGAGCACATGCCCGGCCCCGTGGAGGAGCCTGGGGACGCGGGAGTTGGGTAATGCACCCTGGAGTTTACCCTTGATTCTATACCGGATGTGTACTACTATTACCACTACCATTATTACTACTCTTACGGTTGCAGTGTGCCCTGGCATCGTCATGTCACAAATGGTCGGTCGTCCACAGAGGGCTGCGCACTACCATGTCAATGTGTCGCTGTACCTAACGCTCGTATAGTTACAATATCTAGTCTACAACAAAACTTCACCAACACGAATTAGTCCACTGGAAGCACAGGATTATTGCCCATTTTCTCTTTTTCTGCCAATAGATACACATATATGTACATCAGGATACGAGACGAATAGCCCCAAAATCTAAAAATCACCATGGCTCGCGTCGTCTTGTCCGTAAAGTTGCTGTGTGTCTGTGTTATGTTATCTAGCCTTGCTGGTGTTACTCTTGCAGTGGCGACCACGCTCAGCTTTGACGGCACTCAGTACCTCACCATAAGTTTACCCAGCGCGTCGCGGACGGAAGTCGAGGATATCTCTATACGCTTCCGCTCGAGTCGTCCCAATGGCCTCATCTTCGCCACCATTTCTAGTAAGACCACTGACCGCCTGGAGCTCATGCTGGAGGGAGGCAAGCTGCGTTACGACGCCAACCTCGGTAGTGGTAGTAAGGTAAGTTGGCCAACTTTGTATTCATATCTCTGGCATGAGGTGGTAATTTTCTTTTATTATTTTGTAAGTTGATCCGCGCCATGATGCACGCAATGGTGTTATGCGCTAACTACTGTGTTTGCTTATCTGCGCCCAGCAGGCCGGTGGTAGTACCACCCCGCCACCCGTAATGCCCAGGTATACAGGCCTTAATCGCCAGGATTGCAGCAGGGGAGCGATCCTCGTGACAAGCATCAAATGGCAGATACCGGCCGGCTTAGATGGGCGCAGCATACGAATGGAGTATGGAGGAAAGAGGGTGGGGACGATGGGGGGTAACGGTCATCTCCGGTCTCCACGCTAGGAGCTAGGCTCTAACAGGCATGCTGACCGGGAACGGGGGAGTGAAAGGCGGTTGGTGGGAGGGGGGTGTAGAGGGGTTTTTTTTTCTGTTGGGTGGAGGGGGCCCGAGGCTAGTAGGCCTGCGGTGTGTGAGATTTTTATAGAATGTGGGATTTTGGGGTCAGAGGATGTAGGGCCGTTGGGCCTGGATTCAAAGGGGTGGGAGGAAAAAGATGGCAAGGTTCCAAAGGTAGTGGTTGACCAAAAGGGTATG
Organism: Alentia gelatinosa; assembly: GCA_950022655.1. Classification (NCBI taxonomy): domain Eukaryota; kingdom Metazoa; phylum Annelida; class Polychaeta; order Phyllodocida; family Polynoidae; genus Alentia; species Alentia gelatinosa. Next base: position 73,815,920 of record OX465581.1, read on the forward strand.
AGATAGTAGTATACTGAGTTGTCACGTGCAGGCAGGTTATTTTTATTATCTACATTCCCTTCTATTCTTATCATAATCTATCAAATATGCATCAAATTTGGAATATCCATCGCATATACATCCGCCAAAATTCAACGCCGCAAATCAATTAAATTTCCAATATCACAACAGACTTTACTACTTTGTTGCTATTTATTTGGTTCCTAGTCATTGTTGTGAATTTGGAGTTATGGCTCTTTGAATGCCATTAAATGTGCCTCTGTGCTTGTATGTATGACTATTCTATATTTGGTTTGCGAATGATTAAATGTTGCCTCATCCTTCATCCTGACTAAATATTGCAGAGGTGAACATTACAGTGGCTGTTTCAACAAGGGAATCCTGCTTTGACCTTCGACCATAAAAATCAATATCGACATATCGTCTGTCAACCTAGACTAACGCTAATGTATCTACTACATGACTCGTGCCTGTACGCTATAGTACAGAGGTCTACCTGTCACAATGCTGCAGGTGACTGGGGTACTCTTAAAGGAGCTATGCATTGTGTGTACAAAAACCCGCCAGGGTGATAGGAGCTCGTTCTACGCTCTTGGGGGCTGTTTCACGAGGTGGACACCTAATTTTCTCCAGATAGATGTGACTTTCGGGGACGGAATTGAGGACGGGTAAAAGGGGCGTGCGGGCGTCGGTTGACCATTTAGATGGGGGCGCCGGCCGAGTAGGGAGGTGTAAACACGGGTCATTGGGCGGCGGCGAATGACTGTGAACAGGCGGCGACACCCAATTTCATACGGGCAGATTTGAGCAGGCGGGTCCGAATTGGGCGCGTCCAAAGTTAATTTGAAAGCGATTTGGTGATGGGCCGGGTGCGTCTGAAGGAAGGTGGACGCAGGAAATAAAGATGTCAGAGACAAATGTGACTGAGGGGTGAGGAGCGGTGTCCGGGTGGCACCCGATCGATGCGACACTGACCTGCAGTCAATGGTCCGGCCAAGGATTACTGCTGTCTGCTGCCTGAGCGCCTCTGGCACGTCACCTTATCTCTAATCTATACCCTGCGAGTCGCTCCTCTCCCACCGACCACCCGCACCCGCTGTGCATGTTTGCACCCGAAGACGAGGCCCTCTATATATCCACCCCCACATCCTCCCAGCCCAACTATATTGCCTATATTTCCAACCACAATTCCCACTCCCGTGTCGCAAGTCACTATCGCGCTTACAGGCCCACACTACGCTCTTTCTACTCCCTCCTCCTCCTAATCCCTTGCTCCTCTAATCCCTACCTCCTCATCCCACAGGATCAGACGTCTCCGGTCGGGAGGTCACTAGGGAGGGTGGTTGGATCCTTGCACACCCGGTCGTTTGCATACTTCGGCCATTACACTGAAACCGGGGAAGAAAGCAGAGAACATGCAATCGGCAAAAATCGAGTCGGGTAATACCGGCCAGAGGTCCTTTTAACTCGTGGAAATTGTGTTCGAAGAAGCACGGGAGAAACAAAAAATGACCCAGCACACGGACTTGCGCCATCGCCACACTTTTAATGCCAATTGCATGTAGGCAGGCAGCCATAAATGGCCGAGAAAATGATAGGGGCTCTGGTTGGGCACTAGGACTAATTGACCAGAGTAGTTTTACTCTCCCTTAACAACGTGTTGGAGATTTGATTGCAGAGCATGTAGAAGGACACTGTGCCAATATTTTAGTCCTGTGACTATACGAATCCCGACGAGGGTGACCTCTTCGTACCACTAGGCAACAGGGCACATATTACCAAGAAACAGATGCACTAATATCCAATCAGTAGTGATGGTTACACGAGGCACATAGTGAGGAATTAAAGTAAAAGGGCGGATGGGTGAAGGACCGATTGGCAGGAGTGAAAAAGCTATTGTTCCGAAGCAAAAAGGTATTTCTAAACGTAAAGCAGTATCCATAATAGACCTTTTTAATGGCTGGATAGTTGTCTGACCCCCGATATCTTGTTTATACTAAAATTATGAAACAATGGATTGAACGTATACAGTGTTCTTTTGGCATAATACTCATATGATTATTAAACACAAGCTTGCAGTTTTGCCTTAGCAAACAAACATTTATTTCATTTACTCAATAAACATGTTTGTATCGAGAAAAAACCTGAATTATGGAATGTTTTGTTCCTGTTTGATTATGTATGCACCATTTATTTCTAAAACGGACAACATTGGATGGACTAATTTCTCAATGCGTCATAAGACAGAAAATGATAAAGGGTTAGAATGAGATTGATATCTAGGTTTGCATAGACGTATAGTATTGATGTCTTCTTTGGATCTATATACGGACGAGAGGATTATCGCGCTGGATGGATTGGAAACTCCAATAAAGAAATAAAGGGTTGGGTGGCTTTATGCTGGGCAGGTGTTTGTCCTGATTTAGGAATGGCTTCCCAAATCTGTAGTTCTGAATGGGCTAGTACATAGGCAGATCACTAGGCGTGATGACAGAGGGGTCGGTGGAACTGAGGGAGATCAGTTACAGAAGCCCATTTGATATACAGCTCGACTCCTATAGGGCCAGCTTTCAGAAATTATGCTTTGACACTTGATGATGTATCTATCGAGCTATCGAGTTGAGCTTTGATGAGGCAGGTATTAGCAAGTACCAGAAGCAGCAAGACAGTCATTTATGGGATGTACAAGTCGGAGGTAGACCAAGAGAGTTACTATGCAAATGCAACTGTTAGGTTATAAGTTTGAACGGTCGACAGATGGACAAAAGCTCGGAAAATTACCAAAAGGAAAACAGGAAAATAGCGATACCAGTCATATACCAATCAGAAAGTCCCATTACTTCTGCTTATAATGAATGAAAATACATCTAGTTATTTTAATGGGTGTCAGGAGTAAGTACTTATTCATATGTATTACCTTATTATTATTTAGTTTATTTCGGTGCAAGTGAATTGTCAAAAAACCGATGGTGGCTTGTCATCCGCTGGGAGACAAGCCTTTTTAAGATTCATTTTTATTCTGTAGGTAATGTAGGCTCAAGTTTATTCCACAGTGGTCCAGGCAGGAAATTCACAGACGAAAATTTTTCGTTAATGTACGGTAAGCTACTGGTATACAACAAAGAAACAACTGTATACAAGTAAATAGTTCGATGAATGGTTGACTAGATAGAGTAATGAATAAATGGACAGATGGATGAATGGATTGATTGTTTGGTACATTGTTAAGTTCACTATACAAACCCAGTATTTCCTGGCATCTGGTAAACAGATTCGGAGAATTCAAATAGATAATTTATCGAATGGCCGAGACGATTGTTCACAATGACTATATATGTTGAACCAGAGGAAGTGTAGGTGGGTGTCTATGAAGTTGCAGTAGTAGAAATCTGAAATATATGAATAGCGAGCAGGCAAACAGACAGCCACCTAGGACGACAAACGAGTGTTGGATTGGTCGCAAAAGGGCCATGCATTACACCAACGACATTTGAGCTTAACGCAAATATTGTTAGTACATTTGCGTGCGCCAATCAATGGCAGGAATATACCATCCCCGTACTCCTCCCAAAACAAGACTGGGAGCTTGCCATTTAAAAGAAAAGGTCACAAAATTCATGCCGATGCCTCATACACAAAGCTGGCCCGTCTGAACGAGGATCTGACTGTGTGTTTTTGACAAGCTGGACAGGGGAGTCTCTCTCCCACCCCTCACTCCCTCCTCTCCCTCTCTCTCTCTCGCTATCGCCCACCCCCACGAAATGCCCACGCCATGTCCGCACCAGAGTAATGATTCAATATGATAGCTTCCCGGTGGGGTCCCCTCGGCTTTGCTTGTATTCGTGGAAATGGCAGACATTCAGATAAAATTGCTCGGCACGAATCGGATCCCGGTGCGCGGGGCCATTACCCGCCGTCTGCCCGGTGCACCGGCCGCTCGGGACCTTTCTCGGCGATGGGCGACGATCGGCAACTTTTATAGTCGGCCGATTATTTATAGAGAAGTTAATACCATGTACTCGAGATACTAGGGGCATGTTCAACAAGCCGTCCGACGGACCAACCAGCAAGAGACAGTCTGTAATTTGAACAGCAGGCGGTGGACAAACGCCAGATTCGGTGCTGCCAATGGAGGCCTTCGTTAGATGTGTCCAATGACAACGCCTCTTACATGCGGACAGGCGCTGATTACCGGGATTCAAATCGTTGGGATTCGCACGGACCTCAGTTGTGTTTGTGTGTGCGTGGTATTATTCCACCCGGCATATTGAGTTAGGCCCGCCACTATTCACCTTAAACGGACTGCAATAGCTGGGCTCAGACCGTGTAATTTAACTGTAATGCTTTAAAACATGGCACACTGGCATGTCCTATAGAAAGCAGCCATTTCAGGACCACGTCAGTGCGTCCAGGAACCCTTCCCCTACTATCCCACAGCTGCCACAGCCAACTGCAAATATTTGCTGGCGGATTGACCCCTCCTCCAGACTGCGATTCTGAACCAGACCGTTGCGATTTGGACTTGGGTGCCAACTGGTTGGGAACAGGGATTGTCAAATAGAGTATATTACCTAAACTTGTAAAACTAAATCTCGCCTCCCATTTCTTACTTTTAACGGTACTGTAGACACCAGAAGGGATCCCCTTCGTCTCCTGCAGCTATTTGTAAACATGCCACAGATTTTGGACATGATTTATGCTGATCAAGCAGATCGGGATATCATCCTATTTTTAAAACAGCCCCTCAATCTAGTTTTTAAAAATATTTTTTTATAGAATTTCTTTATTAACCTTGAAATTGTACATATATTCTTCTTAATTTGGTTTACAAATAGTGGTTAACAAAGGGGCGTGGGTGTCAGCCATATACAGATAGGCTGGTTTTCTTCACCCTGCCCTCGGGATTGTAACAAATCCTTTTAGTTGATACAACCTTTTTTGATCAGTTTGTACTAGAGACATTGAAGATGTATTACCTCACAATTCATACACTTAGGAGGTAATAAATGACTGAAAAGTTACATTGGATTATGACTTCAATTGAATACACAGACAGGGTTATTTACCATTAAGATATCCTCAAAAGGGATCCATAGACCTACATTCTCGTACTTGAGCATACACATAGTATAGGTGAGGTGATGAATGATGAATGGTGTTACAGAGGCAGGAGTTTCAGTTCAACCATCAAACTCAGGAGGTTCCGCGGCACTTTATTGTGAATCGCGTCAGGGTACCTTGCATCAAGTTGTTTCACTTTGCTGAGATGCTGACGACTATAGGCCAAGCAGTTACACGCTCTAGCGGGCGTACACAGAGAGAGGAGGGAGGATGTGTAGTAGGTGGAGCGCCACATGAAAGCGGTGTTGGGAGAGTGCTGGTGGGAGTAGGGTGGGAATGGAGGGTGGGCTGGGATGCTCACAGGTGGTGCAGCCCAAACCTGTGATGCAAAGTGGGTTCTTACTACCTTGCCTCGTATGAGTGCTTACAGAGGGGGGCTAGAGTGCCTCCTGTGTGTGTTTCGGGGACGAGTATCCTGCTCGTTAATGTGAGCGTATATATTTGTATATGAGTTTATGAGTGTGAAAGTAAGTGGCACGCTGTGTTTGATACATAAACACAAGGCACCTGCCTTCACCTACTATACCTTCACTCTCCGCCCACATACTGCACGCTCCGCACTGGGAGTTGTTTCCTCGCGTCTGACAAGGCGAGATGCGGGTGGGCCCTGGCCCCGCAGGCTATAACGTATGGCTTCTTGCCAATGTGATTAGCTCTGGAGTAGCTCGACGCGGAAATCGAATTTGCCACTGCATTCATTGTCGTGTGGAATTTATATTATCCCCGTACGTAGTTTTTCTCTGCTGTAAATGAAGAGAAATAGGCTTAAAAGTAGGCGAGATGGAGGGTGAGTCGAGTTGAGTTGGGGGCGATGCCTACAGACTGCTAGGCTGTGGATTATTATTTTCAGGGCCTGTGTCAGGCAGAACTAGACACTTGAGACACTGAGCACTGATGTATCTTACTATTCTCGCTCATAAAGGATACTAGGTGTGGCGTCCATTGCTTAGAATAGTGCCTTGTATATCTCCTACCCCATTCAACACGTAAATTTCACACGCGAACCGTGAGAGATGACGGTGAACTAAACGTGTGTATGTATAAAGTGTATGTATTTGTATACTGCATGCATATATGCACATAGACATATACATATATATAGAAAAATGTCATGGGAATGCCATCTAGCGAAAAGCACAAAAATGGCATACTCTGGAGCTGTCAGTCGGACAGAAATGGTTCACAAATAAGAGGTATAAAGCATATAATTCCTCCACAGGGTCCATTCACGCGATATTTATAAGCAGGACAATAGTAAACAGCTTCAGTTCTATAAAGCTCAGGATTTCTCTTATTCCCCTGGGACGTTTTCGGTCAGCATTTACTTTGCACTGAGATTGATATATATGCGAATGGATGCATCTCACACACGCAGTAATTGCTTGGACCACCGGATTCTGACAGCGTAGGTGTGCCTTGGTCGAAGAGCAGCTCTCACTAACTCCCTATCAAACGTCCACTATGTCTGTGGCGGGCGGGCAAACAATGCGTGGGGCGGTGCGGTGCGGCTGGCCCAGCGCTCGTGTGTCAAACTGTCAGCACCCGACGAGAAACAACAAAAATCTCTATCGGCGCCCAGTCGGTCGATGTAAATCGCGTCCGATTGCCTGGCAGCCGAACGCCGGCTGAACCAGCTCGCCCCTTCCTGCACCCCCACCCATCTACCAGCCCAGCGTTAACTCCCAACAGACCCCGTCCGTACATGCCCCCCTTCTACTCGACCTGCTCCCCCCCCCCCTCTCTCTCTCTCTCTCCATGCTGTATCCAGCACTTGCCAGTACCCCCACCCCACCCTTCAGCCCCTAGACCTCACAACAACACCACAACCCACCATCCACCATGCTAACCCTTCGTCAGGCACTCAACCAGACGCAGAACCCCACAACCAACCTGAACCATCAACCAACACCCTCCCAGCACTTCCTGCACCTTCATCCCACGTCCATACATTAAACCGTACCAAAACCACTACCACTGCTCCTGACTTTTAAACCACAGCTTCATACCTGCCGCCAGCCTCAAACACCCTCCAACCAACAGCACTTGCCTGCCCCTCCTGGTAGCGCCACACTGCTCTGTACCCACCACAACAATTGTAGATCGAGATTTGCAGCTTTTGTGATCCAGGTTGGCATCAAAAGAAATTAAAAGGGACATTTTTAAAAATTGGGTTGGCATCAGCAACATGTGACTAGGCATTTATGTGGTGGTAGAGGCTTGCCCCAAAAACGGCCGTCACTTGTGCGAACTACGACCGACGGGTATTAAGCTGTCAGCGCCGGCTGGTGCCCAGTGACGGATGGCAACTATGACATCTGTACTATTTGGATCTGGTCTTTTTTTTAAGTTCTTTTTGTCACTCATGACTGAGCAAGCCTGAGCCCTGTTTTCTTTTTCTCTACATCAGATGAGTGATGTGGCCTCATGACATGATAACCTCACATGTTAAGCCTTTTTTGCAGCATGTTACTAGCTATGAGACACGAAAGGAAAAGAAGAGTTGGGGGTAGTTTGACAATCTTGGTCGATGAATACAAATCGGCTGCTTTAAAGTGGTATATCATTGAAGACAATGGTGATACATTGGCGGTGCATAAATACGTTACCCTGCGGATTTGCAGTAGTTTCGTATGACACTGACACTGATCCAGGCCCCATTTACTAGGCTCTCGGTAAAATAAAGGACATTTATCACGGAGAGGAGAGGAACGTCTGGTGAGGTTCCTTTTTAGTCTCTTTTATCACGTTTATACCCAGCGCATCTGCATTTCATCATATTCTAGTAAATCAGTATTAGGAGAAGGGAAATACTCTGATTATATCAAATTCCATTAAGCAACTTATCAAAGTCCTTTATGTGTTTGAACGAGGGATGCTGTGATAAAATGTTTATAGCAGAAACAGCACTACCGATTTATTTTAGTCGGAGACTGACTAGAAGAAATTCTCAAAACTGTTTTTGGAGATTTGGTCCCTGATATGCAACTGTCTGCTGGCGAGAATTGGCAAAATGGGAGCAGAAATAGGGCGTTCAGCCATTTCTGTTAATACCTACACGACTACGCCAAGCTTTGCCTCTGATCCATCGGGTACCAGCCATGATGTGATCCTGACGTGTTGAAGGCGTCAATGTGATTGTTTTCCCGTGTCTAATGCAGCGTAAGATCGCTGCCTGTGTTCCTGGTTTGTAAAGTGTTCATGCATCATTATCAAAGAGCAATCTGTCCAGAGCAGAACCTCCGTCAGCGGTAGAAAAGCTGGATCGAGTTTCCTGACGTTTTCAGAGACTGACAATGCCCAACCAAAAGTGGATACTTTCTTCAAAGCCTTGGCATGCCGGCCACCATTCCAGAGTGCTACCAGTAATCGTGATTTGAGGTAAATGCGGAGAGGCCGGTTTGATCTACAATGGTGGGCAGGGAGGTGGAGAGGAAGGCTTCCGTTAAGACAAAGGCTTGAATCACTAAATATTCAGGGTAAACTAAAATTTGAACAATGAGATAAATCTTAGTTTAATACAATATTATTCAGAGTAACTTTTGTCATTCCTTAATATCACCGTAATGATTTAAACCTTTTCAGTTTGAAGACTCGTCTCACCTTATCACTTGAAATATGCAAATTGTAGGTATACCTTGGGAATAACGAAATTAACTTAGCTTGCCCCTTGGTGGTCAAGTAGATTGAACCGGCTTATCACAATATATTCTAGTATGAGAGAGACTTTAGATGAATATATGCGATACTGGCTTATGAAGCACATATATGTTTATTTGGGATATATATATATATATAATTATTGTTTTTATAGGTATATACACACACACGTCCGTGTTTATAGCTACATGAATATATAGATAAATATATATAATATATATGCCCAATACGGCCATTATACAGTCATATAAGTTCTAGGCACTGTCTACACTGGAGTACAGTATGGACGTATGTATATGAAAACATTAGTAGACACAGCTTATATGACTGCTTACGCCATGGCGCAAACATTGATAAACCCAAATCCTCACGCTGTAACTATTTACACCTTCATTGTATAACCCTAAGGCTCATGACTTGGAATGTGTGTAGTGTATAAAGGTTTGGTAACAATGTAACGAGAATGAGGAAGGAAAATCTGAGCGATAACAAAGGTAGACTTAGGACTCCCTGCAGGGGATGTGATGTGAGGTTGAATGAGAGTTCCGGCAACAGCTGGAGTAATTTAAAAGACAAAGCTCTTGGCTCTGGCTGCACCCAGGTCGGACTGCTGTGCGAGCAGCACTACGCACAGATGGTATTATGATCCCACAACCTGCTGGTCATGATGTAATCTCCTAGAAAACCTCTTCATGGGGGGTTTTGTACCATAGCAACATCTTGAGGAACGAAGTGGACTTAGATATCGTGTGATGACTGGAACTCATTCAGCTGAACAACATAGAATCATAAGATTCAAACATGAACTTTCGATATTGTCTTATCACACTGAACTGTAGGATTTTGAATTGGTATTGACTTATGATTTGACTTGAGGTAATGGTGTTTATTCATAATGTAATTATGTACCTTGAAGTTGTGTGAACCTAGTGGATCAGGGATTGATGATATGGAAACATCCAGACATTGCAATGATCCTTGACTAGGTTTGACTTTGTATAGGAATCTGAAGTATATTCAGATGATTAGTGTGATCACAAGTATTGCTCATGCTGGTTTCTGATTCACATAATGAACTGCCGAGTCTTATTGGTTAACGAGAGCTCACGAAAGCTAACCACGTCAGCGCAGTTTTGATCTGAAACATGGAGCAATAGAGTAATAATGTGATGTATGATATGTATTGTGAAGGGGAGTATAAAATATAAGATTGTGTATCTTTTTTCTGGTAAGTGTAAAGGGTATCTCCTTTGCACGAGTAGCTGGCATCACATGATCCTCTTGCGATTAAGTGACCCACACAATATATGCCTTTCATATTGATAAAGAATGAAGACCTAACTCATATCAAGGTCTTAGATGTGAGGGCAAAAGAGGAAGAGATACAATCTATGTTTTGAACCACAACATGTCTGTATAGCTTTCTATACATGTATATTCCAATTTTGCTGGTAGAAATACATCTGCATCTGTATCCAAGCGTTTAGTCTTGCTTATCACCTTGGGTAATTTAATCCGGTTCCATTATATACGATGCATCAGAGGAGGTACCCGCCAACACCTTCAGCTCTGGCTTACAATAGATTGGCCACTCCGCAACTTGATGGGCCTATAGATTAGCGGTCTGATATAATTGACAAAAACAACATCTCCACATTGTAGGGTATTTAGCTGCAGGTGCCGCAATAAATGGATTTTGTGTTAGCAATAAGTGATGTGGATGTATGATGTAGGTCTATAACATTCCTTCGCACAAAGAAAAAAAGATAAAATATCAGAAATTACTCACATTATAAACCTTTAGAGGCTCCCGGATTGATGGCGGTAGATAGTGGATCTGTGTGGAGTCACACTATATCGGTGCGGCCTGCTCCCCGACTGGCCGTGCCTGACATTACGTCGGAAGCCACATGTGGTGGCTTCCCCGAACGCGTTACAATGCGAAGCCACGCGGGAGAAGCGTCAGCCGAGCGTAATTACTATTAATGCCTCCCGCTGGAAGTATCGGTCAGTTGCGGGGCTTGGGGGAGGAAATGATCAGAAAACTTGCCGAGCGCGGCCAATAAAGCCGACACGAGCCAGGAGCTGAGGCCGGCTAGATGGGCCGCGGAACGTCTTGATAAAGGTGGGGGCGAGCAGCTCGTCAGGCGAGGTGCTGGGCGCTGCGATCTGTGTTCCCTAATGAGGAGTAATAAGGCCAGCGGAGCCTATCCTACCCTACCGCCCCCCCACCCCTACAGGCCTGGGGCATACATATTGTTCATCAAACCCCCTCCCCACTCATAGACAACTCACCCGACTGACCACCCACCGTCTCCAACGCCATGTCTCAATTTTCTACCCTACTCCACCTCCTTCCTCCTGAGGCCCAGCAGGGAAGCTGTGCTATGATTAAGCGGATATTTATACCCGCACTATCGCTAATTAGATCATGTTGGTGATCAATATGGGCAGTTCCACCCCATGTTTATGCACTGTCAACCTGCCGACACGTGTTGATAACTTATTTGCGCTGACTACGTCCTAATGGAACACTAGCTTGTTGGAACCCGTTCGCGGGGGATTCATATAGAGGCACGCGTGTCCTTGACATGATGGCGTGGTTCTGACGCCCCCCGCTAGAGGCGCCCAGCACGGAGCACAAGGTATCGTGTCAACCTCTTGACAGCAGGCACTTAGCCAAATAGGGAGAGATGGGAAAACAACGCGCCACTCGGCCATATGACAACATGCAGAAACGTGTGTGACGAGCGGAGAAATATCCGCATGTGACGAGCATATGTAGTCCTACGTGAAACACTTATTGGCAGCGAGACGAACAATAAATACACGGGATATTCACATAGACAGCTGTGTGCTCTTGTTACGTATTTGTGACTGGCACCGCTTTCCCATGTATTATCTGTGGTATTTGGACAATAGTGCAGTTCATGCGACAAATGGAGAAATATTTTTTATCATTAGTATGTTCTTATATCTCGAATATATCCTCCTTGGTGTATTGAACCTCTCTGAATAAAAAATGTATATTGATCTTCTCGTATGTATTTCCCATGTAAATTGGAATTCAAAACACCTGTGTAAATTGTTGATATAAACGTAAAATGTAAATGAATCATCCAGCATCATATGGCACCTGACTATTGAATAGATAGCCAATATCAATCTTCTGATCATACATATGGAACAACGCTCTGCACAGGTGTAATAAAAGATATGTCACTGTGTCGTATATGTACTTGAAGGGTCGTCTACTACATATCATATTACATATTCTGAAAGTATACAAGACATCAATGTATGTGTTGTATACAAGCGGATACATACTTGTGCCTCAAGGAAATTGGAAATGTGAAGGTGCTCTTGGCTGGCAGTTACGTCTATGCCTGTGGCCAGCCGAGCAACCCACCCATTCTACCCACGACTGGCAACCAGTATAGATTGCCTATTCTGCAGTCAGCTGAGGAAGACCAGGTCCCCGGCTGAGCCTGCAGACACCGGCCAAGCTGACCCCCGGGCCCCGTGCAGGATTAAGATATTGATAACGCTGGGGATCGCGCAACCGGTTATTGCCGCTAATTCAATTAGATGAGTAGCTCTGAGCAGTTGTGGTGGAGAACGGGGAGCCATGCAGCTAGCTTGCAGTGGGCGAGCAAAATGTTTCTACGTTGTGTGGGCTTAACCCTGTTTTAAGAAAAGATTGAAGAATGCAGCAAACTGTCCTTCAATTATAGAATACGAGCTAAGCACACTGAAGTAAATTTAAAATATATATCATTAACTGGGCATGCTCCCTGTCGTCAAACTATGATCCACTCATATCATCTCCAAGGTGGTGGAATCTTTATATATTTACATAAAGTCTATACAAAGATGTCTGCAATTATAATACTATGAAACAGGCAGATTGCGATGTTACTTGATAGCTATAAATGGAAGACCATCTTCGTAATGAATTTATGTGCAACAAACCAAAGAAAACCCATGCTTCAAACCGATCAGCCGTATCTTTGATGTGAAATTGGGGCAAGAATAATATTTCCCTTTGAGTTTAAACTATTATATCTTGTTGCCATTGTTTTCTTTACCCTAGATACTTCGTGGATATGTATGCTGTTTCGGATTAATCTGACAATGCTCATGTATTCATCTGAAAGAAGTGTTCGCTGTGATTTGTCCAAACTAGCAGATGGTCATTTGCTCGTTTTCTAATTTATGGTGACTGAATGTGTCAAAGGGAAAGGCATATACTGTCAATGTTAAAGGTCTGGTTATTATAGTTCTCGAAAGAATTTCGACAGAAAGCTGAACAAATTCTCCTTTTTTAACAATTGATGTACATTATTGTTTCTTAACAAATACTAAGAGCAATGACTCAGATATCTGATTAGTTGCTGGTACAATATTTGGTTGGTTAGGTGGTATTTCCTCCTTCCTATGACATGGCCATCTCCATCGCGCCTATAAGACATTTAAGATAATTTACATGACCTGTATATTCACAATGAGAGATACTGATACACTCATAAAAACTAGAGAAGTACTTGGACAACCGCCTTGCGAATTTCTATGACGTCCCTATCCTCTTATCACAACTCTATACATTTTTCTGATGATGATAAATTGACATATTGTGTATTTCAATGCCCATATGTTTTACAGAAAGGTACAACTATAACATTATCAATATTCCTGAAGCTAATTGTTGACTGTTCATCACAAATGTGTAAGCTTTTTCTAATACCGATACATGTGTTGGAGATTGCAGCTCACCATCTCATACTCCTTACGGTCCTAGTTCAATTACATTTTAAAATCATAAACACAATCCTGATATCAAACGTTCTGTTCGGATGTCATTATTACTTTCAGAGACAATAAAGCCTGAAGCTTCCACATGCGAATTTTGCTTAAAAAATGCTAGGGGAACAGCAGTGGACTGCTCAATAATTCAGAGTTGTTTCTTGAACGTCGATGTTAATACAAACATTTGCACATATAGAAAGACAGGGGGAAACTATTATCATGGGAACTTCCTCTGCTGGTTATCTATATATATGTCTTTTACTTCATAGTACGTGTATATATTCCTATTGCATTAATTGTACTGCTGCATATAGAGTTGTTATTTTCTTGTTAATGTTATACTTTCAGCTACATATAATCTGTAAATACTATAATATCCACCAAAAGATCCAAAATCCTGATAAAGGATAGGAAAAGGAATTATGCCATAACCCTTTCAAAACCTATCATAACACCGGAGCTGCTGTATCATGACATTAGCAAGAACCGTCATTTGATATCTTTAAACCTCTTGTCTGTTATCTCTTGTTTGTTGAGAGTGATGTTGAGAGTCATAAACAACTAATACTTTATTACTAGGTCTGTTACTGGGGTGATGGGTGTGACCATAACTACAATGTGAGAAAACACGGTAGTGAAGGAATATCAGAGAATCATTAGCGCCTACAATTTACATAAATATAATTGTTTATGTTTCAAAACACATGTATATATATTCAATACCCAGATGCTAGATCACAATATATGTAACGTAACATATTTCAATAAACAAAGACAGTTTATGTAAGAGAAATTATTTCATTTACATTTTCCCTTTCCAAGTTTCTTTTTTTATCATTTTAGATATTTTGCTCACTACAAAGAGAATGACTTCACTAACTGTGCCAAGGGCTTGTTAACTGGTGTGTCAATCACACGCACTGTCCTATCAGTCGAGCAGCCCATGGCAATTGGGGTCAGGCAGGAGAAGAGCAGCTCAGAGTCCTCGGGGCGAGGCGTTCTCCCGTCCGCCGCTCTATCACAATAATACCCTGATAGCGTCCATAATGAAGGAAGCGGCTGCCCGCCTGGGTCTCGGCTGGCCATGTATATGAGGGGAGACTTAATTGTTGGCGTCGTGGTAACCGCTGGCCAATAGCCGCTCTCCCCTCTCCAACCTGCTCCACGAAGCCTCTCTTGTACGGTAATCATGCAATTATGTCATGAAATGTCTGCGATGGCCTGGGGAGAGTGTTCACCCGTTGGCAAAATGATTACGGTAAATACGGATACATGTTGTATCGGCGCTTTATCATATACGGCGCTACTGGCAATAATAGGTGTGAATAATTACAGTCGGTTTTATATCCCTGTTGTAGGGAGGAAACCCTCATTGTTCCCCAACGTCATATGGTTTTCAGTGAATTTCATGTCATGTCCTTTGTGACTGCGCTAAAAGCGAAAAGCGGCGGATACAGTCTTGCATCATAAAGTATTGATGAGTGAGTAATCTATCATAAGGCATTCCGTGGGAAACATTAAGCGCTTGGTCTAGACATTTTTTCATACGTCTTCGATGTCTTACCTATGAAGTGTAATCTATTGTGTGAGCCCGCCCGCTGATTGCCTTGAGCTATACGTTCCTTTACACTCGGAAATTAATCATGAGCTGGAAATCGTGGCCAGCCTGAATGGGCTAACATCATATACAGCTGCCGTCTTGTAAAATATAATGACTTTGAGACGGCAGCACACTGACCTGATTACCATGAGAAGATTGTGAGGAATGAATAATTTGCTTTTACCGGCTGCACGAGCCCAGTCGCATTTTAAGTGGATTCAAGAGGCATAATTGGAGATAGTGTGTCGTTGGGAACGTCTAATTGGTGGGAGGTGGGGGGCATTGAGTTTGAATGTGATTAGGTAATGCTGACTGAGGCACACGTGAATAGAGTGTTAATCATACACGCTATAGAAGTGTGTGGAAGGGGAGGGATCGCTTTGGAGCCACTCTCTCATTATCAGTGTAAAAAATATATCCTCCTTGTGATGCCTGATATAAAACATAGTCGCTTCTATGTTTTCAAGACAGACGGAAAGGGCACATGCGGCCTCTGGACCATAGTGCAGCTTTATGATGCTGATAAATTCGATTTGAAATCAGATATTTCGGTGCAAGTCAAATGAAAGCAATGCGAAGGAAAGCTGATGAAATATGAATCCATCTTCTGCATGATAGGAGTGATATCATGTAGAACACTCAGTCTGACGGTATTACATTTGCATGTGGGTAATAAACTACCAGCACCCCCGGCTCCCCCTCTGTGGTAGGATACAGACAGATTTATTTCCCACCCACTTCGAACCAAAGACGGAATTTGAATAACAGATCGCGTTCTTACACCGGCAACGTCTAATGACTTGCTTGGCGCTTTTTCTTTGAGCAAGCGTGGTTCGCAGAGAAGCAGTCACCCTCTTTTTCCCCTAGTCCCTCTTCACAACGCTGGGGGGGGGGGGTGTGCTCTCTTTTTTTGAAGTAGGATTCAGTTTCTAATTTGGCTTTTATTTTCTAATTCGTTCCGGGATGAATGCCGGCCACTACAGCGCCCTCTGCATTGACTTGCCTGATGTATTGTGCAAACATTTTTGCAGGCGGCGAGGCCTTTTGGTGGTTGGCCATTTTTGCAGCCTGCATGCCACGATCGATGGAATAATCATCACACTGCGGAGGTATTGGGTATGAGCTGCTCAGAGGTGCTCAGGACGCTTACAAACAGCCTTAAGTGGGTTCTTGGTCCGCTCCTGGGGCAGTGTTTCAACGTTTGAATTGAGCCAAGCGACGGCAATTCGCGTCCCCTATACGGCGTTCAACAGCATGCCCTCCGGTAGGGGGTGCCAGCAGAGGGCGCGGCACCTATTAGGCCCTTGCTCCCTCCTGTTTAGGCTCAGAACAGGCTGAATGACCTGTCAACCTCGTATTAGGCCGTCTTCGGTGCTCGCCTGTAATTCCACACGAAATAACGCCATGAATCAATGTAAGAAGTGTCGACGCTTGAGCATTTGCGTTTTTACTTGGCCCTATTAGTGCGGGCTGTCTGCAGAGCCCCATCGCTCATTGCGGGGCCACTGTGGGTAGTGGGGGCAGGGGATTGGGTGGCGATAGTGGTTCATGGACCTGCAGGAAGGAGGAATGTTGGAGGGAGGGAAGAATCAGGGAAAAGATAAGATGAAGTAAAGGAAGACGAAAACGGATATATGGTTTGTGTATGGAGATAGGGTGACACTTTCCAATGATTAGGAGAGTCATGAGGAGAGCTAGTGATAAGTAGTGTTGCGGTGTAATAAGGATGATTAATAACAGCCAACACCGTCTCAGAGACAAAGGCCAGGCTGCTCCGAACAAGTGTCGGACGATACTATGTATCCCAGACTCATTATTGGACAACTGTGAACTGCAATAATGGTTGCTGTGTGTTGGAGGAGGTGCTGATGTTGCCAGTGGCTGTGATGGCATAGTGCTGTCATCACGGTATGGCATACCGATAAGGTGTAAGGCCATCTACCACAGGTTCTACGTAGGCTAGAACGCCATTCCAACACATTAATTTTGCTCTTCCCATTGCCACTCATTTCATCCTCGCTAATTATCATAGGAATTAGACCGTTCTGATTTAATTAGAGTTATCCGACTTTAAAATCATCCATCTCAATTATCAACAGGTCTCGTCCTGTGCCTCCGTCTGCCATATCACCATTGATGCTAAGAGCGGCGTCCTTGCTCTCCCTTTTAATGTTGGGGCTAAATC
Organism: Alentia gelatinosa; assembly: GCA_950022655.1. NCBI lineage: Eukaryota > Metazoa > Annelida > Polychaeta > Phyllodocida > Polynoidae > Alentia > Alentia gelatinosa. The sequence goes on from OX465581.1 coordinate 73,833,289, forward strand.
TTTTTCTCCTCCTGTTGCTGCCGTAGCAGACTTGGAGCAGCTCAAGGCGAGGTAAAGAACTGCGCGGTCCTCGGGGCTCTTTATGCAATTTTAAGGAGGCGCTCGACACAAAATCCTATTAACAGCCTGTTTAAGCATTGCTAGTTTTGGGCCGGTGCAGACTTAACAGCCCTGCCGTGCCATCAACTGCAGCCGCCATTTTCAGTACCAATTATTGGCGGCATCGGTCCTCATTATAGCTAGAGCGGGCATATCCAGTTAAGTAAGCAATGAATATTAATGGGCCTGAGTTGACCCGAGGGTCACTTGTGATCAGCGCAGATTCTGCTCCATCTAGCAGCTCCTAGCGGCCCTCCTTCTTTGCCGCTAGGGCGCGTTGTCAATAACACCTCATTTATATTTAACATGGGATGAATGAGGTCAGGGACGAAGCTAATTTTTGAGCCCCTCCTCAGCGCCTTCCTGTCCGCAGAAGGCCTGGACGTAACGGGACAATTGCTCCCTCCCTCACTGCGGCGTTCGGGGTGGTGAAGGTAAACTAGCCGCTGGCCCGGCGTCACCGTACCCATGCATGCTGGCCCAGGCTAATGGTCCGTGAGTAGCTCAGAGTGCTTGTGAGTCACTCCTGACCACGGGTTAAATCCCTGTGATGAGCATGTAGATCAGGCCTGTCGTGTGCACACCACGTGACGGCCACGTGGTCTTTGCTTCCTCCAACCACCGCCTCCCCTTATCCCTCGCCACCCATCCACTAGAGTAGTCTACCCTAGTGAACAGGGGTTGTAGTGACAAAGTGAACGTCCCTCAGAAGTAGCACCCGCACGTGTCATCCGATGGGCTTCATACCGGGAGCATGCGTGAATATCGAACGTCGTGTATTCCCCACTTAATGACAAAACCTATATTATAGCAATGAAACCAGCATCTCCCCTTATACCTACGAGACTTCATCAAATAAAGCAGGACACACGCTGACATTGATGGAGCAAGCTTAATGGCGATGCTACATTCCAGAACCGACCGAAAAACAATAAATTGCCGAACCCAGCGGGCTTCCGATGCACATCAACGTGCCTTACGACACACAATAGAATTTCTTTGAGTGCATTTGGAGATCTAAATTCTGCGTCGGCGTTATTGGGTTCCAGGGCTAAGCCCATTCAGTTAATTGAAATAAGTCTCTGTATCTCTGGACAAGTGAGAAGACAGTAGTATAAGAAAAGTGGGATTTGAGTCAGGAAGGTCTGCTACACAGGGGCGTATTTCGGGATTGTCCGTTTGAAGAGGGTGCATATCATATCTATACAAATGATTTATTTCTTACCTGTGTCTGATGGCACCATCATCTATAGAAATCCGTTCTTTGTCAAGACTATATTTCTCTTCGCAGAATACATAATTTGGTTAGGATGTGCATTCAAATGACAATATAGTCTTATGTCTAACTTTTTGCATAAAGCTTCTAAAAGCACATCATACGTATGGACGGAAGAGCGGTAATATAATAATCTACGTTCTATAGGAACCGAAGGGCTTCTTCCAGTAGCACAAATACACAGAGACACACCATTATATAGAGACCAAAAGATTTGCTTTTGAAATACAATTTTAGAAAATCGAATACGGCAGGCCACCGGGTGCAATGTTAAGACGAGCACTACGGTGTGGTTTGCACAAATAATTATTTCAGAGAACCGTTATATGATACAGCTCCTTCTTCACTAAAACAGTTAATTGTGCACTTAGATTATGTGGTTATATTTTCTGGGATTTTGGCAAAGTTGTATACTGCACGATGATTTAACATTTGGCTTCTTGAATAATATATACACATAACATAATTTAAAGATTTTGAAGAAGTTATCCGTTCATGGAGACAAAGGAAGGTTTAATATATCATATACTACCAGTCGGAGGAAATGGGTCTGATATCAATAAGAACGGAGCAATCTATGGAAGATTATATGTAAATACTAAGATCGAAAAAGGAGAGAAACCTTTCCTCCGAAATGTATAAATGGCGTTGATCTAAAAAGATAATTTTAGACAGAACTGGAAATTCATTTACACCAAATTATAATCTATTTCCAGGTTATATCCCGGTTATTTCTTTAATAATATCTATGTGGAATCCTTGTGGGATCATGACCAAGGTCACCATATCATCTCGCTAATGTCATGGCAAGGTTTGCCCTGAGGAGTATTACTGCTGCACGCGGCACCGTGAGGAAAAACAAGGAGTCAGTTTTTACGTCACTCTCACACTGGTTTCCAGCTCTCAGTTGACGGATATTTCTCTGCATGGAGGGGAAAGCGATGCCTGGGTTACTGTCTGGTACCCTGTGTAGGGTAATGACACGACAGAAGGGGTGAAAGACGGAGCAGAAGGTTCCCCTTCACATCCCGGCTCGGGTGGGTGCGGTTTAGATCCCGCTATAGTGTCCGGGTTTGGGTGAGGGCCGTTTTAGTGCTTGCCACAGTGGAGTGACTCAGTCTCAGTAATATCATCCCAACACTACCCCCATAGGGACTCCGTCCCGTGTATTGTGACTAGGGGAGCGCACCGCCGACCAAACAACATGCCGAGCTCCATCTACCTCCCTGCCCACCGGTCTCAGCGGGAGGGTCGGGTGGGCAGATTAATACAATTTCCTTTCACCAATTGAGGCCGCCGTTCCCTGTGTGTTTAGCCAGGAATGGCGGCCGTCCCCGGGGAGGCTGTGGAGAAGAGGCAAACAGAGGCGGTGGTCGGGGAAGGAGGCTTGGTAGAACCCTCCAGCTGCCGCCCGTCTCCCGTATCCCCCGGCCATGCGTCCTCCGTCGTCGTCCTGTGTCTTCCTCCTGTGTCCTAGAAAAGCGCCATACACTGCGCCCTGCCCACTACCTTTCCACGGAACCCTATATGCCCTCCACTTACCCAATCCTCATTGAGTTATCCTTCAGGATGGTTTTTTTAGCCTAGTGTTCAGTATTTCCTTACAAAAGCATCAGTAAAGGAATGTCCAACCTTTAAGTTCTCCCACCGGATGCATATTGATTTGGGAGGGATAGGGGAAGTTTTGTCTAAATTGCGAACACGACATCGTTATTTTAGTATGATGCGATTCGCGTGGCGTAATTAATCCCATAATGTTATTAGAAACTTAAATGGATGAACCAAATTTCTTTAAAAAACGACAGAAGTAAAACGCCTGAGGAAAAAATCATGATGTGGGCCATTAATTTTGAAATTGATGGCAATACATAAAAACAAGCAAACCTTCGTTCATATTTGCCAGAAGGTCCATAGTCCAAATATAACCATCAGACAGTTATATGTGATTATTCCTCGAAGAAGAGGATTGCGGAGGGAATAGTGTTCATCTATTCACAAAAGAAGGTTTCGGACATGAATATGATTCATAGTTATTGGAAGTGCTAGAGCAGGTAGAAGTGCCTTGCTCTCTGTTGTAGTTCTAGTATGCTTTTAGAGACAAGGGTTAAAAATCTCCTCTGGCGCATTGCAACTCAAAGAGTCCATTACGTGAAGTCCTGTTAGCGCTGGTGGTCGCATTGTTGGGACCGCACTCGCGTGCGGGTCGTGTGGCTTTTTAGCCGTTTTTACCCCGCCATGGAGGATCATAGCGGTCTTTGTTGAGTGTGGAGCCGGCGAGCCGCCTCCCCTCGCCCGCCCACGAGTGTTGCGCTTCACGGCCTCCGCGTCCGACTAATCTGCGGCGACTGACAAGCAGCGAGCCGTCAGATTTTATTGAACCATCGCAAATTGTTCTTCGTCCAACAATCGCCGCCGCCGAATATTAATAGACTCTAATGAGAGCGGCATAAAACTTGGCGTAATTCGCCTCTTGTTCTATGAGGCATTGTTGCCAGCCCTTCGGTGTCCCGTGCACGGATATTGTCTCCGGTGAGTGGAGCATTGGCAGCGGGCAGGGTTGCTTGTTGGCGTGGTAGAGTTCTCTCACATCCCCCTGCCCCCACAATACCCCCTCATCACCACTGATCACAGGAGGACCAATTAAAGGTTGACACACAAGGACTAAGGGTAACTAGCTCGGTGGTAGCTGGGCCTGTGTATGCGGGCATTCTTATGTGCAAGGACGGTTTCGAATAATATTCATGATATTGCTTAAGAATGCCGGCAACATCAGAATGCACCCACTGCGAACACGTACATTATACTGAGTAGATGTGAGAATGACGACAAAAGCATTGAGTTGTACTTCCCACCCTCTCTCCTTACAGGTGCATGCCACGCAATCACCGCGTGACAAAGTCTTGTCGATGACCCCAAGGTCACGACCTTGGAGGGCCGTAGAAGAATTTCGATTCGTTTCATCTTTTCGAGTAGCCCGATGGCTGATGCCAACAGCGTGTTGGAGCTAGGGACTCAATGTCACCTGTCATTTCCTGCCGGGCTTTCCTAGCTGTGACGCCCCTCCCTAGTTCATGTTGCAGATGGGGCCCTCGGGGGTCAGGGTCGGGCTCCAGTAAGAAGGCAGGGGCCCTGTCCTCAGACACGCAGTCGCTGCTCTGGTTACATCACATCACCTCACCCCCCTTCCTTTTGCCACCCAGCCCCATGGGGCATCACCCACCCCTCCACACCACCCAGTACATCATCTACAACACCATGCCAGCCGTCCTACCACCCCGATAGGAACGTCTAGCACGACCCGCTGTGGGCACAAGAAGGCTGCTGGTAGGAAACTGCTCGCCCTTGGTGTAACTCTACCTTGTTGAGCTGCTCGGCGAAGGACGAAGCACGTCCTGAGCGAGCAACTCGAGCTGCTCGCTGCAGACAGGGACCGAAGCGGGGGAAGCTATTAAGCACGGTAATAGAAGACTGCCGCCGAGGAATAAAAGACTTAATGAGGCCCGCTAATATTACACTGCGTACCTGTTCCGAGTTACATCAGCGTTATGTTGTCTTCTGTTTGCTATAAGCAATGGCTTGGATCAATCGCTGGTGGTTCAGAGAGTGGTTTGATGGTCGAACTATTTGCCTGGAGACTGGTCGCTGAGTGGCTGCGTATTCAGACAGTCTAGATTAGAAAGCCTGGGGAATGGTGAAGGTTTGATTTACTGGGTGAATGATTCAGAATTTAGAATGAAAGATGGAGTGGCTGAGGAGATGAATAAACGAATGACTCACGACGTAAGTCAATAAATCAGTAAATCAGTCACTGAAGCAGACAGATAGTTAGTGACTGAGTCAACGAATGAGGGAGGGATCTATAAGGTAGATTGGATAAGAGATAGGAAGTGATTGAGGTAATGGAAGAGCCTGATTGAGGCAATAGATAACGGTACGACAGAAGTAGGAAGCAGACTTGTGAATTTAGACAATTCTAAATGCCATTCTCAGGAAGTACCCCACATGTATCTTTCTATATTTGCTACATGTACATGTTATATAGCATATGGCAGTTTGGGACATGGCATGTGAGTAGGCTTATGAGCAAGGGTGGGCGGCCGCATGGTCGGCCCGTTGACATGGATGGATTAACGCGGGCGTGAGCTGTGAACCTATTACGGTGAGCATGTGGTGCCCGCCGTTATTACTCAGCCATCACCACGAAGCCCGGATTGATCGGCAACATGAGGCCAGGCGGCGTTACGTAGCGCCGAGCTACTCAACACACATGTCCACTGCCATATGAGCAATAGGGGGAGGATGTGAGGGTGTGTGTGTGGGTGGGTGGGTGGTTCAATGGGCGGGTAAATCAATGAAACCAGACTCATGGATTCATTATAGTCACCGTCCCACAATACCCCGGGCACGTCGGACATAGTACCACATGCTGTGAGCAGCTCGTGCACTCAGCACCTACTCAACGCGAACTGCTCGCACTCGCCAATCCAGCTGGGCGAGCAGGGAGAGGCTGTAGGAGCGGCGACTAGACACCGCTGTGTGATCACTACTACACGCTCCAGCGACACGCGTCACTTTAAACGGGCCAATTGTTATGATTTGAAATGGCACATTGGCCGGCTGGGACAGGTTTGGATGGTTTTTGTAAAGCTCGTCCCAGTCGTCGTCTCATTTCGCTTCAATCAATCGTGATGTCTCTTCACTGCATTGCCGCTGTGGCAAAGCAACAGTTGAGCGTTGATTGATGTGATTGAATGCCATAACTTGCATTTTCCAATGGAATCCTGTTATGAGAGTGAGGTCTACTGAACACATCACCATAAAGGAAATGATGGCTGTGTTGCAGGGACGTACAAACAGCAATAGATTATGATTGATAAGTAGGTCAGAGCAAACTGCTCTGAGCATAGTACCATTATCAAATGAGAAAAAAACTGAACTGCCTTTCATGTATGTCCAGTCGTTATTAATACCGAATAATATGCAATGCATATATTCCAGATCTATGACAAAATATGTTTTGTAATCGTCATGCAAGGTATGTATGCAATCACCCGGTTACCTTCATTGTTATAATAAGCCATCAGATAGTAACTATCACTAAGGGTATTTCTGTGACATTTTAGGGCATTCCATTCCTTGTCTGATGGCCTCTGTTTTTCGGGAGCCTTTGTGTTTCATATGATCAAACTGAAAAGAATTAATGTAGAAGTGCATGACATATGTAAGCCCACAACCCACTATACTTAATCAAACTGGATATGCTATGATATAAACGTCTACCCCACCCACATCACAATCCGAGGAACTATGATAGCAGTAGGCCTAGAGACGTCCTTGCGAGTTGAAAGCCACCTTAGTTCTCCGTCGCCTTTATTCCCACGGCATTACCCATTCGCCAATCAATGCATAATGGATTAACTATGTGAAGGATATCACAGATTAACCGTAATCCGCGCGCAAATCTGAGCTGCAGCTACGGAGACGGGCGGATATTGTGACAGGCCTGATAAACCAAGACACAGGAGATCAGTACTGACGGGGGCTGTGGCCGTAGATGCGGGAGTGGGGTAGGGGAAAAGCCCCTCCCCACCCCCTCTCTGACGGGCGTTCGCTGAACGGAGGCCCGTCTGAAGGCGGGGGCCCTTGGCAGACAGAGTGTGTGACGAATCGATAAGCCAGGCGGGGGTTATTGGGACGATGTGTGCTGGTAATATCAGATTTGGGATCAGATCAAACATTGTGGTGATTAATCCTCCGGTCGTGGGGCTGTATAGGAATCTGTGCGCCTGACTAGTGGATTGAACGTGGAGAGCTTCGGGAGGGGGTGGTGTTGTCTGTATGTGTTGGGGTTGTTAGGAGGCGTGGTTAACACGTAAAAGGTGCCCACGGCCCCTGGATCTGTGCTACATTCTGAGTGTTGGACGTTACACCTATGTGGCATTGTATACCTCTCAGAGAATTCGTGGCATTTGTTGCCCCTCTCCACCCTCGACCCTACATATGCAGATGCTATTAGGGTATAGTTATGTCTTGCCTTCTCTCATCTCGTCCCGTCTCATCCTGTCACATCTAGTCTCCACATCCGTGCGACTAGTTGCGTCTCATCCAGTCGCAAACCCATATCTTGCGTTAGGCGTCGCTGTCAGCCAATGTCAAACCAAACCCACCTCCTCCCCTGACCTCCTTATACCCCAGCATTGTTTTCCTATAATAACGAGCAAGGAGGACGTCTGTGTGCTTCCGGGGGGAGTGGGTGGAATTGGGGAGTACTACTACAGGGTTAGGGTGAGGGATGTGTGGAGATAGGAGGCTAGAGGGCGCCATTAGGGCGCGTGGAGCGAGAACCGAATACGCCCGGCGCGTCGGCGAGCTGCTCGACCGGCAAATCGAGCAAACTGGAGCGAGCAGCTCCGGGGCAGGGCGCGACCGCCCGCCGCCCGCCGACCTCACGGTGAGCAAACATAGAGGCGCTGCCCCATCCCGGCTTCACCCGAGCGCCCATCAACAGAACTCCAGGCGCCGCCTTATCATGGAGATATTTGCATATAACCCTGACCAGCGGGCTATGTTTTCCCGTGGAATTATAAATAAATGTTTGGAATGTGCGAGTGGGGTATAGGGGAAACAAATCTCTGTGTTGGTATAGGTGTGTGGATATGCATTGGCCTCTATAGGTTGAGGGAAGGGGTGCATCACACGGGGTGATAGATTCATTTTGAGGCGTAGTATGAAAGGAAACCCATCTGAAAGAGGATGGATTATGACTTTCCGGGGACTGTTGCACCGGCAGCTTTTAATCTGCAGAATCGTAGGGAGAATGCCTTATAGTCTTAACTCCGTTGGGACACGTAAGGAATGCAATCCTCTTTGTTTTAAAGAAACTCATCGAAAAGAAATCACTTATGTCAAATTTATTTCGGAATCGATCCCAAAGGCGCTGATTTGCTTTTTTATAGCAAAAGAGTTTACTTTTTGAATGAGTTCCTGTAAAGTATGCCCTCATATAATATATCAGTAGCGGCGCACGAATCATGATTGCACCAAGAAGCAGCGGTTGTTTGTCTCTGTGTGCTGTCACCTTCTTAGGTGGTTTAAATTTTATTGTCAGCAACACACGCCGCGGGTGTAAAAAAAGGTGATGCAAAATGCGACTTCGCCAGTTTAATGAAAAGCCTCCTAGGAAAACGCTCAAAACATGGACTCACTCAGCCGGTAAGCCACGTTTCCCTGTCTCCAAACCCCCGTTCTTTAAAAGAGAAATAAATGAATGAAGAATTAGCGTACAAAAATAACACCTGCAAACAAGGAGTTGGCTGAGAGGCGGACATGGCGGTGAGATAAAAGAAGATATTTGAGCGGGAGATAAGGCAAGGTCACCTTCGGGAGCCCCGTTAAGATTTGTACTGCTACATGGACCGATCATTGGAACTCGTGTTGTCGGTGAAATGAAAGGCAGCAGAGGGTGAATTTAATCAATTGGCATCCGAACAGATATGAATACCGGAGAGACGGGGCGGCGGCTTTAGGCCGGGGTTCCCTGAGGATTCCCTTGTACGCGGCGCGCCTAAGGCCGGCCTAATTAAAGATAGACGAGCCCCGATTGGGTCCCGGCAGGTGGAAATAGTACAGCCGGGCTTTAATTTGTCTATGGCGTGGGCCAATCGGGCCTAGACGGAGACGTCTTTTGTTTGTGCTGCATGCATGCATGCTCACCTCCCGTGTGTTTGTGAGGGGGTGCCTCTGACCACGCGGTGTGGTATATAAGGGAGGTAAGCAGGCCCCTCGCCGCCTATCCCAACTTTATTAGGCTCCCTATCATGGTCCAGCTATCAATTATTCAGTGACGCTGGAGAACTAGTCACCGTTGGTTGCCACCAACAGACAGTTACACCTCTACAATGAACATCAGATAAGGGGAGATGTCCCAGCTTTACCTGTGCCGTTCCCTACCAACGTGCATTGTTTAAAGGTGTTCAGAGAATATGCTCAACCTGAAGGTCTATTCCCTTTGCGATGCATACGTTAATTCGTTTAATGTTCAATTAGGATCGTGTAAGTTGTGTATCGATATCATACTGGCGTGATAGGAAGGTTGATGAATATTATATTGGTAAATACATGTGGTTGAATGTCTCTGAAATACTAGCCATACGGTATAAATAATGTTCGCGCCGTACTTGGTGAATGACCGCTAGAATGTGGGATTTCCTTGTGCTTGAATGGACTACTCCTTAAAAACGGCGTTTTATGATCTTACCGCACATTAAGTATGTTCCTACATGAAACTATGTTTTTCAGTCAGGACAATCATAGGTAACGACAATCTAAGATCGCCCAACGAATGTATGACAATTTGGACGACAAAAGATGGCAGGTGTCCTATAAACCCAGTTATAGCGTGCAACGGGAGATCGGGGCCAAAACGGTCGTTCGGAACGATTGTCATAGAAAAACCATTGCAGTATGCATGGGGTTTTATAACCATGACAATCGTTATAAGCGATGAATAAAAATTGCCGAGCATCGCAGTAGGTCGCGCACAAGTGGGCTGAGTGGTGCAGTTTCTGAATTTTTCACATTTTAAGTAAGATATTTTTCATAGCCTTTAGTGCCAAAAAATACATTGTTGTTCTATGTGAACTAGTAATCATCATTGTTGCAATATTTCCTAAATTATAGTGTATCATATATCTAAAAATGGAAGTAACAACTCAAGATATTCACTTATGCCATGGTTGTATCATGGGGTATATCGGGACCATTGTCACAATTTTTTACCAGTCAACCCCTTACGATGTGTGGTGAAGTGGGTTGTCTAGATATTTGTCTACGATTTTTCACCTTCCCAATAAGTCTCCGATATTTGCTTTTTATACCGGAGCCATACCGGTAGGTCTAAATTTCTATCGTAGTAGGTGGACGCCAGGCCTTAACCACAAGACGATTATGAACTTTGGGATATAGGTGGGCCTACACCCTATATATAGTACTCTTTCTCCAAATATTTTTCAATTCCAATAAGTTTCAACATCTGAAAGAAGGAGCCATAACCATCCATTATCCCTGTATGACATGTCTAACCTTATTGATGGTTGTGACAGTTCGGGCGACTATTTCACATACGATATCCTACGGTTATCACTACTAAAGCAATACAAACTGCCTTACATGTCGCACCCAACGATCGTTGGCCCACCTGTATGATCGTATGTCTATAGGACACTGACACCTCCAAAAAGTCACTATTAACGATTGTCGTGACTGAAATACATCCCCAGGAGAACTTCATGGGACAAGGGTTACATAATCCCCAGGAAGATAACTCAGGGACAAGGAATATTGGTGGTAAGATCAGATCACTTTAATGTGACACTCAAAGTAGCGTCAAACGGTGAACATGCAATATAAATCCTCCATTTCAATTACGATATTTTATACCAAAAAAAATTAAGAACCAAGCAAGCACAATTTTGTCTTAATCATCAACTTATTCAATATCAATTTCAGAACTAAGCCCTTCAGAACGCTACGATATAATTTCTGTCCCTGATCAATTAAAGGGGACACGTTATTTCCTCTTATCTTTGATATTCCCAGGAACATATGTAAACAAAGCAGACTTGTATCGGCTATCCTTTCTCATACCCATTTCCTCCTCACTTCTCTGCATGAATACACCTGCCCGATGACAGTCTCCGTCTCAGCCCGCCGCTCACACATACACCCTTCACCATGACCACACGGTGCAGGCAGCCACCTGCATCCTCGTGACCCCCTGCCCAAGATCAAAGAGACTACGACAGGGCGACGCTCAGATTAAGTAGCGGGGGAGAGGGTAGGTCCACACCCGCTTCCTCCCTTATGTCCAGTCAGACGGTATTGTGTGGTGGTGTGCGCCTCGAGTGGTGGATCTTCTGCCTTATTGACACACTCCACCACATTCGCAACCGCCCCTCCACTTACAGAATTCCAGTCACTCAGTATAGACCACGTCTGATCCACTGGTTCAGTCCGCTATTAGAAAGAAAGGTGAATCGTTATGGCTCGTTTGTTTTGTTTATCTTATCTAAAATCGAGTTAGCTTCATCCTAGTTTGGTATGACGTCTCGCAAGGGTCTCCATTTTTTTTATTCAACCAAATTAACGACATAACACGTACACCTGGTGATCCTCCACGCGATTGTCACAAGTATGAGACACATAACACAAAACATAATGTACACCATTATCCACGTAGACCGGACTATACAGGACACCACAGTTATCTATACACATATCATTTGCCTTTAATACACCCTATTAATATACACCATTCCCCATGAATAAACTTCATCTGCAAACACAACACTTTCTAGTCTTACGACCAAGAACATTCCAGTAAGGAGAGTTCAAAACATGGGAGTTGAAGTAATTCTAATCTTCTGCAGACTCCCGTCGGAAGTGTTAAATTCCACGAGAGCAGATGCTGCTGAACTCCTGTGTTAGTTAATAACATTACTGCTAATATTAAGCATTAGGTTAAATTTAATATTCTCTATCATAATTAAATTTTCTGATATCCTTAGCGGTTTGTGCAATTTGCGTAACAAGTATTTATAATCCGACTACATTAAGGCATAATCTAAACTACAAAATATTCTCGGAAGAATCCTCCCCATATCGCTGTTCCCCTTAATTGCTGTTTTGTTCAGTTAGATGTGACCGTAATCAGAATAAATCCCAATGATTTGAAACAACCTCTTTTAAGAATGCTGCTTGTTTTACTGAAAATATTATCTTAATTATAACATTCAATTATATCAAATTGAAACAGGAGTTTCTTTATCCTTTACGGTTCCCTTTTCCGGCGTAGCTAATGCTGGTAATAATTCCTTCTCCTGCGCAGACTCATACAGCACAGAGGGATTAGATGGAGGTAGGGGGGTTGGAGGCCAGGGATAATACAGTTTAATTTACCACGGTGCTGTGCAACCCTGGCAACCGTTAAGTCCACTGGACACATATTAGCTGACCTGACGCAACCCCTGCTGACCCTTGCGGTGCAGGAGTCGAGGCAATCTCGGTAAACCATGGTCGATTGAGTGGGGTTTATTCAGTGGCCGACGGATTAATCATGGTGCACGGGGGACATGGTGAGAGACGGCGGGCATCTGGGAGGCCCCTCCGATAGGTGATAAGACTGTGGGGACAGAGGAAGGCAATGATATTATCACACACTGTGATCCCTCCGATGACATACCCTCTACACGTCCCTACCCCAACCCTCCTCCATCTAAACCAACCTCTTTCCTTCAACCCTCCGTCTATACTGCCCCACACCATCCTGCACCCCTCCATTCCTTTCCTCCCGGCCTCCGCCGCCAGTCGCGTCGCTATCTCCAGGTCCGGTACCGGTGGGAGCCATTTCAACATCCCAGCTCCCGTTCTTCAGATTAGAAACTCCTGCCCCCGCCACGCCGCATCGGTGGAAGGGGTAAAACGGGATATGTGTAGGGGTGTGGGAGGGGCCCACGCAGCGTTGATATTCTTCAAACGTTAGGGCCCTTTGGAGGCGGCGTCGCCGAGCTTGTTATGGCTGCAGCATTAAACGTCTGCGCCGGAGCCGATGTCTCATCTACGAGCAAGAGTGAGCTGCTCAAATCTGGAGATGCGTTGGGCTGGGAGCCTTTGATGGTCTTTGTGGCGGGGATCAGAGGAAATGCTCAAGTCGTCGGTTATATATGATCGTCCGCCGCCTGGCGCCACCACTCGTCGCCTAATGGAAAATCCCGCGGATCATCCTGCGCCGCTTCTTAAAGTTGGGGCTCGTGTTTGCTGAGGTGCTGAGGGGGTGATTGGTGGCACCCTGTTTATTGGCTGGCCCCGACGTAGCACGGGGATACAAGGGTAAGGCCAGCCAGTGAACTCAGCTAACGGCTCAGTGAATCTTATCTAGAAGAAGGATGAAACAGGATTAGCCTCGGGCGTTACTTGCAAAGTTAATATATTCAAACATCTGGTCCCAGTATAGTCCGTGTATACATTTTACTTACACCCCCAACCACAACCTCGCTTTCCTCCGTTAGCTCTCTGCTTTTATAACATAGGTCCCGGTCCCTGAAACCGTCTCCACTGATGACAGGCTTGTGACATGGAGTTAGGATTACAAGGCATTCCGTGTGTAATACGCACTAAACTCATCGGATTCTCGGCGGATAAACCCTTTACACAAAGGGCCGCATGTGGGGGGCTGCCTAATGAACGCTTTTATCCGCCCCAGTCTTCATTTGCTCTGTATTGATCCTCCTTGGCGCGGAGTGTGAAAATGAAAGGATTTTCTCTGAGAGGGACCGCCGTGGTCCCCGCTTGAGCTCCGCCAGTCCGACCAGCCGTCCCCACTTCTCACCAGGCGCCAGCTCCCACGGTGTCATTCTGAGGTCCCTGGTTCCCTACACTACCCCCTGCTGCAGTCTGCTTCTGTTCCTCTGGGATTTACATACGTACGTGGTACTTCCCAAAATCATGTCTCAGAGGAATGCTTTTGCGTCTGGAAATTACATATTTTAAATGCCTTGCCTATTCTTGTATTACGATGCATTCTGCAGCCTTCATACATTCCTGGGATAAAAATCGGCAGGAAACCTCTGGCCATTTTGTTATAGAATTCATAATGTTCTCAGATATCTCGTTTACATGTATTTTGATTCTCGTTATTAGAAAGATAGCCGGACTTCCATCAAACAATAACCATCCTCTAAAAATGATCTCATGTGTTAGCAATATATCATATTGAAAGTGCATGGCATAGTGCGTGACATTAGATGTATCCCTCTGCCTCCGGCATCGAGATATCTTTGATCAACAGTATCAGCAGACGTACGAAGGTTTCGAAGTGGCTTCTAGGAGCTACCTGTTTGTTATTTCCCCGAGGGTCTCATCTCTGAGACTCATTTTGGCCTACAAGCTTAATGTCAATACTTGTAAGGTCTACCGCTTTACTATAGGCTCCTATCTGTGACGTCCTCAAAGACGCCTGGCCAAATCTAGGTATAGTGGTTAACAAGCTTAGACCCAATCCTTATACGTATGGATTAACGTTAAGAAGTGAATTACCATACACCTCTGTGGAGGCATATTGAACCGGACCATTCTGGAGCACCACCCAATTGATTTAGATCCTAAAGCCATACAGACTAAGCATGAATCTGGGTTCCGCCATTTTTCATCGATCATTGGACCTGGATGTAAGATCCCACTGACCCTGAGGTAACGGCCTCCAGGTCACAAGCCTGGTCTTCTCACGGGGCACTAAAACTAGGATCCCAGAGGGTCTGCCTGGTCTACGGTCATCGACGCCATAACACCGCCATACCCCACCCCTCCTCCTACACAAGTCTACCTCCCACTACTACCACCCGGGATCCCGCTCGAATCTCAGTCCAGGATTTGGGGAACGTATAGGAGAGGAGAGGGGGGGTCCGTTAACGACCTCACTGCCATGGTTTGCATGGTTTTCCCATGACAGGTCAGCACCTATAAAAAGCACGACGGCTCCGCCTCCTGACAGGCCAAGGAGCCCATTGCCACAGCCTCCCTCCCGTCCCCTGTATCATAACAGCATTTGCGCTGCGCACGCCACACGAGAGCCCGCACCGAGAGGTGGCGCCGGCTGACATTTTGGCGACTCATTTTTGCCCCCGGTGGCGTCGGTATTTATTTGATTCGCTTTTTATGGTTACCAGGCGACGCGTGCGCTCTCCGGGCCCCGTAATGGCGGTCTGTATCCCCGACGGAAAGGGCAAAATAGTCGACTCGGCGGGTGTCCCCCTTCCCCTCCACCACCCTACGCGCTGTGATAGATGGCTGCCATTGCCGACCACTCCCGCCCGCTGATGGGGCCGGGGAAAGGTCCCGGTAGCGGACCATTTGTATAGAGATTCCCCGCCGCCGCACCCCCATACGCCACGGTGTGGGCGATGATCTTGACTTGATAAATGAAATTAGGTTTAACTTTCATGACCTTTGCCACCCGTCCCGCTCCTCATACCACGCGGGCAAACAGTGTAGCTGGGTATAGTGTGGAAGAAAGGAAAGCTGGGTGTGTGGGGAGATGGGAGATTGCGGAGGAGGAGGGAGGGAGACTAGCGCGTCCCCTGCAATCTGTACGGGTCCTGTCAATACAACCCCGGCCGCCAATATCCTGTGTCCTCCCGGCCCTTGCTCTGGCTAGTCTCCAGGGCGCGGCTGACCGGTCTTTACGTCACGGAGGCTGAGGACCCACCCGCCCGCCCGCCGATCGCATCCGTCGCCGGCTACTCCCCGCACTCTGACACTCAAACACACCCAGCCCCATTATTGCCACCATTATTGGCAGCCGTGAATGCTCCAGCGGGGAAATTAGCCGACGTAGAGGCGGCCCCGACCCGCCCTTATACCCCGCTCTGTCCCATTCCAGCTGCTTAACCACCATCCCCTTACAGGCTCAGGACCAACTCTATTCGGACATCGTCTTTTTATTTTACATCTAAATGTCGTTGTTTTCCTTATTTTTCCACAATGGTGCTTTTCTATTGCTTTCTCTATTCACATATACATTTTTGTGAATACGGATTTGAACGAACTGATATATTAAATAATCTAAATACAACCTAATTCCTCTATGAGAGTTACAAGCAAAAGAAGTAGCTTTAAGAGAAAATAATTCTTGAATCCAAGTCGCCAGCATATCGCACATATAAATCATATTTATAGTACATTATACTAGTTGCTCTCTGCCCTCGGTTTACATTGGTACACGAGCAATACACCGGTTTATGGATTTTGCTATAACACTTTTACATAAATTAATGCTAGTGTCGGGTGGATTCCTTTAAGAGTTAACCTGTGTTCCAAATACGAGCCACGCCTATTCCTTTTACATACGTATACAAGTGTCGTATCGACCTTCTACTCGTCATAGCTGAAGATATATGCATGTCATATGCATCTTGTATATACTCCTGCCATATCACTTAATGCACGCTCGACGCCTACTATACATGGAGCTGTCCTCATGGGACCGTCTTACGTTTCCTTACGTGCTTGGTTACAAAGTGCGCTACGCTCGGTCCATTATAAGCTGGTGCTTTGATCCCACTGCCTTTGGTCTGCTGCTGTTCAGTTTACACCCATGCCAGGCGTCTATGACAACACCCCCCAAGCCATCAACAGTGCCCCATACACCAAGGCCACATCTTAACACCCCTCTACCTCATTTCCCGCCCACTTCCGTTAACGTATAGACCATACAAGGGAAGGAGTACTATCCGGCATCGCTTTTGTCTGGGCACAATACGGAGGTGGGTGTCAGGCGGTGCCGTGACGAGGCGGTTAAGGCCCGCCCACTGACAGCATTGCAATTTTAGATAATGATGACTGACAGGTGAGGGCCAGCCTACCAGGGCCGCAACCCCGTGTGGCGAAGTGCTGGAGTGGAGTTCATTGATTCCCTCCTTACAGAGTGTTTGCCGAGTTATAAGATGCGCCGTGTGACTGCGTGTGTGTAGGGGGTAAGTAGTATATAAAGAGAGGGCACTGGGGCAGGTACGCCACAATGCAAATAACAGAGAGAAATGGCATTAATGTCAGCGAGTGGTTCCCAGTAGCGGGTCAGCCAAATGAGCTTCTCATTTCGGCAGACAGGTATACAGGTCGGTGACCTGTGGCCAGTTGCTCAGGCTCTGCTTCAGGGCAGCCTGCTAGCCACCTGAAACCATGTTCGGCCGATACCCATTAGGAGGGGCTTACTGAGCTATCACTGCCCACCGACTGATTAGTTTCGTTGTCTCCGGAGGGATAATGCAATCATGAAGGACCGCAAAGAAACTTAGGTCTGTTGGTTAGGGCTGCATCGACAATACGATGGCATTTAGGACATGGTCGTACAGGATAAGCATTGGATCTAAGTCATTCCCTCATACAATGGCCTTGTGTAAATGCCCAGAGGAGGAATTAACCATGTCATTATCCGCCTACAAAATGTAGACATGGTTTGTTTACTCCTAGAGGATACACGATGCTTCATCATCTGCCGCGTCATACAGTCCTATGATAGATTCCACGATGATGTCGCAGATCTTGGGTTGAACAAGAGCAATTAAAGCAAGGCGGTACTTCTCCGCATTCACCCGGACAGGGTTCGTATACAACATGTGTATTCTGGACCTAATACGTTACAATACTGTGGTTCTATCAATCCCAAATAGGCATTTTTGTTATATCATAAGTAGTATATCATTCACATATTTCATTTCAATGTAACCGAGATTTAAACAAGATAATATGTTTCATTAAGCAATTCCCGCTACATTCTATAATAGATAAGAGTCATTTGGTTAACTCTTCAGTATATCATACAATGGCGGCATACATACCACCTGATGACTTACGTGATCGAATGTGTGAAATTTATTTTGAGGGTAAAACATTGAGCTAACCCCCCTTCAACCCTTTCTATAAAGGGAAGTATAGTTTACACTAGGTGACCTTCCCAGAAAGGACTGCTCTGATAATAGTGTTACCGCACGGCCAATATTGTCAACCACATCCTGCTAAAATCTGCTTCTGGCCGAAATGGAAACAATATGGAGATTGTGGATACTTGCTGGATTCTCTCCGCTGGCACAGATGGTTGGGGATTCTTTGTGAGTGGTCCGCTCTCTCCTTACCCAATATCCCTTAATTCGGGAGCCGCGGTAACCTACCCTGGCACTTGGCGTATCGATTCACTGAATTACACATTCGGGCAACAGCGGCCGGACGCTGAAAGGTGACTCCAATAGGCATGCGCACTCTGCTCTTCCCGTAATCCCCATCTTCCTGTTGGGGGTGAAGGAGGCCGAAGGTCAAAGGTCATACGGGAAAATAGATAAAGCAAGTGTCTTTGTTTTTTTCCGCCAGTCAGCCCCCTGCACTCCCACCCACCCGCCAGCCCAGCACAACTATCGGCTAGGCGTTCACGTCGCCCTCCCCCAGTGCACCCACCCTCTGTGTCGCAGTAGCTTGAAGACGTTCCCAGCACCGTTAATGGAATCGGCGGCAGGACGAGGCCCTAATGGAGGGAATGGCACAATTAGTTAAGGGCTGTCGTCAAGGCACAGATTGCATTATCATGAAAAACGCGCCCGACTGGGGCCTGCTTGGTATAGCCTGGAGGAGACTGGAGACGGGCGTGGAGAGGCCGAGGGCTTAAAGGCGAGGGCCACGACACCCTACCCCCCCCCCCCCCCAACTTTACCCCGTGACGGCGAACGGGAGCCTGGGAGCGGTCTCACGTGCCATGATGAGGCACTTCGTCTCGGACAAGGAGGGGGGTGGGGAAATCGTCAGTGGGGGCAGGGCAGTTATTAAACAGTAAGCGCCTGACTGATTACCGGGGTTTGTTGGGAACTCAATGTGCACGTTTGTGACACACCGACAGCGCATTGCCATAAAGCGGTCCGTCCCGGCCTGTATTTACCCCCCTTCAACCCTCTCCACTCCGCCATTTTCTCACATTGGGATCTGAACAGAGAACGGCGTAAAGTATCACCCACAGCGCCACACCAACATATTATAAAAATATTTATACATCTTGACTTAGATTGGCGCGTTTTATCTACAACGACCCGACTCTCAGACCTGATATCCCCAGATTCCCCAGTCCATCACCTATAATTTTATGCGACTCACATCCAGTTCCCCTGGGCCACTCTATGCTATAGTCAGTGGGTTAGCTGGTCTGCCTTTATATACATATATACATACACACACTCGTATACTGTAGACTGGTTTCTATGTATACACCAGAGCTGACTGGACGCTTAGGGACTCTGGGAAGTTGTCTGGCCGTCGCGTTGGCTACTATCCAGTTCTTCTGTGGCACATACCCTTATGACTAGACAGACGGCTTGGTGGGTGGATGTATGCGGGTGTGAGAAGGTGGGTTCATTGTGGTACATATATCTGGTACATGGGTGGGAGAATGGAACTACCCATGAGTTCAACAAAGTGCGACCAGTAGCGTGACAGTATACTGCAGGTAGTATGTGCAGGAAATGAATGAGAAGTTGCTCATGGAATACTAGAAATGGTCTGGCGATCTTCGAGGTACATGGGTAGTTGTGTGAATTTGAGTGAGGGTTTGGAGCCATGGGAAGACAAAGACGAGAACGAAGGTCAGCTGGAGATGATAGTCAATACAGGTAAGAGAAGGTGGTGATAGACCTGTGGAAGGATGCTGTAAGAGTTGCTAGGTGGGTGGTGGGAGAGTAGGAGCAGTGTGGGACAGCGGGTGGGAAAGCAAGCAAGCGAGCGTCCAGGAAAACAGGCGGACAGCCGTGCCTGCGGGGCGGTTGGCAGTCGTTGGATACGTAGGTAGATGCTGAGGTAGGAGGGAGGGGAGGATGGGTTGGCCGTGTCCTGGAGGACCTTCCTTCTGGTGATGAAACCCGGCATTGTGTACCCAGCGTCCAGCACCGGCCTCCACGGCGGCAGGTGAGGCCGGCAGACCAGCGCCACCCGGCGGGAAACAAACACCCAGCTCTCTCCCTGAAGCCACTTTCCCACTCCAAGACTTTGCACGGGTTTTGTTCTTCTTTCGTTCTGCTTTATAGGACTCCCTCACCGTCTCTAACAGACTTTTTTTTTATTTGTATTTTCATTTGGAACGAGTAAGTCCCCACCAGGCTCATTTCCAGCCTGTCTTAGATCATTACCTTGAAGAGGGGCTGCTCAGATTAGCGTAATTAACAGAGTCTGGTAATTATCATTTTCTAGCTTGTTTCTCCGTTACCCGCCCCTTGTCTTGATAGAGGCAATCAAACCAGGGGATGTCATTATAATGTGGGTAATCAGCAGGGCTATGTAGTCTGGTCAGAAATGTAAGATTTTCCCACGCGAGGAAGTTATGAATAGCGATTAGTGTTTTTCTACGTGGTCAGTTGAAGACGTGGACAATACCCACTCCGGCGAAAAGCAGACTTTCCTCTTTCCCTTTTCTCAAGCCGGATGTTATTGATAATGATCTAGAGTAAATGTCACAATAGTAGGTTTTCACCGTCGCGGGGATGATTAGGCCAGAAATGAAAGGTCACTTGTGAGTGGCACGTTAATACATTGAGGCTCCGAGCAGATCTGGCCGTGAAGGTATCGTGCAGGACCATGAGCAAAAGTGAGCAGGTGATGCGCAGGTTGAGCCCGCAGGAGCGACTTCATCGTTGGGTCTCTGTCACTCTGTTTCTCACTGTCACCAGCACTCCCCCCTTCCGCTGCTAGAACCAGTCTCGATGCATGTCGTAGAACACCGACTGTCGGTCACAAGCCACCATGTTGGCACGGTCATCATTAAATGCCAACTTCAGCACCAGATGCCTCTGTCCTTCATTACCGAGGTCCGCTAATTGAAAACTATAGTTAGCCCGTCGTTTGCCGGGTCTCCACGGTTCTTAAGTGTGGTATCTGTACGGCCTGCCTGTTGGTAGGCTTCGCTAGGAAAGAAAGAGTACAACAATAGCAGACAACCGGTTATTCTACATAATTTAGAATCGTTCAAAGTATGTGAATCTGTACCATTGTCTCTTTATTATAAAAGCAAAACATTTAGATCGATCAAAACTGTCCACGTTATTAAACTGAAATGCTAATCATAAAAAAAAACATATTGTCACTATTAAATTATCCGTGGCCATCATGCCGAATGAAATTTCCCTTAGAATCATCTTTTGTTCAGAGTAGAGCAGGGATTTATTTCATATCACCATGCCAATATAGTTTGGAAATCATATAAATAACTGCTCAGACATTACCTTCATAAACCATGTATTAAAGTTTGTACTGCAATAAATGTCCAACCATCTGATATCATAGATGTCACAATGTACTGAGCGGTCGCCAAAAACGTAAAGCAGTTCCGAGCCGAGGATTTTAACTGGCGCTTAATAACGAGAGTTAGGTACAGTGTTTGCTTTAATTGCCGTATTTTACAGCATCCATTAAAATAAACGATGACCTTCGTGACAAAGACATGAAATGAGACCCACCTCTCTCGATGGTCAGAAACGGATGTTGATTTTGGTAGTGATTATCCTTTCACGTGTAAAGAAAGGGTTCCAAACGAATGACCTATCTCTGCCAATTTAGACGAACGTTAAGTACGACTACTAAGTCTGCTAGGAGGCCTGCTCCAAAGATCCATTCCATTCAAACATCAAACTGACAACCATTGCAGATAGAACTCCGCCTCTGGGGATTTACTGTTGCCTTGATGTAGAACAGAAACAGCGTCGATGTCTAGAGCGATGTCGTCCCGATTTGAAACGTCATATTTTATTGGTCCCGCTGGCCCCAAGTTGTTTGTGTAGTCTTACTGCAATTCTGCCTACTGCAACAAGAGAAACTTGGAACCAGTGGTTGGTCTCGGCAATGACCGGAGACACACAAGCGTCTTCTGGTGGGATTTTTAGATAAACTGTGTCAGGGATAACAGGATTGTAAAGAAATAGATGATGTGTTGGTTGGAGACAGTCCAGGCCACCGCCTTTATGTCACGAACGATAATACTTTGAAATATTGTGAGGAATCTGCATCCTGTTTCAAATATAGTCTGGCTATCGATCATTCATAATAACCAGTCCAGCCCTCTTTATTTTGTATATCGTTACCTTTGACATGTGCTTGTTATACGACTCCAGAAAATAAAATGAGAAAAAGGTTCCGCTGATGAAAAGTCTCCTGAAATCATATTCTAAAAATTGTCGAAGGGAGTAATACCCTGACTGGAAGTGAATGACTTCCAGTCACAACGTCTTGTATCAGGATTTGATTACCTGCCAAACACTTTACTGTATAGAGCAGGCATGTATTGTCAGTCTAGTCTGACATTCAGGGAAGTGAACTCTGAAAATTGAGGTTATGAACAACCCTGAAAACAATGTTGGTCTCAGATGTTATACGTTTTCTTTATCTAACGTTAACTTTAAAGAGAAACACATTTGCAGTGAAGATTTTAAATTAAGCGGCAGTCACGTAAACAGACTCTAATTTCATCCTTTTTATTTTGTTAGATATGCAACAATTGACATCCTGGTGTACTCCGTCTCTGATATACGTATTGCCATAGTTTTGTTTTCTAAATCAGAGCAACGGGTACTTTTTACATGTTGATCAGTAAAGGAATTGTCATATTACACGTAATGCTGCGGCATTCCCATCTCAAAAACGTAAACTTATTTGTTAAAATTTTCACTAATTCAGTCATTGCAATTATTGCACTTAGACATAGAAATGATGGTAATGGGTGTTGGTAGTTACAATCTGTTGTGATATGTGAAATATTAAAAAACATGTTCTCATAAAATGTGAACTATTTACAAATTCATCAATTCAATAGGTTTTTCTTGGCAATGTGTTCAACGAATCATATAATTCTATCGGTGAGAAATTGTATGTCACCAGATCTATTATAATTTCTACACAGATGACCGGACATGCTGGGATACTATAGGGAATATCCAGTTGTGCACGGTTTTCCTTTGTATCGGGAATCACTTTAGATGATTATTCCCAAGCATGCGCAGAGCCATTAGGGTGTCTGAGAACTATTCGGCGCTTTGTTTTGTTTCCGGCTTGCGTGTTCCAGCTGATACAAGATTAAAAATTCAGTATTCTCACAGAATAGGAGATACGGCAGCTTACAGACAATGCCCAGTTGTCTATGTGCCTTGCATAAATTCTGTTAATGGGGTTTATAGTTTGATGGAACAAGACCGCAATCTCTCAATATACCCTTGATGTCTTTTTGAAGACAGATTTAGATTGCAACTACATTATTGGCTTCACTTCTTGCCATACACTATTGAGGAAGAAAAACTTGCCAAGGTATGTTATTTGTTCCCTAGCTGCCTATTGTAGGCAACAATAGGCTTTGGTTTCTTTTAAATCGCTACAAATTCCTTTATTTTATTTTTTTTAAACACACTTGGAAATGTCCTTATTTTCTGTGTACCATTTCTTTAAATTCCGTTTGAATCATTCCAAGTCTAACATGTCCATCACATTATTGTGGCAGCTGAAATAATAAAAACAATTAAATGTGAGACAGAGATTATCCAAAATATTCTAAAGTTCCAATTGCGAGATACGAAAAATTCTTTCCATATGGGATTTTAGTTGTGCATTTATTTATTATGGTTTGGTTCAATTTCACCATCTGAAAGATTGAGCATGCTTTGGAGTGAATATATTTCAAGAAACTATTGGACCCTGTAAGTAGCTAAAATCGATATTCCCAGCGAACCAGGTGAAGAAAGAGCCACACCTGATCAAAGATTTGCAACGCAAGATGTGTGAGCCAACCTTATGGCTGCGAGCACTACGCACATATTAATTCTCTATGCATGCTACTGATAACGAAAATGTATATTCCTAAATATAAAACTGAGTTCATGGTGCAAAACATTTGAAATCATGCCTCAAACTATAGAAATGTGCACACCAGGTACAGGGGTATGTTACCCACACACTGGTTACAGAATTACAATATAAGAAGTAGCAGCACTAAGGCACTAAACCATCAAGTCTGTATAGAGAAAATGAGACGACTTAACCAGTCCTACAGGTCACACCGCCCAGATTGGGGCTACCACCTTCCTGGCAGATTCTTCGTGATGCTGTGGCCTACTTGTCTCAGGCCAAGAGGCTTTGACATTATATGCTAGAACAGGCGCTAGGAATACAATCAATTTGCAAAACAGTCGATATATTGAACAGACTCTAAGTAAGGAACTCCTTGAAAATCCGATCGTCATATGACCTAAAAAACCTCATCCTTTTCAAAATTCCTTTTTCAAGATACTACATATCTGCTTTCATATATGTGTTTCTATATTTAAAACAAATTCACCTTATTCTTACTGAATACAATTTGAATTTGTGATAAATACCCAGAGGTTAGTTAATACATTTGCATGATATGTAATAAAAATGTACATATAATGCTATTTATGTGGTTATATAAAGATTCTTTTTGCATCTGAGGTGAATTGAAAAAGGTTTTTTTGTGGTTATAACTTAATCGTTAAAATTTCAAATTACCATTCCTTTAAACACCCTTATTTTTCTTTGAAATGCGCAAATATTCCTTTAATTCCCTCAGAAATTCAAACCCCATACCCCACGCCCTTACCTGTGATGTTGGCTTGTTGCTACATAGGGAACAGTTTGCCAGGCATGTTGGTCTATTGACTGTCAAAGTACCGCCCACTTTTTTGTTATTATGGGCGGCCGTCAGTGTTGTGGGACGGCCTCCTGTGTCCAGCCTGATTTAATGAGACACACTGGGGGGATCAGGTAGCACCCTTCTTCATGCCATGTGTTTATAGCCCTGGCAGGCGCTAGGAAGGGGTGGGCTGGAGCAGCCATAAGGTTGGATCAGGTTTGTCAGGCTGCACTTGGCTACCTCAGCCAGTTTCTCCAACCTGAACATCTTTCAGCATCCCTGCATTGCCAATAGCACCCAGTGATAATTCTTGGTCATCTTTTTCACCTACGTTAAGCAAATACGGCCCATTAAACCTATCCCAATAAATCTACTAGATCATTACTCTATTTGGCTAAATAAATGCAAGAAACTCTCATTTGATGAGCTTAGCAGCGTTTGGCTAATATCCTCACATAAAACTAAAACATGTACGGTTTTTTTCAGAACAGAATTGAACCATTCTTACCCGCACGTTGAAACTCTAATAATATATTATCAGTAGGAATTATGTTATATCGTATTTCATCTCCAAGGAACCCTTGGGTAACTCCTCTGAGGTCCAACGCTCTCTCACAACGTTTAACCACTTCGCTGGCAAAGTAGCTATAGTATCACTCTAAGATTCTTCTAACAATCTACCATTCAACTCACATTACCTTCATTAAGAGAAGAAGAATCCTACTCCTAAGCAGTAACATTCCTTTGAGAGCAATGCTGCCATCTGACCTTCCATCCTGAGAACCCTTATAACAAATGATTATATACGATCCCGAACTTCCCCCGAACTGCATTCACTGCAACCTACCTTGGCAACCCTTGTTAAACCATCCTCTCGTACCTGTCCTTACCTCCCGATCCTGAGCTACAGGATTGTGTGGGTAGCTCGACCGAGAACCCTTCCTCCTGTTAAAAGGTTTAGCAGGATCCTATCTCTTCTCTCCTGAGATGAAATAAGGGTTTTTCCTTAAACCCTACCAGAGCTACAAGGAACTTGTATGGGTTTGTCAGGCCAACCTCTTAATCATGAGATTGTGTACTTTGTACCCTCTCAGCGATATAACAGGCTTCATGAGCCCCCAACCAGGTGACTCGGGTTTACATGCATTGTGCGGCGGCTCATGTCAGCTGGGGACGGCAGGCCGAGGGCCCCGTCAAGTAGGACATTGTGTGGCATCGCGCGGCAGGAGGACAGGAGGCGGCCTCCTCCACGGCGGACGCGGGATGTCATGTTTTATGGATGGCGGCGGTAGTGGAGATCAATTACCCGTGTGTGTGTACCGTAATGAGGTGACACATCAATTAGGTTAGTGTAATGACCGGGCGCCTGGCGGCTGCAGACACCGTTGAGCCGTGACAACACCCCACTCACTTTCCAACACACCCTGCTCAGTAAAACCAGATCCCCCTATCGTATATACACCCCCTCCCCACCACACCCTTGCTCAACAAAACCAGCATCCCCAACCGCTCCGATAATATAAGCAACCCATTCCCGCCACATCCCACCTCAGCAACACCCACCTCTTTCCAACAATATCCACCCCTTTCGTACCACACCCATGATCAATAAAATAAAAAAGGCCAAATGCACTAGATACACCCCTTTCCCTCCACATCCCTTCTCAACAGAACACCCTATCATATCCATACCCTACCCACTCACCCGCTTCAGCGAACCCAGAACCCATTTCTGTAAACCCATCCCCTACCTACCTCACCACTGCTCAACAAAACCAGAACCCTTTGTTGTATACGTAACTTCGACTATATTACACTGCGACAACAATTGTTTCACCTTAAAGCCGGGCGCCCACTGCTTGCGACACACCTCCGACATGGTTACGATATGGCTGTGAATAAGAATTCCTGCATCGTCAGAGTGTGGAAATTTCAATTTTATGGAATATCAGAGTACGAAATTAAATTAACATATCGTCGATGTGTCGGATTGTTGAAAGATACTGTATCATAGTGTGTCGGAACGTCATAGTGTGTCGGCAGCTCAGTGGGTTCTCGACCTTGCCCTCTCCTAAGCAGAACCCTTCCCACAAGAACCCCTTTTCACTGGAATATCTATCTATAATCCATTATGTATACAGGTAAATGAAGAAATAATGGGGATACCACAACCCCCTTGTTTCTTTTTTAATTATTTTGTCATTTGGGCCTATTTTGCTTTATATTGCTTCTAAATTTACCTCATGTAGAGGCCCTCCCAATAGCACGCCGCTATGCAATATCCCATTCTATACATGCCTGCTCAAGTTATCATCAAACTCCATTCTACTTTGCCTTCCTTTGTGAGCTCTGTCCACGGTATCCTCTCCTGTACATGAGTGACTGCCTTACCTGACCACACACCATGTGACCTTTAGAATCCCCCTGCTCATCTGTATCTTCCGGCGATGGATTTCCTGTTGCAATCTCTGATACAGTGCACAATGATATCTCAAGGCGACAGTTTCTCCTTTTCGCTTTTATGCTGATATCTACTTGAGCTAAGTGGTCCCTGGGATTGGATATAGTTTCATACAATTTGAGGGGGAAATGTTACCGCTGGGAAAAGGGCCTTTCCCATTTCCATCGGATGAAATCAACCTGCCTCTTAGGTGAGAGACCGTACCTGAAGCAGACGTCTGATATCTAAGACGGTCCCTGTAGTCTTAACACATCCGGGGAGTATTTTGACAGCACTCCCATGGATGATCTGCAGCACTCTAACGGCTTTACCTCTATCTCATTCGCCTACGTTTTAGCCCGCTCAAGACGGATTAAGCCTTGGAGCCATTTCTCAGATGAATGTCAACGCCCGGGATACCCCCAACACAGGACGAATAATGCCAAGAGATCCTATTCATAAAAGGAATTCGTCAGCTATTGAAAAAGAATGCATTTTTTGGATACAAAGGCTGGGATAACCTCTCGGGAATGCTCTTCATCAGCTTGTACTGTTAGGAAAAGGTTAAAATACTCCACTTCCGATTCCTTTCCCCGTTTCTCTTTAATCACTCGCTGTAGCTAAACACAGTGTTTCCCTTCTCAAATCCTAACTGCGGATTCATTACAATAGATATATATTTTGTGGGTGAGACTGTACTGATGGTTGAGTGTGTGTATAATACACTTCTTCGGTTATTGCTACTAGTTATGGAACGGACAGGTTATACTGCAATATCAACCAAACAATTACTTTGGAACTTATGCATACATATAAGGCAGATACTCATTTTGTATAAAAGACGTTGCGTTAGCGGCGATTACTGAGAACTGCACCGTGAGAACCTTATTTTTAATTGGCCGGATTTGTTTATCGAGCAATCATTTTGTCTCTACTTGTAACAGAATGATTATCTGCCTTTTTTTATATATGTATGTATAAGTTCCAAAGTAATTGTTTAATTGATATTGCAGCAAAACCCGTCCGTTCCCATAAATGTGCCGTTTAGAGGTACGTGATACATAGTGACGCTGAATGACAGTATCAATATTGGATAATGCAGTACATGACATGCGTATAATCCACTCCAATTTCCAATATAAGAAGGCTATATGAATCTCTTTTTGAGCTTGGTGAGAGGCGGGATCGGGTATAAAGTAAAACTTCTTTATTATAATGTTCTATGGACCGGGGAATTTACCTTGTTATAACCGAAGTCTGTTAGTGCTGAGATTTGTTTGGACAGCCTTAAAACATGGTAGAAAAAACCTTGAATTTTTTCATAAATGCATTCCGCTCCCATAGATAGTGAAGTATGAGATGGTAAAGGACATAGGTATATAATTAATATGCACTGTATACCAAGTCTATGATATAGAGAAGTATTTTGAAAAACCAAAATTAAATCTGGGTTTCAGATCAATGATTACCTATACCATGTTCAAATTTCTAACTTTATTGAGTAAATATCTCACTTCACTCAGTTATAAATAACTTTGACGTAACCGAGTCTCGCTAGAAATGCTTTGTTATAACCGATTCTTTGTAATATAGAAATATATAGGAAATAAAGGGAATTGGGCAAATTACTTTGTTATAACTGACTTTTGTTATAACTGAATTTGTTATAAGGAAGTTTTGTTGCACACATGACATCCTGCGATGTATGTGCTTCTCAACGTGACTTCGTTGCCACAGCTACCTCCATATTACGGTGAGATTTACCGAATCTCACACAGTGTGTTATAATAATCGGGTATGCTGATTGCATGATATACGCACGGGGTAAAATACTTGCTGGAAATAAACCTGAATGATGAAAAAATGTCAATGGATTGCAAGTTAATGCCACCGGGGAGATGTAGTCTCGAGAAATGAGGCAGGACAAATGGTTCAATATATGATCACAGTTGTTGAATAAAGAACAATGCAGAAGGGAGTATTCGTTGATTGTCTATGTATTAGAACTCATATAAGACATACACCTTTATCACTGAGATATTGCTTACCTACCCCTATCACCATCATTGCCTCTCACCCACGCACTAAAGCAGGCTGGTACTAATGAGGAATGTGTATATATGGGCGGAGACATATATGTATGATGAATTAATCGCTGACCGTAAAGTTAACATATTCAGCCTATGTCGAAATCCATATAAAGAACCCCCTTAGCTTTCTCTGCTACCTTACAGACGAGCCTTAATCAGCTAATTACACTCCTCCAGACAAGCAAAGGAGAATAACCCCCACCGGTCGCTACCTGGACGCGCCCGCCGACAACCTCTTGTAGGGAACTTCCGCTGGGAGGAACTCCTGGGCCGGGCCAGTCATTCCCTATGCAGTTTTATATCGGTCTCATTGCGTGCAGCCTGTCGGCAGGTGGATCCGGGCATGAGTGTGGGACGATGCCAACGCCACCACATCGCCAGAGCAAACGGCGAACGACGCCTGGCGCACGCCACATACACGTTGGGCGTGCGCCACTTTGTATTTAAGATATAAAATTTGAAATAGAGAGCGTAAGTTAAAGAGAGTAAACATAGCTAGAGCATATATATGGCATATGCCACATAGATACTCATTGTGAGTACACAACTTTCGGTTCGTGCGCGGCATAATGGCTATGACCAAAAGGACAGACCTGCTAGTGTATATATATGCAATACTAGGGCAGATTCGTACGCTTCTTAGGCACAAGGTGATATACAAGTACATAAATCAGGTACAATTGATATGTGCCATACCTATACTAAATGGAGTCGAATATCAAGTATGCACGGCAGACGTTAGCGTAATAAGCTTCAGTACATATATATGGTCCGTGGGTCGCACACCACATGCCCCGCGTCGCGGTGACAGCTGCAGGCCAGCGGGGAGGCGGCGGCGATGTATGGGGGTCGGATGCCCCTTCACCGGGGATGAGACGGGTCCCGCGCCTGGCGGGCATTAAGATGATTGCCTCGGACGTGATTGTTGATTCGCATGTGGATAATTTGTGAGTTTCCTGCCAGCTGTGCGACTCACCTTATCACTCTCCCCCCGCCCCCTTCAGCCTCTCTCTCTCCATGCGCATGTCTCCTGTGGGCTAGTTCAGCGCCAAGACAGGGACCCCCAGCGTCCAACATGTGCGCATGTGCGTGGGGATGTAACCAGTGGCGCCACCTGGGACCAACTGAAACACTTTAAAAGAGGACGGAGCCACCTATGGTATTAGCCCCCCGCCTGCCAACTTTCATCTAGACATTCTGCTACTCTGCTATATAGCTTGGTTATGATGATAATCGCATTTCCATCGATTCCAGCCTGTCTACCCTATAAGCCGGCGAACTTCAAAAGGGCCTCCTGTTGATCTGATGACCATTAAGGGCGTCGTTAGGCCAGGTGAGCACCCAGGGGTCTTTCCTTTTGAGCTTTGTGGATCCGATGGTGGTCAGATTGAATCGCCGCCCGCCTACTTTGACCAAATTGGAGAAACGGGTGATTGACGTCAGTGGGTGGGTGTGTGGTAGGCAGGTGACTGGTGGGTACCCGCTGGGTGGATGGACGGAGATGCAGGGAATCAGCTGAGGCTTGACTAGCTTTCTCTGTAATCAAAGACAGCCAACTTGATCCGCTAGGATGTAGTCTGAGACCCCCCCCCCCCCCCCCCCCAGTATCTGAGCCTCGGACTAGTCGGTAACAGGTGTGAGAGAAGCAAACAATGACCAGAAAATAGAGAGGATCTGTGCTGTGCATTGTGAAAAGGAAGGGGAGGGGGTTATAGTTACTGTCTTGGCAGTATTCTTATTTTATTTGTAGCCATGCTCTGGTAATGTCTGCAAATTCTCCTACTATCTTGATTATTAAAAGGATGAACACGCACACATAGGATTGACCTTTGACCTAGTTGAAAATCACTATATTTGCAATGCATGAAGGGCCCATATATTTGCTATCTAATCCCAAATTTCATAATTTTCTGTTGAGTATCTCACACGTTAGGGTGATACTACCGGTAGAATACTTTGCGATGCCCCTGATTTGTTTACGACGTTTAATCATGATTAAGTGTCGTAGACACCCTACGATACGGTCTTTCCCTTTGGAACAAATCGTAGACAGGTGGTATAAATGGTAGAGAAATCGTAGGCACGTGATCAACAGCAACGATATTGCTTTTACCTTCCATTTCCAATGGGGACTTGGTAACCCATGAGTAAGAAAAAGGAGGAGTCTGCCAATGTATACATACCCGAGATTCTGGGGAAAGAGATGGTTTCAGCTCATTTGTAATTCACATGCATTTGTACTGCCACAGAAGCAAATGAAATGAAATGGAATCATTTAATATCGGAATCTAAAACTCCGTTGGCACATTACTGGTCATAGCAGGATTTTCCCATTAGAGTGAAAATGGGAGTTTAGTACCAATGTCTGTTACTGTATTTCTAATAGAAAGCAATTCCTAATAAACGGATGACCTGTATCAAGTTCTCTGGCGTTTCGGCAGCAATCTGATGAACACAGAAGAACATGCCCAGAATTAAATCTGAGCGGCCTCTTATCAGTGTAACCAGACCAATTGCATATTTTTCTCCTTCAGTCCTCGAGATATTCCAACTTTGAAGAGTAGTGCAACCCTTCCTTTATCTCGATCTTGTATTAGTGATTAGCTTTTCTAATTAGTATATCAGCATCGTATATGACCCTATATCCTTTTGGCCGCTAGGTCCTACATAGATGGGTTATACGGTACATTGAAAAACTCTGTATGAGCCCTGCATATGCATCAACTTTTCATATTGTAGAAGTTGGATAAGGTCCCGCTCAGAAATTCATGGAATACGTTCAGGCTTTCGTTGGGTATTATGTAGTGACGTAGTTCTTATCCTGTATGCTATCAGTGCAGGTGATACTAATTGCAGTCGGCAGAGGCCCAACGTAACGTGAGGTCTGACCTATGAGAAAGGTCAGCGTTTCTAAATATGTCGGTGCGTCTTCAAATTCAAAATGGCCGGCTAGGAAAGCCTGATAGGCGAACGAATAAATGTATAACTAGAAAATACCATATATCACCTTCGTTGACGCTTAATGGTATAATAATGCCTATATATACGACACTGCTTGGTAATTCTATTTTTGTCGGTCGGTGCATATTAATGTTACATGTCCGGAACACCAGCAGATAAGTGTAATTACCGGTGTAATAAGACTGGTCGGGCTAATACCGCCTGAAATAAGTTCTGTAATTACGTTAATCAGGCCACGGAAATGTGCAGCAAGGGGAAGGCAGAGACCAGTAATCGGACCCCTGCTGATGCCAATCGCCCTCAGAGTGTGCACCGTAGAGCGGCCTCGCGGAGACACTTCCGATAACTAAACTTGATGTGGGGAGCGATATGCCTTTACCGGGCAATAACTGAGTTAATTACGGGGTGGGTTCCCTGTCGATGTGCTGCTGTGATTACTGAGCCCGGCTCCGCTTCTCTGGGTTTTGTGCCTCAGATAAAATAGTGCAACGGGCGTCAATGGAGATGCCTTATCGAACTTCTAGACAACGGTTAAAACATGGGCGTCTTTATTTGTCTTAGTGCGGGTCGCTGGCATCTGTACTCGCGGCTCCTGCAAGTTGGGTGTCTGAACCCGCGCCATTAAAGTCAACCCTCGTGAGAAGCCGCAAGGGGATCACGTGCCGCCCTTGTCACGCGTGACTCTCAGTGTCCGAGACCGGACGTATGCTCCTGCCAGGCGGGTATTTGACCCAGATGAACCGGGCGGTGCTGGCTGGACGGCGAGATACGAGAGGCAAGGGTGAAATATGAGTGGGAGAGCGGGCGGTGCGTATAGACGGGAGGGGGTTGTGAATTGGAGGCTCGACACTGACGGGTGCGCGTGAAGCACAGGGAATTGTAGATGCCAACTGATGACTGGCGTTGTTCACAGACTGACGGTGGCGTGTATATATAGTGGATAGGTTGGGTGCAGTGGTCGTTGGCAGGAAGGACGGCAGGTGTCGCGCGGGGAGTGTCCAGCGGAGGGCGCGAGGGTCAGTTGTAGGCGTTGGGAGGCAGGGCGGCTGGCGGGGTGTGAAGGTTGAAGGTGGAGGGCGTCATGAGATGAGTGAGGAGTGCGGATGGAATTTAGCGGCGTGGGGTGTTAAGAGGATATCTGATGGGTGGGGGTTGATGTCGGGAAGTGGAAGGTGTGTCGTCTCAGACGTCGTCTAACGATATGCGTTATTAAAGCACGGCTAGACGGTAGACTTTAGTCAGTCCGTCTGATGGCCTACGCTGAGGGATGTGACTGGCGACGGCCAGGTAATATGTCCGTCCTGCCGGCGACAAGGAGCCACTCCCGACACTATGCATTATGTATCCGGGCCGCCAGCCCCGCGGGGGCAGCCACTTCCTCGTGCTCTCTAATAATAGATACAGAGCAGCTCGCATACATCTCTATTAAAGGCAAGGGTGTGGCAGATGTCCCCGGTCAGTATAAATCTGTATTAAGTTCACGCGGACTTCACAGGACATGGCGGTAGACCACTCTGCTCTCCTCCTCTACCTCGCTTGTGTCAGGTGGCGACGCCAAGCGGCACGACCGGTGCGCACCTGTCACCACCACTCAGTGAGCTGACCACTCGGGGCTAGCGAGCTGCTCATCCATTATACAGGCCCACCTTCACAGCCAACCCCCCTTATATACACGATACCCTCCCTCGCACCTCTGTCGCTCTACACCTTTCACTCTTCCCGCTCTGCTATCCGGACTGCCACCCTCACAGCGTATAACCCCGTGACCCTTACCTTAAGTCTCCTGCCTCATCTCCTTTACACCAAACCTTCCACATCCCACCAGTCTTTCTCAATGCTCTATTCTGGTTGAATCTCCCCCTCCTGCAAACCCCATCGCAAAGCCAGAATATGACCTCACTTTTCATATACTACCTCCGAAATACTGCTCCCGCCAAGTCATATATTTTGTGTCCATTATATCGTTAGTTTTCTAGGACACAACGGGTACATTTTTGTTGACTACACCAAAGTCCTATCTTCTTTCGCTTTATTTTATTTTCTTAGGAATGATCTCTTTCCATCTTTGGTTCCTCTCATTTGCCGCCGGGCATTTCTTTTTCGACCTTGTCAACCTCTGGAGTCTCCACCGGCTGTCCCCAATTTAAAAAGCCTGTGAACGTCAGAATCAATCCGTAATGAAACTGTTTCGGCGGTAGTAATGAGAACAGAATACTTTAAGTTGATTTTATCATGGTAAGATGGTTTACCTCCCAATCAATATTTTGTCATCGATATTTGAAATGAATCCGATGTGACTTCTAGGGTCATAATTAATGCGTCATGATTGTTTTCCCAACGTCTACTCTCAAATTGAATCACTTTGATACTTTTTCAATGGTTTAGCCTTTAAGACTAAAATAGATCTATGTCTATAATTGATACTTTTGGAAGGTATCTCTCCCTTATTTATCTATGATGTATATAACTTAAATCTTGAGACCTGCATCTGTGTCTCTTTCTGAAAATATCACGTGTACTTCTCAATAGAAATGACAGAAATGGTATAACCACATTAGAATGGTAATATTGTATTGGAAAACGGATATCATGCAAGCTAAGTTTCAGTGCTTCATTTTAACAAAGAAACCATGTTGCATGGCATACAGATTATTTTGTGATTAAAACCAAAAAGAAAATGGGATGACAGAAATACCCGTGTAGTGATAAGAGTGAAAAAAATATTGTTCTGTGGCTGAATTTCTGTTTTGTCTTGTTCATTTCTACATACAATTTTACTCATATTCCACAAAGACTCCATAAGTCTCTTAGACACCCCGCTACTATCTAAATAGAGAGACAGAACCCACACATTCGCACTCATTCAATATCTCCCACGTCTGTAGCGTGTGCCGGCCTGCGAAAATTGGCATTCCCTTGGTGCCTGTAAACGTCTCCTCTATCTTCATCGCATTTCCGAATGTATCTTTGTATACTGATAAACTGACCCCCTTCTCCCCACCCCTTCTTTCGACCCAACATACCTCATCTCATTAACGATTATTGTAAACTGTGAAAACCCCTCTGAAGACGATGAATATGTGTAAAGTGTTACATGTGATTTTTGTGAGGGCTTGCTCTTACTCCTATTGATTCATGATGTTATGGAGCGATACCCGAGGGACCAGGCGGCAGAACGGCCTAGGCCGAGCCTGTGGACAAAATGTAAAATGAATGTCTACCCTAAATAAACGTGATAAAAAAAAATAAAAAAAATAAATACACCTTTAGTTCATATTTGCTATATTACCTATTCTGCCGCTTAAGGCCACATCCCCTCTGTAGATTCTGATCTCTTCAGTCGATCTGTGAATCATGTTTATTGTCATTATCTTACTAGTCAAATGCTACACCTCCCACACACCTTTCTGTCTTCCATAGACCATTCATGTGGTGTCCAGTAGCGGGACTAGTGGGTCGCCTGTTGGTTTGTTTACTGACTGACACATTCTTATCATTAATCTCCATTCCTCAGATGCCCTTTCTGCCATTTCTATCGCACTTCCTTACACTAGCATATATAGGCAGCACCTAGGGTCACCTTCAGACATTAGGGCACCCTCACATTCCCCTAACCCACGCGTTTCTCCTGGAGGGTCTAGGTGAAGGACATGCGGGCGGGAGGGTCGTGGGGGAAGGGCGGGACGTGTGGCTCTGTGGGCGGGTGGCAGCGGACGATTTCCGGACACCGGGCGGAATTTATGGCCGTGTTAGCCGCGCCTTAGACGGCTGGCCGTGTGCAGTATTCATCCCTGCGCCTCCCGTCTCCGGGACACGTACAGCTCAGTGCCGTGAATATACCCTCCCTCTCTCCCTCCCCTGCATTCCCCCCTCCCGCCAACTAACCTCCCAGCAATCCCAGGGGCCACAATATGCCACCCTGCAAACCGCTGCCCCCTCTTCCCTTTCATTATTGAACACCCCCATCTTATCACTGATAGGAGCGGATACTTGATGCTAAACGAGCAGTCTCCTCCACGGCAGGATCGTAAGCAACGCTCCCCTGTAGGACTTCTGGGAAATCAGCTTTGGCATGAGGCGCGGCACGGGAAACCCAATTGCGAGTCCTCGTGCCGTTTTGAACCGATTAAATATGATCACGAGCTGATAGGTGAAAAAACTGGGGGTTTATTAATTACTAACGTGCTGCTAAGAGTTGGGAACTGCTGTGCTTAGAGAGCGGTGGCCAAGAGGCTGGTACGACTGGGGGAGGGGGATGTGAATCATACCTGCGTTTTGGTAAATATGCTGAGTATGTTGCCTGTAGTTGCCGTGTCAGAACACAGGTGGCGTGCCGATCGTACTCTGACATCAACACCGCGTTATGACTGACCGTCCAGATGAGACCACGAGTATAGCCTGCAGACACGCCTTTAACATGCGGCACGTTGTACGTAAGGATGGGGCAGCAGTGAGGAGGGCTGGCGGAGGAGGGGGGGCCTTATTATCCATGGTATTCAAAGTCCCCATTGAATATGTATGGGGACTCGGTAAACCACTACCCATTTTTTAAAGACAGACAGATAACACAACCATGGTATACGGCTTCAGTTCAATGGTATACAGCCTAAATGCCATGGTATACGAAAAAATGCTATTAAGCAAAATGTAGTCCCTATTGATGAACCTTTAATATGGCAATTCCTGGGACTAATTTACTCTAGAAGATGGATGATAAATACAATGTTCAAACGATGGTTTTGTAGACAGCCAGCTCTGTAAACCACTCGAGGCCTGCTCGTGTGTTACTACGCGTCAACCTCTCGTGATTTATGGTCGCCTGTCCCAAAACCATCGATTATCGTCTATTTTATACATGCTGGGCTATTACTTACCGGTTCCATGCATGTACTTAGAGCTTCATCTTAAGGAGTTGGTCATGTGAACGACTGTTTACTATAATGGTAATGAGCATTTGCTCCACCTTCCCTCACGGTATTAATTCTATATTTTGATTAATTAAATCCCCTCTCTACACACAGACACCGACCTCTGGATTCCT
Source organism: Alentia gelatinosa (assembly GCA_950022655.1). Lineage (NCBI taxonomy): Eukaryota > Metazoa > Annelida > Polychaeta > Phyllodocida > Polynoidae > Alentia > Alentia gelatinosa. Next base: position 73,870,408 of record OX465581.1, read on the forward strand.
GTTGTCCTTAGAGGGAACTCCTTGTGACCTGATAGGAAATGGAGTATGTGAAAAACGGAAACATCCAGAATGTTGCTCTGCACGCCTGCAACACAGGCTTATCCTCCAGAGACTAATTCCCCGGCGTCACTGATGCTTTAAGGATGGAATGATGTTTAATTAAAACCTTGCTTTGTAGACGTTCTGAAGGCATCGGGGAAGGGGCAGTGGGGGCTTCTTGTTAGATGTAATCCTGTGTTTCCTCGTGCTTTTAATTTACAGCTTGCTTACGGCCCTGACACAGTGAAAGGCCCGCTTCGATGATATCGGAGGTCTGTGATGTGTCCTCCAGTATGGTAGGGAGACACGAGGCCGCAGGTTATTTGATCCTCTCTCTCATCGAAGGCCATGTGTCGGAGATGATTGGTTCCTCATCTCTCATCTGACACTCCTTAGCACATGGGTGCACCCAAGTCTCCTCGATCCTTATGACAGATATAAAAATACGCAAAGATAATGTAAGAATACTTATTGATACCAACTTTTTAAATCAGGCAATGGTGATGATGGATTCCTCCATTAAGTCACGTATTGTAAACAGACTCTGTGTTTAGATAAGGCCGGTTGTTATTTGTGGTAAGCATTTCTCACAACAGGCATGCAGGGAACAAATTATTGTAAGTTTCTTATCCTATACTTTTCAAAGAATGAGGCGATATCTATGCAAGCAATATAATAGATTTAGTTCAATATAAGGAGTGATTACGGATAGTGATAGGAGTGGTGTAGAGAACGTTGTTTGTATAATAGCTTTAATGACATAGGTAATGACTATATCCAATATGTAGGGTACCGACCCATTCTTAGTTTATAAAGCAGTCACCAGGCGACCGACAGTACGGCGCCACCATTCAATAGATATAGTTCTTATATTGTGGCTCTTTGTTCTTACGAAATTCAACTGACTTTCAAAGGTGTTTAATGCGTTTATTACCTCTGTACACCCATCCCTGTTTAAGATGACGTTAAGATGAAACCCAGGACATGTTTGTTTTCACACTAGAGGCTATATACACATATGTTAGAACAGTGGCCTATTATCACTCACTTACTTTCACGTTTCCAGTAGAGAAGAACACCTGAGTTTTTTTCAGCTCCAGTAGTAGAAAACACCTACTCGGGGGGAAAATCGCACCCAACCCCCTATGAACACTACTTATCTGCCCTATAGATTATTACAAATTAAACATTCCATAAATTGGTACCCCATTATACGTAAACATGTTACATTGGGTGAGGCCACAGGTAGGAAACGACATTAAGTCCACCTAAAATACACCTTCTCGAATCTAATTGCTCTGACTGATAAGATGTAATTGATGTGATATGAATAGTCTACCATTGCCCCAATGTCGAAACGAATACCAGAAGTTATTTTAGGCCATCGCTGCACGTTATGGCACCTTCCTGCCCTGCTGTATCTGTGGTAACTATCTCCTAATGCCAGCCGTGAAGATAACTCATGACAGGAAAGGCCATTATTTGCTTGAACCTAGTTATTCATTTGTCTTTCATTTTGACCGAGCCACAATTAATGACGAATTGGGGACAATGCCCCCTCTTCGGTAAAAGGTCATATTTGACAGACGGCACTCAATCTCTGTCGAAATGGTAATTGAACAATTCAGGTGGCTTTTAGCCATGAGCATGATAAGGAAAGTGTTATGACATAGTAGGTCAAATACACTCTTTTTCATGGAGCACACCAACCCATGCCCTATCAACGTGGCCTTACTGTTTGCCGAAGCCTTTTCTGTACTTTCAAGGATTTTCAAATTACTTTAAAGGATTTTTTCTCCGGACTTTATAATTAATGCCATGTGCATTTCGAACAGGATAAGACACTTTCCCTGCTGCTTTTGCTGTCTGTAATCATGACAAATAGTATTTGACAAAGTAATCAAAGTGAGAATGAGCAAATGGTCCAGTGTACTCTCAGCCCGTGTTTGTCATTCCAGTGCTATAAAAATGAAACATTTCTAATTAAAGTTTGTGTTTGAGATATTTAAAGAGCCTGCATTTGTTATCTGTGTGAGGGAACAACACAGACCCACCCCTTCCCTCTTGAGAGCAGTCCCAGTTTTAGCACTGACCTCAGGTTGTGGACCTCTGAGGATGGCCGGAGGGATGGAGGGATTGTATCTCCAGGTGTAAGTAATTTCTCGATGCAGAACCCTCCACCTGCATCTCTCACGTCCCACACACCTGGCCTTCTGCCAGCTACCGTTGGACGTCATAGTAAGCGGATCACACATCAGGAGGCAGCACGGTGCTAGTAGCACTTGCAGTCCGGCTCGTACCAGAATACACGATCCACCTTTAGGCCGATTACAGCACCGCTAGGGGAAATTTACTTTTAGCCTGGTGCTTGTATGATTTATGTATAACCAGCCATATAATATATATATATATATATATATATATATATATATATATATATATATATATATATATATATATATATATATATATATATGTGTGTGTGTGTGTGTGTGTGTGTGTGTATTTCTTCTCAGTCCTGAGATCGATTCTGGAGTAATGGACCTATATTTTGGTCTATTCCTGCATCCTTGGGTCCCTTTGGGTGCTACTATATCTTAATCAAAATGACAGCTCGACCTCATAGCTCGCGAGCTATGAGGTAGACCTGTCATTTTGATTAGGATCGGTTATGACTCAATACAGAAAGTGTCATATTCCATGCCCTCTATCATTTGAGAAATATATACCTGTCTCCCTCACAGTAACACAAGGATATATGACCGAGGATATTGTCTTTGCCTCTTTAGAATTTCAGTAACATTGTTTCGCTGATAGGACATTCTGTATAAACTAATAAAAGAGCTTATTGATTTTGTGTTCCCGTGTACCCGCCGTCCGTGGTAGCGATAAGACTCGTTGCTGGCAGTAGTAAAGAGAGGTGTACGCTAGGTGGCAGGTAGGCCTGTTGGATTGTCTATTGATTTAGTCAGTGGCATGATAGATGGAACACCCCCTCCCCCCTCCCTGCCTCCAGAGGTCACCTGTCCGGGCCTAGTTCCTACAACCGCCGCGAGGCGCTACCCTAATAGGATCCAACATGCCAATTGGCAATTTGACGCCAGTCGGCGCCGCGCTACATGGGAAGAGTACAGGTGGGATGGGTGCGATGGCAGGCTGGGTGTTGTGTTAGGGTCGGCCGGGCGGGGGGTACTGTGCACCGTGCCCCGTGATGCTGTACCAGAGAAACGCCTGACAAGGGCACCGGGTTAGGAAAAGTACGGCCCGCTTGGCTTTGTCCCGTCGGCGGGCTTACCCGGGGCTGCCAGAGGGTTTTGCAGCTAGTTGGCTGGCAGTTGTCCCCGGGGATGTCCCGGTAGAAATGAGCGGTTGCGCGGGCGGGATACCAATGAATAGTGAGGGCGTGCTACGGGGGGCACTGTTTGTTGGTTCAATCTACTGCGTGTGGAGGGCGCGGTAGGCACCTGGTGGGATCTAGGTTGTCCAATAATTGAAAACAACAACCCCCATCACAAGAAGGGGCCACCACCAGCGTTGTCTTCAAACATGACCAGAGACACTGCATGACTTTACAATTAGAATTAGTTGTAATGTGATTTTATTTTAATGAGAGAAATTAAGAAATGAGGATACAGTCGGGTAAGAACCCGTTAAACAATTTTGCATCATTTGGTGCTTTTTAGCCAAGAAACCTTAATACGTCATTAAAATTATGCTCTCAGAAGAACAAAATGGTCTAGTTTTTCTGGATACCAATTTTCTCCTTTTCAAATTTATGAGGGAAAATTGTGATTGGAATCCTTACCTTTTTTGCGGTCTTTATTTGGCATGGGAAGCTGGGCCACTTTCTTCTTCCTGCAAGTGTGTATTTTAAGAGAGCGCTCTTGTAAACAGAGATATCATAGAACAGTGAGTTATCATTTTATTCACAAGCAACTAAGCAAACACGCGGTATTTTTCAGTGTTCCTTTCTGAACGCCGTGTATCTAAAATATTCCCAATATAGTTTGTAACAACTGCAGCTTAACTGTCCATGGATGGACCAACGTTATCCATGCAATATAAGAATGTATTATCCTATGTAAAAAAAGACTTTGGAGAAAAAGAGTTCTACAGTTCAACACTTTTATTTACAAGGCTCTGTCAACAACGTGTAGCATCATTTTTATAGTTGTATGTCTCAGAATGGAAACCTTCAGGCTTATTTAGTTACATTCTGGGTAACGCAAAGGATAAACACCCACGAAAGTGAAGCCTTGAATCGAGGGGGAGTCTCTTTGAAAAACACATAAATACTATTCTAACCCTAAGTGTACAGACGGCATTTTCAATGGTATTAGGAAGCGGACCGGATCACTGAAGTACAAGTTAGAATGAGTATATCGACTCCCAGTGTTAATAATTGAGGAGTAGGATTAACAATTTGTACGCTTCCCGCGTTTTTACGTACAGGGAATGGGCGACTCGCGAAGAGATTAAGCTCTTGATATATTGTTTATATGGCATCCAGAAGTGGATCCCAACACATTGCCATCTATACGAACCAAATCTTATCAAGATAATCCTAATCAGGAACAAAATGGGCAGGGATTTGAACAGGTTGTAAATCTCCTATCCAACTATTAATAAATCAGGTCACTGTGGTTCTCCGAAGGGACATATTAGGAGGGACATCATTTCAAAGATACGCCACCCTATTCTACGCTTTGTAACCTTTTTGTATTCTCGTATAGATTCCTTCTTGTCAATGCTGACACTAATGCAGGCCATTAGAATGAATTAGGCTAGGCATGAGTAAGACGGCCTTGTGAAGGCCTGGTAAAGGCTTTATGAAGACAGTGAAATACATTGATAATATATGTGTTAGGTTCTTCTCAGGTTCAATGATTTATCGGTAGTTTTTATAAAGGAATCTCAGGATGATATGTGCACAGTCCGTAACTATGACAGCGCAGAAATTCCAGGAAATAATGAATGGAATATATGAAAATTTCTGTTGTTATAAGATGGTAATTTACCATAGGTAATCGTATTAAGGCTTAACGCACAATTTAGAGTGACACAACTTGATTGTTTTCTTATCTAATATTGAAAAGAAACAGTCCCAATTGGTCCCTTGTAACTACTCGCCAAATGAGTAAAATATAGCAGTTTGTCCAGTTTGCCCTATCCTGATAGGTAGGACCGGCCAGTTTACATTTACTTGATTGGTAAAGGAATTGCACAAAAACTATATAGTTTTCATGAATTCAGAAACAATGACGATGATGAGCTATACATTCAGTAAAAAGATGTTTCGTACTACGCATACCATGATCTGTGAAAGTCAAAAAGAATTTTTACTGTAAAGTTTTCATAATGATATCATATCAATATTTAGATTTTGTTTTAATAAAAATAACACGGTGGTGAACCCTACCTTCTCAACTAGATATGTGTCCTACACCAATATTGGACATCCTCATGATAAACTCCTGGTGAAATGACAGCTATACGATATGCCTTAAATATTGTCAGATCCCTCTCTCAATCTCCCCTCTCTCTCTCTCTCTCTCTCTCTCTCTCTCTCTCTCTCTCTCTCTCTCTTTCTCTCTTTCTCTCTGTTATATATATATATATATATATATATATATATATATATATATATATATATATATATATATGGCTTCTGAACGTGCTTCCTAACACGTCTGTACAGAATCTGAATAGATAGGTTGGCATTTAGCTCCTGTTGTTTTGTTGCCTGTGCAGCTAGGTACCTCATCTTTCTCACGCGCTGGGGCGCTTCTGTTGGCCACAGAGTTCGGCGTTTGTCTCAGAGGGGGCGCCACCAGGCAGCACCGGGCATGTCTGCTGGAGCGAGCTCCACACCTTTTATTTCTTGCGGGGCCAGGGAAAAGTGAATTAGAGGGAGTGGACGTGAACATCACAGTCCTTGTGTACATAATATAATCCGCCTGGCACCCGAATCGCTGGAGAGACGAGTCAAATAAGCACCTTGTGGTAAGGCACCGAGAGAGCTTTGATTAAGCCATTAGCCACAAGGGGGCGGGTCGATAAAGTGGTTTTGTCTGAGGCGCCTTTCCGCTAGTCACCCACCACTTCAGGGACGTCTGTGAAGGACAACGCTTCTTTGAATTCTCTGCCTCTGTTCTTTCCCAATATAATTTAATCTAAAGAGCAAACCCATAGACTAGCGTCTAGCTCAGCTATTATATTTTGCCCTTCGTAGTCTGTCTGAAATCGTTTTTAGTTTGACTCATCACGTAAGTATACAGTAATTTAGTGAGCCACACAGATTTGTAGGCAGAAAATGCCAATGTTAAATTTATAAGTAGAAGTCTCGCTCCTCAATTGGGGACACAATTACATACTGACTGATTCCTATACTGATGATTCCGATAGTGATGTCCATGGACTCACCCGGGGCCCAGCCATAGGTATAGATTACCTGTTGACATGATATATGCAGGATTGATCTACAAATAGACTAGAGTCCAATCATCCTGTTACCACCTGTGGTGATGACGTCACGAGGTATGACGATTGATTGTGATGGTGTTGGGAGAGGGTACGGGCTGTGGGGGTGGAGTAGGAGGCAGTGGGGAGAGTGCAGGGCGCCGGTACATTGTCTACTATCCCATCTATAATGAGTATTTTACGGTCGTCTGGTACACTGAAACTGCGCTTCTGCAGTTGGGCTACAGGTGTGTCATAGGTCTGGGGGCATAGTGGAAGGATTGGTACTGGAGAAGATTGACGTCATTCCTACCTGTCATGTCATCGCAGCTCTCTTGTCAGTAAACGTCAGACATAGTCCACCTTTGTTTGAAAATATAACTACTACATTGATGCTACTCTGAAATCGTATATGCTTGAAAGTAATATGATTATATTCTTGGTTCTATTCTTTATTAACGTGGAATGATGTAGCATTCATATCATCAATCATTATACATGGAAGCGAATACCTTTACGTTTCCCATCCACTGCTGGCGCCTGCATGCGGTAGTACTAAGGACAATCCTTAAGGAGATCCTTTGATTGATGGCATAATCCCAACGTTTTTTAACAACTCCGACTGCCTCCGGCAGCACATATCATATCTGATAACATTTCCGGCGTTAACACTGACTCACTCAAAGAGTATTTGAAATTTAAACACAATTTCACTCAGCTACTTCCCCCTTCCTTTCACATACTTTCTTATATGTTTTTTACCGACTGAAGTGGACATAACATCCCATGAGCTACGTTGGGATCATACATGTAAAGAATTAAGGCGGAAAACAAGGTACCACAATGCACAAGTGTGCAGATATCACAAATACATTTGTCTCTTTATAAGAAATAAAGTTTTCTTGAAGTAAGTTGAAGTTATGACGCCACTCCGAAACATGGCGTTTACTGAGGAGGGAATCTTCGCTATCATATTACCCCCGTGTTGAACATGGCCCTGGGCGTGAGGAATACAAACCGACAGTTCCTGCCATGTTGCCAATTTTAACGATACTCGACCATCGACCACCAAAAATATGTTTTCGTGTTTTCCACAGAACTAAGAGGAGCGGCTCGTTACGGACAGTGACATATATAAAACATGGCTACGGCGGGGCGCCAGTAATCAGTCAGAGCGGGGCCTCCGAAACATTTTATCCTCGGGTTTAATTCATCATAGGAGGCCTTAAGATGTCGTGTTCCTGTCAATTAATCTTTTATGGGCGGACAAAACCCTCACATCCTCGGGATGTCAGTTCTCGCCGAGCCTGCATTGTTTATTCTTCTCAGGCAGCAAAGTAAAATGCTGGCACGCTGGCCTATGGGGAATTACGAAGACCCCAGATATTTACAGCGTTGTCGCCGCAGTATTATCCACTTTCATTACTATCCGATTTCAAACGTATCAATGCCGTACAACACAACGTCGAGGCTGATTCTGATCACGGGAACATAATCAAATGACACTCGCCCCATAACAGATGTTTTCCGTGTGGTAGTATGATCCATTACTCTTGGCAGTAGTCCCATGACCATACTGGCTCACATTTTACCATCGGTTGTTCCAGAGGCAGACTTCCACATGTGGTAAGATGAGAAGTAAAAACCTAACTAATATACCACAAAACACCCACGAGTATTCAGTCTGGCCCAGACTGGTCAGTCGGCCGGCCGTCCTGCTTACTAATCTCTTGTAATTTGTACAAGTTAATTAGAATTCAATTGTTGGCAGCTGCCGCCGGCAACGGTCCAGTATTGGACTCGCCCCGAGGGACAATTCCAATCGGCGTGTGGGCTTCGACGCCGCCCAAACCATCGCCACCGTCCCACATGGCCCGCTGACGAGAATACCTAGATAGTGAAAGAGAGGGAGAGGCAGGGAGGGAGGGCATAAAGAAGGGAAGGAGGGAACGATAGAGAAGGGAATGGGAGTCGAGGCAGAGCTAATGAGATTCAAATGGTCAATTGGAACACAGAAAGGAGAGGGATGAGAGCATTAATGAGGGAAATGGAAAGTGAGAGTTGTCATGTTTTGTCAGACAAAACTTATCATTCTTGGTCATGGAGACTACAACCCTCCTCCCCTCTTACCCTCCTCTGCTGCATAATGTTATTTACGGACGGCCCTTAATGAAGGTATCGGGATGTACAGATGAGAAAAACGGGGATATATAGAGGGAAATGACATATTGTAAGCAAATGGAGGAGAGAGCGGTGAATGAACCGTAAGAGAATAAGATGGTGGCAAGGCTTGAAAGTTTTGAATCTTATACGCCACAATGAAAACTTACGGCGTAGGGCATGGAAGGTTAGGAACTTTGAGAGCTGGGTTGTATCAAGTCTAATGGAAGTTTGAGCAAAGATTATGGAAAGAGATATTGCTATACACAGCGATGCAGGGAAGACAGAGTAATGATTGCAGGGTATTATGATAAAGGTAATGGTAAGGACTGGCTGATAAATGAGAGGGACAGGGACACTCACTGACAGTAATATGAAAGGCTGTCTTAGGGTAAAGTTGATAAAGGGTAAAGTTGATGATGGGGTAATATCTCTGCCAAGTCCCAGCGGGAAGAACTGAATATAATTCAAATGTTGAGATATCGATACATAGATGAATATAAAAAAAGCAATATGCTGTATAGAAGGAGTTTGCCGTAGGCGGCAGAATGTTATTGGAGGGGCTTGTATGGCACTGAGTGGGCGGGTAGGCTGTCTTGTCAGTAGATAGGTTGGTAGGAGGAGCTCGGTAAGTGCCATGAAACACAATGTCACGACTAATAACATCTGTCAGTCTGGTATTAGTCAGACGTGGGATTTTACAGCCAACCCTTCCCCTCGTGCCCTCCGTGTACAGACAGTATTGAGGACTGCCCTGCTCTGTCTGTCGTCACGCGCTGTTACAGCGCGGCACGTTATTAAACAATCGCGTGGGAGTCGGCAATGAAAGGTCATCATGAAGCTTCATCCCCCAACGCTTACACGCATAGCAATACACACATAGACAGGGCATTTCTCTCCTGTATCTACATGTACATTTACATTACTCATTAGTTTCCTGCAGTTCAGCATCGCCTTTTAATATAACCTCGCTGTGTACACACTCTCCTCTAATCTATAATCCATTAGGAATCTAAAAATCAGGATGCGGATCACGCCACGACGTGTGTTTAACACGTTAATCCACTAGGAACATCAGCTTAAACCACCAAGAACAGAGGGGCTAGCAAAACTAATCAGCAAATTATCGATCGTACTTCCGTACCTGTTGACGTAAAAGCAGGGGGTTGGGGAACAAAGGGGCAGGGCAGGGGGCCAATGCACCTGTTATTAGTGGTGTATTGACCTGTTTAATTAAGTGGTTGAAACCCCTCCTGTGTAGTACGCGTCTAGAGGACTCTGCCCGCCGCACGGAGGAGCTCTGTGATGAGCTGCTCCTGCACCATCAATCGACCTTCTTTCCCTCTGTGGCGACCCTGGTGGGGCTGCCGGGAACTATTAGAGTCAAGCTGCCGCTTTGAGTGAATGAGTCAGAACTTTAAAAACACGGAAATAAACGGTGCTATGAACTAGCTGTATTTAGTGTGCTGTGGCAGGAACATTCGGATATATACTGGTCTTCTTCTTTTTTTATTATTTTCCAATTACTATCAGAACTGATATCAAACAAATATATTTATATATGAATATGAAGGTTTGTCATGAAATAGCAGTGGTGCTACCTTTTAATGTTTAACCATATGGTTATTGGATTGGCATTAAATAATGATAAGTATTGACTTTAAAAAACCTAATAATGATAATAATCACACACGCACCATCGTAATTTACCAATCGGAAACCAGGCGATGTTGCAGTCGTCATACAAATCACGCAAGCAATTCAAAACATTCTGCTTCCGGCAAGGTTTATTGCACAATAAAAGCGCCCTTTCCCCACCCCTTCTCAGTATCTGCACTAGTTTGACAGACAACAGCCATCGAGAGGGAGGAGGGGGAGGTTCCCAAAGCACAATTTAAACACCAAATAGACTGGCGGACTCCGGTAGCAAAAATCCGGCGCACGCCGCGAATGTCACCTGCCGCAGCTCGGTGCGCCGCTCGGCAAGCTAAGCCAGGTGTCATTACCTGACGACCGAGGAGACTCTTTGCTTCCACTTTAAATTTGTTTTACTCGGTCGGCGTAGTTGTCTGTGACATTAAGCAAATGTAGTAGTCAGCACGACTGTGGGATTAGGCCCAATTCTTTCACGCACCGAGCTCTTCAGTCACTCCAACGAGCAGCGCTGCCTTCTAATCCCAGCCATCTGTGAAACCGCAAATGTAAATCTATTTTCGGAAATTTGCGCTATCCGTAAATCTAGATTAGAGGAGAGTTAAGAGCTGTAGGTCCATTATCTCATGTTACGCGAGGAAAGGAATGGATGGTTTTATCATACTCTGTCTTCAGCATATTGCATGTAACAGCTGCACAATGATATTTTCCTATGTAAAATCTGTGGTAGCAGAATATCGACAAGCGTGAAGACGTTCGGGACTGTGCTTTAGGGGTGTTATATTATATAACATGTGGGATGTATTGACAGGGACTGGCGCTGGGAGGACTATAGAGGCAACAATAACAAAAAAGGGACGGGAAAGGGGTGGTAGAATGTACATCTTGCAGGACAGGTTCAATACAGCTGCCCACTGGCGTAGTACTACTACTACTACTATATGCCAGCATCGCACCAAGCGCCCCTCCCTGCCTCAGCCATCCCCCGCCTCACTGAACCTTCCCACGCTCTCCAGACACAGTCGGTGCGCTGGGCACCTGGTGGGAAGGCGGCGGGTGGAGGGGCTAGGCAATCAGCACTGTGAGCGGCCAGATGGCGATAGGAGGCGGGAAGCTAGCCATAGCTTGATCTGTCATCATGTCACGCTTATGTCATCAACCCTGGAGGTGTAGCGTGGCCCCGGAGTTCCCCCTGAAGGCGGCCGCAACCTCAACGCCCGCGACCCTCCCGGACTGCGGGCGGTGGTCGCAGAGGACCTGAGCAACTCCGAGGGGCGCTACTCCGTGGCAGCGGCTGAGTCTGTGAGGAGTGGCTGATGTAGCCAGTTGGAGCTGAGCTGCTCACTCGCGCCGTTCGTCGCAGACAGCGATCGGGGAGTGGCGCGGTGCAGAGAGAGGGGGGTCTGTGGTGCTGCTCAATGAGCTGCTCGCTGCCTTCTGCTGAAGCTGGAGTCGTCCAGTCGGTGTTTACCGCCCTCTGACGGCGGGTGGTGGGAGTCGTCCAGGTTGCGTGGCGGCCACATTGCTGTAAGCCCCCACCCGTCCACCTACCACACCCGTCTCTCCACCCTTTCCTGGGCACAGCGCGATGTGAGCTCACGCCCGACAAACAGCTCGCAAAGTCTCCGCCCGGCGCCGACAACACGACCAGCTCCGAGCAGATATTGAGCACGCGGTCTGACGCTGCCAACAGTCAGGCGCGGGCCGGCGGTGAGCGACTCACGGTAGGCGCAGGAGGAGCCACGGAGAGAAGGAGTGAGAGGGAATAGGAGCCGCGGCGCAGGGGTGTAGGACCCACCCTACCTGATGGGTGCTTACCGTTGCATGACGAGGGTGTGATGGAAGGGCATTATCGGACGGTCTGAGTGGTGTATATACACCAGATAGCGCCTGGTACACAAACACACACGGAGAGCATATTGACTCAACTCCTCCCGGCCTGCGATGTGTCAGTCGTCGCTACTGCCCGGCCCACCCTCCAAGTCCCCCGGTCGTGCTGGCCGGAACCCTGCCGACGGCCCGCGGTCCCCACGACGCGCTTTTCTATGGATACTCACACTGCCATAACACTGGGCGGGCGCCTGGAGCGACTCTTACGCAACCGGCACATGTTATTTAACTTGGATATACATGGTACTCCATGTATAGGCAGTGCTCACCTCGCCAAGTAGGCCCAGCTCGCGGTGGTGGTGGTGGTGGCGGCGGTGGTGGCGGTAGTGGTGGTGTGGTTGTTAGTTATAGTAGTGGTTGCGGTGGCGCGAGCGTATGGGGGGCCTGGTACGATGCAGCTGAGTGAAGATGAGCATAATCCACTGACCGACCCTTTTATCCTCACCCCCCTGTGATGGAGACCCAGACGTGATGCTATGAGAGTTGGATGTACGTTAGGACCTAACCATGCTGCGTGTATTGTGTGTGGCGGTGTGGAGGGGCTGGATCCACCTAGCTCTCACCTCCCTCCTACTTGTCTGCTTACAGAGCGTCTATGCCAGCCGGGGACTGGACGATGACCAGTGGCACACTGTTACCATCAAACGACGGGCGCAGCATCTCAGCTTAAAGGTAGACAACATTACCGCAACAGAAGGTAAGAGGCTCTTTACTAATAGGCACTTCTGTTACTATGCATCACCCTTAAAGGGACTTTCCTTCCTCAGTTGCACTAGCTTAGTGGAATCGATTTTACCATTTGATTTGTGCTTACCGAAGGCATACACGATTATAACTAAAGCTAAACCATCCTAAAAATAGAAAATAATTTAAAACCAAATCCCACCCTCAAAATAGATATCAGAGGGTATTCATATATTTTCATGACTACAGGGTGCAATGTGTTGTTGTGCGAGCGAATCGTGACAGTCTAATCAAGCAGTGTAATATCAATTCCTGATTAAATTACCATACTAATCATAACGCTGATGAGTACAACACTTGCTTGTGCGATAAATAATAAAACAGCAGAATATCCTCATCATAGGTACACTAAATCAAATGGGGATAATCCCCTTTCAGTCCATTGCATGATTAAATACATTCAGTGATTCTACAGATCCACCATGCTTTAGGCATTGATCCGGTTGTCTCTCTATAAGTATGGTGTATTTTATCACTTTCAACGATAGCGTTATGTGTATCGATCCCATCCTGATAGCCTGTTTTATAAATTCACTTCGGTGAACGTAACATTCGAAACAACACCCACACATTCGGTCCAGTTAAGAGCTAGACAGCAGAGCAGTTCCAGACAATGACGACTGAAACCTTCAGTTATTGTAATTACCGATCTATTGAGAGCCTCCCTTAGCTATCCGTACCCCCTCCTCGCGACACTTTCCATTTTAACAAGACATTGTATCTTAGTTGGCAAAGCATTGTAGTCACTCCTGTCCTCCAAAGCATGAAATGTACAATTTGACTCCTGTCGAGACTGTCGCCCCACTTTGTGTGCTGGATGCCTGAAACATAAAAGCTTTTCCATGTACTACTAGTTTCAGGTGGGTAGTAGTATATCAAATGTCACCCTGGCACTGGCGCCGTCCCTATTCAAGCTCCAAAGGAGGTGGATTTCTCGGATAACGCTGAAGTTTTGATGAGCACAAAAGGATGCTGGCTTCCTGCCCTCCTACAATGACTGGCCGCACAATGGCGTGATGTGTTACATCTACCCACAGCCTCAGATGTTTGCTACGTGTGTGGTCTCCTATAGAGGGGCGTTACGCAGTCTGGACTAGGAGAAGAGTAGGTGTTGAAGAGGTGCAGGCTGGTGACTGTTAAGAATGGTGTTTAAGACGGCAGAGGGGATAACAACGCTAAGCGTTCAGGCAAGCGGTACGATAAGCAATCTCAGCAGAGACGAATCTGACATTCACAAAATGAGTTACAATGCTAATCAGAAAATAACGTCAGTGACGTTCGTCGCACCCCGATCTGGCAGGACACCAATGCCATGGTTGTTTTTTATATGAATCTTGGTTTTTTCTCTTTTTGTTTTTTGTTTGTTTTTATCCTTTCTTTTACAGCAGCGCGTCCATTGCTGCTACAAGCGAGAGGCAGCCTGCCGCTCCCACCCTCGTCATACCACCCATCCACCCCACCAACACCTCCCCACCATCTCTCCCCACCCCTCCCATTATGCCGCTGCTTCTCGCCAATTGAGCTGTCTAGGGAGGTTCAATAACTACCTCCGACCCGATATGGGCGCGCTAAAAATGTCAGCTGTTTCTCGCCGCCGTTTCACCAATCTTCGCCTCGGCAATGAAGACAAATAGTGCCTAGTGACCCGCGTCTAATTACCCTGCCCGTTATGAAGGCAATTCGGGCCCTACGCCATACGGCCCGGTGTCTGCTCAATATGGGCGAGGCGGGCCGGAGGGAGGCGGCAGGGGAGGGGGAGGCAGGCAGGGCCTTCTCCAGGGTTAGGGTGTAAGCGGGCGGTTAACGCCAGCAGGCGGCAGCTGGTGCTAAGGCCGGACTTGCCGCATGTAGTTACACGGCCAGGCGCGGGCTTCATTTACCCCGCCCCGGAATAGAGTGCTGGATCGGGGGAGGGGGTGACAGAAAGGTAGTGGTAGGAGTACAGTAAGAGCGACAGGAAGGCGAGTGTGTAAAGATGATGGGACAGGAGGGAGCAGGTGTAGCGAAGCACGGTAGTAAGAGTAGGGTAATAGCTGTGATGGAAAAGTAAGAGTGGGTACTAGTAGAGGGCAATCGAAAGAACTGGGAGCGGAGTAATGACATGGGAAGAAGGGATAATATGAGGGGAGTATGGAGAGGATGAGAGCAGAGGAGAATGCATGGAGGGGGAATATGAGCAGGGGTAAGGGAAGAAGAAGGACTAAGGCGATAGTTGATGTTGGCTGGAGTCGGCGGGAGGGAGCTGCTGAGAGCCTATCGTGTCGGAACCAGTAGCCACTTTACATGGTAATGGCAGAGCGGCTTGCGGTAGGCGTGGCCGGCCCACGCTGACCACCGGTCACTTACACAGCTAGTTTACAGGGTGTGCATGGCACCTGCCACTTGGGACAAAAATCAGTACAGCAGCGCCCTGGACCGTTTCTCACCCCCTACGTTCTCCCGGTCAGCGTGCTATAGCCTCAGGGGTATCACCCCGTTGGGTATGTGGGGTGGTGAGAGGGGGTGGAGCAGTTAGACATGAGGTCACTACTCGACATGCTGCAGCTGACGGCTCGATCATGGAGAGCTTTGTTCGGCTGCACTTTTATTGTTTGGTGTCGATTTTTGATTTGTGAGTTCAGTGATCCACGCGGTATGTGGGCGTTGTTTATTTTGTGTGCTTTAGGAGCATGGAAGATGCGGGCTTTGATTGAGAGTAGTATGTTGTAGTGGAGGGCGTTAAGATGGAGTAAAACATGTGGCAAGGATTTCCCATATATGGATGGATGTATAGATTTAATGGTAGAGAGAGGCATAAGCATGCTATGTTCAGATGAAATTTATATGGATATTGCACTAACAAAATGCTTAAGGTAATACGGCAAGAAGCGGGGATCTGAAATTACTAACAATTAGCGAAAACATTGAGTTGGTTTAGTTGCAATATGGTCAGAGCCTAGAGTGTGAGTTGATGAGATATATATGTTAGAGGAAAGAGTGGGTGAAACTCTCAGTAAAGCAACAAATCAGGGTGTGACCACATATAAATAAAGCAGCGACAAGTTACAAGTGCTGTTCACTTGACAATTTAGGTGCTTATTGGTCAACAAATATCAATGGCTAGACATACCAGTGAGGCGACTAGTTAGAGATCCTTGTGCATTGACAAGTTAGAAGTATTATTGTTAGAGGTGTGGATCACAAAGGTGTATGCCTTCAAAGGTAAAAATGTCTAAAAGAGTTGACAAGTTGGAGGTTTTAGTAAGTTGAAAAGACAGAGGTCTTAGTAACCTGACAAGTAAGAGGTTATAGTGACTTGAGAAGTTAGAGCTATAAAAGGTTAGGCAAGTTATAGGTCTTAGTGGGTTGACAAATCTAAGATATTAATAACTCGACAAGTTTGGGGTCGACAGGTTAAAGGTGTCAGAGGTTTAAGAAGTTAGAGGTATTAGTGATTTGATTATCCGGAAGCCTAAGTGAGTCGACGTGGTGTCCAGTCAGGAAATTCAGGTTAGTATTTTAACAAATCAAAGTATACTATGGGATTCTAATCCCATCCTATAGGTTGTCATTTGAAGTTGCTAGGGCTGACAAGTCAAAGGTATTAATAATCTGGTAAAGATAATAGTGAGTCGACGAGGTCGATCTCGCTCTATGGCTGAAGGTAGAGTGTGTATGGAACTCGTTGTGGTTTGGGAGTCTAGACTTATTAGGATCAATGCAAAGGTTTGCCACAGTGTAGGATCGATACACTAGAGAGGGTTTAGTGAAGTGGGTTGTGTGATGAGTGGTAGCTCAGGGGTTTGTGGTTAGGAGTTCTGAACTTTGTGGTCTCAGTAGGTATGCTTAAAAGTACCAGACTAGTATAGGTGAGAGTTTAGTGACGGTGTATTAGCCAGCGAGAGGTTAGGGACAGCCTAGGCATAGGCACGCTAGTCATCCGGGGCGGATATAACTCGGACTAAGTGCTCAGAGGGGCTCGTCAACAACGCTCAGTTACCCACATAAAGCCTGGCAGCAACTAAGGGGCCGTGCCAGCTGACACAATCAATTGGGTATTGGCCACGATGGATGACCCAACGCCACACAGGTGGACACCTCCTGGGTCCATTTCCTGCATGGCGTATCGATCCCGGCGTGGCGGTGGTGACGGAGGAGGTGACCCTGGCAGCGGGAAGCATGTCGGGTGGCGACCCGCCCCGCCCCGGGCTGACAGTTGACGCCCGCCCGGCCCAGCGTCCACCCTGACCGGCCTGACCAATGGTCACACGGCGACCCCCACCCCTCCCCCGGGCTCTGTGCTCAGGAGGGCCCTCCACGGCTGATGGATGACATCAACACCCATCTGTCGAGCATCGACCGGGCTGGCGCATAGCGCGCGCTCATTTGTATAAATATATTGGGAGGCGGCGTATATATGCGACACGCACCCCGGTAGACATGTTCATTCCCGCCACTAGTTTATTCGGGAAATATTCCCCATGATTGGTCACATATGGCTGGCCTATTGAATCACCATCCATCCCCAGCCATCTGAAGCCCTATGCTACCCTCCCCACCCCTCTCTTCTCTACTACCCGAAAGGTCCCCATCAGAAGCCACGGTACATTTCATCGTTAGCCACGTTGGTTTCCAACGTATGAAGCCATATGGCTTCAGACAGGCGTATAGGCTATGGTCAAATCAATACGCCATCCCGTCACATCAGCTGAGCTTATACACCACGCAGTCACAGCAGGCCAATTCAGCACTCTCTTTGCTTACTCTTTTTCTCTGCCCTGTCAAGCGTAGGAACAGAAATTCGACCCGGCGAGTCTTTCATTTGGCAGTCGATCAGAACCGTTCTTGTCCAATATCAATAAGCCCTCCTTGGTTCTTGCCCCTCCGTACACTTCTATAAGGTGGTACGTTTTACCTGCCACTAGAAGTTTACTTCAATAAGTATCAGGATCGTATCGTCAATACTGAGACATAATCCTTCAAGCGCCCTCTCCCACGATTCCCATTTAACGCCCACTAGAGGCTAACTGCCTCCTTTATCAGAAAAAGTTAGCGTCAGGAGAGAATAACTTCACCTACTTTTATAGTACGATGTAAACGAGTTAACGAAATACACTCAAGTAGAAATATGTGCTAGATGGACCTACCCCTGCAGCACCAAAATAATGTGTATAAATGTGCCGTCTGCATAACGCCGATGGTGCTGGAGGGGGCATGAGGAAGACCTGTTAAGAATTCGCTCCAGGCTACATCCAGCGCGGCAGGACCAGTCCATCACGCGGTACTACAAAGTGGTGCTCGCCAGGTGGGGCGGCATGTTATCCGTTCCGGGCGGGCGCCACCCCTCTGCGCCAATCAGGCGCCCATTTTGTGGTACAGCACCCCTCCCGTCGGCGTCCAGCCCTGGAGAGGGCCCGGCGGATTAGTGAGGGGCCCGGCCTTGGAGACAGTGATCATGTAGTGTGTAAATTGGACGCCACACTTGATGGCTACGGATTGTGCTGAGCACGAGCGGCCAGTGTTCTATATGTATCGGAGACATCCATAATTCAGCCGGCGGTTGGCGGCGCGCCCGCCCGTTGGCGGCTCGAGCGATGGCCATGCCTTGGCAGGGCGCCTGACTTTCCTTATAGGCTAATAAACCCTTCGCAGTCTCACCACTGGAGGTGTATATTATGATACGACCAGCATTATGACCCACCCCCCTATCCCAATCCCGTTCGTCTCACCAACATCCTTTCCATGAGGAGAAAAACACGCCCACATGTAATGAAGGTACCTAGGCCCTCCAGTGTATGCCTGGAGGTGCCTGGCATCGGTCACGGCTGAGTCACTCCCCTACTGTATAGCCAGTGGGTGCATACAGGGAGTACGGCGATTCATCCCTCACCTACCCCAGCCCACCTCCATTGCCCGCAGCGCACCTTCTGTCGGTGGGATAAAACCCCCGCAGCATAGACCACACAGTGGGCGATAATTCTGATCTACGTTAGGAAACTGGTTTTAACGGCCGGATCTGGCTGACCCGACCCGGCGTCCATCACCGCCGGCTCCGGTCGAGGTGTGCGCTCCCTACCACGGTCTGCAGCCTGCGGATATGACCTACATTGGTCGTGTTTTTAGAAACAGCCCAAGGCAGAATCGGGGTTGTGAGCTGGGCCCGCCAGCTACTCTGCTATCTGCAGCATCGCTGACCTATATAGCTATCGAGCTGCTCGGTGGTCCTGCACCGTCAGATCAACGGACCAAAGCTCACCTGATCCCCATAAATAAGGTGTCCTTCGTGTGCCTGCCCCGCTGGCTTCGAACTACTAACACGTGTGTGACAGTTCCAGTGAAGGCAACTTCCAGAAATACTCCAAGCAGATTAAAAGAAGCACAGGACGAAAAAGAAATTGACATTTCCCCCCCACATGTTAAATGAAATGCAGGTCAGTCAACTTTCGGTCGACGTCTGAGGATGGTGTGCGAGTCCGGCTTGGTGTGTCAGTAGACTGAGCCTGCACGTGATACAATATAGTTATAAAACGGAACGTGCATGATCCCAGTCAAACAGTCACTGTTTTTATTTAAATGTTGTCTTCAAATCACGCAACCCCGGCAAAGTTATGCCACGACATTATAAAAAATACACCTGATATGAAATATCTCTGACCAACCTTCCAGTTTTAGAATCACTATCGGCGTAGAAAAAAGAAGCCGTATCAACTGGTTACTCCATTTACCCATTCATCATGGCGTCATATCCATCTCAAAATAATGAATTGATGTCACATTCTCTTAGCAATGCTTATCAGTGGTGCACCTGGACGTTTGTGGCCCTGACATGTATTACCCGTCTCACACGAATTACCGACAGGGTGTGTGGAGACTATGACAGTAGCCTTGTCTGTTCCCATTGTTATGATGATGTGTATTTGGATAGCGGCCAAGGTGACAGCTATGATGAATGTTGAGCGAATTAGCACCATCAAAGTGGTGCGAGTAGTAAGGGCCACCACGGGTAGGGAGCAGGCAACCACAGGGACAAATAGCAATGTCACTATTACCACCGCCAGTGGTTAGGAGATGATAGATGTTGTTAAGGGGCGAATCGGCGGTGGCCAATGCATACATATCCGTACGCATATGTGTAACCGACGCGAACTGCCTGTGTGAAATTGCCAGCCTTGATGAAGCTGGTTGTAGGTGCTACTTGCACATCCTCTGGCAATCAGTCTGACCTCAAAAGAGCGATATCGTCATAGAAAGAGCGTGGCGAGGGAGGGAGTCGGGAAGGGTAGGGGGGAAAGGGAGGCGATGGGGGAGTGGTGAAAGAAGTAAGGCGTGGAAGAAGGAGGGTGCGTTGGCGCCGGGGCTTTCTCCACCCCCATCCACACTTTGATGTAGGAATGATAAGTAAGCTGATCGAGATGTGATTGATGTGGGCGCGGATGAAAAGACGTCCAGACGGAGGCATGCCGAGCTGGACGGGGTTTGCTCAAACATAGAGCCTGGTACTATCCACCGTTTAAATGTTTGTAGTAGCCTGCCAAGAGCAGCCTGTGCTTTGGCTAGTACCGCCTTACCGTGCCAACGATCATGCCTATGATTGTGAACAGGACATGCCAATGACCATGCCTTTGACCATACGTAATAACATGCCAATGACCATGTCTATGATTATGAACAAGACCATGCCAATCATCCTGCCCTTGACCATCCGTTATAACATGCCATGAACTATGCCAATGACCATGTACAATATAGTGTCAATAAGTATGAGGATGATTGTAAGCAGACCATACCATTGACCTATGATTATATGGAATACCCATGCCCATGGTCACCGGCAGGACTATAGCAATGACCATGACTATGATCATATACAAATTACACTACTTACTATTATCATAGATACGTGGATGCCAATAACCAGTAAATAAAAGTATCCAAAATCTGACACCAAACTGTTCACAGGAATATGACCAGAACCATTCGTATAATCATCCTCATCACTATGCCCCTCACCAGGCATGCCTATTATTGTGTTAATAATCGGGTCCATGACTATAACAATGGCCATGGCTATACCCATGACCGTTTTGGTGGCAGTTGCGGTTGAAAATGTCTGCTTGGCCCATATCAAAAGGGTGGCTCGATCATGACCAGACAACGAGAGTAGATCAAACTAACGTCCACTGGAATTGCCCTGCACAGTAGCTCCTAATGGGACGTTAGTACAGTGTGGACTGTTCAACTGCCCATTGGTCGGCCAGTGACGCACATCGGCGCGTGCTACTCCAGGGCTGCCCGGTCATCAAACGCTGAAAGCAGGGTGGATAGTGCGCGCGGTTAAGGAGGGTTGTTCACGGGAACGGAATGGAGAGAGGGGTTGTGGTCAGATAGGTGCCAGGGTGGCCATGACAGGGTGGAAGGGAGCGGCTACCTACGATGGGTGTTTAATGCATCTCCGCGCAGACTTAATGACGAAACGGGGCGTGTTTACGATCGTCGCTAAATTATTGAGCGCTAAAACCCGCGCTGGGTGCGGACACAAGGTCTGGCACCTGGTGAAGTGTGGCCTGGGAACAGACCCTCCCACATACACTGCACCCTCCTTGCACACCTCTGTGAGACCTAGTCAGCGCCGCGGCCTACTTGAACAGTTCAACCCAGTCACTCCTGGTTCTATATACTATCCTACACAATGTTATAGCAATTCAACCTCACCTGTTTTGCAGTAAATCTTATACATCTCCCTGTTTTTAATTCATACTAGTTATCCTTAGAGTAGTCTATCCTCCTCCTTTTTCAACCCAAATCCTCACAAGGAACAAGATCCTAGTCTACAAATCCATATCGAAAATCAATATATAATAGTAACTGCAAAGGATCTCCCCACCCTCCAGCCTACTTCTCTACAGAGGTCCTCCCCGATTCTTTTCTCTGCTTTACTCCTACATGCAGACTTCATGTACGTATTACGTATAGCAGATTCACATACGATAATACTGTTATCATTCATCTCAGCTCTTATGCCAGTCATTTAGCACCACCCAGACTGTTCCAGCTGGGACGATATGATCATGGAATCAACAGCCTTTTCTCCAATAGCACACCTTGACTCAACTCTCCCACTTCAAAACACACACATGCAAACTTACTCAGACCACTTCTGATCTACACATTCATCGGAGCTGGTGCATGACGGCGGCGCATTAGGCTGCACGGAGTGATGAGTAGCGACAGAATTGTGTACAAGTGAAGATGCTTATTTATTCATGGCAAGAAACAATCCCGCTGCAGACCGACTAGTACGGAGCGTGTCTAGATCTAGCCGCCTCCGCCTGGCCCGCCTCAGGCAGTCGGCAACGAAGACAAGTCAGCCTCAGCACCGCCTCTACCCCTCCTACCCAACACCCCCTTAGCTCCTCACTGCACAACGTGCTTCTCGCCCCTCTAGGAGAACTCAGCGCGCTATGCTTCACTAACACCCCCTACCCGCCGTCACCTACTTACTCAGAACCTCTACCCACCGACCCACCTACCCATTTTCTTCTGCTCGCCTTCCCTTTACAGACTAACTGGGTGTGTATACGCTTTCATCAGAGCCTCTCCTCCCTCCCATCATTTTAAAACAGAACGACGATAAGAAATCGTTCAGTTGAAAATTGTATTGCGCAAGGGTTGGAAAGGGGATGCAGGGAGAAACAAGAGGAAATAAAAGCTAGGAGCTTGGAGGTCCACCTGTGCTTTACTCGCTTCTTATCCAGTATTTTCTTCATCCTGGGATTTCGACAAACATCCGGGATGCAGTGCGATATAAATAGCCTTTTATATGGCGGGGGTCAGCTGCTTCTACAAAGGGAGACTACAGATTTGTATGGACTTGGGGCCTGCGAGTAGGCACTTCTCCGATGTCCCCACTCCTCTAGCGTTAGCGTCTTCTTTGATACTATAGCAGTATATAAAGCACCGGTCATGTTATGTTGTCTTTGCTACCCGGGGCTCCCAACAAGCCATACACGCGGAGCATGGGATATTCCAGTCCTAACGAGAGGACAAATCAATGCCAGTCTCCGGCAGATCCCCCACTGCCTCCCACTCTCTCCCAAGGCACCCTTCACAGGTGTGCGGTGCCCGGTGCTAATGAATCCTGAGATGGGTGCTTAGATCGTCCCCGTGGCCGCATAGATTAGGGCATATTGGTAACGGCCCCTGCTGGTGCTATTACTAATGAGAGACGACACAGGTAATCACTGTTCCCTTGGCGTCATCAAGGTGAGCTGCAGGTTTCCGCCACCGGCGCCTCCGATTTATCATCAGACAATACAATTAGCGCGACGCCTCTATGGCTCGCCTCTGCCCCAACCCACTCGTCGGCCCGTCCTTGGGTCCGTGAAATAAGAGAAATGAGCGAGCAGGCACAGGTTGTCGACCATTACCCACGCATGTCCTTCACGGCTGCTAACAGCGGTTGTTAATGCACCCTTCAAGGGGTGTTCTAGCCAAAAGGAAAAGCGATATGATATCTAAGTTTAAAGTATCGATTTGAGCGTAGAAGGTGATGGCATTGTTGTTATATAAGCCTCTGTTAGTTAGACATTTAAGATCATATGGTAATTCTGGGGGAAAACATGTTTTATTATGTGTAGCATTTGTTCCAGATACGAAGGCATTCGTCCAGGTCTCGTATATTGTGGGAGAACTCCTGATGTATGATCAACGAGGACCGTGGAATTAATGGGTATATATAAGGAAAGAATATGGGGATGTTTGACGGATGAGTGAGTACCTGAAAAAGTGATAAAATTGAAAAAAAAACCACAGGGGGTTGCATCTCTGTGTCTTGTCACACCACACGAAAAGAAAGAGGTGTGTGCATGCTGACCGTGACTGTGTTGTGATGCGATGGGTTTCCTCCAGGGCGTAGCACGGGGGTTGGCGGGGGGCGAGCACAGTGGATACTTTGTTTTTCAAAGTTGTTGTTTTTTCAAAGAAAGGCGTCGTTGTATTGGTGATACAAAGGGCTCTGGCAGAGCGCCAACACATCCTCAACTCACCTCTCACCCCCACCCTCACTCCCCCAGAAGAGTACCGGGCGAGGGAACGCCTCGACGTCTTGGCCTTTTCTGATATGGCGATAATTTAAGTGGCAGGGCGTGAAAGGCAGTATAGGAAATTGAAGTTTGGCGCGGGCAGCAACTGGCTCTGGGTGCGCACTGTGAAGGTGGTGCAGGAAGGGGTGTATGCGGGGTAGGGTGCGGGGGTGTACCGTGCATCGCTTAAGGTACGAGCTGCAGGAGGGAGTCAGCCCCCCGGCAGTAGCCAGCAGGGGGTGCCTGGGTTTGTATTGATGAATCGGGGGTAATGTCCGTTGACCACCGGCTTGCCTTGTGGACACACCATAATAGGACAGACCAGGCGTCGGTCGGTAATCAATTTGCCCTGCCTTATAGTCCCAGCGCCTAAAGTCAGTCCACAGTCAGTTCTACCCGTTCTGCTATCAGTCTGTAGCAAGTATATCATCATTGTCCAGTTGTGGCACACAGTCTAGGAGCCTAGATTCCAGTCTATAATAAGCAAAGCTACAGCAAGTCTGATATAGCTTGGGATTTATCTAACGAAATATAGTCTGCGACGTAGAGCCTGAGACATGCTGTACAACTTGTATATATGATTGATGGTTTATATGGTCTTCCTCATTGTCTATGAGCCACATTGTGTCACTGACAAACTCATTGTCTTGGACTTACAATATAGAACTCATTTATGGTATGCCAAATTTATGTTTGTGTCTCAGGACCAATGATATGGAATCTAGCAGCCATGGCCTAGGGTTATTGATGTGTACCGTGCGGTCTATTTCCCACAGTATGTGTTTTTGGCGTCGCAACTACGTTTTACAGTCTGTCACTCAAAGATGTCTACATTGCGAGAAAATACTGGACGCTATGATTAAATCTTTTCTCATCCCATATGACTAACCGTCAAATGGCCTACGAATCACGTGTAACAACGCAAAGGAGGCTGTGTGGTATAAACCACAATGCAACCAATGCAATATCACCTTTGACCGAACACGGACAACGCCCACATCTGTCAAGGACATAAATCTATATGGCTCTGATACGAGTTCCCGACAAAGAGTTGTAACCTGGATGTGATGGTCGTTGTATAGCTGTGTACACACATAGCTACAGAATGACCAGAGAGATTCAAAGCTTAGAATAGATGATAAAAATGCACCTTGATTACAACTGATAATAACTATGGTGTTGTATTACAATGGTACTGTCGTCACCTGTCGTAGCGGCATCATTTTGTGCTTTCTATGAGAGTGACCTAGATCCATATAGCAAGAGTAAAATCTGGCACCTCCATGATGATAACTGGCTGAACAAGCTTTGAAGGATTGTCCCACTTTAACATGGCTAAGATATCATTTCATGGTCAGTCTCCGTTAAGATACCTCCTGAGACGAGGGGGGTTAGTGGGGTGGGGATAGGTAGAACGGGACAGGCAGGGGACGGGATGGGACGGACGGGGATTGGTCCTCCACCCCACACTTCCGGGCAGGCAGCCAGAAAACCGGTGGCGCGCCTAACGGGCTGAAGGAGGGGGATTTTTTCTCTCACGGTCGGCCGGAGCGGCAGACAGATGAGGCTAGGTGGGCAGCGTTCATGGCCCACCCGTCGCCCAGCCCTGATCCCATGCACAGCGCCATTGAAATCAGCCAGAAGATGTCCGCCATATCGCATCGCCTGAGACATAATTCATCAGGCGCTGGTAGGCGACTGCTGGTGAGGGGGCGGCAAGGGTGGTGGCGCCAGTTCGCCCCGCCCGTCTCAGCACCATAGATTCAAGTGTCACGCCACTTTTTTGTCTTCAATTCCAATTGATATGAACATTCCTGATTAAACAAAGAAACGGCAGGCCTAGAGCGCAATAATCCATCACTTGGCCATTCATAGTCTCGCGCTTCTTTTTCGTTTCGGAGACCAAAAATGAATCATTCAGTACTCCCAGATGTAAGCAAAGGACTGGCTCGATGAATGATGTCAATATCAGGAGTCTGCGTTTAATGATAAGGTACCCTTTTCTTTTGCAATGCTAATCCTATAGAAACATCCTGCACGGATGCAGATCGTTTCTGCGGATGCATTCCCACGCTGGAGAAGGAGGGTGGGAAGGGGTTGCTGTTATTATGAAACCTGATCCCGTATCCAGGATTGACTCAGTGAGCTGTTCATTCAGAGGTAGTTTCTACGTGGCGGATCAGTTCGTTGTGAGGAGATGCAGTGCGACCCGTGCATTGGTCATCTACCCTGATCCATCCTTACGCCATGTGTGAATGCCACTAAACCCCGCTCCATTTTAGTATCCAATCTGGTGTATTTGTGACCCGGATGTCTAAACTGAAGGCTTCAATTCTACGACTCATCACCCCTGACGACCTGGACTTGTAAGCTGTTCTCTTATTGGTCCTCTGTTCACGAGGCCCAAACCTCGTGGTGGTTATCACGCGTACTTGGGAACAAGAATGGGCGTTGTGCGCCCTCAATCATGTGACCTGTCTTTGGCATTGTGGGAATGATGTCCGGGCTGCAATATCCTGATTGACTTAATGGATGAAGGAGTGACGGGTGCGGGAGGGTGAAAGCGGAGGGGACTGATGGAGAGGTGCTCTGTAGGGGAGGTGGGGGTGTTTAGCGGTACCGGCACATTAACATGGTGAACGAAAACAACGATATACGGCCCTGAAGCACGCTAAACCAGCTACACAGACAAGGCCACCGGAGCCTTCACTCCATGAACGATATGATCCTGTGCTGTTATTGTCTACAGCTATTTTCGTTCGACGTATCCAAGGCAGGTGCAGGACAGCACTATGATGAATCATTTTTCATTCTCAATGATACAAGCACCAGATACAGGATCTGGAGCCCTGGCTTGAATCATTGACACGAACGAGCGTGCACTTTGTTGTCTCAAGTCTCCTACTCCTCCTACAAGAGCTCCGATTGAAAAAAAAGAAGTTTTTAACTCACCCAAGAAAATTGTTTTAGGAAGAGCCGGTTTTGACAGCGTTCTGCAGGCCGAGCAGCTTGTTAGATACCAGCCCGGACATATCATTGGACATGGGGGCAGGCCAGGAAATGGGCGTGTTTGTAATGTCATTAGGCGGGCCACCACACCCGCTTCCTGAGTGCCGCCGGGCGACACCGCCTCCCAAATGACATTAGGATCTCTGATCAATGCAAGATTGAGAAGCGGTAAAATCCCCCCTTGTGATTGTGGCCGGAGAGCAGCTCAGTGTCCAGCACAAGGAGCTGCTCAGTCGTCGCCGGGCACAGCTTGTAGCAGGTGGGAGCAGACACTCCCTCCGACTAGTCTTCAATTCTCTGGTTTATGTATCTAGTCATTGGTCAGTCTTACCGCTAAGATTGCCTACCCCCTTCTAGTCATCTTATCAGACTAGCACGCGCGATCCAGAGGGAAATGCACGGGGAAGTGACTATAGGGCTCACGTGTTTTCTCACTGGCTCTGCACAACAGTTGGCAATAACAACTCTATAACCGGGGTTTCGAACTTTCAACTGGGACCCAGTTACTCTGTCCAACAGTTACCAAGTGTTGGGATATTTTTCCATTCATGCCTGGATGATATTCGCCATTGATATGCAATGTCCTGTTTTTAACATCACAAGGTGTTGCAGACTATGGGATTCTAGAATATCTAGAGATTTTAGGACATGGCTTAATTTGCATTCTGGTTGAACCTCTGTTCCTACATACGCAAGTGGCTAAGATCTCTTTCTCTATTCCTACAACCAGCATTGGTGGTCTTTGCCCTAGCATCCTGTAAGGGATCGGCGAACCCAACTCTCTATCTGTTCTTCAGTATGGGTGGGGTATTTATCTGAGATCCCTCCCATGGGAGCTAGTGTATCTGATAAGTCCGACACCAGTGTGTAGCCAGTGGGGAGTAGATAAGTAAGCAGTGGGTGGGATTCCAGGAACAATGTCTGTACCGCCTGTCTGTATCTATGAAGGGGGCTGTCTCCCCAAGTGTACATTTGTAAAAGTGACAGTTGATATCAATTGTTTTTCTAGGGTAGAAGGAGATACCTTGTATCATAGTGGGTCGAGCAAATGGACACGGAGTATCTACAAATTGTGTTTCTGTGTTAATACAAATCTGATTTAGAGATGTATGGTAGATATGGGCAATCCAACGTTATCTGTATAAAGCTATCTATGCACAGCAGTCCTCTGGGATTGATATTGTATTGTAGGAGAATACAAAGGATTGGCCCTGAATCAAGAGATCTTTCCAATGCCCCTTCATAAGTCAGCCTCCCTATCCCAACCTCATGACAACAGCCGCATCACAGGGCAAGGGAACCACTGCCCTGGCCCGGATTACACCCCCTGAGAGGTCATGCCAAGGTCACACAGACGCAGCAAGTGTCACTGTGGGATCATGCCAACAAAATGGGATGTCGAGGTATATGGAGATAGTGGATGGAGGATGGAGCGTAGGTGGACGCAGTGAAGACATGCTCTGTCCAGGAGAAACCAATCGGACCAGGGGGCCCTGGGGAGGGTATCAGGCGCCGACTGGAGGCCGGAACTCTATAATTATGTTGGGGCAGCGGCACGCCTGGTCGATACGCCCCCTAGACTACACCCACTCCTTCTCTCCCCCCTGCTCCCATCCTCGATCCTCCACCCGTCCCAGTGTTAATCCGCCCTACGACATGCTCATGTGCGCTCAGCGCTACTCAGAGACAGCAGTAAACCTCCACCCTGGAGAAACGAACGGCCGCAGACAGTCAGCAGTGTTCGTACAAAGGACAGCGCTTATCTCCCTTGTGAATACTGATGGCGGTTAGGGAAGGCCGGCCAAAAAGGCCGTCCAAGAACACGCTCATCTCGGTTGTGATTGCTAGACCATGGTCTCAAAGGAATTGCACATCCCCATTTGGTTTTGCCCAATAATGTCACTGCCGATGCGCCGTTCCCATTTAGATGTCTCGATGATAATGGGTCGCCGCTGTAATGTGTTGCCATAAATTCGAGTTATTGTAATCAATGCATTCCATTAGAAATGGCCCTGTCGCAATGTTTAAGACGGTCGTCATCAGGTCGGCGGTGACAGAGTATGTATAGAGTGCGCCCATGGCTGCAGGCATTACGCAAATGCAGTTTCATTTGATTTAACTACTTGGCAGGATTCAGCGGGGCGAATGCAGTGCGCTCCGTTTATTTAAACATTCGACGCGGACACATCTGCACACTCACATAGGACTATTAGGAGGGACTGAGCACCCTACTTCTATAGTCTCCCCTATTTGCCAACTCATTACCAAGAAAAAAGGGCAATTCCGACTGTGAAGTGACTTTGTAGGATTGAGCCTCCCTTAATGCCCTCCTATGTTGTTATGTGCTCAGATTCATCACGACGATCGGTAATTTCCCCGGAGCGCTCCCGCCGAATCGCCGGATCAGGTCGGCCGATTGGCTGCGTCGTCCTAGCCTGCTTGATGTCATTCATCTATACTCGTCGACGGCCGAGTATGCACTCATTATCGCCCAGCTTCCGTTGAAGCCCAAAGTGTGGCTGCGTATTGTGCTGCTAATTGGACGACAATTGTAGCTATTATACACCATCAACGAAACGGGCAGGAAAGCTGGTGTGAGCCATGGTTTTAAAGCATGCAGCCCCCAGAACCGCATTCCGGAGATGGCGTGTTTCGCTGATCCCGTTGGACTTCATCTGTGCAATGTCCTGGTGTTGAAATACAATGGCAGTTGGTTTCCTCGGGGGACTTTCATTTATCATGTGGATGGGGCCTTACCAAGCAGGCCAATCGTGCACTCAGTTATGTAGGTCATAATATTAGGCAGCTTCTGAGTGAGACCAATGGGCCCGGGGTTCTGGCGGGAATCATAATTTGCCCGATCTGACGCGGTGTGCTTCTCGCCAGTCTCCTCCGTCCATACAAATTGCAATCATTGCCGTGAAGATTGCGGCACCCGCTATCGAGAGGCCTACATCAGCCCCTGATCGATATCTCTAACAGAGAATACTCATTTTCCAAGCGCTTGATAACAGTTCTGCCAAGGCTTTGCACGTTTCAGATCTCTGTGCGTCGCCCACTGCCTCCTGCTTCCCCGACACACAACCACATTCTCCAACCGATCCTTATAGCCTTTCCCACCCTCCCCCTATACTGCAATCCCACCCAACCCCGCAAGTACCCACTCTTATCACACTGCCTTACTATTCTCATCATCACAGCAACCCCTCTTCACATACTTCACTCCCCATTCTACTCTACTTTATTTTTCTATAGTAGTACTCACCTAAAACACCACCTTCTGCAGTCACCTCCTTAGCCCCCCACCTTTATCCAAAACCTCCATGCACAACTGTTTTAGAATACCCTTTCTCGTATATTACCCCACGCTCGTATATCAACAGACGCATACTCATACCTGCTCCCCCATGTGTTCACTCTTGCCACAACCCCACACCCTCCGCACTTGTCCCTATCCACCCTCTCTGAGTCATACATTTCATCCATTCCTATCGTCTATACCAATACAGCATTCACTCACTCAAGGCGACCCCTTGTCAGTGTCCTCCTTTTCCTACCGTAAAGCTTCCTCCCATTCCTCACATGAAGATCCACATGTCTCCTCTCTCTTCCCTCTAAAAGCATTCCACTGAGACCAGGCCTTAAAAGCTTGGGGAACTCATTCCTCTCCTCCCAATCGTTGTAATATCGTACACCTTTTCATCCACTGTACCCTTTGCTGGGTGAACTTTCACTAATCCCGTTACTAAAACCCTTCTTCCCGAAACTTTAATTCATTTGCGAGCCTGCATTTAATTCTATTATACCGTTAAGTAAAATATCACACCTACCATTTCGAGCTTCATTATAGAGACTTACAAACCGCCCTACTTTCGCTACAGCCTCTCCCTTGCTGAGCCTCTGCCGTTACTGGTACCTTAAACGACTCCCTCGTCTCCCTTCAAACGCAACCACTGTCCCTTTCCTTCTCTTCTTCCTCCCTTGTCTCCAGAACCATCAGAGCCGGACGCGGCCATCCCGGATTCGCCCTGTGTAGGGGTTTGTTTAAAAGACCGCGGGTGAATATGATCGCCGCCATTATGGTCGTGCCGGAGAGAGGCGAGCTGCTCCGAGTGAATGCTCTATTGACACGGTCGCGCCTATCCGTCCGCCGCAGAATCACCCGTCCTACACCGTCACCGACGCCGAACCGCCCCGCCTTGTTCCTGGCCACCCAAGTGGCTCTTCTAGATAAGCAGTCAGACGGTCCGCCTGCCACCCCACACCCTACTCTCTCTTCTCCCCGAGTCTCGACAAAGCCCCCTACAGCGGGGCGGTAGACGAGTAGCGGCGTTTACAGGACCAGACAGGGCATCACCCTCCAACGACCCATCTACCTGCACCCCCCCCCCCCAATTTCTGTCCTTCTACCCCTCCACTGCCCACATGCAAGCACCCTACTTGCAGTATCCTCTATCGGCAGTCTCAGTTTGGCGTATCAGGTATCGCAACGCCGGCTGGCGCTGCTGCTGCTCTGTACTTCCGACCTGTTTTTAGTACGCACAGCCTGACTGTTTTTGGGGTGTTTTTATCTGTAGTTTTTTTGCTTTTATGTGAACTTGCCTAGAGCTCAGGTGGCATTGTTTGCCCGCTTGCAATACTGAGGAGAGTGTTTTGGTGTATTTATATATTTCTATTGATGGGAGTTGATTTCTCTTTTTTGGCAGACTGTTTTACGTACTAGTAGGTACAAACATGAACAAGCCACAATTAGCTTATAGGGAGACTAACCTGTTAGTGTACTGTTTGGCGCCTATAAGGTTACCTTTACCATTGCCTAGAAGTTTGATCCATGCGTATTTTTATATTATCTGGAACTGCTCTGATTGTAGAATACCACAGGTTGAGGTGATGTAAAACCTAAAAGACAATCCATTCCAATATAAACACCAATAACGTATATATCCAAAGCCCGCACCACGGCTTAATTTGAAGTACCTGTTTATACTTACCGCTGCAACTTAGAGTGGCCAAGTCCAGTATTTGTTTTCAATCCTGAATCCATACCGCCGCCAAAGTTTTTAAGTTACGTATTCGTCACTGAACCTCAATTGTAGAATTCTTCCTATCCTCGTATTTTGTTGGAGTGGATGTTATCGCAAATCGAAACCTGACGTTCATTTAAAACGCAAGGGAAGTCCAAAAGAAATCTGGCGCTAACCAACTTTAATCAAAATTCCTTTGGCATGGAATTCATTTTACGGAGGCGCTATCAGGATATGGATCTCATACAGAAAATTCCCACCGCGATCAACCTAAATCATGCTGAGCGACGTTTTAGTGTCACTGTTGTTATCTCTATTTATTTACCCTACTCAATTATAAACCGTCAATTTCGTGCTTTTGCAAGAAGACACACGCTGTCGAGCTTCGTTCCCTCATCTGGTGATGGGTAACTGCCTGTCACTAAAACTTTCTTAAAGTTAATCCCATTTAATGCGCGGAGGAGATGGAGGGTATTGGGGTGGTCACTGCCGGTACCACACGTGAGGGAAGACCAACAACCCAGTAGGGTGCGCTACAGTCATTGCAGTCACCTGTCTGCACCCGATGGACAACAGGGGTCAAGGCTGGGTATGCGGCCTTCTTAGGATCCCATCACCATACCGGGCTCGTGAGACTGAAAATGTCCGAGCGGCTTAGGTCCTTGGCATGGCCACTTATAGTCACTGTCAGTCTGACAGCTCCTGTCTCGGTCATTGTCGGTCTTGCAACTCGTTCCTGAAGCCGGGGACACACCAAGCGCGAAACGTAGCGATTTCCGGAATCGCCAACACAAAATGGCGTGTATGTGAGCTATTATTTCTGTTCAATCTGATTACTGTTTCTGTGACGCAGTTATATCGGTGGGAGATATTACTATGAAATGATATCTCACGCCATTTTCTGATGGGAATTCCGGAAATCGCTGCGTTTCTCTCTTGGTGTGTCCCACGCATAATGCCGGGTACACACAAAGCAATAATCAGGTGAAATACGAAAAATGATAGCTCACATAGACGCTATTCTGTTTTGGCGATTCCGAAAATCACAGCCTTGGCTCTACTGGTATGTCCCCGGCTTTAATTAATGCCAACCAAAAAATACCCAAAGATTAATTAATAATGAGTTTCGGTTCTACCATGGCATGGAATATATCTGTTTATTCTCCGAAAATAAGGCTATTTTGCAAAGGTTGAACCCATCCAGAATTCGGTATTTCATTGGCAGATAGCGTAAGTATGCTGGATAGTATGGTCCTTCCTCAGAAAAGCACTACGTAAAATCAGTGTCAACTGGTTGTCATCCGAAATATATTACTTAAGGTATAACGAGGAACGATGCACACGAAGATTGAAATTCATCCAGATAAATTGTACCGCCGATGGTTTGCGACGAGTGTCATAGACACAATGCTATCACTATCTTTGCTGAAATTGACCAAGAACCTTTCGCTGGCGGTCGCTTTTCTGCCTTGTTTAAGCAAAGGCATCGGTGTCCGCCGAGCCGTCAAAAACAAGCTTTGGGATGATCTTTCCTACTGATGGTGTCCCAGTAAGGGACAATGCAGGGTCTGTGTGGCCACTATAGCAGACTATAGGTAGATCACCCCTTTAACCATGCCAGAGACTTGCGCCTTCCCTGCGCGCATCTCCCCACCAGATCCGCATTGCAGAGCGCTTTTACGGCATTCACGGCATCCACACACCCAGACAACAAACCTTCTGCTCCCTGCCAGAAACCGATAAATTTATTCGACATAAATCATCTATTTCTCAATGGGACAATCCGTTCCAGGAAGAAAATCATGCTGATAATTCTATTGATTGGTTATACTCAATTCCCCATTCCCGGTTTTTGCATTTTAATGATCGTCGTTCATACAAGGTTTTGGTAATCACACTGCACATTTGTTTTGATTTTGTTTTGGAATCGCGTATTTATGAATCGGATTTTTGAAGCGTCAAAACGCGTCGATTCTTAATCTGTTTGAACCTCAGATGATTGATAAAAACATGCACGATATATTGTCACCTGTCCAAGTTTTCAATATCTTTTTACCTTGTATCGCGTGTCGCTAGTGATATTTAATGTAGTTAGACCAAACATATCTCTTTTTCTCCTGTTTACATTCCCGGTGCATCTACGTAAAGCGGTAATGATTGTACTTGTATTTCCTGGAGGAAACAGTATTTCACTGGAGTCCCCGGAAAAAAGCAATAACTTGGAGACAGCCCGCGGCGAACGTCTAATAACTGTATCATACGAAGCGAGATTGGTTGATCACGCAATACCACGGCAATTTCAAAATTATATCCTGCCGCCGATTTTCATCTCCTATCGTGTTATCAATTGTAGCCTGCCCCACTCGACCAGAGCGCTCCTGGCATTACATTGATGACGTCTGTAGGCGCTTGGTATACGCTGAATTGTGTGTTTGTGTGAGTGAGTTGGTATGATGGGAGGGTCGGCAATTGTACGACCGCCAATTTATCGTATATTCGTGTAAAGCAGTATCATGTGGCGTTGGCGTCAGCCCCCGATGTGATCCTAAAACGTGATGCATGTTATCTGTTGTGTTCCCCATCTATATATATGTTTGGTGGAGCGATATAAGAAAAATGCCTGTTGTATGTCCGGACCAGACGGACACTCTGTGGTCTGAATAAATTGCCACGTCTTGCAATGCTGACTCGATACTTACGCCATTGCCAGGCTTATGGATAGGACACTATGAATATGTTTTGGGCACCTTTTACGTTCATGTCTATGGCCACCTATACCTCAATCATGTTATTTTGGTTCTGCCATCTTCTTATCATCTTCTACCTTGTACCTTTACCCTACAGACGTTTTAGCTGCAGCCGATACAGTTCTTCATGTGGACCATGCTAATGCAGCCACTGTAGGCAGCAAACCCGTAGAGTCCACACCTGGTAACAAAAAAACTTTATTTTTTAATATAGAAGACTTCCATGTGCCCCCATCTCAAACTGTAGTCTTGTCCTGAAAAGATTAGATTATGCTAAACTGTGACGTGCCCAAAGCTAAATATCATGTTAATCTTTCTTAATCTCTTATGATTTAATACGTTACTTTATCTTTTGTTTCTGTATAAGTCACAGGTGAAAATTTATAGCTCAAGGTATGAGCATTCGAATAGTTAAAGAAACTAAATTGTAACATCATAAAGTAAATAATTCAATAATGCAATGCGATATGGTTACATAAGGCTATGGCCTTTTTTTCTGCATCTGGCACGAGCATCCTGCTGTCTACAGTGGATTCTGTGCCTATTACTCTCCTAAATAACCGTAGTCTAGTTGCCTGCCAAGGCTCTCTAAATTAACTGTCATACGAATCTATAATTTGACGGGCATCTTGTATCCTTAGGCACACTCGATTCACACCAAACAACGCTAGATTCCTCACCCACAACTACACTTACTACACTTCCAATATGATTTAGATCATTCATTGATAGAATGCGTTCACATCCATTTGAATCTATACATGGCCAACGGCATGGGGTCATATTTTATGAAGGGCTCTCTTCCTGTACCCTTGGCGGGTGGGGGCGCCACTGGAACACCCCGGGCGCCCCCACCCACTGAGTGATGGGCCAATGTGGGCCGCAGCCTTGCCTTGAAGGGGCGCCACAACGCTAAGCAAAACTCGCCTTTCTTAGAGCATATTTATGTGATGTGATAGACTCCTATCTCTATAGCTGCCTAATCCAATATAAGTACTATAACAGAATCCTGTTTACTGATACTTGAAGACCAACCAGATAGATAACAAAAACAATATACAACGAAAGAAATGCATTTCCATAATTTCATTCCTAATCTTCAAAAAGGAAAGTTTTATGTATGATGTTGCAATCTGTATAAATATCACTCTAAAACTTCATTTCCTCATTCTATACTTTGTCTATCATGTTTATACTAAGTGAAAATTACTTGGTCTTTATTCCGTGATATCTAGATAATATTAAACACAAAAGTCGTCAATCATAAGAAAGGCAACCTGGAAAAGACGCCAACTAAACCACGTTTCTCCCATACATTGCTTTACCATACAATTTGTTTATTTTCATAGAGACTTAAAATGCTGTATTTTTATGTTGGCTGGTATTCCTAGTTGTTGGGTATACAATCATATTGCATACATTGAAGACACTATTAACAGTGGCAAACAATAGAGCATGACTAGTGCACACTAGCTCCAGAATAAAGTCTGGGATATTGCATGTTCGTTAGTTGTTCTAAGGTTAGCGAAGGTCAGCGAGATTACAAATCCCAAAGTCATGCAAGGTCGATTCAGCTTAGCTAGGAGACCTTTTGCATCGAACGTATTTAATTGATATCTGTCGCTTGGCTTTTATCCTGCGTGCCTAAGCATAGTGTCATGCCCTCTTCTACGAGGGAATTTTTGGTCACCTACTTAAATCCAGCTGCCTACTGTCAGCCTGCATGAGCTTCTTGTGTATTTAATGTGTTATAATGGGAATAGTGTTTCTGAACAACTGTTTGTTATTCACTTTTAATGCTTTTGTTGATGAATTTTAACCCGAGAAATGTGTTTGTGTGCGACGCCATAACGGAAAGGTAAGTTGCTTTTTCCGGGGTGTGCTAATGTGGACTCACCGTTTGATGTCTTTATAGAAAGATGTCTCTCCTCCTGAGATTAGGAAAAGTCTTCCTTCCTGAATTATACGTTAATGTTGCCACAATTCGATTTATCGTACTACGTTTAAAGTTTAAAGTTTAATTTTAGTATAATGTCAGTTGTAGGCATTAGGAAATGCCTGATATAATACCTATTTGGCTGGCTGGGTACAATTGTCTGTCTGGGTACGATTGAGAGATACCTTGTAGGGCCTTCGCGTACAGATAAGGAAATATTATTTTTCAGGACGAATTGCTTATAAAAGAGATAGCTTCCCCACTGTTGGTAACTCCCGAAGAAGGAGAAGAATATAATCTTGATCTTTTGGAGACCGACTTCCAACAGCAGGTGTCGAGGTCAGGGAGGGGATTATTAGAGTAGAGGAAGCCAGAGGCAAGGGCCAGCACGTCTGATCAATAGAATAGGGAAGCCATGGCAAGAAGCCACTTGCCTTGGTCTCAGCTATAAGTGACAGGAGGACACTACTCATTGAGGCCACAGATATAAGTAATAGCAGGACACTGCTCACTGACTGCATGGCTCATGGCCATGGTGGAAACCCAAAGCCATAATATATTCCCCTGTGTAAGATTACAGAGAATGCAGTCGGGAAGCTCCTTGTTTGTGTGAATCAACGATAGTGATGGGCTGTCGAAAAGCATGAAGATACATCAACAAGTTAAATGTTTTCTACAGAAAGGAATTGCTCATTTAGCTGTGTATTGTGGACAGTTCTTCGATTGAATATATCTAAGGTAAGAACCGAGGGTTCTAATGAAGCCATTCTGTCAGTGTCAGTTATGACGGGCCTGGCACGAAGAATTTTCTCAACCGCAAGTGCCTTTTTATGAAATGGAAAACATTGATGGCAGATGTCATGTTTTATTGATAACATGTATACTGCGAATTGAGGTACATCATGATAAATGTCTTATTGGGTATGGATATAACTTATAGAGGGAGTAACGTAGGAGTAAAACCTTGTGACAATATATTTGATCAATCCTAAGTTCATATTCGCGGATACATTAGAGATGTTTTATGAGATATTCCTCCTGCGAGCTACCTAGTCCTTCGACACGTCTGAACTGGTGAAATCTGTTCTTAAAGGCCCGCCGGCTGTCCTCAATGATAGGTCAACATTAAAGGAACCCGGGTCAGACTGCGATCGTTAGCCTCCGCGTGCGGCCCTCTGTATCTGACCACACAGAGATCAGTAATTCCCTGAAGTTTGACCCGATGCTGAAAGAGCTTAGTCTAAGGGGCAGGCGCTGTCTGAGCTAAGTTCTTATTCTTGTACTGAGTATGTGTTCTGGAGGGACCTAAGCATGGATATGTACATTATACATTCATATATTTATAGACTGTTTTAATGTGTCGCAGGGCTTTTTATGGCCAGGGGACACCAATAGCCTGCCCACACTACGTCGGTATTACACTGGCGCGCAAGGAGATGCCGTCCTAGTTGTGGCGCACCCCAAGGCTAACCATCCCCGTCTCGATTCACTCATCAAAACCAACCTCCCCCAAGGCCAAATTCAAATGGGAATCACATTCTTCCTTCGTGAGAACGACCAGAAAATTGATTCATTAAATCCATTGACCTAGCCTTAGAGTCTTCCTTGATATTCAGGTGGATGTTGTGCATGCTGCATGCAGTATATAGGTTGGTGTTGGTAGAAGAGGCTAAATAATATTTTAAAGGGAAAAAAAGAGGAAATCTCGTGTTTTTGTGGATTAACCTGCCTGACCTCGGCGGGAAACCGTCAGAGTTGATTGATCAGTTTGTTTGGATGATCCACCTGATCCATTGCGAAGCCCGTCCATGACATCCAGGGAGATTTTAACATTTAAATCGGCCCCACTGAGACTCCGGGGATTATAAATGAAAGTGGGGTATTGGAGATGACTAGCCTTTCACTCTAATGAAATAAGCCCGCGGCGATCCGCTCATTTTGTTTCAGACAGCGCATGGTTAATTCACTGTGGAAACAATATCAACAGCCCCCCCCCCCCTCATGACTCCCCAATAGAGTTTGTAGTTGGGAAGGGAGCTGACGCTGTCATGTGTGGATCATACTAATGGGCGGGGGCGCGATAAGACGCCCTAGACCCGCCGCGGTCTAATCCGGCACCCCTCTCCCAACTCCACGTGACCAGGCCACTGAGCTGGTGATTTAGGGCTTGCTGGTAGGCAGGATTAATGACTCATCATACAACTGACTACCAAGTATGGGAGCTCTTATGATATATGACATTAATTAGTTGAGAATGACCTATACTCCACTCTCCCTTTCCTTCTAGAGGCGCTGTCGTACACACTTTTCAGTTACAGTGTTGGTGGCTTTACTAACCATGTGGGAAAACCGACCTTTTTGCTCGATGCCACGGAGATTCCGTAAATCCTGTTGTTCTTACTCTAATCCATCCCCATCTCTCCACCATCTGCTGGCTTCGAAATTGTCCACTGTTGGCTACCTGATTGAAGTTCTTGCCGAGAGTACATGACTATAAATTGAGAAGTGAGCTGGGAAGTATTGCTTCCCTCTTGACCGTCGATTGGTCTGGAGTCGCCTAATGACAGTATGGTTGAGGGGAGGGGGGGGGGTGTGATTCAAGGGGATCGCAGGGACATTCGCGTACTAGATTAAGGACAACGGTGGGAGAGAGCTTTCCCTCTCTGGCAGTGTCAGCCCGCTGCCCGTCACCTCGGTTTGACGTCGGTCTTCTGGAGAGAGTTGGACGTTCTCCGGGCGGTGGGCCTCTCGGGATCCCCTGGGGGAGGGGTAGGGTGCACTGACTGATGCCCGGGCAGGCCACAAAGTGGGC
This sequence comes from Alentia gelatinosa, assembly GCA_950022655.1. NCBI lineage: Eukaryota > Metazoa > Annelida > Polychaeta > Phyllodocida > Polynoidae > Alentia > Alentia gelatinosa. The sequence goes on from OX465581.1 coordinate 73,909,941, forward strand.
GGCGCGTCAGCAGGTGTTAGCCGCCAGGCCCTCAATGTACTTAAGGTGTTCGGCGGGTCCCAGGTCGGCCCTGCCCGCCAATATGTCACTGTATCACCGTGGGAGTTCTGCTGCCTCCACTGACCATCCCTTCCTTCTTCTCTGCGTAACTGGGGAGGCGCCCACCCCGCGCTCCAACTTCCCTGTCCAGCACCCTCACCCTACCCCTCAGGCCATCAATGGTAGCCTACCACTTTCCCTGTAGTATGTGGCCCTTGCCAGAAGCCAGTGCTGGAGCTCTTCCCACAGGGCTGTATTTGTATGGCTGTCGGAGTCTTCTTCAACCCCCTCCAACCTCCGCTGCTAACCCCGTTCCACGTAAATCTCACTAGCGCCGTATCAGTCATGCGCCTCGAGCCGGGCTTCTACCAAGGCCTCTTGAAATCTAATTGCCGCGAGGAGATGCTGATGTGAAGCTACATTAATTGCGGGGAGGGTGACGGATTCTCCCATGGATCCATGGTGGCAGCAGTGAGGCATGCGGCACCTGGAGTGTCTTGGGCGGCGGTCCTGACCCAACGCTCAGCCGGTGCGTGCGCGTCGTCGCCCGCCTCCCGCCCCATCCATAAGGTCTGACAGATGACCAAGATAGCAATTAGAAGTGGCATGAATCATGGAGACAGTGCCAACAACGCCGCCGTCAAATTCCATTCCCGAATAGATGTCTCTCCGTGCTCCAGTATCGCTTTCCTTGTACCACCTGAGGCCAGATAGAACAATAAACGCCTCCGCAGGGATGATTACCATTGCAGGCCCGTCCTTACTACCTCCCCGTTTGCGCTTGACAATCCGGCAAGGCTCTCCTCGATGACTTGCGAATTGTTCATCCTAGTGATGGTCCCTGTGCAGATGTTACCTGGGGAGAGTAAGGAAATATGGCTCTGGGATGTCACTACTTGGAGCAGGAAGCTGCCTTGTCTCATTAACATGGCCGAACTGCTCCTGGACTTGCATTAAGTCGGCTGTGAGAAACAAAGGCCTTAAATTTCCGTTTTACCATATATGAAAGTACTGGATATGGCGCAGGAAAGCGTCACTCCAGAGAGCATTGGTGACATACAGAAACAGAGGCCTGGGGATTCTTTGTTGGAAGTAGGACGCTGAAGACAAAATCAAAAAGAGTGATGGATGTAACGCCCGATACAAGACTGCAGGCTGCCACAAGAAGCATGGTAATGTTCTTACACTAAGCCCCTGCTTACGGCCACGGCACCTACAGTCCGCCCCAATCTATATCCGTATAGTATGCCAGTGGAATGTTCTTGATGGAACATCAGACTTAACTCAATAGGGTTTATTACTTCAAAGCTGTCTAGAGCCTAGGCCCCTCCCCTGTTCCCTGCAACTGAGCCTCTGAAATGACATTCCCAAAAGGTCACACTTCCCACAAGTCAAAGCTGATCTAGGCCCTTTTGATGGGGTAAAAATATAAGTCAATAGATTCCAGCTGACAATTTCATGTGGCTCTCAAAATATTCCTCACATCCTCAATGCTGCCCGTTAAAAATATTTCCGTTCTTTTTTTCGCTGACGCGTTCCCTAGGATATGAGGATTTTGATCGATTTTAGTTGACGGAGTAGTTTCGAGAGAGTGAAGAGAAGATGAATAAGCACACAGAGATGTTGAAGTTGAGAAAGAGAAAATAATGGGGAAAAAATAATAGACAGGCCTAGCGATCGACCAACCTTAGCATGACATACCATACATTATATGGGAAAACATCCCACTCTGTATCAGAACTGTATGCATAAACACCGGGCATTCTTGATTAAAATGCTATTTGTATAGAGCTCTCAGTACTACGCATCAAAACGAGCACGCCATGGGATCGCTAAATAGGCTTGAGATTTCAAAGAGAAAGGGAAATTGCGTGCTCTTTGTTGTTATAGTCTCCGAAATTCCCGTCTAGGATATTTTTGAATATATTCCTTATAGTCTCCTCTTAATTCGGCCCACTTTAACTGCGCCTCTGTTATTAGGACACCGTGTCGGATTATGTTTTCTATGATGAGATCACCGGCAGTAGGCGGTTCCCACTGGCACCATCGCTTATCTTTGATGATAACAGCTTTGCCCAGTGTTGTGTCATCCAGTCCCTGAATTCAGTTCTTATATTCAGTGGAAGGTTTCCTCAGAGACCTGTATGAGTAGAGGCATGGGGATATATTACTGCAGCATCCAAGTAATGTCCCTGTCAAGGCGAAACCTGTTTATGGTTTTGAATATAGTCATTGGTACATACAGCTATCGACAATAACACAACCTTTCTAGAGAAGAAGTGAGTGATGCTCCTGATCCCTTGATCGCCAAATATAATTAAAAGTTTAAATTAATGCCTCACATCAGTCGAGGCTGTAGGGGTGTTTGTCCTCATTAGGGCCGCAGATCCGCGACTGAGGATAGGACTAAAGGTCAAGGAGCTGCTCCCTAATAGCTCGGGTAAATATCCGCCGCCGTGAGAGTAAAGCGAGTGGGTCATCGCAAGCTGCTCTCCGCCGGCGCTGAGACCTGCTCCTGCCGTGAGGGACTCAGTAACCGTGCGGGGAGGGAATCAGTCTCATCCGCCCCTCCCTAGGCAGGCCCCGCACTCACGGGAGGACACTGATGGTTTAAACGCCGGAGGAGGTGATTTAAAGAAGGTCAACGGTGGTGGTCGGAGGGCTGGCCAGGTGGTGCTAGCTCTTCGGCACTGGAGAAGGTCAGGAAAGCCCGGGTTGGAGGATTGGGCGTGCCCGCACCGTGGAGGGATGGGAAGGCATGTGGGTATATCTCCGTGCTAAGCGGTTTACATACGCAGCACATTTAAACCAAAGGAGGAGGATTCCACCCTCCTGGTGTAAGAAGATTATCAAGGCCCCTGAAACCCATTTTGGAATAGACAATAAACGCGGCCATGATAAGGACGGGTGACCTTAAGTTATAAATAACACATGGGCGTTGGATATGAGTAGTACACCTTGTCCTTGTATGTGAACTGAGGGAGTGGATCTTATGTAGTACATTGGGGAATGGGAGCGGTCGGGAAGACAGTTGGCAGGTAAGGGTTCGTGACAATTATATGCGTCTTTGGGTGTCTGTTCTGAGCTACAAAGGCCCGCCCAAAGGGAAGGTTTCAGATCTTGCTGAGCTGCTCTTACGGACTACACCACAATAAGGGGCCTGCAATTAAACGGACCAGCTGCCTCCCACCACAAAGACCGTAACCCACCGTGAGCGTAGCATGCAAGCGGCGGATTCAACCACTTTAAACCAATTCTATTGGATTAAGACAGCCTTACAACCCAATCTTCCATATTAATACCGTTTTGCTTTTCTCTCTCTCTCTCTCTCTCTCTCTCTCTCTCTCTCTCTCTCTCTCTCTCTCTCTCTCTCTCTCTCTCTCTTCTATCTCTCTTTTCCCTCCCCATCCCTCCCTCCTTCTCTTTCATTCTCTTTGCCTACTCTCTCTTTCCCCCTCTCTTTATCTCTCTCTTTATCTCTATTCTGGAGAGAGCAAAGTGTTACAACTTCAGCCAAGTATGAATGTAGCCTCCATTCTGTCTGCACCTACCTCGAGGACCAGCTTTATGGGGTTAGGGGAGGGGGACTAAGTGCCCTGGTAGTTGTCAGCAATGTACCTGCTCGCAGGGGCAATATCCTATTCACCGGGCCCGACTACCGCGGTCCCTGGTGAGTGGTTCCTGGGGCTGTGTTCCCTCTGCAGGTACGCCGCTTTATTGCTAATTCTGTGTTGTGTTTAATGTGCGAGATCAAATTTCCCGCCATGAATTTTACATACTGATTAGGTGTGGCGCCCGGGCCGTAGAGGCCTGCCTGCTGGCCGATCGATCCGAGCTTCTTGCTTCGCACACCTGGAACCTGAGAGGTAGGGGAGGAGAGAGAGGAGGGGTGGGCCGAGAGGAAATGTGTGGCCGAGGGCAGGAGGGAGGCAGGGTGGCCGGCGGAACCTGGCCAGAGTTGCCACCCACCTTACCCACCTCCGATACCCCCCCCCCCCCCCCGACAGCCAGCGGGCCCCAACCCTACACTCACCCCCACGACCACGGTCAGACTGATTTCCCCAGGGCTTGCCACTATTCGCATCCGTGTATCTTACGGAATCTACACCCCCACTCTTAACCTTCCCCTGCCTCAATACACAACGCCCTCCGGAATCCGACCCGTGTAGGAAAGGATCGCGTAACGAGGTGAATTCATAACGTACGAACATACGGTCACTCTCTACAGAGGTGCCCTTTTTAACTGTACGGGATAGCATAGGCGGATTGTGATGTAGGGGTCCCCATCCCTCGCTATTCCGGTGGTCCTACAAAACCTATTGCACATAACACAAGTTTTGTATTTATTAGATCTTTTAACCTCATGGTGACTACACTCATTTTCACATGGCACATATTCTTTCACAAGGCGACTGTTCTTTGTATATGCAAGTTTGGAGTCAATGGAGATTGCACAAGTATTCCAATATGCATCAGGCTATAAGTACAAACGACGGATATATCCATATTGTTACCCATATCATCAGTGTATCGTGAAGTCCGCGGCCCTTTTTATCAAGGTAATTAAGGGCCTGATGACCGTCATGGAAAGCCTGCAGCAGTTTGCCAGGTGATTAAGCCGGCAAAAACCTTGTGAATGGGGCTTTACAGCTCGTAACACTACCTGAACACACACAATGGTCTCGTCCACCTACCCTGTTTCCCCGTGCCAAAAGGTTTCCTCTTACTAATGAAGGTATTTACGGAAGTTGGATTTTTAAAGCATTTGATTCTCGCCTTCCCTGTTTTACCCCGGATGAAAGTGTTAATGAGCTGCGAGTAGCTCCAGTCGGTGAGTTTTCCATAACTGTCTTTATGTTTTATGCGCATTGTGCACCTTATATGGTACGGAAAATCATGGAATCTTTGCTCTGACAAATCTTCTTTGATTTACATAATATCCCTATTGATTTCTCACCGATCAGTTGTCTTCCCTTTTAAAACTCATTAAGATATGAACTTGAGCGAAGGATTTCATCAAATCCACCCAAATGGTCTTTAATTCACAAATAAGGCAATAAGGGAGTGAAGGGATGTAATTAACAATTGCCATGTTCTTTAACTGATTTGTTTTCGTTATCCTGTTTTAATTTTCTTGAATTTCATCAGCGGAGTGTCGAATGACGTACACCCACCCAGTTCCTCTGCCCTCCCATTTTGACCCCCTCCACCTCTTACTCCTCCTACCTCGCTGCGGACCTGGTGCGGAGGTGTTCTTCAAGCCGCCTACCTGCAGCCCACCACGTGGCCGTGTGTACCTACAGGTATCGATTGCTCGTTAACACATACGTGGGGAGCCTATACCATGTTAACCAAGGAGGTTTGCCCAGGTGGATCAATGCTCCCTGCCGTGACTGACACTCGCGTGCACTCCGGGGTTGGCGCCGGGGGTTGGGCGGGAGCAGCTCCTCTGACTCCAGGTGCGAGCAGCTCACTTACCGCGCACGTCCCTATGTGACTCCTATTGCTTTACAAAGAGATTAAGTCGCCGAGATTTAGACTCTACGTTAACCGCCTCCAATGTCAACCAGTCGCCACGTGATGAATAATGGTTTCGGCAGACTAAGCGCATTGCGGGTTTGTGGAGAGGAATGGAAATGTGCACCATGGCTCCACAGGGAAATGGCGGGACATCGGATTCCGTGTAAACATTTTAGGCGAAGTGTAGGGCGACCTGGCAAATGCGTCTCAGTTTGACCGTCAATGTTGACAAAAGTGTTGCCACTGGTACAGGTGCGTGGCAGGCACGAGGCACTTAACAGTTGGTTAACATGGGAAGCTTTCCTTAGGGACTGACGTGTGAATGCTGTATTCTCTAGTCCTACGGCGGCTACCTATTGTCTAACACTGTGGAAACCAAGCTACCCTCCCACTCCACCCTTCTGTGGAGGACGCGGGCAGTGGTCCCGGGTTAGCACGACTCTTTGTCGGATCGCTGGTGGGAGGTCGGAGGGAGGGGATTGTGGAAGGGTGAGAGAAGAAGCTCTGAAGGAGCAGCTCGGACCAAAGCCAGCCAACCAGAAAATTCCACATGCAAGCCGGACCTCCGGTATTGGCTTCCTCTCACGCTGCATCAGCGGCGACGTAGCGGCGCCCGCCTGGCCGCACCAAAAGACTCATTCACGGGTCCACAACGGGGCCACTGGCCGCACAGCGCACCACGCGCTGCAGTTTCCATGGTAACCGGACTCGGGGCTGGTTCATTAAAGTGGAGTCGGCTCTGTTTCCTGTCACGAGAGATGTTGGGGTAGCTGACCCCTCCCTCCCCTCTTCATTCCCTCCCTCCCGGTGTGTGCGTTTGCTTAGGCCGCTGGTGGGATCAGAGGCTCTCAATAACCCCATTATGAGGACAAGACAATCGACCTTCCGCTCCTGGTCTGAGCTACTCGCTGTGCTGCTAACAATACGTCACCGGCCAGTCGACCAGGTAGGGGCTAGCTTAATGAACACGGAACCCCAATCCTCGCCCCAATCTCTACACTCTATATAGTGTACATCCACCCCACCCACTAGCAATCACCAAAACTCCCTAATCACTCTCCCCTTCGATTCTATTAATGGATTAACTTCTTCTGCATCGCCAAGGACCACATACCCAATCCGCAATCACTTAATCCCTTCCTCCCCTGCTACATTACGATCCACTGCTCCCAGCAGGGAGATATATATAGTCCTGCATTCTTAGATATTACACATGTATCGGATGAAAAACAGCCTTCAGTTGAAGGGTATATCACGTTACCTTGTTTACATCGCAGACATTCCCCTGGAGTGGGGGATGGGATGAAGTGGGGGAAGATTTCTGGCTCCAGCCTGGCGATCTGGAAGGCTGGCCCTCCAATCATTTTGCCGATACGCCGTATGATCATTGATCGTCAAAACACCAGAAACACCACAGTCCCACCACTGGCAGCATCTCCCACACACCACTCCTCTCCATGTCTGAAATTACACAATTAAAATCACAGCATTAGTCATGTGAACTGAAATAAGAAGATTGATCAAGATGAGCCTTATGAACACCGTGTTTAGATGCACTCACTTATCCGATCCAAGAAGATATGGAACGGGATTGGTAGTTGGTGTGGGATGTAGGGTAGGAATGGGTTTGGGTGCAGAGAAAAGAGAGGAGGAAGTCCGTCATATGGTCGCTCAGGGAAACTATGAAGTAGCATCGATTGCAGAGATTTATCAAAAGCTACTATTGACGTTGGCTCTGGTCGCGTTATTGGTGGCGCGAGACGAGGACATTGTCTATCGCGCCGCGTCAATGGACCATCACAAACCCGCTGAGAGTCTATCACCCACAAGCACATGGCTGGGCCATGTCTCTCTGACGTTTTTAAATTTTGGTTTTGTCACTGGTGTGAAAAAAAGACAACGAAGCCCTGATGACAGCAGGGAGATTGAAACGTGTACTGCAGGCGAAACCATACACGTTCATTTCTGCGTAATCGGCTTTAGTTTTATGTGGCAGCGTGCTGACAGGTCCATTTTAGTCTATGAACAATTTGTGAGCTTTTATTTTTAACATCCCAGCGCTTTAGTGGGAAGGATATTTTTCCTATCACATATGAGCTAGACTAACACTTTAAATCGGATTGCACGAATCACATTAAGGAAGACTGCAGTGGTAGTTCAGCTACGACAGGCCTCCTCGATCCAATTACAGCGTGCATGGCGCTGTTGTTGTTATCGTTGGTTGTCAGAGGATGTGGTGCCAGAGAGTGTGTGCGACCTACTTAAACGTCCTCTCTACGACCAGTTGCTGGCTCCTAAACTCAGTCATTAGAAATTCTTGAGAAAAGAATTTGTAATAGACATTCCCAATTCACCATATCCGCTTCCCCAAATAGAAGTGAACGTCACACACTCACATCATTATCAGGCAAATTCAAATATCGGCCGTATATTACCGTTCCGCGCAGCTGTCTGTCTTCAGAAGGATTTAGTCTTCTAGGATTTATCAGGATTAATTTGAGGAATTTGCCTTGGTCTGGCTTTTTGTCGGTCGGGAATTGAACTCTGGGGATCGCCTTGCATGGTCCTCAGTTGGCCCACAAACAACGGTCTATTGCTTCGTGATAACACTTTCCTGTCTGATAGCACCTCCCGTCGCGGCCCTCCAGGCAAGCTCCAGGGGTGGCATTCTCTTCTATGGTCACTCCATATGCTGATGAAGGTGGTTTGCAAGACTGAGGGGAGCATAGGTCTTCCAATCTGCGAACCCAGATGAAGTACAGGAAAGAATATGTAATCGCCAAATTGACAGATCTCGCATGTTTCAAGAGCACGGCATAGGTGCGGCAGAAGGGGGGTTCTAAATCTTGTCAAGTGTGGCTGTGCTATATGCTAATACCCACATGGGACTTGTGTGGGAAAGTGGGCCCAGCAGGAGGAGGCAGGGTGGTCTGTAATGGTGCTAAGTCACACGCTTTCCACCACCAGGAGTGCCCGCGTCGCCCTGGTCCCCGCCTACCGACCACTGACGCGTGCATATGTTCACAGCCAACAGTATTAGCCTGTGGAGGCCCACAACACTCTCCCCACCCCTGTCTCCAGCAAACAGGCTACATTCCAGCATTGATTCCTATTCCCCCAGGCCCAAATAACATAAAGCTACTCTAATAACACCCTCATCAGCCCCAGCTGAAATGAGTCGTTTGACCCAGAATCCAACAATTCCTACCAAAGCTTTCACGTAGCGGAAACTCGCGTAATGCGGCTTCAGCGATCAGATTTAATTTTTCCAAATTGGCGCTGCTTGGGTGATCTACTCGAGGTAGGAGTATTCGTTGCTGGTCGTTTAATACGGGCGAGTGGCTGAAAAGAGTTATTCTATGTCTGTTAGATGGGAAGCCCTGTTAACCGCATCCCCCTAGGGGGTGGCAGTCGACGGGCACCGGGCGCGTACACGAGGAGGCTATATCGGGGACGAGGATGGGGTCAGTTGAGGGGGCATGGCTGCAGTGGAATGCGATCAGCTCTACCCCTCCCCAACCCACCAGCCCCGCTCACCCACCTGTATATCTGTCAGCCAGCCGTGCCCAACTGCCGCGGCCACTCGCACCTGACCACTGGCCTCCTGTCGACGCACAGATTCGATTGGCAGAAAGGCAATCGGATTATGTCAGCATAACAATGAGGAGGAATATGGAAGATGTACTGGTAACTAGGCAATGACATGCATATTACCAACACATGGAAATTTCCTGGAGCGTCTACATCTCCCGTTTTAAGACATCAGAGATAATACCATCCAGTCCCCAATGCCACGGTCCCTTTACCATCAGCGAACAAGGAAAATATCAGCAATATCCGTAATTAAGTTAACGTAATTAGTTAAAAATTCCTCAAGGGGATGACTGTCGGATGGTGAAAAATGACCGGCGCTAGCTCCATCAAAGTGTAAAGTTTTGCCGGATTAACTTTCATGGATATTAGCCTAACTTCTCTGAAGTCTTGCAGACTATTTCCTGTCGAGATTGACAGGCTGGTTTTTGAAGTATGGCAGCAGCGGCCAAGCTAATAAAGCCACTCAGGTCGTGGGGATTATCTTCGTCTGCAGAGTCTGATGTCATCGCCGGGTTCCTCGACTCAGACATGGCTAGGCGAGGAGCGGAATTCCGTGACCTTTGGCCAAATGGTTCCGTAGTCAGCCAGTGAAACACTTGACATTTGACCGGCCGTAAAGAAGCCACATCCCCGAGTAGCGCGGGTCAACTGGTTTTTAATCTCCTCCTAATGACCTTACAGGATGTGTGAGGAGGTCCTAATGACGTGAACATCAAAGACGAGAACAGATTGTCTCTCTTTCCAGGAATGTTATATTTGGAGAGAGGTAATTCATAAGTACTATTTCTACCCATATAAAACCTGATGGACGGGAATACCAAACATTATTAGTTTAACCAACCCACTGTGTCATTTTGCCCGGGCAGCACACCATGCCTGAGGGTCGAATTGATACCAAGAAAGGGGAATTTCAAGTGGGAAAAAGGTCTCTGATGACAGCTGCAGTCTTTAAGACTATGCGGATATTCATCACAAATAAGACAATGGTCCGCCTGAGAGTTCTATAATACGTTGTGGACACACTCGCAATAAAGACAGGTGGTTGTGACAGCTTAATTACTTTCCATCTAATGCAGCCCCCCCCCCCCCCCCAGTAGTTCATTTCTACCAAGCATTTGTCACACCCCTCTACACCCTTCGCCTCCCTCTCCTCAATTATTCTCCATGCTCACAACGGTATATCTCAGTTGTATTATCGAGCACTATCAACCCTGGTCGTTAAGCCTGGGTCTGGGAGTGATTACCCGCGTCATGGCTAAATGGAGTATTGACTCCACTGTTGAATACAATGAACACCGTATCAGCATTCATTGTTATGCAACCGACCGCGAAGAATCAGATACGGGAAGCGGATGAAGTTACGACCCTGAATTCATTGTTTGTAAACACACCCGCCATTACAATGTTTAGGCCAATTGACTGTTGTAGCAGTTTTTTGGTGAATGAGGCATAACGTTGGTGTTTAGCATTTAAAGAACAACAGTAGTTCAACCTATAAGCCACTTATTAAATAATAATGAAAGCTACCTTTAGAACTCATCTCAGAGTATACAAGAAACCGTACGCCACTTAAAGCTTAACCTTCTCACTAATAAGGATTTTCCTTTTGTAAACAACAGTCTTGGGTCAACTGAAAATGTTAAACAGCTGGAGAGCCACCTAAGTGAGTGACCTGTAGGGGTTGCTAATAGTGAATGATTCAGAAGATCTACTTTCAAATGGAGTCTTTAACAGCTCAATGTAAGAAGACCTACGCGTTGCTCCTCGTGGTTGCTACTTCAGAAGCTGTAAGCCAGGCCACTATAGAAGCCACAGCGGAAGCCACTTAAAAGTCATGGCAAATAGTCCAGTGGTCTGACTGGACTACAGGTGGCCTGGACAGCCGTCCGGTCCATACGTCTAGCCAGGTCCATAGCACAAGTACCCGAGAGACGGACATACACTTACGCCACTTGTTGTGAGTGTCAGCAATTCTGTGAACTGCAATATTTCCTCACATCTTGTCCAAACAGAGCTACTCGCCACGACACCAATAACCGACTCGGCGGACGTTATGGCTCACGTTATATGCCGTGTGGGCACTGACGGGCAGAAATTTTAACGTCCAGTAGGTGGTGTTTTTCCACCCTGCAGGGAGATAGATTAGTGAGCAATGACCGCTGTTTGCGGCGACACCCTGCGTGGTTGACGCATATCAACAGCTTATCGACTCTTTGCGGTTTCGCTGTTTCGTGACCCATGGTTGGTGTATGGTCCGCATTGGTGAACTCCTGAGGTACTTGTTGATGATTGGCGGCTACATCCTGGGAAAACAGTATATAAATATGTAATATGGCTCAGTTATCTTTTTTAATGTCGTTGGTTTCTGACGACTTCCTGCATTCAGCGACATGTAATATACATTAGAGACGGTCGGGGAAGCCCACTGTAATGGCAACACTTAGTATATAGAGCATTGTGTCTATGACGCCGCTCCATTTTGACACACCGCATATGAGCTACCTTTGTGTGTTAGGAATATATTTAGCATGTTTTGATTTATTCCAACACCCCACATGATAGAGCATAGATTGTGCCGTACATTATTGGTTCTCGGCCGCAGGTTGCATTATGTGTATTTCAGTGATGTTTAACCCGTAGTATCTGGTTGATGATGACACTTTGCTTAAACGGTGTTAAGTATGAGGATATATATATATATAGCAATGTTTTGTTTTAGTGATGATTACTACAGGGCTATGAGTCATGAACATGTTGCAACATGTGCAAAATAGATGCTGAAAGCCAACGGCGCACGTCCACCATGCAGCTACTAACATAACTAGGGTATTACTAATGCATGGCCAACGCCAACACGCAGAAATATGGTCAGGGTGCTAACTAATGGCCGCGTGGGGAAATGAGGAGTGGGGGCGGGTCACAGCTCCACCTGCCTGACCGCTACAGGTAAACACCTTTAGAGGTCGAAGCTGCTCGGCCAAAAATAAACTTACTCAATTACCGAGGGTTCCAGGATAGTTGTGAGGAAAAATTCTACGGCCTACGGCCTCGGGGATTACGACTCTGAGCCTGACCTCGCCGTAAGGCTCCAATATGCGAGCGCTAACATAGTAATTTTATAGTATTGATCTAAACCGACTGAGCAGCTCACCTCTGAATGGGGCCGTGTTACGATGGTTATCGGAATATATGTATGTAGCGGTATATTGAGCGTCTGCCTAGTATCAGCAAATGGCTCTCTCTCTTCTCAATGGTATGTAACGCTGGGCCACACCTAGCCTAGCTGAGGGTGCTGAAAGGTGGGGTTGTATGTGTGCGAACGGGGATAGTTGACGGCAGATTGGTAGGGCCCTGAGGATGCTGAGCAGTGTTGGTGATGGGACATTATTCCCTTTTTGATAGACCTGCTAATGGTCACATGGGACGATTGCCTCACCAACACCCGGTCCTACTGACCACTATCACAATACAACGTAGTGCAAGGTACACCCTCGGGCTCCTACATCGAGTTCCTGCCCGCTCACAAGTTGTCTATTCCGCTCAGGATTCGCCGACGGCATTGAATAAACGGTGTCAGCAGCATCAGCAGAATACCTCCCGGACGATTGTCTTTTTGTTGCGGTTTTTTCTCAGATTAATTCGCAGATATCTCATTGTTTACACAACCCTCTTTTTATTACAGCCTTCCTAGACATTATGCGTCTCATTCAAACCCAGGTTTTATATCGATTTACCACGTCATATACGCATCATCAAATGCCACTGGGCGAGGGAAGTACGGTTTTTGTACGGGAGCTATATTGGGATTTCTTTTTTACGTCAGCGAGTTTCCCCCCTCAAACCTCCTCCTCAACAGTATGTATACAGCCCCCAACGTAGGCCCCTGTATGTATACGCCTAACCAGGGCTTCATTCCTATTCTTCTGTTCTACTACTCAGCAAAGGGTGTGCTGCGTATAAATGTTGAACTAGTTGCGGTGCTTGAGCGTCTAGACCAGTCGCAGCTTATACTGGGAACCTAGTATTGTTACTGTTAAGATACATATAATTCAACACAGCTTCCCAACGGTGAATGGGGAAAAGGGTAAATTGTTAGGGAGAACTGGATATTGTATTCAACTCTAATCTAATCTAAAGCATTTCCGATAAATGTATATGTAGGTATATGAGTGAATGATGGATTGATTGGGGTTTAAACCACTGCAGCCTACATGGTGATACAATGAACACACACACACACACACACACACACATATATATATATATATATATATAATGTTTATACTTGTGTGTCAGGTACCCTCCATTTATAGACATCCAATGGTGAATCTGTGTACTATTTTCTAGAATTAAGGAGCCTGCCGCAAAACCTGTAGACTATATGAGCCATTGTGTTGTTTTGTCTCAAGGTAAGGAATGTTCATTTGGTGTAAGCGTGAGAGACCTGAAATGACCTTGTTTGAGCTACGTATGCCGCTTTCCCATTCAGCATGCACACAGTACAGCGCACGCCATAACACCATTATTAGCATACAAGTCCTATTGTTCTCATACTATGTATACAACGGTGGAAATATAAGAGAATATGTCCTCGCCATGCCATTAACCAACTACCCTATTTTCTTTTTCTCAACAGCCCAAACGAAAGGAGACAGCCGCATCGTAGAGTTTGACAAGATAGAAGTTGCCAAAAGACCGCCAGACGAAGAGACACTTCGCAGCCGTGAGAACTTTGTGGGATACATGCAACAGTTCGTCTTCAATGGGGATCACTACTTTGAAATGGCTCGCACGGGCCACCAAGGCATCGACACAACAGCCAAATTCGACAAAAAGGATAAGTTGGTTCACTTTCCGCTCACTTTCAAAACTCCGGGAGCCTACTTGACGACGAGGTTGCAGCTCTATGCTACCTTCACCATCTATTTCCAAGTTAAAACAACACAGCCCAACGGGCTCATTTTATATAGTGGAGGTAGACGAGGCAAAGATTTCATAGCATTAGAAATGGTCAAGGGGCACATACGTTATGTCTACGACCTTGGCAGCGGTCCTCGTGTAGTGCGGTCTACACTGGACCAGCCTATCAATGACAACAAATGGCATGATATTGGGATATTGAGACCTACCCTACAACAACACATTCTACGAGTTGACGAGAGTGCCAGTTTTGACAATCTTCCGGACTCCAGGGCGGTGCATTTTGACACGAATGGGGTGTTGTTTATAGGTGGCGTAGAGAAACATCTATATACCAACTTCCCAAAGCACCTACGCTCCAGGGAAGGATTCCAGGGGTGTCTGGCTTCCCTGGACCTGGATGGAGACAGCAGAAACATACTGGAACACGGAGCAGAAATCCCTATGGATTACCAAAACTTGATCACTGAAGGATGTGAGGGTAGGTATCTCATTGTATATGTAATTGATATACAATTGTTCTTGCTTATTCTGGGTGTGGGGCAATTACAATTACATATATATTTAAAGATGTAGTCATATGGCAACCTATACATTCACATACTGACAGTCTCTTCTGACGAACTGCAATGACATATTGCTCTCTTTGTCGTCTGTAGGTATCATTTGCCTACTTACTTCCGACCAATCACTCGGGGACTATATTGGTTGTGTATTATAGTTTACTCAATTTTCCCTCCACTGATGAAATACGTACTCTACCTGGCATCTTTATTACGTAAACATCTCTATAGTTTCGATTATTTTTTCTAAAATACAACACTACTGATTCATCGCCACGAAACCACATTTCCACTCATTTTATGGCATCTAATATTTGGTTGAAACCAATAAATCCTTTCTTTTCTCCAAGAACAAACATCAATGGTGTCAAACAAAATCTTTTACCGATGCCTTCCGTTAACTCTTTGAATCCATATTCCAAGTCTATCTCGTTGGCAATGTTTTAGGTACCTATTTTCAGGACAAAGGTAAGTTTTTAACCGAACGCATTTTCCTGATATTCGTTGTCCTCTTGTTTCACTTAAACGCCTTTAGGTAGCTCTACTTTTGCACTTGTTTGAATGATTGATGTTCGAATCGAGTCATTGTGCTATAGACTGACACGTTGAATTTCCACCAGCGCGACGTATTCTCTGAGACACCTTCCTTCTCATTTCATAGGGTCAAACCCACCCCTTGAGTCCTCTCTAAACTCTGACCATCTGTCATCACTAAGAGCAAAGATCCTTCATGACAGCACTAAATGTTAAACTCTAAACCTAGGGCGCTATATTCTTCAACAACCTATCGTGATATATATCTATATCTATTGAGGCTGCATGGGGCCATGCTAAAGAAACACGTCACACCCCAACCCAACCTAAATATTGTTCTATAAGTGTCCCTCTATGGTGTTCGAACCCATGTTGTAGTAGTCTTCCTGCAGACGTCACTGTGTCAGACCAAACGGATCATGTAATTTGTGTTCCTTATTATACTACACGCTATTCTAAACACCTGAAAAATCTAATGTAATAAGTTAAAAATATATACTGGTGGAAAAAACATATTCCCATAGATCAAATCAAGATTCTTAACTCTGACTCTGTAAGTATTTCTTAAATGACAAATTAACCCAGATTGAAAAGCAAGACCTGTTAATTGCAGAAAGGAAATGTACTGTTCTCATCCCAATCAAAGAAATTTCACTTCAAGAAATTTTGCTTAAAACATACACAGCTATGATTACTTTATTTTTGTAGCCATAAAATAATAAATTATCGACTAAAATGCATGCAAAACGTGACCATATCCTACTAACAAAATTAATTACCGCATGTGATTTGTATTTATCAATCACCAAAGGCATGTAAGTGATTTCCAAATATCCCATAGACACATATATATACATAGAACGATATAAATTTCTTGCAAGTGAAATTTTTACAGACAAACAAACAATGTGATACAACACACCCTGTGATGAAATGAGAAGGAAACAATGACGACGCACAAAAAGTATATAATATCCTCAATTGTCCCATGTTTTATTCGTTACACCTCAATCAAAATACACCGGTTCATGTTTTCGTAGTGTAATTAACAGACGTCTGAAACCCAAAACTATTTAATGATATGTCTTATTACAGATAACAATTCTTTGCTAGAATCTTTATAATCTTCATAGTCGTCGTAGTAAACTAAAAAACACACCTTTAAATTGCCATACAGATTAAAGAGAAAAAACTATTTCTTTCTTTGATTGAATTTCCATACGCCCTGGTTTTTCTAAGCGAGTATCCATAACACGGATCACAGGAAACAAAGGTAAACATCGACAATGTTGGTACAAATGCAGGTTTTTAACCATTGCTTCCACAACCGTGTTGATATCATTGTCATCTTAGCCATATGTGTTTGACCATTCTGAATATTTGACCACTGCACAGCACCACTGTGAATGACTGACCGCTGTCATGGCTGTGTTCCGATGCACGACCCTGTCAGTTGTTTCCTTTATACCCTTTCAAACACCAGGATCCTGTATTATTCAGTAAATCGATGCTCAAGCGCAGTGGGCGGTACGAGTTGAAGAAATGCAAAGAAACAAGGTCGCCGTAACTAGCGATACCTTCATTTCCCATTATTATTATTTTGATGTTATGTTTATTTATTATTCATACATTGAGGAGAAGTTGAGGGTACAGTAATTCATTGTCAGAGAAAGCCTACCGATCTAGTCCAGAATACATCCTTGTGGCAGGACCCTTAGGTAGATATGTAGGGATCGATCGTTTCGTTCTCTGTTTTTCATAACTGTTCCAGCATATTATACACTTCAAGTATAGTGGGAAAGATACTACGGTAGCAACGGATTGATTCGCTATAAGGTGGTCCAGAAACGGCAACCAAGGGGTGCTGCGAGCCGGACAATACCACATGTATGGATCCATGGGCCGATCGAAGCCTCCCGTTTATATGTGCCATCCTCTGCCCTATTTACCAATAATTCCGGGGCTAGGCGGCAGCCTCCAAATGGAAAATTCATACATGAGTGGACAGGTTTTATTTGCTGATCACTCAAGTGACAGTAGACTCGCCCGCCTCCCAGTTATCAGCCTGGGAGAGCCTTAAACTCTAGACAGATATTCGATCGTTCACTGTACAGATATTTGTTACCGGTATTCGATAAAACTGGAATCTTCAAATGGGCATCTTGGCACTCATCAAATAGCATTCAACCAAGGATACTTTTTTTTAATTTTCCCGTTTCGCCCTTAATCTATGCTATTTCAATTAATGCTTATTAGATGCAAGGATGGTTCTTTCCCCCCACACGAACGTGCTTACACTTTCTCTGATAGATATGTGGCACTTGATCTGTCGGGCTGCCTTACTTGATCCGCCGGGTAATGACTTTATTGCCCAGACCCAATATAGAAACTATCGCCTATAATTATGGCACCCTTCCCTTTGAACTACGTCAGCAACTTTTGAACTACCTCCTTGGCCATCTGCGGAACATCAATATGAATACATACGCTTAAAACTATATTTCCTCCATCTCTGTCCATCTAGAAATCAAATTTTGGTATTAAAATAAGGGAATATAGATTTACCAGCGAACTTCCCTACGTCAGAGCCAGTGTTTTCTGGCTTGAGGTATTCTTTGGCAAGATGGGATGGCACCTAATAGTGTCACATTTTAGGAAACCGCAGTAGGGGTTATTGCTGTATCAAGTAAAGCAAAGAAGGCTGCAACAGAAAGTGTGGGATCAATAGGCACATCAGCGATGGCCTGATCCCACGGCATACCTGTTAGGCACACCACAAGTGAAGGCGTAGTTCTTTGATAACGCCGCACGCAGCTTCCCAATTCCTATTTATTGATGCATAGCCTACCAGAAAACGACCACGAAAAGGCTTTCTTTAATGAATTTAAATTGAGGTGTGGTATCAGAAACTCCTGGCTAATTGTTGGATCTATCAGGCAATTCTATTAGGATAATTAGGAATTGTCTGGGGAGATTGGCCTTTTTTGTAGGGGAAAGGATGTATGTCTACTCTTCTCTGGAAGCCATTAGTCTAAAGGGCCGGAAGCAGGAGTCTTCCATTCACACGCATCGTTATCTAATGGATTCCCATTAATCATGTAGCAAGATCTAACCTTTTAGTTTTAATGGATAATGCCAGGTCGTTTCGGATTTAAAGCTGAAGAAAAAACAGGTTTAAAAAGTGTTTGAGATGTTTCTGTGGGAAATCTACCTTTAAGATAAACAGGTCGCTTACGTGGTTACCTTTTTCACAAAGGCCTTGTTTTGGCTTCCTGTCCAGGAATAAGAAAGATATTAATGCAAGAGAAATGACAACTAGAATGCCATTATAGTTTTCATTTTAACAGCAGCTTCTTCTTTACTGAGGTGAACTTCAGGCTTCTTTATGAAGCCTGATGACCTCAACGACCCCTGTGACCTGGTTAGATCGTTCTGCCACCCTTTGATGTTATGTCGGGGAAGGGAATAGTTCTTACCTGCTTTAAAATCTCCCCGGGGCCGTCACCAATAATGAGGTCAGCCTTCATAAACTTGCTTTTATCCCAGAAAATGTAATCAACTTTCTTTTGTCAGATCAAACGCTCATCGTGTCCCTACATATCTGTAGGGACATGATAAGCATTTTACCTGCGGTCCCATGGACAAGATGACCAGAAATATATCATATCTTTTTTCCTGTACCTGTGCATTCAATGGTATTTATTATTCATCAAAAAATAATGCAAGATAGTTCCATAATTTTAAATTTTGCAGTCATACCGTCCCCGATGAGACTAAACATATTGATTTTGGCATATTTCAGATGTAATGATGGCAGATAGATACTACGGAGGTTGGTAGTTACCCGGTAATCACGGCTCATGACAAAGCTCTGTAGTCTATCATACCCACCACTCACAATGCTATCATGTATCTTGCAGACATAGCGCGCTTTGTCTGCCCTTACATCAGTAAACACATATATGTATGATTCCTGATCACATTTTGATAAAGAATGTTCAGTGCATGTCAATCAAGTTCTTTCTGTTTAATATGATATTTGCCAGAAATATGGAGCACTTTCCGTTCTCAATGTTACGAGGGAGACAACACCAAAGTTAATATTATTCCCTGTGCTTGTGTTAAGATTGACGAGGACACTCTAGCATGGCAGATTATGCACTGTCTGTGTATGTATTCCGGGGGGACTATTTTGAGCACATTGACAGCAATCTACGTATACTTAGTCTTGAATATGGGGATTATTGTCTGCAGCAAACTCAATGGCATGTCTTCACCAAGCAATCACAAGACGTACTTATTCTTGTGTTATTGTTATTTCTGGCTCATTCGCCTGCAAGAATATAACCAACTCATTAGGAATTTACTCTCATCGCAGTATAAAACAATCTCTGCAGAGAATGCTATTACAGCAAGGGAAATAATTCGATATATATTCCAAATTCAAAAGATAAATAATACATCATTATAGATCCTTTTTTCTAGTGGAGCGGAGGTAATCATCTAGGTCTCCCATTACCCCGAAGATGAGAGCAATAACTACCGTTGAATTATGCCGCATATATGAGATATTCCACTCTTGCGCCTGCGGCTGTAGGAATAAGAGAATGGATAAAAACGAATGTCCGTGACAAATATGGAGCCGAGAGAAGGTGGATTCTCACCTAAAGGGGACACTATGTTACGCCTGAGGGCCTAGAAGTGCAGGCGCCTCGTATACATATTAGGCGAGCGATATATATGTGGTTTGTAGATGCTTCTGGCTGCAGAACATAATGTAAATTTTTTCCCGCCGGCACAACGTATTTCCGCCACGACATAACCATAGAGACCATTACAAAAACCAATCGTACGCGTGACCTCCGAGGCTAAACTCATTAATGGGCCACCAGACGAAGGGGCCATAAGGAATAGCTGGCCGGTCCAGATTACAAGACGATGTCCAATAAACACGACGAATCGAGGCCGGGGATCTATAACGCCGGGGTCGGCCGTGAACCCCCCAGAGGGCCGCGTCCAAATTGTGTTAGAGCAATCATATCGGGCCGCATGGCTTTATGCCCACTGCCCAGGATCGAGTCAAACGGTTATCGGACGCCGGTACGCACGGGAGCCGGGCCAGAAGACCCGGGGCTGGGGGCATCCGCCCGCTATCTCCCGGCCGGACAGTGACTTCAGTGGGGGGTGGGTAGAGGGGAGGAGGGAGTGTCAAGGGAGGGTTCATTCCTATTGCTCCATTGAGGACGCCTTCAAAAGGCTGGCCCGGTGCATGGACGGTGTGGCGGGGATGCTGAGTGGACTGTGGCTGCGTGCTCAGATCATGGAAGAGAGGGGTTGAGGAGGAATTCATTGGACCGCTAAAATGACCGGTAGGGCTAGAACTCTGAATAGGAAGGGTGGTGGTGACGGAAAGGGTTTTATACATTATATTCCTTTGGTCGTTGCCGTCTTTCGTATTACTCCCTCCTTCCAGCCACTTCATTCTCCTCCCACCCCCACCCCCAACCATCGCTCCCTCCCGTCCAACCTTCCTTAGATTCTCCCCCTCTCTACCCTCCTTCCTTACTTATATCCTCCCCCCTTTATATCATTCCACTCACCTCTCCGTCTCCATCACCTCCCTCCTCGCCCTTATTACTATGCCACTCTTCCCGTCCTCTAGCCTCCCTCCAGGCGGCAGGGGCAGGTCTGGGTATTACAATGTCTGTGTTGTGTCAGCACACGCCAGGCCAGGGCCAATGTATGTCCAATACCGACACTCGATATTTCTATATATGCACGTATACATCTGTGGGAGAGAGTCGCGTTGGTCACCATACAGGGGGACCGCCTGTCCTGTGGTACAGTGCTCCTACTTGTTCAGGTATTGAGGATAAAAATTCCCCAATGCATGACAACTACTACTAGCTACATTCTATCAACTTCTATTGCACCTAATGCGGAGAGTATCAGAATATACTTGCTAACATTTGAGTTCTAGCGAATAATATCAATTAGATAATGATAATGCTTCATTAAGCATTTATTGTATATTTCATAGAAACTGATAGTATTTACAACAGCCGATTGTTTGATCCACTTCATCTGCAAGTGAAATATGCGGTGAGGACGTCTGTCACTCTATTTCTTGTAAGATGCGTTATCTATATATTATTTGTGTTAACACTTCTGCCAGAACTAGTTCAGTTGCACTATCTTATAATGGAACATTTCTCATTGTTGTAGTTTGATGGCAATGTTAACTCGTATAGTGCGGTGCGGGTGTTCGGACTAGTTCGTGCACATGTTTAACAGCGCCGTACGTTGTAGTCCTGCTGTTATCAAACAAGACGTTAGAAAATACGATTTGGTGCCAACACTAACCCTTCACTACTATCTACACCCTAGGACATCCCTTTTTAGTACCCCCGCACCCGGAGGGGCCTGCACGGCACACGCCGGCTGTATTAATTAAAAGCCTGGGATCCATTAGTACCGTGTTCATATCTGGTCGCGGAGAGTCGGGGTGGGCGTGGAGAGATAAGACGCGCGGCTGGCTTTCATGTGTGTGCCCGTGCCGGGCGTGGCCGGCGAACATCTTTGATACACACTTGGGTTTGTACACAGGAGCCGGGCGCCTCTGAGCTGCTCGGACCCGCCGTCTGTGAGCAGCTCGCCTGCCGCCCACCCAGCCTCTGTGCCGGTCACCTTCAAAGCCGAACCCCCGGCCTCCGCCGCTGGCCCTAACGCTGTAGCTCTGATGTTCTAAGGCATGCATCGACGACGCATGCAATAGTGGGTGGTGGGTGGGAGAGAAATGGTTGAAGTATTGAAGAAGACGGTATAGTGAGACCGGGCATAGGGCTGGGGAATGGTGGAGGACTGGGTATATTCTCCCTTTCCATGGCTTCTCCATCTGCCCGTTCTGGTGTGATATGGAGGATTAAAGGGGTCTGGGTATGCCCGTTCGGATTGTCCGATATCTGCTGCATGATCTGCTAATTAGGCCTCGAGTCGGCGTTGTGGGATGGTTGTCTGTTCTTTACGTTCTCTTCTCTATGAAGTGGGCTCCAAGAGTTATTCTAAAGGGACTAATTATTATTGATTGTATAAGAGATGGAGCTTTATACTGATACATTCACGATCCTATCAGGATAATCACCAGATTAGGACGCTATATTAATTGAAGCCCTTGCTATAAATTGCAAGAGGATGGGTTCAATTGAATTCACCCCTTAATATAAGTCTATCATGCAGGAGACCAAATTAAATAAATGCTTGAATATCTGTTTCTGTAATGTCTTTATTCTTTGAATGCAAATTGTAGAAAGCCAATACGTTCCCCCTTTGGAATTGATAATTCCGGCTACATGCTTGGCTACACAATCAAAAACTCGCATCAACCACAGCAATAATCACACTTTTTCGGATTTCAAAAGAACTAGGCCAAAGATAAAGGTTTGGCCATTTAGATGATTATCAATATCCTCTTACATTTTGCTGCTTTGACAGTTGTTATCTTTGGGTGTGGTTGATCACAAGGTTCTGACAACGGACAGGCTGGCAGACAATGTGGCCGGCTAATTCATCATCGATCTCCTACTCAGATCATTTCCCCATTTAATCCAAGCTTAGAATTCATTTCGGTTCCAACACAAACGCTCTAATTGAGTTTTGTTTTCGCTAAGATTACTTGCATCGCACTCTTTTTTCGGCACGGCAATTTGTCTAAGTCGGACACTATAATGAGGGTTATTTTGGCCGATGGCCTAAATTGGTAAAATGATCAATAGAAAGCAACAACCAATCGCCTCCTATTCTGCTGTCGAGTTCAGCATGCTCGTAGCGGAACCTTAAGCAATTTAGCGCTTTTACTAGCTATTCCTAGAGGGTAGCCTTTTTACCTCCCAAGTTAGATGGTTATTCTTTGCGCTGATGGGGAATTAACACTCGGACATTAATGAGGCTTCCACGTCAGACAAAGTTTTAACATGGAAATGATGAGAGTCTAAACAGGATCCTGCTGGGTTTTACAAGACCGATCCGATCTACAACCGCTGCTCCTTTATCGTCTACAAATTGCCAACAAAATCAGTATTTTTGCTGAGGTTTTCATAGACATTTCCCAGCTAATCTAACAATGGAGTGGTCACCTTGTTTGACGGTATGATGTATTAAATGTCAGGATCCTCGTTCCAGTTGGTGACAAGCAATTAATTACTGTACTTAGCTGGGTAGCTTTGTGTATGATAGATGTGATAAATACGGCAAATTGAGGCGGCGAGGAAGGGGAAGCCCTCTGAGCATAGGTGAACTTGTCCATCGACCGTGCGTATTAGCTTCCCTCTTGCTGATGGATAGACGAGGCACAAGGGTCCGGCAGCGATGGCATGCCTCACGCTGTCCGCGCCCCGGATACCAGCAGCTACCGGTGCCGAGCATACCGCCACCTAGCGACGACCGGGCAGTCGCTAGCTGCGCCCTCTCGTGTGCGGGCACGAAGCTTCCCCCTCTAGCAGGCAAAGCTAGCACTCCGCGATTCATTTACAATTGGCCTCATTGTCGATGTCCTCTTTGCGAGAACCGAAGGAATAAAGTTTCCCGGTCCTGCTATTCACGCCAGAAAAAGCCTTTACCCACCACCACCTCTGCTAGCTGCGGAGTACACTTTGTCCGAAGGCTTTTCTATGAAGCAGCAAGGACAAGGATGGCGAGGGTCTACAGTCAGCTTAACTTCAGCTGATGATGCAATGGGAGTTAGGGAAAAATTGCTTCATTAGGAGAAATGCTTTGATTATAAAATGTCCTTTGAATCCCCTGCACAATAAGTCCTGCCATCTTAATTCTAATAGCTCTCCTGTTTTTTTCGATCATTAATTAACAAATCTGGGTTTTGTGTGATAAAAGGTTGCTCAGCTACTGCGAGGTCTTAGCGCTGGCCTATCTTCTAATATCAAGTTCGTAGATTACGCGGAAAACGCCTAGTACTCATGGCGCTTGCCTCTGTGACCTCTACTGGGCCCGTGCTCCGAGGCCAATCCTAACCTGGTTACTTTAGTGGTCACCAGGGGGCAGTCCTGGCCGGACAGCTCTATGAGGCGGCGGGAAAGTTTGAGTGTGTAATCTGCTGCCCCGTGGAGCTGTCAAGGTGGGAGGGGCACTGCGCGATGGATGGACGCGAGGGGGACGCTAGCGGGGACGAGAAGACCAATAAACCGACCAATCTCCGCCCACCGAACCCTACCACGTGATCACCTTCCCCTGTTGGGGGTGGGCGGGTAGCTGGGCAGTCACGTGCCCTGATAGACCCACGCTGACCTTCATCCTGTTTGACCTCTGTCCGAAAGTACAATTCACTTTTTGGTGGGAGGGAACGAAATAGGTGAGGGAGTCATGCCTTTTGTTTCATTACTCAGCATGTGGATAGTGCAAGATTTGCAGAAGGTCATGGGAGCAAGCCTTCCTATGTGAGGCGGGGGTAAGGGAGTAGGAGTAAGGATGGTTGGTCCTTTAAGAACACATGGAGGCACCAAGTCAGGTGGATCTTCATGAAGCCGTTTCGGGGCTTTCAGAATGACACAGCAAAGCCTGCGCAGATAACGAAGTAAACCGAAGCCCGCACAAATTTCCCTCTTGGCTGTCATAAAATCATGCGTAACGTTTTCCTTCCGCGCTACAGCAGCAGCCAGCGGGGAGAATGAAAAGTAACATGATAGTTAACATAAACCTTCTTACCTATGGCTAGACTAGTTCCGTCATAACTTCCTTTATTACCCTTTTACGGGGCAATGAATAGGAAACGTCTTTTGAGCACTTAAAAGAAAACACCTTGGGGTATCGGCTAATCTTTCAGCAGTGTGCACTGGGAAGATGTTCTTCCGTGTTGGCCATTGTTCCAGACATGAAGTGGGGTGCAGACAGGAGGTGCTATTTACACTCTACCTCGCCCACTAATCTGGCCTCTGTGGGATCGATAGCGCCCCAAGTAATACGAATTCTAGGTTCAATAGACCAACGGGCATTGATCCAGTCCTTCTGTTGTTCGTGGTCAGTCATCTACGGCCCACGCCCTGGCCGTATACACCTGCATGCACAGATTCAATATATTCTTTCATTCCTAACCTCGTGCCTTTTGCCTTGGAGCCGACTTGTGTACTACTTTACCTCACGGAGAAAAGAAGAGTATTGGCAAGTACTACTAGTATTCTGTGCCCTACCAGACACTGACCTTGGTAGGTGACAGTCTAAAAAAATCTGAACAGACGTCACAGCCAACCATTTATACCTGTCCGGACCCAAGCCCTCGAGAAATCGCCGACAGTCGTAGAAACGTCGACAGGTAATTCCTCCGCTCCGGAAAGGCTTCCCCGGAGGAAAAGCCTCGCTGATATGAGCCTACTTCCGGTACACCGGCCGTCTGCGTCTTCACATCTGACGTCATGACGACAGGCTTCCCGGCATTCCAGGGGAGCGGCCGGAAAGCTGGACCACCTGTCGCACTTCCGGCTTATATAAGAGCCAATCAGGATCCGCCACATTCGATTTCAGGAACGGGCGGTCATCAGTCCGCATAGGCGCCCCCTAGTGGTGAGCATCAATTCCAAGATGGCTGCCGGGCGAGGTGATCAGCCGTGGCCTGAAGACAAAAGGCGGGCAGGAGTGCGACCCGAGCGGCGACGGGGTGCCGGACTGAATGGCCAACGAGCCCACCACGATGAAGCATTGATTGTCTGGGTGCAAACCTCGTTTTGTCCCCGTGACATTTGATTGGAGGCGAGCCGCCGCCGCCCTTGCCTCGCCTTCATGCTTATTCATGGCCTGACAGTGTCGGCAAACAAGATTCGAAAGATTTGACAAATCTTAAAATCAAGTGAAGCCGACGGGGTAGAGGGCATGGGGTGGGCGCCGGCGGCTGGGTGATGACGGGCCCGGCGGGTGGCCCGCACATCTCGTCGGGCCCAGTCGGTTAGGCCCTCAGTTTGCCCTTAATGCCAGCCTGACCTGCACACTAAATACCTGACGCAGCAAAACTTTCACCTCTCGGACAACTCAATTGATTCACTTTGGCCAAGTTTTCATGCAAACAACAAACTTTGGAACCCAACATAATCCAAATGAAAAATATAGAATTCATTTTGTATTCACCCCCATTGTATGTCGGATCGAAAACCTTGGCATTGAGAGAAGAACTGATTCGATTAACATTTCCTTGTTAGCTTGTACACGATGAAACACCTAAACTCCATTTCTGCTGACCTATAGTTACGTCTTGTAGGGTCACTTTCCTGTGACGTGTAGATGTATGTAGGATTCGTAGACGGTGGAGATCCATGATCTAGAGACAGTCATGATGACGGACAAGCGTGGATATGTGATTGATTCAGCAGACTTTTACGATACCTATGATCCACATAGGGGCTTGTTATGTCGTATATGTTAGACCTACCACGTCTGTATTGCTCTGTGACAACCCTGATGCCCCTATTATGTTAGGGCCTCTGTCACCCTAAAGTGTCCCAAATACTCTGGTCACGTCCTCCAATGAGGTTTGAGTCCTCTTATGTCCTATCATAACCTATGGCGGCATCTTATGCCCTATGATGTCCGGGGAACCACAGCTTAAAGCTTTCTCGTGACAAATCCCCTGCCGAGATACCCTCTAACCATCGTAGACAATATTTTATTGCTCATGACACCCTCTAATGCCCAACATGGCCTATCCTAGCCTAACCCATGACCTTCTATCATAACCTAAGACAACTGATAGCATTGTCCGATGATAATCTGTAAAGCTCTCTGGTACTATGTCACGACCTATGACTCCCTCTGATGCCTCATGATCCCACAAAATTACACAATGCGTAGTAACCCTCGAGATATTACCCGTTGTACTACCGCAATCAGTGATAGTCAGTGACGAACTTTTACGCCTAATGAGGATATATAACAAAAGTATATCCCTGGAAAATGTATTAACAATCTATATCCAGTGGTGACAATATCTAACCTACTATTATATATATATATATATATATATATATATATATATATATATATATATATATATATATATATATATATATGTATATGTCATTTATGGCATGTGTCGCTATGGTATTCTTGTGTCGTGACCAAGGGGGATCTGTCTGAATACTAATCATGCAACAGTCCTGTAAAAACGTACAAGTTTACCTGCGTATTACCAGAGCTACCAGTAATTCAAACTTAGCAAAGCAACTTGTTCCATGACTTGAAAGTTTAGGGTTTGAATGATTGGAGCTAACACTGTATCCTTGTTCGCATGAGATCTAGAAAACAACAGTAGTACTGTTCTTTCAGATTTGCAACCAATGGCATATACCCGCCATCATGGCAAGCATGGCGTCTCGTGACAGTTTCCTCAAATCCGAACTTCTTTCACAAATCACCGGGTGATAGAATGATGTTGAACATGCTTTTGCAGTCTGTTTGTCTTTTTTTTGGATAGTGATCTTTCGAAATACTTACACAGACTATTGTGAAGACGTTGTTTAACGTTACAATTTCTTGACGAATAAGTATAGAATGAGGATTTAAGCCTGCATATAATGCACTCTGTTGAACCATGACGGCAGGAGTAGACCAGTCACGTCACCAAGTATTCTACAATCACTGACGACACCTGGTGCCTCTGACGTCCGCTAGATAGATATGACCCACGTGAGCGGCCGTGGTAGTCTTCTGCCAGCTGTCCCTCTTCTGTTTTAGACCATAGGATCGTGTCCTGACCGATTCTCACGTAACGTTACACTTCGTGGTGAGTTCGAATGATGACGTATTGAAATTTCTCATCATTGATATGATGTCCCAGTGTTTTATCTGTTATTCATACTAATGATCCTCCTGGGTGTTGCACGGTGCAGCTGCCTTAGTTATTTAGTCATTAGTCGTTGAGTCTAAGAGCCAGTCATTTGATCATTCATTGACACTGTTTTAATGTAAATGATTTCATTCTCTCGCTCTTACTATGGTCAAGATACCGGAGGAGATTACTTTGCCAGAATAGGTATTTCACTCACCAACCCTGCTGAAACACATGATTTTTTTTATATCTTGGAAAGCTTGGCCTGCAAGTGAAAGGTTGGGACCGGAACTGGCGAAGCCGCCCCCTCCTAAACACGGCGTGTGACAGTGTGGGTACTACTGTGACCTTACTCCGGATTGGTTTATGTTCAGTCCATTATTTTCGGGACGCAACAACAGATGGCAGAGATGACCTTCTGGCCGGTCGCCTGCAGTGTCAGCAGAATAGTCTCAGGAACGATGTGAATAGGTGCTGTTGTGTGCTCCCACGGGGAATGGGTTTGTGCTATTACCGTGGTAACAAGGTCGGATTCCTTTCAATCTTCGCGTTTGTGCTATATGTGTGTATGGGTGTGAGCGCGCGTGTGGGTGTCGTCAACTTAACGTCCACCTCACGCAGTTCAACAGACTGCAATTACAACCACTGCACTTGAAACAGAATCCCAATTCGGAGAATACGAAGCAGGTATAGTACACGTACCCCTTTAACACACATATCATGGTCGTAGAAGGGAAGAGCGGGGCTAGAAATTACTAGGCATTTGTTGGTGGTAACCAAAGAGTACCCAGGGGGGGGCCTAAAGTGAGCATACGTCATAGCTACAAGTCTAACGGCAGGTTCCTCTAGTTTTATGGGATCAACTTTAGTGATGGGGGATTAGGAATAAGGACCGCAGTGCAGCGGGGCTGGCTGGTCTTAAAGCTGTCCAGTTTATACATGTTCTTGGAGAGGTGTGTGGGCCGGCATCCCTACTACGGTCACATGTGGGCCATCAGGACCTGGGTGATTAATCTGTATTAGGCTGGTACCCTGAGCCAGACGAGCACTTCGTTCTGTGGGCGGGAACAGCGAGCAGCTCGCGTCCGGATTTACCAGCGCCTTACGGCCGCGGGCCCCGGCCTTGGGCCGGTCGATAAAGGTTCTCATTGGGCGCCGTTGGCCGCGCGCTCGCCGATGGGCAGTTTATGGGATCGGCGACTTCCGCAACGTTTTACCCCCGACCGACGCCTTTAGGCTGACGTCCCTTGCGCTCCCCTACTCTTCAGCACCTCTACGTACGCTCCCGTATACACCACCTAGTTTCCGGGGGCCGTTTGTACAAAGCCCCCCTTATGGACACCCGTGTCGGCGGTTGTAGCGGAGCGTCGGCGGGGCGACCATTCTGACCCAACGGGGAATGTTCCGGGGATTACGACCACGGATGTAACCCTTGTGTGTCGGTCAGGTATTAATGCGTGTATCGACCGTTCTACACCAACCATCCCCACTCCCTTACGCCTATGTGTGGTGATGGTTGCATGGATGGGAAGAGAGCACCCCGACCCGTCTCAACAAACACCCCAACTCCGAATACGCATGGCAGTCACCATTCCCTCCCAGCATTCAGCTAACAATATGTGGATCAGGCCCGTCGCCAGTGCCCGCACGTCCCGAGGGACTGGGCCGTGTCAGTAGAACAAATAGGGGACGGATCGACTCAAAGGCCACCATCACTTCAAAGCCGATCCCGCCCGGACCACGCCTGGGCCCCGTCTGGATCCCTGGCCGAGCCTGATCCGACGCGACCCGAGCCCACACGAATAAGCATGTCATTGTTGCCGCCCACCGTGGGGGAATCAAGTCTGAATTGCTTGAGAAGACAACACAGAGGCAGGGTCTCGCCCCACCCGGGCTTTCATGGCAGTTTCAATAGTCGTAATCCCTTTAGAAAGAAAAATAAAGGATTGGATTTTCTTTTCTTTGATTCATTTGTGGCCTTACGCTTTCCATCCTCCTTAAACAACATCCTACTGTTTTCTGATCTGTTTCGTTGACTACGTTTTATTTCTAGGGCCGTCTGAATGATAAAACTGTCAATCACAGTACACTTAATAATTATGTATTCATTATCCCAAACCCCTTTTTTTCATAGGAGACTTGTAGGTATCCTAATTTCTCATTAACCAAAACTAATTACTCCAGGGACATTATCAAGATATAATCTGAAATTTAAACCCCTTACCTTAACTTGTTTCTAAACGCTCTGTTAAAAATGTTAACAATTAGAGTATGATTTTAAAATGTAAGACGTTGGTTTAGTCCACAGTAAGGATATTTACGACCACACCAGTTGGTAGTGTTAATAAAGCTGAGAGTGCTTGTACCTGTACTGCGTCTGTCCCTATGTCCCGTTCACACTGTCACCAGCTCCCCTACGAATGTTCTCGTCTCCCCATATCTAGACAACCTCCCCAGGCCTTAACCCACGACCCACACACTTCCTTTCTTGATGGCTGAGTGCTCTTGTCTTTGTGCTTTTAGGTCCTACAAGTAAGTGCGCTTCGACGTCCTGCAAGAACGGTGGTACCTGTTTGCAGGAGTGGAACTCGTACTCGTGCGACTGCGACATGACGTCATTCACCGGTCCCACCTGTGAGGAGGGTAAGTCTGCATGCTCCCGGTCCTTATTATGGCCCAGCCTTGACGCATTTCATTAATCAACCCCGGCCTCGCCGTTAGAGGCCGGTGGCCAATTTCTGGGGCCTGGTTATGTAAATGACGGGGACACGGGATCAATGGAGACCAATCCGGGGAAGGTGTTACCTGACATTAAATCCCCCTGATGAATGTAGTAATAAGGAAGATTACCGCACAATGATTATATGTATATATGAAATACGCGTAAAGCGGTAATACGTTTGCACACGACTTATCGCCTATCAAGACAAGTAATGTGTTGACTTCGTGGTTATATATGGCTGAGCATATTCTAATTATCATGAGATTAGTGTGTAATCAAAATGAACAACCAATGCATACATTGGTAAAGATACTGTGGAACAGCTTGGGTGGATTCATCTGAATCCATTACCTTGTCGGTGTTTTATGTTGAAAACTGAAGGTATGGTATTTGTATCTACTTACATGTGTAGGCTTTGATTCCGATCATAAAATATAATGAATATATACATACGTAGTTATATAGAACAGTATTACCCTGGTCGTACATGATGCAAGATAGGATAAGGTTTGACTAAATTTACGGAGAGATACTGTGAAGCAGAAATCCGTAGGGTTCATTGCGTCTTGTATGGTGTACGACCATGGTATGTTAATCTAAATTCATTATACACCCGACATTCATGTTACAATAAATTGGCATAGAAGCCATATCGAAGCGAACATCTAGGTTCCATCAATGTATCAGCGTGTGTTGTATTAGGAGAAAACGTACTTAACGAGCCTGTAGGGATGGGCATTCGAGGTGTTTTTTATTGTCCCGACGCTGAGGTAAAGGGACATATTTATGTTACAAGAAACCATGAACAATATCTCTATAGCTCAGTCATTACGTTTTCTTATCAATGTATACCTAAAAACACGAAAAAAACCGGCATTTTATTCACTTATCTAGTCATCGATCCATGGCATTCACTACGTCTCAGTGAACCCGAACATTATTTAAACTGCACCACTAGCAGCGGTTGGTAGTATTTCATACGCCTTCCGCCATAGGTATGTGATAATACAGTGTAGGGGAGGACAATGAAGCTGTATATAATTATTAAAAGTAATGCACGGGTGTATGATAAAGGAAGTTACTGTAACGCATATATTAATACAATTGATACATGCGGCTTTAGCTGCAGAGGTTAATGTAAGAATTCTCGTCAGAAGGGCAGCAGAGTGAATACACGAACTATTGACTAACATGCTCGTTGTTTAAGATGTAAAATTTTCATCTATGTAAGACATGTTTCCCTGGTCAGCATCCGATACTACCTAAATTGAAGCCAAGGTTGATATCAAAATAAACGAATTCGTGGGCTGAGGAAGTCCTAATCTACTGAACGTGTGTCTACTAGTCGTTACTCCATTCTAGACACGAATATAACCGCATTATGATGCTAGGGAGATGAAGTCAATGTCCCTAACTACATCTGCTACTGCTCAGAATCTGCAGACACATTACCTTCACTCGTGAAGATCATTCTATGTCATGAAGCCCTCTATGTTCCGTGTCATAGAACTGTATTTGTAAGTTAACGATAGCGATTCGTCTGATGGGAGATTACTAGAGTAATTAGAATAAAGCATTTCCCGCAACTCCATCCCCTACTACTACAGATTGGAGTAATTTGTCGCTAGAGAAATATGTCAACTAGTGAACGGTACATCAAAATGTCTCTATATCTCTATATTGCCTCAGATCCCTTCCAGCAACATCTAAGTTATTGAGGCACAGGTAATGAGTTATATTCATCGAAATTAACAGCTACCACGTCAGTTCAGATGGCCATTGTAACATATAGAGTTATCAATGTTACGATACCCATAACGAATAGAAACCTAAGAACCAGCTATATTTATGAATTATTGCCTACAATTTACATAGAGGGAAACATGCAGAACACATCATATAAAACTTAAGTCAACACACAAAACAGTTCCAACTCATGGAATCTACTCGGAAAACCCCCGTGCCTATTACAGAGAACACGCTACAGCATCGGATTCCCTACTGAACAGTAGATTGAGGATATGAGCAGTGTCACACTATTCTACCCAGGAGGAGATAGAGCCTCCCACGGTTCTCTCCACCCATCTCTACACGCGATACATCCGGGGCATCAGCTCAGGGCGTCATCCGATTAGAGCGAGGCGCCGCAGCACTTTGTGACGTCACGCCTACCAATGACGCTGGCCGGCCATGACGGCACGTCACCTGTAATCCCCGATGGCGGGGCTGATGATGGCCCCGGACCCTGCGCGTCCTCCCCGCGTCCCCTCCCTACCCTCGGCACCCATCGTCGTCTCCACGGCGTCCTCTGTGGGCGACCCCACGTCTCCTACAGGGCGATCACAAGGCCCGACACCGACACGAGAAGCCACCCTAGAGGACATGGTCAGCTGATGATTTAAAAGCCTCCTTCATTGGTGGGGTGGTAGGCCTGGGTATGTAGAGTGGCGGGATCAAGAGTCAGCACTGCAGACCCTTTGAGCATCAAGGGGTGGCAATGGGGGCTTCTTTCTGGTCCTTTAGCGCCTGGGACTTATACTAGAGAGTCCCACCCCAGCCTGGACATTCCTTTATCAAACACATAATATCATATATCCTATAGCGTCAACATTGTCTGAAACCACCGCAGCTTCTTCATTCCAACGAATTAAAGATATGTTATGAATCCGAATTCCTTCAGAGAAGATCATGTAGGGTCTGGGTACCGAACATGATCGGCCATGTGCCCATATGGAAGACGCTCTCCAACTTCTCCCGCCCACGTTCAGCATGCCCCGGCGTCCTCCACGGCCGCCCCCCCTGGAGGAGGCGGCAGACGGGTCCGTGCACTTGGCGGGCGGCCAGGTCCCCGGCGCTGGCGGGGAGGTTGTAGGGTGGGGGTGGTGGCCACTGCCGTCACTAAGCTGCTACCTCAGGTCTTTGATCATCTCTACTCTCTGGGGCTGGATCCATGGCTTGCCACCAACGTCCAACCTCATCTCCGCCCATGGCTGGCCCCGTCTGCCAACTGTCCATTTTAATCCATCATTACTGGCCCAAACTCAAAGATATCAGAATATTCTATCTCCTTTTTAACCTTTAGATTGCTTCGGCTATCCGTAATCGCAATGATACAACGAAACGCTGATTTAAACAATAGTGACGACGAAAAAGGTTGAAGGTAAATGTTGAATACATTTTCTATTCAATACTCCCCTTATGGGCATCGTACTGATATGCTGCCATATGCCCAAACGAATCTTTGTTTCACGTTGATGAATTGGTGTGTTATCCCTTTTCTCTTTTGTTTATCCCTAGGGATTTCATGAGTCAACATCATAGGGAATAGGAGCCTACCTCTAGCAAAAATATTATAAAGATTACCATTACTGTGCTGGCCAGAGAATATACTTTATAATCAACCCACTGGCGATCGGCATTTTGTTTAGCTTTAATAAATTTCTCCCATATGGAGACGGCCATAACGTACAACTGAAGCCTTGCATAGGTAAAGTATTTGGACGAACGGTAATGAGGAAGTAATTAGTGCTCTTTTAGGGCACAAGAACATTAATTTTCCCAGTAACATGACCCGAGGAAAACTTAATTACGGATATGCCATCACCGGCATTGCATGTGCACAAGTAAATTGCAAGCAACCCCTCAACTACAACATATACATGAACATTTCTAACCCTAACTCGGCTTAAACCATGACTACTACCAGATCTAGCAGCATGCTTTACCGGCAGCATGAACTCTATCATTCCCGCATCCACTACTCCTACATCCGGGTGATTAAGAAGCAGGTAGGTCTGTGACGTAAGAAATGACACATCAAAGATGAAATGGTAAAAACAATAATAAACCGGAAATTGAACCTGGATTCATTGTCAGACCAACTAGGAGGCCTTAATGGAAGATGTGGGGGAGGTTCGACGTAGAACCCTATAGAACCCTTCTGTTCGCGGGTCCAATTAAGTCTCTGGCAGCTTTTTCATTCTGTAGACATTTTCTATGAATGTGCTGAGACTAAAAAAGACCCTCTTTGAGGTGAGTTCGAATTTCACCACGGCACTTTGTTGGTGTCAGATGTCATATTGGAGGTTGGAGGCGACATCGCGGTGCAGAGCCCAGTAGCTATTAGCATCCCCTCTTATTCACAATCTGCAGAACTGGCAGGGTGTTTCTTTCCTTCCCTAAATCCTGTTCCAAAGGAAGAAAGCGGTGTTGAACGTTAGTTTAGGTTTACTGATCCAAGGTTTCTGGAACAGCTTCTATATAACGTAGCATTCGGAAACCAACGAAGGCTTCGGGTCCATTCAGAGTAATACTCACCTGTCTTACACAAGAAGATTTAGCTGGACAAAATACTGTGTGAACAGAAGGAGGCGGTACAGTTGGAAAAATTAGAGGTTATGATAAAGAGAAGAAGGGATTCAGATAGAGAGAAGCAGGTGTACATGTGTTAGCTTTTAGTGTTGACTATGATTTTATGAACTTATTGCTTTCTCCGGTATTCCGCTGCAAATCAACTTCCGCGGCATTTTCGGTGGTATTTCCTTCCTACAGGTACTGTTGCGAAAAACCCCAAAGTAGACATGCATTATTGAAAATCAAGTTCTAATTGTTAACTTCTCCTTATATTCTATATAGTACCCATGCTATCAATATAGGTTCTGTCGGAGCGATGCCTTTCCAATGAATATTCATGAGTTGCTCCTGGTAAGGTCATTAAGAAATGTCAGCCTGGTGCGGAATCAAAGAGCTGCTCACTCGATTGCACAACCGGTCTGTTATCGAATAGCGGCGCAGTGATCGCCGCTCTCACGCCGAGCCAAGCGGGACCGGGGCCAAGGTACCCCGCCCACTTCTCATCAAAGAGGAGGCTGACGGCAGGCAGAAGCGCAGGAGCCGGTGCTGGGTCAGGGTCGTCCCTGACGTCCGTACCGACGTAACCACGTTAGTCCTCAGTGCGAACTGCGTGATGTTTTATATGAAAAAAAAAGAATATGGTTCGACTTCCAAGAAAGATTAGTGCAGTTATGTAGCATGCTGAAAGCGGCTAAGGAAGAGGACGTCATTACATAGCATGAAATAGGAGGGTTGTGGTGTAGAACCTTTGGTTTTTTTAATCTGGGCTGCTGCATGGACGCAGAAGACATCAGCTTGCAACGCTTTTCCAACTCGAGATATAGGTGCAGCATTAAGTCCATGTACAGATATGCACATACAGCGTAGTTTTTTTTTACGATATGCGGAATGATGTTTAGCAGGGCAATATTGTGTCATTATTTTAAACACATTTTGAATTTGACAACTCATAAATTACTGTGTATACTGGTTAAGGCAAACATGTTCGTATACATTCATTATGATTTAGATAGGCACGCCCTACTCACCTGTCACGTAGGCTCCTATTTAAACTCATATATCTATTGTATTTCTCCAAAAATAGTTATTATGAATTATCAAATAAAAGTGACTCTTACAAGGAGGGAAACAACGTGTTAGTACTTCACATTTGGATTGTTTGTATAGAGAGATAGTAGGTGTGTTTTCTGCAAATAGAAAGGAGCATAGTGTCTCTTCAATAATGAACGACATTTGTATTTACCTTCAGAGTAGACTGTACTGGTGTTTTTTTAATGAGAATCTTAGAGGACTATTGCTGTTCGTACAGCAAACAAAATTCCTTAACAACCTTCCCCGGAGAACAATAAGGAATCATTGTTATTCTGCACCCCGGTTTATGAGAATTATACTTCTTCGTTTAGAAACCTTTTTCCAGGAAAATGTTGACTAAACCCTGGTCCTGGAAAGTATGGCAGTATATGAAGCACATGATGGTCATAACTGATGACTTCCGACAGTTTACAGCGACGAGAATTGGGGTTTATCTCTTTCAGACAGAAGTTTTACTCTTGAAAATCAAATATGGAGTCAGAGAATAGGATTCCTTTTTTCTTCTAAATTCTCTACATGTAAAACTACAGTGATACTGCTGAATTCCCATCGCAATAGGAGAGATCCTAAGCTTAAGGCAACCATTATAAATGGACAAAACAGTCTGTGGCATTGAGGAAAAGGTGTTTCGAAGGCTTAATTCTTTACTGCATCACGAACCTCCATGTAAGGTTAATTATATAATGTATAGCATGCAGAAGATCCAAGAACTCCAATGGACACAGGTCATAGTACATAAGACTCCGTAGATAATCACCGAATGGCCCATACTGAAAATACTGCCTTCCTAAGAGCAAAATACAAAGATAACTTAGTAGAACCCATTCGTGAAACACGACTATACGAGGGTCGGGTCCTAAAACAAGGAGTAACTATGAATATCGAAAAATACAAAGCATCGGTTGAATATAAAACATGTAAAGCATGGGATGCTCAATCATCAGGCCTTAGGGAAGTGCCATCTTACGAAAACTTTAAATCTTATACGAAAACAAAACTGAAAGGCAAATTCCTCATGGCTAGTCACAGTACGTCTACAATATGAAATCTCCCATCAAATTATGGTAAGGCACAGGTGTAGTAAATCATAGTTAGACAGCTGGTAAATATCTTGATACTTATTTACATATAAATAGCTTATTCATGTTTCAAAATTTGGTTTCAGAATCGTACTTTATTCTGTATGCACTTCTCGGCCTTCGCCGTACGTGATGTATACCAATACTTGTATTTAAGCTTGTAGAAATGCTATATCTACCTGACCACGATTGTATGCCTACTAAAGCCCGTCCTAATCTAACCTGGGATGTAAATAAAAACCTAAAAAGATAGAAGGAAAACAAAAGGTCTCCCGATTCCTCGTTTCTGATGATCTGTAAACGAATGACATTAAGGAAATGAAAAGAATCTGTTACCAGGGCACTGCTGGAATTGTCTTGATGGTGTCTAATTACCACAATAAATGGTCACCCAAATTTGATTATGACTTGTGAATCTATTCTTGTGACCAACAAAATGCAGATTACCATTTTCAGACTATCATACTGGTCTTTCATCGATAGGAAGGAAATAGGAGGGATGGGAGGTATATTAGAGTCTCGTGATGGTGGGGAACACAGATTATGGAGTGTCAGTTTTAGATTATGTCCACAGCCAATTGAACGCAAGAAATCCAGCATCGAGGTATCGCCAATGACAGCTCAGACGGCAAAAAAGGCAAATCTATCTTTACATTGTTATTCTAAGCCGCGAATCGAATCCAAAAGATAAGGTTTTTGTCTTGCAGGGTTCTCCCCCACCCCTCTCCGCAGCCTCCTCCCGTTTAGTTTAGGCTGCGCCGTAGTGTCTAGTTAATCACTGTCTTTTACGCTAGAAGCGGGTTTTGTTGACGGTTTGACGGAGGGTGGCTTGTGGTGGATGGCGGGCGGAGACGCCCAGCGAGGGAGCGGCTCTAAAGGAGCGTTGAGCAGCTCACGG
Source organism: Alentia gelatinosa (assembly GCA_950022655.1). Classification (NCBI taxonomy): domain Eukaryota; kingdom Metazoa; phylum Annelida; class Polychaeta; order Phyllodocida; family Polynoidae; genus Alentia; species Alentia gelatinosa. The sequence goes on from OX465581.1 coordinate 73,948,075, forward strand.
GGACTAGCTACAGGCGAAGGTTGGTGTGCTACACTGAAGCAGTGCGTAAAAGTAGCAGGAACGATGACTGAGCCTGAGGATATTCCTATTAAAACAACCGGGGATATTTGAGTGGATAGCAATGATATACTCGAGCAATACAAAAGAAGACGGAATATTCCAATGAGGATTCAAAAGATAATGTTATGGAGAATCTACTAAATCTGAAACAACATCTGTTATGCGAGGTCTGTATACCAGTTTAGAAACACCCCCCTGCACGTGGCAGGTGGTCGTTAGTATTTTGAGGGTATATATATATATATGTGTGTGTGTGTCCGTCACCGTGTCTATACTAGGCATAGGTAATTGGGTGGATGGTAGGTGTGGTTGAGATTGGGGTATCAGATAGCACCCTATATTGGAGTGTCGACTCGGGTGATCAGGAGCTAGCCATAGTGGGTTTCGTAGTAGTTAGGGTGTGTGTGTGAGGAGGAATGGAGGGAGGGAGGAAAAGGGAAGGGCTCATCCAACGTCGCTCATAGTGTCACACCGTGATATCATACTGTCACTTGCCCCATGATTTAGTGTGAAGGTCTTATCAGAGCCCGGATTGAAGTTGTGGAGCTTTGCTTTTTACCATTTATATCAGCTCGCAGGCATGTTTTCAGACTGCCTTCATGATGGGTGCCTGACAGCTGCGATGTTATCATACTCAATTTGCTGAAATAAACTGGAAGTTTAATCTCATTTGCACACGGGGATGGGGGAGATTGATTTCACGGGCGTTGGATAGTGAGCGGCAGGGGGCGCTACCGTCGTTAGAGCCGTCTAATGGAGAGTTAGTGTCGGGTTGGGTAGTTAAGGAGGAGGGGGTTACTGCCCCCTCAACCTGCTCTGATCGTGCCCCACTCAGGCTACACCTTCATCCATCATGTTAATTGTGCACGCCAGATTTACCTCCGAGATGCTCGAGTGCTGCGGAAAAACAAACACTGAAGTAAACCAACAAAGTAATCGCTATGATTACAGCCCTTTGTCACACAGGACCTGTCGATTCAGGCTTCTGTTGGTATTGTCATGCCGGGGCCGGTGGCGTGAGGACCCGACCAGAATACCGATACCACTCCGCATCTCTCCTCCACCACCACCCTCACTCTCCCAGCACCGCCGCCCGGCGGAGATTTCAGATAGGGACGCGAGGATAGAGAGATGCGGTAGAGCTGAATCAATGTACTCATTAGCATAAAACATGGGCTTGGAATCGATGACCGATCAATAAGTGACCCTCACTGTTACAGTGAGACTTTCCGCGGCGAGGTGGCGCCACCCGACCCCCGCCCCTGACGGTGGGGCCGGGTAAACAATGACCACTGACCGCCATACTGACGCCACTATGCACAATGGCGGTTCCGAGACTTCGCGTGGACGACCGATTCCTTGACGTCGCACAATGCATGTTCCCGTGGTTTATGAGCATTATTAATGCCTGGGAGCGTCTCCTTTTTTTCCAGCGTTCTTTTTGAGTGGCCGAAGGAAGGGGTGGGGCGTGTAATTTAACTCGGCTGGATGATCTAGCAAAGAACATCAGATGCAAGCTTTCGCCGCCCCATCTCCACGTCTTATAGCCCCAACACATGCCTCAGACAAGCCCCACCCCCACCTTCCTCCCCTCCTATCTCCTGAAACACACCTTCCTATACAACTCACCCACTCACTCGCCCATTCCAGCCCAGCCCCATCTTGATGGAATGCATAAGCGAGCGACGCCAAGTCCACACTTAGACCATCATCCAATCCCGACGTTTATTTAGTTGCTGCTTCATTTACACTATCATGGGCGCCATTCCCCTCACATGGAGCGCCCTTGTCTTCTCAAACCCAATTACACAGTGGTGGGGGGCACGAACAATGCGTTATCTGGCAGCCAGCTGAGCGGCAGGCGCCTCCCCTCGTAATGGGGAGCGCATCAAATGGCCGGCGTTATGTTATGCACCTCAGATGGCTCCATTACGGGCCCACACCTGCGCCAGCAGCGCCTAGCCTCGCGCCTGGTCACACAGTTAAACCGCAATTCGGATTTCAATTGCTCTCCAAACGTAATTATTGCTCTGGAAAAAGTGGCCAGTTTGGTCGGGAGGCGGAGTGTATTTATCAGAAAGATAACGTCACCGAACCGGTAATGCATCAGCGGCGGCTTTTTTATCATTATTTTCCCTGGACGGGCACTAGAGTTCTGTGTGGTTTTAATTTTTTTCTATTTTTTAAGGCTCCCATAGAAAGGAAACCCTCCCTTGTAGTTCAGGATATATTTTTTCACATGCATGCGGGAAGAATCCTATAATAAACACGACTATTGCTTCTAGCCAGGAGAACCAAGAAAAAAGTCATAGCCACCCGAGTAGCTGAATTCGTATGCAGGCTGTTTCATTATATATTAATCCCTCCATCCCTAGCTCTGATTACATGGGGAATTATCAATTTATCTCCCTGCACACTCCGTACCCGACTCGTCCGATTAACCAGTAAACCAATCGTGATTCGCTCAAAGCGGCGGAAAACAACTACATCGTTTATGTGTTAATGAGTTAATTTAGCGTAGACGAGGCAATTAGCGTTTCCCCGTAGGCCTGCCTCCAGGTGGCGTCCGTATCGGCACTGCAGTGGCTGCTGGACTTCCGGTGGGATGAGCCTCACTCTGGCGTCTCGAGCCTCTCTGTGGCGCTGCTGTGTTTATGTCGTCTGCTGTCCCCGTGATTATCGCATTCTTGTTGGCATCGATCAGACGTAGTTTATTACAAACGAGGCCATAAAAGACCTGCCACGATATGATTAATCCGCCATGCCGACGTTCATTAGGCTACCGACTAGTTGGTCCATAAGAAACGAATTCCCATGTAGGTGGGTCAATCGAACCATTCATTTGTGTGCACAAGGATTGCTTGTAATGCAACCACCCGCGTCAAATCAGGTTAAGTCAACGGGTCTGTAATTCTCTCAATACGTTAGCATTTGCTTCAATGACTCATTTAATGTCATGTTTCTAAATTCAGTCCAATGTCTTTTCTGTTAAGGCATAATTCCCTTGATGAAAGACCTGCTTGAGCATTAAATGTGATTCAATCTAGTGGCTGCTGTTGTGTAGGGAGGTTTCTATCGAAAGCCGATTTCTCGTTTTATGGGCGCATACACGAAGGAAATCATTTCCGATTTTTTTATTTTTTTTATTCATTAATTGCAAGCTCTCGCATAACATGTTTTTCAGCTACAACTTTGCTGGCATAAGTATGTTATATAGGCTTTGGTCACTTTATAATAGAATCAAAAAGTTTAACACATCTAGATAGATGTAATCGATGTAGTGATAATAAGGAAAAGGTGAATTGATGGTAATGATAATGGTAGGGAATCATACACTCAGACTCTAGAATTTATTTAGTTTGCTCTTGAATTCCTTTACAGTGCCGCTATGCTGTATGTCGGCTGACAGTTCGTTCCACAGGGTTACCCCTCGCCAATATGGTGACTCTCTAACTGCAACCGTTTTCGGGCATGGTGATTTAAATTTCATTTTGGCACTACTTCTGGTCCTTCTGGGACACAAATCTAGCCAGTCATTATTTTCGATTGCCTTGAACATAAGAAGTGCCAATTGTCTCTTTCTGTGCGTAACTGGTATATCTAAGTTACAGCTGCTAAAAATTTCCGAAGCTGATAGCCCAGTCACATTCCTGGAGTTCCGAACAATTTTAAGACTCGACCAACAACTTTTCCAATGCCGAAAGATCTGATTTCCTAAAACTCTCATGGACAAAAGAACAATTCTCCATGATTGCTTATATATTGGCAGTGAATATATGTCTAGCTGCTTCATAGGTTAGACTATTCCTCAGCTTACCAAACTTAAAAGGTCTACCATTAATAGTTCTTAATAAACTATTTGCGTGGGGGATCCATGACAGGATAGTATCCAGTTCCACCCCTAGATACGAATAGTGTTGACAACAAAAAATTAATGAATCAGAAAGGTTTAGTTTCAGCTCTGGACAAAATCTAAGCTTTTGGTGGGTCGCAAATCACATACATTTGGTCTTTTTGGTGTTTACTGGCTACTTTTCTGACACCATTCAGATAACAAATCCAGGTCTTCCTGCAGCTTATTTACAGCAAGGATTGAAACAGTTTCAGAAACATAAAAGTCCAAATCATTGGCATACTGAAGATAACTGCAGTTCATGAAGCTATTTCCGAGATCATTGACAAAAAGAATGAACAGGAGAGGCCCTAAGACCGACCCCTGCGGCACTCCAAAGTCTACTGGCCTTTCAGCGGAACACTAATTATTAATGTGGACAAACTGTTTGCGTCCGTCAAAATAGCTGCCAAGCCAGTTTGCCAGGTTGTAGGGCATTCTCAGTAATTTAGCCAACCTTTTTAATAGCAAGGTATGATGTACAGAATCAAAGGCTTTGCGAAAATCGACAAAGCACGCTCCAGTGATTTTCTCTTCGTTTCTGGGACTGTAGACATCCTTTAGTAAGGCAAAAATAGCTTCCGCAGTACCTCTACCAGGTCTAAAACCATACTGCCTATCGTTCAATATATTTGCATGGAGAATGATATCGTAAGTACATTTACAAAGGTTATTATGGGTTGGCATTAGATCATTGACCTACAATCATATTTGCTCTTGCAATTTATAACGTTATAATGTCGTATGGTTGAAATACAACGATTGTTATCAAAGAAAAGATATGTTGGCATGAATCAGAGTAGTAATGTATACCCCCAATGTTTATGTCACCGCTTGCCATAACAATCCGTAATAGCTCCAATGCAAATCCTTTTATTTCATATGGAAATATTATGGTGCGTCATCAAGAAAGCTGTTGAAAATAAACATTGTTTTACGAAAGCAATCATAAGAGCAGCTCTAACTGGTGACATTAAATCTGCTGTGCTAAATAAACGACAGGGTGCTTCCGTTCCATTCGAAGTGAGACTAATAATTGATGGAAAACAGATTCTGTGTATTCAGGTTGTGTGATAATGAAATAAGTTTTATAAAAGGCACCTCTCAGAAAATGTGCGCTTTTAACACTCACCGTATTTACTTATTCACATTCAGTATTTCAAGTCTTTCAAACATGAATACCTAAATAATTTACATGGAGAGAAACGGCATGGCGCCATCTTACATTCAATTATCAAATCGTATAGGGTCACATATCCTGGCCTGGCAGTACCAATATCAATTCAATTTCAATCAACAGGGAATAAGTTTCCATGTGGCTTTTAATACACAGCTCCTGGGAGGATTCCGTTATCTCAAGTTACATCCTGTTTTGCCTCTTTGGAATACGTTTTTCAGTTTTAACACATCAATTTCTGTAAGGTAAATCATAAGAAATTATTGAAGACGCATAATTACACAACCTGGATGACAAGGACACGTCACCTCATCGGCAGTGAATTGATTTCGCAAATTACTCTGTTTTCCAAATCGCCATAACATCCATGTAGCCCAATGCCCGCCTTTCTCTTGCAAAGGGTAATTTTTTTAATATTAATTTCAGCTTCTAACAACTTCAGCCAACACATTTGCCTGTGCGTCCGTCCATCTATCTGTAATTTTCCGCTTGGCCTGGTATTCACATCTTCTCTTAATGCGATTTGCAATCCATGTGAGGTCTGTAATGTTTGTGCTTTTATCCCAAATTGTCACACATCCGTATTGAGGCTTGTGTGGTCACACTTATCGGACAACCTATATCCTTCATTGATCAATCACATTTTGCCTATATTAAACTGCAATCGCAAATGGAGACTTCAAGTAGTGGTTCACAAAAGTACACGAACGGACATTTATCACACGTTTTCTGAACCTGATATAAGGTATAAAATACCATATTAGCTGTTTTAATTCCCAGAGTACTTATTGATTGCACTCTCCATTAGGTATAGGCAGTTAGCATCAACACATAGTCCTGCTCTACTCTCCCTAATTGTGTAATCTATAGAGGAAACCCATGAAAGATTAGGGTCTGAGCCCATATCCCATCGAGTTTGAATCACATAGTAATTCACAAGGCGAAGCCGCGTGAATTACTAAATATTTAATGGGCGTTAGATACGAGTTCCCATTGTTAAGTCTATGGAGAAAAAATATCTTGGGTGAGATAAAATTCAGTACACACTTCTGATTATTCATGTTTCTGTACTGGGTCTAAAAAATTTATATTTCGTTAAATTCTGAAAACCTTGAACGGGCTGGATTGAATACTGAATTCTGTGTTCTATGTCATTTAAGTTCTCACTATGATTTACGTCATTGATTTGACAAATGGCAGAGAATCCCTTCTTTTAACGACATCTGGTTGGCTTAAAGGCTCGTATAAATAAATCCATAAACATTATAGAATTACACCTCGGGAGCTTATTAAGAGACGTACATTTGTTACATTTCAAGATGCGTTACAAATTATTACGTGAAGTACAGGTTTCGTGAGGTACACGTTTGGTGAATACAAGGGAAACTGTCACTATAGATGAAACCTAAATGTACCCTTATTTGAAAAACTTAAGTTTCTTTAGCTGGTTTATCCTAGTAGACGTGTTCGTAATTTCTTCATAAAGTATGCTGACCTTGTAAGCACAGGTGTGTTTTGTTGGCCTTGCTTCGCAATTATGAAACAATACTCTTCTTGCCTTTTGGCTTAAAGAATTGAAAATCGTGTTGTATAAAAAAAGGAAACAGTGCCAGAAGGCTGATAGACTCTGTGTCGTAGTGTGTCAGAGAACGACACTAAATCCCTACATCATAGCCTTGTCCAAAGGTTGACAATTCTGTGTTGGACTTTGTCGGGAACGCTTGTCGGAGTGTGTTGGGAGCTCACTGGGTCTAGGTCTTTATTACAGTATTGGTGAGATCTTCTAGCAGGTGAAGTAACCTTACCTCGTCTAGCCAATAGCCGTCAGGTGGTGCTCGATTACGCAATATCAACCGCAATAGTCATCATCCCAAAAATTTCTTCAAGCGTTTACCCCAGACGATCTCAAATGAGGAACGTTCTGCTATCCACGTTAGCAGGGGTTTACCCTAGACTATAGTTGAATGCAGTTGAATGTTTCACATTAAAAAGTTGCGGGTAACGATGGATTAAGTAAAAAGTTGTGATCGGCGATGCAGAACACGCATTTTTACCAAAACCAGAGGTGGTCCACGACTGAGATTTTAGGGAATCGCTAGCTGTCTAAATGATTAATTCAAGCTACCTTGGAATAGTCGTCGGCCCTCAAGTGTTCTATATAATCGCTAGATGGTGCCAGATTGCATGATCTGATCTATGATATGCCATCTTTCCAGTGGGATAGTGTACTTCTCAGGGTTCTGGTCTATCATCTGCTTACACTATATGACACTTGTTAAGTCATTCCGTTCTTTGCAGATGGAATAGCCTACTCATCAGGGTTCTAGTGTATTATCTATGTACATAGAATAATCGCCATTGTAAGGCAGCACATTGTCGTCTGTTATTTACAGATGGAATAGCCTACTCATCAGGGTTCTAGTGTATTATCTGTGTACATGGAATAACCGCCATTCTAAGGCAGCCCATTCTCTTCTGTTATTTACAGATGGAATAGCATACTTATCAGGGTTCTACTATATCATATGTGTACATGGAATAACCAACTTGCTAAGGCAGCCCATTCTCTTCTATTATTTACAGATGGAATAGCCTACTCATTCGGAGGTCAGGACGGCGGGCTCGTCACGCTCACCTTCCCAGAGAACGCGCAGCCCGACACGAAGCGTGACTCGCTCGCCCTCGGCCTCATCACCACTCAGAAGGACGGTGTCCTGCTGCGCATCACAAGCGGCAACTCCAACGACTACATCGAGATGGAGATGGTAGGTAGCACCCCCCGCTACCACCCAGTGCCCACGCCCGCCCCGCCATCCCCCGTCTGTCCCCTGATGACCGTCCTGATTGCGTCGGATTGGGGTCGCGTTAACACAGGCCCAGGCCTCCACCAGATGAAAGGCCCGCCAGGCGCTCTGGTCCCCAGGCCAGGGGTACTGCCTCCAACCCGGACGGCCTCCATCAACCCCCCACCCACCCACCTCCACTAAGTCCCACCCCTTTTAACCATAAAAAATGTACCCATTCCAGCAGCGACCACCTGCTTGCTGTGGCGCCTTTTCAGAATTTACAATCGTAGGATCGAATTTCAAATGGCAGAGTCCTCGTGGGAGGTGGGGATTTCTGTGCTGCCTCTTTCCGGCGGTGACGTGGAGGAAAGGCAGGTGTAGCGTGTTATTATTGCCGACTGGGTCTGATCTCCGATATCTCCGGTAATGTTTAAACTGTCGCTAACTCATCTAAGTTTCACAAATTTGATGTCTCAATTTGTACTGTTCACGTTTTTCAGCTAGGTTCCGATTTTGCCATAATGGAATGCACCTTTAACAAGGATAGGCTATATATGGTTAGATTCAATGATACATTGAGATTTTAAACGATTGGATGCCTAGTTGCTAATAGGTCCGATGACCTGTTATTGGCAAGTGGCAACATTAACATAATTTGCTAATTGGCTTTCCCATTCACTTCAAACAAGCCAATCAATTAGTTCCCAGAATGTTGCCTGTGAAGTCTTATCTTATGTGACATTGCTTTAAAATAGAAATACAAATTAGTAATCATTGCTATTGAAGAAGTTGTAAATGAGTTGTAAAAACCGCTTTATTGCAGGTCGACGGTAACATTTTCGTCGTATATAACATGGGCACCATGGACCACCCGATAGGGGAACTGTTTGAGAAGGTCAACGATGGCCACTATCACGTGGTGCGCTTCACTCGCTCGGGGCCAAACTCCACTATCCAGATAGACGACCTCGTTGTGCAGACGAAGAATCCTGCAGGTATGTATCCGACCCGCCTAATGAGATCACGGGTCATGGTCAAAGGTCAGCCCAGGAAGTATTAGGTCATGGGCAGTGACAGGCCAACCTCCAGTGTCCTGCTTTTTGTCACCCGCCGCCACACCCTAGCTGCCTATGGGAATGGCCTTGGAGAAGGGGTTGGGAACATCTGGTCCTCTACCAACTGAACTGTTCCGGGTTGTGGTAGTTTTTTTCATCCACTGTTCGGGTGTAGTTTCCTGTGCATGGGTCCGAACGGAACTGGGCCAGCGGGGATTACCTGCTGCCTCCTCCAGAACCCGGCCAATCGTAAGTGGGTGGCGTGTGACTGCAGCCGGTTTGAAGGTATTTCTTTTTCATGTGGCTTCAGCAGTGGCTTCGCCCGTGGCTTCCTCCAGAAATCCGACCCCTGGCGGCTCGGGTGACCGCCGTTGCCCGGCGGCCCGTCCGGCTACCCCGCCCCGTCCCCACGGCCCTTCATTGATCAGGGGGCTGGAGTATGAAGGACTTAACCTCATTAATATTGGACGTGCTGGAGGTGGCCTGCCGGTCCGGAGGGTGAACGTCCAGGCTCTATTTAATGGTCCTCCTGCCTGGCACCGGCAACTTTATATACATTAATATCAGTACAACCTCTACTATACACGCGCGCCGTGCTGGTGGAACTACCATAAGTGTTTGAATATCCGTTCTATAATAAGGATGTCAGTGGTTTATCACCGTCAATTTGTAGAGGAAGCTGACGCAAGCAACCGTTTTAATCAGATTCACGAGTAGTACTATTTATCAGTAGATTGAAAAGAATGTAATACGTTTATTCTTTTCAACTGATCTCACAGATATTGAGGGTGTGGGTGTGCAGAAACCCCTTTATTTCAAGTACGTGGAGTCTATCCTCCATGTATACTGGTGGAAATAGAAAGCAATCTCGTGTTAGTTGCTTGGAATAAATGTCAGTCTCGTTCAATTTCGACCAGTAACACAATCTTACCGTCGGGCTTATTATAACTTCGCCTCTCCTTGGACAGTTTACGATATATGATGATGGCGAATGATATCTACATTTCCATCATGTTCATTTCTACATTCTATTGCTTGCTTTGAACACATGCATTATTCATTCGTTTAAACTAGAGGCATAATTGAATCAACATTTTCTATTAAATTACAGTTCACTCACGCTGTTTAGTGTCCTTATCGAGGACATCGGCAAATTATAAATTCCTTGTAATTCCGCATTATTATTCGCTAATTTAGTCATCACATTGACAAGAGTAGTGTTCCGCGCCTGTTTACCAGGAACCCTTTCTGCAGTAAATTAATCGTCAAGGCAATCATTGCCCACCACTCTGCTCACATGGCCTCTTTTGATTTTTTTATCTCCTCAATAATGATCTTCCTGAAGGCAAGGATTATGGGGGTTTGGGGTATTGAGATCCTGGCATGCAATTACAAGGCAATCCTGACTAGTTGGCCTCATAGAGTAATTCTCACAAATCCTATCATTTTACATGATAATGGAGAATAGTTTACTATATTTCTGCGCATCAAGGTAAACGTAATCCACTGATTACGGTTCACTGGTCATGGCTTCCCTCTAAAAAACTAATTGATACGTTTCTCTTCAAAGGTCTGGTGAGATGCAAAGTTTACGAATGGCCTTCTTTGAATCCCACTCCTCGAAAGTTTTTTTTTGTTTCAAGTTTAACGACAGCTTATTTTCTAAGTCATTAAGATGTCCTTTAAACGCCGTTTCCATTGTAATGTGGGCGGGCGCTGCGCTGGGTGGGCCGACACATCAACTAGAATCACACGTCTGGATGGAATGTGGAGATAGGTGGTGAAAGGCCAATGGTAACGTAGTCAGGGTAGTGGCGGGTGCAGTGGATATCGCTGTCATAAAGAGCACGACCCGCTTCTGGTGGGAGGTGGCGTCTAGGGAGACTCTACCGTGTCTTGACAGTGAATTGATGCCCGACTAAAAACGTGCATGTTTAAACGCGACGCCACCGGTAGTTCCCCAGGGCTTCTCTCCTTACCCCGAGTAAGCACGTCGCCATATTACACAAGATACCCCACAGCCGGCCAGCGGCGGGCTCCACTGAAAAATGTAGAAACCCAGGAGAGGCTCTCTGTTTTTATTACGCCCATTCCCTGAGCATCTGGCCCAGGGGCAGCCTGATCACCCGCCAGCCGATGACTGGGTCCGACGACCCGGGCGGAGTGGATTTCAGGCCAGACGCCCACCACAGGTAGACTTTCTTTCTATCCTATGTTTTTTTTCTCCTCACAGTTGAGTGTAAATCCCCGTGAACGATCAGCTAAGCCTGGTGGTGAGGGCGGGATGATGACTGATTACAATCTGGCCGAGCGGTGAATGGGACTAGTCCAACGCCCGATGGCTATCACCGCAGGGGCGGCCGATGGCTTGTCTCCGTGACAACGCCAGCCCGGAGGGTCATCTATCAGCCCGGGAGGGGCAGTGCCGCCTCCCGCTGACCACCGCCCGCCGTCATTATGACCGCTGAGCAAGACTTCTTAGTACTGGAGGACGTAAACGACTGCGCCGTCGCCCGTTCTGCTCCAGGGCGCCGGGTAATTATTGCCCGTTTCTCAGGCTGTCTGCCACTAATGGCACAACACGCGGCAGTGGCGCATAGTAACCGGTCCGATAGAGTCAGGTGGATGACGAGAACCCGTCATATCATTAGCCTGCTACTGGCAGTGGCCATGACAGTAACACCAATGACATCACACTTTATGAAAGTGAAGGAACCCATCTCCACGCTCTCTCCCTCTTCCTCACCCTTATTCCTTTTTTTTTATCTCTTATTGTACCACGCGATTTCTTCTCTTCCTTTTACTCCTTCCTAACCTGTACCCTTCTTCATTCTCTCTACGTTTTCCATCTACCTCTCCCAACCGCCTCTACTGCCTTGTCCCCAGGTTTTGTTTGGCTTCTGCTTCTTTATCATATTTATGTTTTAGTAGGAGTTGTTGTGATAAATGTTGAACCTCGTTATCTTCCCTTCCGTTCTTTTTTCACCTGTATCCCTCCCCTGCTCCTTTTCCCCTACACTTGCTTCATATTGAGTGCCCTTTGCGATGTACGATACAGAGAAAGTGGAGTTTGGGTCAAAGAGGTCACACCTGTCGAATCATGAGGTCGAATCACTTGGACCGCAGCATGGGTCACGGGGCATATGGATTGGAGGGAAGAGGGTGTCCTAGACATCACGCGTGCACTCTTTGCCTTCCTGACCCCCTGACCCGCCGTGTTACCAATCCATCATAGGCCTCCAATTTGATGGAGAATGTGGCGCGGCGGAAACAAGCCGGTTTGTAATCGAGCCCGATGTCCACCTCCGTCGTCGGTCAGAGCTGGCCACCAGGGGCGGTTGCGGCGCAGCGGTCGCTACAGGTGACACGCCGATAATTTGTTTCTGCTGCCTCCTGACGCGGGCGTCCTTCCTTGAAATTACCAGACGCACGGGGAGGTGCGCATGGCGGCATGAGGTAATATACGGCGCCCTCTCCTCCAGGTCCTTGCTACTGCTCCACCCTCCCTCTCCATACCTCGCATAGATTACCATGAACGAGAAAACGTCGACGCATTTGCACTATGGCCACCACGTGGGGAATCTGGTGTTTTTATCAGGCGGTCCTGACACCGTTCACTGTTGTCGGAGTGCCGGACCTTATAACGCTTTCCCATAAACAAAATCGCCTTTTAAAGGGATGACATATCCATGCTCCGATGACAACGATAGTGGTGTGTTGAAATAATGAGCGCTGGTGTCGGTTATAAAGATTATTGATGGCGTTTTGTGTTCAATATGACACCAACGCAATGGTCAATAGACGCAGCACAGAAAGGACGACGGTGATGTTCCTTCCCTGCCACCTGTTCTGGGTGCCAAGTGATCGTCCAACATGGTTTGCTGGACGCCTAGAAGGGTATAGTTAGGCTCCATCAGTCAATCAGGCACCCATGTGAATGACTGAGTCTCCATTCGTCAATCAGGACGGCTCAGTCGGTGAAAGTCGCCTCCGTGTGGACCAGGCCTGGGCCCAGAGAGCGGTCAGGTGTCATCGGCAGTCGGCGGTCGTCGCTTGGAATGCCCGCAGAGTGGACATCGAACCAAATGGCAAAGGGCGACCCAGCGTCGACCTGGTAGGTAATTGTTGCTATGGCCACCGCTGCATTTCCACTGATAGCGTTTGCTCCTTACAAAGAGGCGGCCCCGCCACTTCCGGTAATAAAGTTGGGGACCGGAAATGGACTGGATTGTTTGCGACTGCGCGGATGTTCTCAGTCCAGGGTCTGCTAGAGCTATCTAGACCTGCCCCTGAGGGTTGAGGTTGGGGTAGAAAGGGGGAAGGGAAGGGGAGAGGACACTGGGAGACGCTCCTAAAGATCGATATGAGATCTAGACCTTATGCTCGCCTGCAGTGAGAACGTATATATCTATATATATAGTCCTCAGGGCTCTGGGCGTATGTCAGCAGTGTAGTGGGGGAATGCCATGAGCACTGCTGATAGGCAAGCAGCAGGTGAGGTACAATTAACCACAATCAGTAGGGACCGCCTTCCCTTCCATCCCCCAGCCCGCCTATCCCGCTCGGCCCGCCCGACCCACCCGGCCCACCCGGCCCGCCCGCACGAAGTCCTCCTGCGGGAGAGGCACGTCAGCAAAAGTGGCCATAATTAAATCATAACAACTGCAGTCCGAAGGAAACTCCGTCCCCGCCGGAGCAAGCCCACGTTTAAATGTCACCCGACGAGGGAAAACTTCTGGGACCATTTTTTCGCATCGTGTTTTTATTTTTCCTATAGATCTGTGAGGACGGGGAGCGGCAGCATTGGTCAGGAGAATGGGAAAAAGGGTTAGCATCCAAGGGTGTGGGTGGTGGGTCGCCTGGCTTTAGGCTTGCATCGTCCGAGGGTCAGATTCCCTTCACGAAGCGTGTGTCACGCAGAGCCGCTGGAAACTCTGCTTGGAGAATGAGAAAAAAAACAGTCTCAAAGTTTTAAGCGACCATGATTAGCATTCGTCGCCCAATTCTCACGGTTTCCCCACAGCGGGCCCGTGCGGTCTGGCTTCAGTCTTCATCAGCAGCAATTGTATCATATTGCCGTAAACCTACCAACCTCACATTACCCTCACCCCGTCAAACCCCATCCCTCCCGCTCCCCATCCTGAGGTGGGCGAAAATAAAGTACTTTATGCTTCTTAGAGACCGAGCGCCGCGGGAAAGGTCGATGTCGTGCGGCGAGCAGGACGCTCTGAGAATACCCTCATTACAACCGGCTTTAACAGCCGCCTCACTGGCGTTCACCAGCACACCTTTGATATCCGTTTCTGCGCCAACCCCCGGACATCCACCCTTCCCCCTGTGACCGGTATGGATGTGGAGCGCCCCCTCCTCCACTCCCTCCTGACTAATAACCTAATGCACTGGAGGTGTGCGTGAAGGGATTGCTGTTGAGGGCCGTGGAGACCGCTCCTCTACAAGACCTGCTGAGAGGGATGGCTACTTGAGCGGCTCGCGAAGCGGCAGAAGAGAGCAACTCCTTGTGTTTACTTTCGTCATCTTTAACCATGGTTGTTGGAGAGCGCTCTCCGCTTTCCCTCTAAACCCCTCAAACAATAAAAAAAAATTGCCCCTCCAACGGTTATGCACCCTTCCAAAACCTCAGAAACGTGTAACCTCGTGCAGATAGTTTGTAAGCTTGCTCATGGAAACATTTTCTTTTAAAACCCAAGCCTGTACTTAAAGGGCTCCCCAGACCTCACGCTATAGTGAGCATAAACTCGATAATCTTCTCTACACGAGCATATCCTGGCCTTACACTTCCTTTATCTCCAACATTCCCCACTAACCCACTCACCCTCGTCACCCGTTTCCCCCGATTCCCTACCCCACTCTCATCTCCACAAGCCCCTCATTCAAACAATCCACGGTCCACACACAGACAGACACTCTAGCTTCACACCACTCTCCCAGCACAGTTCCCAGACCTTGATGCAGTCTCTTAGCAGGCATGGTCTAATCTGCTGAATGCTGTCGATGTATCCCCAGAACAAATATGCCGTATTGATCTGTGTGAAGATGGCGCTCCCACTGCGTCCCCTAAGAGACATGCATTAAGATTTCCCTCCTCGAACCGTCATGTAAAAGAGGATTAGCTAAGCTTTTAAAGCTACACTGGTAGTCGGCCAGTTGCAGGACGATGAGCGTACCACCACTTTCATGGTACCTAGTGGTTTTGAAAGGATGAAGGATAACCATCCCTCTTTAAGGCAGCCATACCTTTATAACTAGGGCAGACGCAGGCCTCCCTTGGTGAATGTCTCAGCCAGGTAGTTATAATGGAGTCATGGTATGCGAGAGGGGATATGTGTATCCACTTCGGTACAATTGACAGAGGGGTGTGTCGACCCATGCTCACCTTTCAATATTAACACTGCTATCCCGAATGTCAATATAGGTGCATGATGTAAGACCCAGAGCGTCTATAGATAGACCGAAGGCCGAGGTTGATGTAGCCAGCCGCAGCGGTGGCGTCACCGATGTACAGGGCTAATTGTGTTTGGTATATTGCATACATAATGAACGCGAGGCCGCAGGAAGCAAGTGTCCGCCCGTAGATCAATTAGAAGCAGCCTGTAGGCTAGAGGTCCTATTACCTAACCCGCCTACAACACTGCTTTACGACACCAAGCGCTTGCCTTGTCTCCTGTCAGTGTGAGCAATGTTAACCCGTCCCATCAGACGGGTAGACATACCCCCTCCAGACCCTCCATCACCAGCAGGAGACGTCATTTTCCCCTCTTCCTTTGCTACCATATTCCTGTTCTGTATCTGTACTGAGTTCCATCATGTTAGCTATTACTCGGTCACTTATACCACCCTACAGGTATTGCTTTGAGATCCTCACGACCTTTGACACTACGGAGGGATACATTGACTAGACGATATACTCAAGGTACTGCTGAGTTCAACTAAAACCCTGTATCACTGCTTATCCTTGTCTACGTTCTACTAATAACCTAATATGACATGGATATTCCTGCCCTCGCATGTCCTATGCTTCAGAATAGGCCAGGATGTCTAATGAGGTCTCACGGGATGATTAAGCCGCTGAAGCTCAGTGCTAGTATTCAACCCATGCCCATTATCAGATTTAGAAATTCCTTACATGGAGCTGACAGAGGACCTGCCTGCTTATAAATCGTCCTGTCGTGCCTGGTGCCTATATTTCCAGGGTATATGCTCGTGTGGCGTGCGCTTGATACTCCTGCGCCGAATAAGCAGATTGCATTGTTACTGTCATTCTGTTGCAATGTCGTGCCGCAGATTTTGCACTATGAACTAAAAAGCAGAATAGTTTTTTTGTATTCTGGGAATGCCCGTTTTGCAGTACATTGACATTTAAAGACCCATTCCAAAGGTTTTGCTAAAACACTTCTATCTGCTGGCATTGTGTACCACATAAAGTATAAACCTAGATTCCGCAATCTTTGTTCACTCCATTTAAAATGAAAAGATTATGGTCAAATATGAGCGGATGCATTGGTAATTCGGAAAAGGTCGTCAGCTAGTCAGAAATCATGGCAGCAATTCTCGTCAATATTGGAACAATACTCCGAGAAGCACACCCCCAGGGGAACGCACCTCACACCATGAGGAAGAAATTTTAGAAAACAATACTCAGAGGTTGTTACAAATGTAGGCCCATAAACAATAGCTGCTGTTTTGACAGATGGCGGTCTATAGCCGTGACTCCTATATATGTTTGTCCACTAGCCCACCACTTGTTCCAATCTAGAGGCGACGTCGATATACCTATATACCGAGGCTTTGAACATGTGTCGCGCAATGCCTAGGGTGGCGCCAATACTGGCGATATCGCCAGGACCTTGGGCTGCTGACTGGGGCCTGGCGTCTGGCGCTTGGATGAAGCCCTGAGGGCGGGCATACACTGGAGTCTAGGCGTGTGGCATGGAGACGCGGACCCGATATGTCAATCAGTGGACCTCCCCTCCTTTCGTTCCCCCACACTTACCCCACCTCCTCCCGGGCGCCGACAACCTGCTCCATCATGTTCACGCTACGGGAAGAGGCCTGCGGGTGGCCCATGTCCGCCTACCGCCAGTGCCTGTCAATCAACGCTCCCATGGTAGTAACGACGTGGGCCGTGTCTCACGACCAGCGTGTGTGAGGAGGGGGAGTGGCCTGTCTGTGTAACTCACCCCGCAAACTACCAACAAACTACACATGAGCTGCCTGCCTCCTAGTGGCATACCCCGCCCTAGTGCCGACCTCATTACCTGAGTTGACGTCGAGTTATGACGTAGGGTACGACGGACGGGCATGACGGGGAGTGTAACTTGGAGCCGTGTAGTGTCCTTGTTAGCCGTAGGAAATTTCCCTGGCTTCCCCAACATCAAATCCCCCCCCCCCCCTCGCTCCTTCCCATGTAACCCAACTTCCACTTCCCTAAATGGTTCTAACGAGTCCTTCCTGTAATTTCACCTCGCGAATCCTTCATTCGCTGCGTGTCTATTATTCACCAGTTCTCCTTCTCGTCGCCCCACTCGGCCTTACACAACGCCACCCTCTATACCTGTCTCTACCCCTTCCTCCCTCCCTTCAGCGCCCGCCTCCATGGTACTGTGTGTACGTGTTTGTTGTCCGCCCCCGTGACCCCATGACCTCTATGTTAGCACCCCGTCATATTACCAATACCCGGACCGCACGCACGTGCAGGCCACGGTGTGGGGTTCAATAACGAGTAGTGTATCGATCGACAGCGCCAGCCTATGCCAATAATAAGAACCTGACACAGGCTTCCTCCATGTAACCTCATTATTATAATAGCTCGTTTCCCTTTATTGACTGGCGGAGGAGGGAATGGAGTCTCTTTTCCCAAATCATAAAAAGATACTGCGGAGGCAAATGAAAGTCGTTGCAAAAGATAATAACAGTGAAAGGAAGTTGATTACAGGAGACCTGTAACCAAATAGAGAGGTGACAGATTGATATATTTTTAGCTTAATAGATAGGTTACTCTAGGCCTATGAATGGAAGCAACCATTTCGCTATAAGAAGGAACCAGAATGGATATCTGAAGGGCACACGTCCTCTCCTCCTCGGTTGGTATTACGAATGCCTGTGGCTCCTCCAGTCTAACAGCATCATTTCCTCGTGTCGCCCCCTGTTAGGTTCTGTTCGTACTACAGCAACCCCACCTTGAGACTGCATGTATACAAATGCTGTTCCTGTCAGTAATGGCCCTATTTCCTCGCGATCCCGTAACATTCAGTTTGCAGCTGTTCAGATATCCATCTTGGTCCTTAAGTAGGCTTTTCATACGTGAGTAATATCACATTCCATCGTTGGTTGAACTTTTTATTTTCTGCTATAAATGACTGGCGAGGATTTCCTTGGTGATGGCTACCTGTGCTGTTGACATTACGCGCTAGTCAGCCCGGATGGAGATTAGCAGCCTGCTGATGGGGCCTCGGTCCCACCAGACCCGGCTGATACTTGCTGGCACCAAGGACGGTTGTCCGTGACAAGATCCCGGCTGGCTAGACGGTCAATGTGTTTTAGGCGAGGTTGTCTGCGAGCTGTTAATCCGTGGGATAAAGGCCTGTGGGCTTTCTGCAAATGCCATGGCGTCGCCTACACACCTACACTCGCTCACAGCCTCGCCTTATGTCCTTCCTTAGTATGACGGGATTCTCTCAGGTGTCCTTATTCCTGCTGAGAATTTAAAGAATATGGTTTATATTAATATACGTTCTGTTTTGTTTCGTGTAGTAATCAATCTGAACTGAGCTCCTTTTATATAATTTCCCAAAGCAAGATCTGTTGTAAACCTGGGATATGCTAATTTCTCATTCGTCCCTCGAATAAATCATTGTACTTCTCATTCGTCCCTCGATTAAATTATAGTTTACATGTACATCTTATAGGCTTAACGTCTTGTCTTGAACCCCCCCCCCCCCCCTTACGTATGCGTCTTAAACATGTTGTATGTCAATATTCAGGATGTCATATTTTCCGTTGCTCCTCTCATACTTTGTTAACCTGTTAAGGTAGCCTTCACCAAGAGCATTGCACAGAAACTGAATCTACTAACCATTCAGCATAAGCTGAATATATCCTTTCGCCACTAACCAACCACTAATTTCCATCTGCTGCCATTTCATTGGTTAAGACATCCATAGAATCTTGGCCGACTTCAAGATTACAGGTAACAATGCACATACTTGTGGCAACACATGTTTGACTCACATTCAGCATCTGGCCAACATCACATAATAAAGATAAGCGCATGTAATTTATGGCCCATAAAGGATGCCGATTCACTGTGTAGATCATCGTGTAAATAGTACTCCACATGAATACCAGAGGGTGACTATATCTGCGATTATAATTCACCTTATTGATCTGGAATGCTTATCTGTGATTATTTTCATTAGCTTCCGAATGGGTCCAGACTGATGTACATAGCGTGTAAACCAAAAAAGGGTTTAATTTCACATTCATATAAATCCTATTCTTCTCACGAATCACAAAAATGTTCCTTCACTGAAGCATGAGTCGATACCAATGCCTCAGTATTCTTGTTTTGGCATGTCTTTTATCAATATTAACTAATTATTATTAACTCCTCGGGGTAAATTTTTGTAGCGTAAATCACGTCGTATCTTTGAAGTAAACACTGGGATTTTGAAAGCAGTCTTATGAAAGGAATTTTAAATTGCAGATTCAAGTTTATTTGGAATCAGGTTAATGTCATTTAAGACTCCAGATTTACTCTTCGATTCAACTCGTTTTTGTATCTTAATTCAAAAACTACAATGGCTATGAGGTGTTAAGGAAAATTCCTTTGGGGAGATTCCTCATGCAATCAGTATCGCTAATCCCTAGATAGACACACATTCCCAACAGAGATAACACCAAGAGAAGGGTGCGTTATAGTTTTCATATCAGTATCTCCTGTTAGAGGGCGAGGTAGGCTCTACTCTGGTGGTTTATGCTGGGAACTCCAGGTGGCAGCACTGACGTTATTGCTCTATCTTTTAGGCCAGCAACTCACAATCTTCAACAGCCAGAAGCACGTTATGATTGGAGGCCGACGCGACCAGCGTGGAAAGATCTCAAGACCATTCAGGGGCATCATAGCCGGTAAATGCAATTAATTGCTAATTTGACTCTTTAATAATTAATTGAAAGTTAGCAAATCAGCCAACACCGCTCATTTAGAACTTCCGATCGTGCTCAAATTGAAGAATGTCCGGATATAAGCATCTCAATTTATGCTGATTCAATTTCTGTAATCTTATCTCCAAATGTTATTAGCGGGACTCGTGTGTTGAAATTCAGTTGTGAATTTGCGTGCTGGCAGTTTAATTGGCAGTCCAAGGCCATGGGGTACCAGACATAATATTCAATCGGGAGTTTACGTTCAGCGGGTATTTCCTATAGGCACTTGAATAGATTGTGATTGGGCTCCAAGTTAGGCTTATGTATTCTGTTCACAGGTGTTGTGTTGAACGGCCTGCGAATTCTCGATCTGGCATCGGAGGGTGACCCCCGTGTAACCATAGAAGGGGATGTAGTCCTTGAGATGAGTCCCCTTCGTCCCGCGCCCGGGTGAGTATGGTTCATTTATTTATTTACTCTCTCTTTCCAAAATACAACGCATAGTATATAAGTGAACCGGTCATCCAAAACCCATAACTGGATTAAATAGCTTTGTAATTGGTGTAAAGCGAATCTAAATAATCTTCCTGAACGTCTCTTAGCTAGCTAGTTTATGAAGTGAGCTATAATTGAAGTGTCATTTATTGAATATTGCACACAAATACTGGAGAACTTCCTCTCACAATACGCATTTTAGTACTCCCAACCTAGTGGTACTAGTTCATAATTGGTAGTTAGCTTTGACCTAAACTAGATCAATAGCCCTGATTAGAAGGCTGAAATCGAATGGCCGATACAACAACGAGGTAAATAATATTTTCTTATATCGGGCACATTAAGTCATACGGTTATTGAGCGTGGGCCACACGATACCCTTCGCTGCCTAAAGGTTAGCATGGTCACAGCTTTCTGAAAAAGATATCCCTTCACTCTCTGCGTGCTAAAACTGTGACATTGGGAAAGGAGCAGAGTGACCGTGTCTCAGGTTTTAGAGGCGTGCCTAGTTGACCATGGCCAGTCACTAGGGCCCGAAATACCTCATTGATCTACTGGTGAGTGATACATTTGGATCCTAGACAGGCTGTTGTAGAATCAAATTGACTTGGTGCAAGTGGGTTACAGAAAAGGACCCATAGACTTGATAATCCCGAAGATTTTATGTCATGTATCGACAACCATGTCATATGTAGTGATCGAACATGATAGTTGAGTTGGAGAATTGGTGTATTTTACCTACGCGACCACGAATCATGCATTAATGAATCTATAGGCCTGTTTCCATTGGCCGACGAAAAGGGTGTACATTTGTTTAGTTGTCCAGAAAGTCTGTCAGTGGTGCCACTCACTGTGGGTCTATATAGAAGGGTAGTATATTTCACCTAGCGACCAACCTTTTACTCAGTGGTGAGTGGTGCCACATTGCATAATCTAAGCAGAGAAAGTCGTGGGTCATTTCACAAGCTGGGTCATTTCCATTGACCGATTTTGGGTCCACAGTGCCAAAACTCTATCGGTGGTTCCTGACTGTAGATCGGTGACGGGAGATCGGCCAATCGAAATGGGCCTTAACAGCGTCTTCCTGCTAACACCCCATTTAGTCAACTTATCATGACCATTCATGTTAGCAATACGTTACTTTCCATCAAGACTATAAGGAGAAACCTCACCAGAACTTAAAGCTTTTGCTTTCCGGCTCACCTGCTGTGTAAATGGAGTTCTTGAGATTGCTTTATCGTAGTATCATAGTCCGGCCTGGGGAAGGTTAAAGATCGAAGGACCAACCTACTAGGAAGGAGATCCGACTTATATTCATCAATGATCCAAGAAGGGTTGGACAGAGAAAGCAATATCTTCTGCAAGGTTTGGTCCAGGCTAGTATCTCAACACAGGTTCCACAATGTAATTCTCCCATACACCACGTGATTCTGTTTCGTATTGAATCTATTTATATTAACAGAGGACCCCGAATTAAGCTATCTATGATTTGGTCGGCGTCTACATTTATGCCTTTTCTGCCTCATACAGGCATACCTGTTGAAATACAATTTGTCGCATTTGCCATTCTGATGATGCAGCATAGATCTCACATTGCTTTGGGGACAGCAACACAAAAAGAATGATCTCCCTCCAGCTGCATATCAAATTGCATATTAACTGTATAGATATAGAAATACAATACTGATGGTCGATATATCTACTTCCGACCTTGTCAGAATGAATACAATCTTGCTGGTCTAATACTGTGAATAAAAAGTAGGGTATTAGGATGTGTGCATTAGGCGACATAATAGTTGATAGTTTTCTTAATACGAGGCCATGTATCCTTGCTACCCGTTGCCTCATAGCCACACATAATGCCATTTTTCAGTGGCCAACAGAAATGGCACCGATTATTTGTGTTCCTCTAATAGTATGTCGGTGGTGCCACGGACTGCACGTCGATATCAAATAGTCGGTGATGGAGCAGTGGTAACTGGTTTTCACTGCATTTAACATTATTTTGCACACTCTTCGCCAAAATAGTACTTAATTCAAATGCTGCCTGATTTCCTTCACTGATCTGGCGTCGGTAGGCAAAAAAAATCGATCGGTGGTTCCCGCATGCAGATCGGTGCCGAGTAATCGGCCAGTGGAAAATGGCTAATACATCTACCTGTGCTGTATTACGTGTATCTATGCAGATGTGTACCAGTGTGATATTATACACGTAAAGATATATACCAGTGTGGCCTTATATCCATATAGACGTGTAACAGTGCTATCATCTACCCGCAAGGACGGTTGTAACCATCTCTTGTGAGTTGTATAGACAAATGCTACACCATTATATTATAAATGGCATTAAAAGCACCGCCAGGCTTGCACAATCCACCACCACCCCACTCACCACCTCCAATGAAAATAAGAATGAATTAATTTATAGTAGGCTGACTAAAACCCGTAAGACATTGATATGTTTTACTATATATTGACTAATCCGAGGATCAGAATAAAGTAGATATGACAGCGAGGGACGATAAATTTTAATCTGCCCGCTGCACGCCGGGCTGGGTCTGGCTATTCTATGTACCTCCATGAAAAATAAAACAAAACTAATGAAGATATTTGGAAAAAAAGTCAAGCATCTTACGTCCATCAACAAGATGGCAACCGGGCAGAGTCAGCCATATCCCACATGCGAGTTATGATTGCTGCTGTCGGGCCATAAAATCGGTCTGAAGAGTGCTTACATCGACCCGATTGAGGTGGAGCCCACGAAATCATTGTATCAATGTCTAATCGGCATACTAAATACCACTCTAGATATTTTCGATTTTCCAAGGTTAGAAGTAGTATAACAAAATGGGTGTCTGAAACAGGAATACGGCTGTTTCAGTGGGTGTTGTTGTAAGTAGTATATACAAAGGCTAATGTTAAGCAGGATGTTTGCCATCGTGATTGCCTCTTCATTATTGTTAAGTTGAACATCATCAGGAAAACAGCATAGGGAATAAGTAATATAATAATCACACGCCATACAGGCAATGAATTACATATTGTGGTGCATGGAGATGAATTAAAGGCTAAAAGAGTAATATTCAGGAGAAACATAAGATACTAAAATCCGACGTAGTTGTGTGGAAAGTTGGCTAGCTTGAGGTAACCTTTTGAAGCACTAGGTGGCGCCACATGTTGAATACACCTTTTAACCAAGGACCGTTCTTAAGAAGGTTACGGTGTTCTTCACCAGTAACATAAAGTGGCTTCTATATCAATTGCTAGTAGAGTGTTTAAAACATGTCATAGTGTAAATGGACAAAATAACTGCATTTAAGTCTTTATCTAATTAATGATTTTCGTTGTATAGGTTTTTCAGAGTTATCATTATGCATCAAGGTTTCTCCATAGAAACAAATCTCATTTCCGAACAACTCAATATGGCCTATGAATTGACTTTATCTGTATAAGTGAAATTTGTAGGCATCTGATTTGAGAAATTGCATTCGACTGTTAGTAATTTCAATTCTTTCTGCTTTGAGCTAACGCAGCTCTTGAAAGAATTTAAGAAATGATTAATTCAGAGCAGCTTTCGGATAAAGCGTTCACATTTATAGGCTCATCGAAAACCAAATGTATATTTGAATGCGCCTAATAAAAAAAATGATAATAAAAAAATCTATGTCCATTGAAAAACTAAATCTTCTATGAGTAGTATATGCAAATGTTGATTTTCATCAGGCGATAACGGTATAATTGACTAAATGTCTGATTTAATCATGATTAACAAGCCACTATCTGACGTATTATTGTATGTGATTTCTTCCAGGGTAACCATCTTTCCCCCGTCGCGGCCGGTAATAGGGACCCCCGCCCCCGGGGAGTTGTCCACCAGTAGCATGCTGTCTACAATGGGGGTAAGTTTCACAAGTTTTCAGAACTAAACAAAAATACTAAACACCCGGGAAACAGTATTGATTTATCTTTGACCCTCTGTATAGGAGTCGGATAGTATTAGGATGCATGAGGTCCGGTGAGATGCACATCCATCACCACGTGTCTTTGTTCATCCGCCTGTTTTAATGGATTGCGCCGATTCGCGGCACAGGCTGCCTTGCTATTAGTCAATGTTTCCAAATATGAAACTCCAGGGGGCGCTCAGGAGGGGATCAATCAGTTATAAGAGTTGCCTCCAGGTGTCAGCACTGAGGCTAAATCTGTTGCCACAGTCCCCTGCTAGGTGGCGCCATTGATGTGGGGCATGTGCTTTCAGTCTCCTACACCAGAGGGAGGTAGGATGGTTATGTTTAGACAGGCCTACACGAGGTTTGCTGATGTATGGAAAACCAACGGGCTTTTTGTTCACATAATGCGCCTTTAAATATGCATCTTGTGCTTGCTAATGGTCGAGCCAAATCAAGTTGTCTGCGCACAGTTTGAACTGCCTTTCCATCGCTGCATCGAGCGGGGTGTGTTATGAGGACATGTTTGTCGCGCTTGGCCACCTTCCACAGGGACTTAAGTGGGGAACGAGGCGGTAATTATCGCCTGCAGTCAGAATCTCTGCTTAATATTACATGGAAGTGCTGAGTGTCGAGATAGCAAGCATTAAATGATGAATAATTGTGCCTCGTGGCAAATTTGAGCGACACACATTGGCTAAGCCGAAGTGAACAAGTTAAAATCCGTCCTTGCAGTGGCTGTACTTGGGGGCTGTTTAGTTTTTGTTTTATTATCACATGGAGATGGCAGAGGGTGGTTGGGGGGTTCATTTAACGATATTTGGACTAAGCCCGGTGGCATGTTCTATTCATGGATAGCAGTATGACAGATGGCTGCCACGGCTGCAGGGGACAGGCCTGTTAAAGTCCCCGTCGTAATTATTTCCGGGAATCATTGCTCTATGCTCGACGGCCTTAGAAACAATTGAGGATTCAACAAAAATATCATCGTTGTCTCAAACCATAGCCGTCACTGCGTCTTGCCTGGCGTGCATGGTGGTAGTGGTAAGGGGGATGTGCTGAAAGTACATGTGGGTGGCCATTGAGACAGGCAGGCTAGCAGTGAGTGGCAGGGTAGACAGCCCCTGGTGAAGTGTCGCTGGGACAACGGGAGGTGCAGGGGAAGCGAAGGGAGAAAACTACCGCTAGTTGATGCTTCCGTCCTGTCTACCTCTAACACCCTGCCTCTAGCCATTTCTACCCGCTTCTCAGACTATGTGTTCCTGACTGCATGCAGCACACACCACACCTACATCCTCCTTACCCCTTCTGCCCGAGGCTAGCTTTTTCTGTAATGGTTGGGGGGTACTCTACGAGACTCGGAAGTGTCATGCGGCTGTGGGGAGCTAATGGTAGAGAAGGATAAAGTGTAAGGTAGGGAGCAGATCGTTACGTTGCACCAGTGAGTGTGGGGTCGTATTGGTTCCTCAAAATAGGCTTTGTTACAAAATGCATTTGGAATAGTGTAAAGCCTTTGAATTATGTAATGTTTTAGTCGTGTTTGATATATAGAAATGATGAAATAGTTTAGATAGAAAGGTAGATTATACAGACCTCGGAGGAAGGAATGATTGGAGATTTGTGTGAGTGAAAAGATGCTAACAATGGGGTTGTGGAAAAAACGAGTAGGAGCGGCAGCGTATCATCCGGATGCCGCTCGTTGCTGGTGGGGAGCCGGCCGGTCATCATCTCCGCTATCTTTAGGCGGCGATCACTCGTCACCGCGCTACATGCACACTAGAAGCAGCGGTCTGTGTGAGTAGCTCGGGATCAATCAGAGAGCAGCTCCCCGAGACTGTAACACTGCGCTGAGCGGCCACTTGCCGGCACTTACCCGACCTCCTGCGGTCCTCTCTCCGCTGTCTTACAGACAGTAATACGAGCTTATATCGCTTATGATACTGGCTTACTGCTTCAGTGATGATGGTCTGTCAATACCCCCACTCCCCTGCCATTCCTGAGACTGTAGCACTAGCATATTGCTCATTTCCCTCGTTTTTTTGGTGCTTGGTCATTGATTTTTGTCTCCCATTTGCCCAGGATAGGTCTGACATTGCGGGGAACACATTCAACATTTACTTGGGTGAACCTAATACCGTGCACAAGTGAATAAATAATATGTTTATCGAACGACAGTTTGCTGGTTTTTTTTCTGTGGTTGCAATCTGATATCATTTTTTTCAAACATCAGTTACTCTTGGTATCAGATATTTTTAGCCTGATTCTTCTGCCATAATATCAATTTCATTCATATATGAATTGAATTGGCAATTGTATCAGATAAGAAACGAACTTGCCCATGATTTTTTCTATATCCTAAAGAATGTATGGGATAGTAAACATATGCCTCTTGTCCAGAGGATTATTTATTGACCGATTAATTGCATCAATACAGAAGGTGTTTCATGTCTAAGTGTTTACTCGAAATCTGCTGGTTGCCTCACTAGATTATCTAGCATGCAGACAAGAGAGGATAATTCAGGTTGCGATGTTTCATAGGGCTTGTTAATACTCCACGCCGGCCAACAGCGATGCTCCAATCCCTTCATGCAATTTGTTCTGAGTGGCAAACCCCTACTGCAATAGATTGAGGAGATGTAGTGCAGTGACAATCTGCTCTCAGTAGAGCTCCCACGTGGAGGCATAGAGAGGATGAGGAACAGAGAGGGATGCAGGGGGACTTGAGCCATCTCCATTCCAAGATTACCGCCAATTTAATATACTTTAGAACGGAGTGGGAACTGCCTCAAAGGATTATGTCTAGTTTTATCACGGAAAGTGGCAGGCTGGAATCGATCAGATCGAGATCCATGGCGTGGGCTTTGTTTGGTATGCGATCAGAACGTTGGTGTTTGCGGCTTGTCGTTGGTGGCGTTAGTGTTGATAGATGGGTGCTGCGGTTTGGGGGCGGAGGAGGAAGGGGCGGGGTGAGAGAGGGGGCAGTGGGGCTGGGCCAGAGTCAGGGCACCCCCGTTACAGCAGCAGCCACGAGAGCATAGTGAGTGCACCGCTCTTTTGCTCCGTTTAACTGATTAATTCCCAAGCTGACCAGTTATACTGGCTGCCCATTGGTCCGTTCTGTAGAGCAGGCCAGCAGTTAAGGCAAATCTCGCTCTCTGATTGGCTATAATTATGATAGGAGGAGACAGATATTCCGTCATTGGTGAGGAATCGTGGTGTGGTGTTTGGGGCGTCCTATCGTACACCATTACCAGCCGGCCTGATGGCTTCTGCATCCTAGTAAACACAGGAGACATGCAACTCTGAGGGATTAACGCAAACAAAATCGTTTGCTTTGGCGCTAGATCTTCATCTAGTATTGATATCTGTCGTGTTTTATCTCCCAAGCTGTCCTCGGGCCATGGAACCCGTCCCTCCTTTCTGAGATCATGGCAATGTGTTTACATCCAAGTTCTGTACGAGATTATCCTATTTGCGGTGTTGGTTTTTGCAGGTCTGCTGGCCATTTCAATCCCTTTACCCACCCCAACCCCATCAACGGCTATGCCATATCCATAAAACTAGTGTCGGTATTTGCGAAGGCAGAGCAAATAAAATGCTAATACTATTGACAATAGGCTGTGTTTACCCGTACGAACATGCTTGCACTGACCGGCGCAGGGAGCCTCCCCATGCTAGTTGTGAATAATATACCCTGTCACCCTTGACCTCTTCCCTCGCCATTCCCTTCCCCTACCTCTCTACCACCCCTCTCGTTCACCCGCTCTTAATCCGCTCGCTTTTAGCGGGCGCAGTACGAGCCGACTCGCCGACTCGCCAGTATCGCCCACCCGACTGGTCAGCCTGCGCTGTGGTCAGCCTCGCGCTCCGCTGACCGCTAAAGGAGGTGCAGATAAAAGTGGCGCTAAATCAGGCGGGCGGGGCCGGGCGGGATGAATGCGCGGGGGGCGACCCCTCTCCCCGACACCCAAATCCCCGCGGCGCCTCCCCGATATAACATCGGGCGACATAAGCGCGCTCAAAGGATGAGTTGTGGCCCGGGCGCGAGTAGATCACGCCCGGGCCGACCTCAATGTAGCCTCGCCAGGCCTCTGCCTGTCTCTCCTCCTCAGGTGGTGGTCACGGGAATGCTGCGTTGACAACCCATTCTCCCTCCCTCCCTATGTCCTCCCTCTACGACCTGCAACACTACTCGCCCTACATCCACCCCATCCGTCCTCACGAGTGATATGCATGATGGCAATTCCTGGGAATCTGCCAGGAAATCTGAGTAGGCTTTCAGCAACACTCTCTTTGTTACATGCTCACGTTGCGAATTTCCATTGGTGATGATCGAGATGAGATAGAAATGGCCTGGCGAGACACCGTCACTATTCTTATCATATCAGGAGAAAGTGTGACGTCAATAGCAATAGTCGGCGTAAAGCTTTTTAGTTTGCCTTTCAATCCACTACACGTCGAATACATCCTCATGAGAGATCTGCGAAAGTGAATTCGGTATAAAACACCATCTAAAGGCGAAATATAAAAGAATAATAAATAAAGACTTCTTCTAGAGGTACTCTAGCAATACATCGACCCATCCGTTATATAAAATGACGGTTTTCAGTTCCAGGAAAAGCAATCTTTTACCGAGAGTCCTACGGGACCCGAGGTGACCCTGGCCGAGCTGTACCGGCGGCCGGCTTGGGTTTGTAATCGTAAAATGGTGCTCTGATTGATCAGACTACAGGGCCTGTGGTGCCGCCTTACGGCCACCCCGAGCTAATCCGAGGCGCCGCTATTTCCTAAAGTCGCATATACGCCATACTGCGTCACGCACACGGAGTGGTGTGTAAGGCTAGACAGAGGGGCTGATGGGAGTGGGTAACGGTGTTTCTGGGGTAGAATGCCGGGAGGGAAAGATAGGGTAGAGGTGGGGTGTTGCGCTTGAAAGGGGGTGGAGTCGCTTGATCAGGCGAATGTTTAGTCTGCATACCCGCCCTACCCGCTATACTGCGCTGCCTTCCTTCCTTCAGGGAGGCGTGCGTGTGAACGCGAGGTAGCGTGCATGAGCGTGCGTTAGAGCGTGTGGCCCCACCTCACCCCATGCACCTCCACACCCTGCACAGCCGGTCCATCATGCAACACGGGGCCCACATGAAAGATGGCGGGCGGCATTTGGCCGAGGCCTTGCTGGTGTTAATTACAAAGATGACGACTTTGGGCTTGCGGGCCTGGCGCGCAGCAAACATGCGCGCGTGCCGAGATGGTGGTGGCAGTGGAGCTGTCTCGAGGCTCCATGGCGTTTCCTTAAACCCACTAGGCTCTGGAGACGCCCGGGGGCTTTGGCCGGAGAGAGTGTGGAGGGGGTGGGGAATAATCGCTCCCTTGGCGTCTGGCGACGAGCTGTTGGTCGTGCGTGCCTCCTTGTCTCCCTTCATATACTTGGGTAACTTCTCTCCCATCAGCTAAATAGGCGGCGTGGCCTCTCCTATAAGAAAAACCCAGCAGCCGTTGGCACACAGAAAAAGCCAGCTGTGCCCCGCCACCCCCAGCACCCCACCATCACATCGCCCATTCCTCCCTCCCCCTCCTTTATCACATTGGACGTCTATACCCCCGTACTCCTCCTGTGCAGCGGCCATCGCGTCCCTGACGACGACCGCTGCTTCCGGGCGACATGCGCACAATGAACGCAGGGGACGTCGCTGGGACACGACAGTCATGCCGTGTCGTGGATGTGACGTCATGCGTGATGACGTGGCGGCGCGCTCCCTCACAGCGATGTCATCACCAGCCGAGCGGCGGAATGTGTAGTACGTGAGTGTGACGTCCTCGACGTGCTAGGTGACGTGTGTATACAGAAGTCACTACCCCCCCCCCCTCCCTCCCACACACACACACACACACACACACACACACACACCTACTTCCCCACCCCCTAAATAGGCTGATGGGTGCATTGCCTCTGACGTCAACGTAATTGTGATACGATAAGAGCCGGGTGGAAGATTCGAGTATGGGGACCGTGGAAAGTAGAGCGGAAAGCTGATTATGGTCCACAGTTGCATTTCACTCGTTTGACCACAAGAGCAAGGAGTTTAGTTCCGTCACAATGTCTGCGTATATATACAGCCAACGTCCCTTTTGTTCATTTCGCCTAACTCCAAATATAGTATTTCTGTATATGTGAGTTAATTGATCTCCTGACTAAATCTCCATAGAATTTGTACTTATAAGGTCGCTAGTGCCTGCTTATTGAGAAATTTGATAATGGCCACAAATACCACGCGACCTATGTGTTGTATCAGGTATTCTGCAACTCATTAGGTCTACACTGAAAGTGGAAACCTTATCGCCTAACTAACCTCGGATATGCTTTCAGTTCATGTATGTGAAGAGAAATTGGAAGATACATATTTTCTCTTATTAGAAAACAAGTTTGGGCCTGTGTAGCCGAGATTGGAAAACAGCAAGTGACAGAGGCAAACCTGAAGGTGTAGAAATAGAGAGAGTATCACTGCAGAGAAACAGAGACCTAATAGTGATAGAACAAATATCACGACGTTGTTTGATATCGGCAGTCTTGGCAGCGTTGTCACATGACAAAAGTGGGAACTAGACCTGTCAGTGGTCTTCAGAATGGTGAGGAGTGGTTTATTAGTATTAGAGAGCCAGCCACCTATGTACTGAACCTATCCCTATCCCACATCTACTTAATTCACCATCTTCTTCCATCATTTAAATTAACCATTATCTGCTTCCCAATTGTCGTTTTCGTTCCTGCTTCTTTAAATTGCAACATCCTTACGCCATTCTAAAACCTTTCCCTTCGCCCTGCCATTTAGCCCTCTATATAGGTAGATGATAGGAGTGTTGTACTAGATCAGACAAGAAAAATCAGATTTAAGCGCCATGTCCTAAATTGGTAACTCTCAGACAATCGGCCTAATGGAGGGGTATGAGAGCTACCACTGGGTATACAAACGTGTCCCAATGAGAATGAGTTAAAAAAACACTGATAAAGAAGTTATGATACTGCGCGCCCCAGGAACCTAAAATTATACATATCATCTCTTTCATCTCACATACAATACTTAGCTGATTATTGATCAATTTTCCATCTCGATGTTAATAGCTATGAAAATTATATCTTTTGTAACTATAATGTTGTAACTGAAAAACTAATTGCGAGAGATTACAATGAAGAAAATCTAACCTCTATACTTTCCGCTACAGTTGCTAGCTAAAGCCGGAGACACACCGAGCCTCAAACGCAGCGAGCCAAAGTAAAATGGCGTGTATGTGTGCTATTATTTGATAATGATATCTCCAACTGATGATTGAGAGTACCAGAACCAATAACCAGGTGAAATCTAGAATAATAGCTCACATACTCGCCATTTTGTGTTTGCGATTCCGAAAATCGCTGCATTTCTCGCTTGGCGTGTTCCCGGTTCTTCATCCGCTCCCTACCATCCCCAATTTACCTTATTTTTCCCCACTGTCTTACTTACTTGGGGTACAACCTCTTACTCTTCCTATGCCCAATTATAATTGTACTTCAGCAGCCTCTCTATGTCTCTCCCCTTGAGGATGTATGGCCATTAATGCTCGTTTGTTCCTCTGGATCCTTTTACATAAAACCCATATATGTGTTACAGTGGCGGCATCCCTATTTGTCACTCACTCAACATCCATCAGTTTGTTTACGGCTCCTCAAAACAGATGTCTGCACCCCCACTCCCCATTTCACTAATCCTTTTTCCTATGACCACACAAAATTTAACCCTCCCGCTTTGTCCTAGTTTTATACAACAAACATTAGCGCATTAGCATCCTCCTGCTACTCATGAAATCAATGCGTGTGCATTTATACATCCAGACGCTCTAAATGCAAATAACCATGTTTCTTCCTTCCTTTACAAACATTCCACCCATGGAGGATATTTTATGGATGATTAATTGCAGTCTACAAGACGGGTGTTGTTATATATCGGGGGCCTGACCAAACCAACTAGGGAAATGGTATTGCCCTTTTAGTTGATGGTATCAGTTGCAATGTCATCGATAGGTCGGCGGGCAAAGTGATTGATGCGAGTATGGCAGAGCATATGATAAGGCCATGCCGGTATGCTCAAGTGAAAAACCAAGAGAACGGCGCACGGCAGCACAATCTCCAAGGTCCTTTATCTCCTTTCACCATGTAGAACTAGCAATGAAGGGTAGAGGAGAGGAGAAGGAGTTGGGAGCAGGGTAGGGGAGGGGTTGGTAGGGTAGGATGAGGGATGGTGGAGAACGGGTAAATAGGACTCCAGGCATCGCATGGGGAGCACTAGGCATGCGATCACTGGCACGACACTGGAGTTGTAGACGGATATCGGTGGGGACAAGCTTGCCTTGGCTAGACGAGTGGAGAGTGGAACGGTTATGTGCTGGAAGAAAAAAGCCTCTACTGATCATAGAATCGTGGAGGCACCCGCAGTCAGAGACAAAGGAGGGAGGCCCTTCTAAACTCGTCCAATGTAACTTATCGATGCACTGTCCATCCATATTGCATGTAACGTTTGGTGATGGATCTCCAACGTGGGCTGTATGTTTTAGGTATTCCATGTTACTAAATATAACCCGTGCTCTGCTCTGGGTGGCTATGCTCAGTGACAGGCGGCAGTGATATGCAGTAGGGGACCTATGATTGACCACTATATCATAAATTTAAAAAACACTTCCTATTAATTAACATATTTTTCAGTTAACGCTCCATGACGGGAAGATCTAACAATAAGCAATACCCTGCCTAGTGCCAGACAGTATCCGCGCATTGCATGTGCCCTCTACAATATGGCTTATCTCATACAACGCAAACGTTCTTGTGTGATTTCTACACAATAGGGTCTCCTCCTCCATATGGATTAGCCTCATGTAGACTCGATGAATCTCCGATATCCACTCTACAAATTATGGCTTCTTCCACACGATCCCTTCTACTTAAGTGGCTTCCTTACCATATTCTGTCCTCTTTAATGTAGATTAGCTGAAAATGAGCGTGACTGCACCTTACTCTTACTATGGCCTAGACCTCTCGCTACGCTGTGGTATGGCTTCTAGCGTAGGCTCGGTCATAGACTAGCTTGAATCTACCGTGTATCTTCTTCTATATGTTCTATATCGCTCTTCCGACAACTAACATATGACCTCTAACCTGGTTAGGATCACACGGTGCAGTATGTAGTGTACTGGTGCCCAGCCATTATCTTCTGTCATACAGCTTCTCACATGTATCATCATCTTCATAATCCACTTTGTAGCCTCATGAATCACGCTCTACTGTGGCTTCGACGAGGTGACACTACAAAGAAAATGTCCTCTTTACCACAGCCCATTGAAATTTTGATGTCTACAATGTTTTAGGTACTTGTGCGTATGGTATATTATAGATCGTCCCTGTACTATAATCATCCTTTGGTATTGGCAGTATATACATATATGTATGTGTATACATGTATATATATATATATATATACATATATATATATATATATATATATATATATATATATATATATATGTATATATATACATATTTATATATATATATATATATATATTTATGTATACATACATATTCAAGTATCACTATTTAAAGTCATGTGAAAGTCCCGCACCACTGGATATACACTGGGTTCATAAAAGCATATATACATGATGTTTATATATCACAACCTGTTTAGTAAAAGGATCTATCAATGGGAACCGTGTCAACTGGTGGATGCTGTTTCCAATATGTTTTTTTATAGTTTTTTATCATTGTGTGTCACATGTAACATGGCCTCACGATATATTCTATGGAATGCCACTTTTAACTTGATTATATATATAGCATATGTTCTGCTTCTCGCCAATGTGATATGTGCAATGTATGTCATCTTTTACAAAGATAAGAGCTTAAAACGTGCACCCACTGCCACCGATCCACCACAATAGACCTCCTCATACACTACGATTATAAATACCTAACACTATGGCCAATGAATTAAATAATTGATTTGAATCGGGGAGTCAATCGTAAAGCCCATCAGTGTGTATCGCGAGCGCAGTGGGTTTTACCTACAAATACCACAGATCAATAGTCTGTACTCTCGGCATATGTAATGGGCTAGTAACAATATCTTAACGCAGTTCGGTAGGTCGTTAACCATTCTTACTGTGGTATCCTGTATGGATTTCACCATTAGTTGGTGAGGTCATTCCGTACGTAGTATCTGCAATACTGACCACCAACCTGTAAATCAGCCACCTCCTCGGGTGCGCACCAAAGTACATTTTAAGTACTGTTTCTCCAGAATCCATGCTGTGATTCATGTGCTTCCCCTTTAGAATACTAATTGCCCTAGTATGAGAGCCAGCAGGTGATGCACCTCCTACGTATAGTGTGAAAATCACCTTGTATTTTCCATCCTGTCTGCAGTGTGAACACTGTCGTGTGATTCACATCCTGTATGTAGTGTGGACACTGTCGTGTGATTTACATCCTGTCTACAGTGCGACCACACCTTGTGATTTACATACCGTCTTTGGTGTGAACATTGTCGTATGATTCACATCCTATCTACAGTGCGACCACCACCCTGTGATTCACATCCCGTCTGTAGTGGGAACACTGTCGTGTGATTCACATCCTGTCTACAGTGCGACCACCATCTGGTGGTTCACATCCTGTCTGTAGTGTGTACACTGTCGTGTGATTCACATCCCGTCTGTAGTGGGAATACTGTCGTGTGATCCACGTCCTGTCTACAGTGTGAACACCACCCTGTGATTCACATCCCGTCTGTAGTGGGAACACTGTCTTGTGATTCACATCCCGTCTGTAGTGGGAACACTGTCGTGTGATCCACGTCCTGTCTACAGTGTGAACACCACCCTGTGTTTAGCGTACCGCCCTGTGAGTTCTACGTTATGATCCCGTGTCGCTCAGTGCAGGCCCGACTTGGTGGTTCACCTGCCGCCCGGGAACGTCTCCATACACAAAAGACGAATGACGTATGACACGCGCCCCGTCGGTTTCCTTTGTAGCGACCGCCATGATGGATCCGCCCTCATTGCCCCCGGGGATGTCGGTAGGCGGTGGGCGGCGGCCTACCCCTCACCTCCAACCCACTATTGATGGCTACTTGCCCGCCCCCCACCTGGCCTCGTCCAGGTAGACGGTCATTCGTCATCATTCGGACGAATTCACCCCAACTCGCCGCTCCTGCTCGATTCTTGCCCGGTGGCTTTGCTGCCCCCTGGTGGACAGGCGGGCTTCTAGCGTCCACCCGTACATACAGGTGATGTATGCGCGAGTATTTACAGCCTGTCGCCTTTTGACTGAGCATGCGCGCTCCGGTCCATGCTAGAAGGCCGATTCTGCCCCGCTCGAAGCTCCTTCTCACTAGAGCCTGATGCGAGCCGGGCCAAATCTTACTTCAACCTTATCCAACCCATGCCTTAGTCGGATGCAACTATGGATCGACTCTGACATTGACCTAGGCTAGGTTGATCTGGGTTAAACATAGGCCCAAAGCCTGGCTGAAAGCCTACGTGTCCCGAATCATGCTTGGAAAGGTCCAGAATGTAGACTTACAACCATAACCACAAATGATGATTGCTGGACGGAGAGACAAATGATCATCCTATATATTAGGGGTCACTCTAGATACCAAGGTGTGCTTGTTGACCCGCCAGTGGGGAGAATAATAAGCAAGTAGCAACATAGTCGACTCCAACTGTAGGCAGTCGAGTCAGCCGCAAGCAATTGTGTTTACACAGAGGGTCCCGAGGTGGCGCTCGGCTGGTGCACAGGCAGGGGCTTTAAGGGCACCTGACATCAACCCTCGCCCAGATTGTCCACCAGATGGCGATACCAGCGCCTCCAGTTGTCGAGAATCAGTGACAATGGCGCGGAGTATCATGGGAATAATGCACCCGAGACGGTTACAAGTAGGGTGAATCATCTTGGTAAAACACTTGTCCCTGTTTTGTTGGTGATGGAGTACGAATGATAGTGTCACAATCACAAACGAGCTGACTAGTGTATGTCCATGTATGCCCACTACAGGAGACAATTCTATTATAGCCTGAGATATAATGCACACAAGAGGAACTGTCAGAAGCAATGCGAGTTTAATAATATATGAATCCTGTTTCAAAGCCTACAGCACCAGATCAATGTATATTTGCTCCCACTGCCACTAATACCCTCTTCCGGTGGACAGGGGTTATTGATCAATTGGTTTCTGTAATTGTTACAGGGGGTCCGTCTGGGCCACCCCCGCACCGCCCTCACCCACTCCCCGCTTTATGGGATATCATTCAATAACGGACGAAAGGGGCCGGTGGCCGGCCGCCTGTCCTCGCCACTCCCTGGGGAGGGCGCGGGGCCGGCCAACAAGGCCTTGTCCGGGAGCTCTGTCCGCTATTGATAGCTTGTCTTTCCGCATCCAGCGGACCGCACCCTATAGGCGGGCCCCAACCAGCACTGCCCGGCCCGCCGTCTGCCCGCCCTCCACCGTCACAGCCGCCAACGCTATAGCCCCCGCTGCTCACAGGATTGAATCCTCAGTTTTGTTTGCCGGGCCTAAGTAACCCTCTCCCATCCATCAGCACCAAAAACAGTGCTTGTTTTGCTTCCACCGACCCTCCGGTATGGGTGGGTAGTGGGCCGACGTTACTGCCGCCAACGCCGCCACTGCTATTTTTTTATGTGTCCGTAGATTATACCAAGTCACTTGGCGGAAAAATGATTGGAACAGGGGGCCGTCTACAAAAGCTGCCCGGTTGATGGCAGTCTGTTCGTTGTATCGTGGCCTACGATAGAGCAGCTTTCAATAGGCCCGGCTATAGCGCGAGCAGCTGCAATAATTGCCCTAGATAATGAGAGCTGCTCACCCCGCTGGAAAATGTCACACCGATGCGGTTGGAAAACACGCCTGTTGAGGATAGATTATTTAACGGGCCTCCCATGATGAAAGGATCGATTCTGTCCCTACATATAGCCGCCGGTATTATACAGTATTTTAAAATTGATAAGCGAGCGGAAATCAGTTTTTAAATTTACATGGTACACTGATCAGCACAGCCTATAGCCTGTGAACTCTATGAATGTGTTTCCTTTATTAAAGAAAAAGAGATTGTGAATAATGAGACAGGGAATATAAATTGCGGACGACCATATAGAGTCGGGATAATACAGAACTGATTCCCAATTCCCATCCCTTTACGTTAGCTTCCACCCACTCAGATTGACTCGCCCCGCACTCGCCTTCAACCCGACCCCTGCTCGCCGCTCACAACGGGGCCGACGCCCAAGTCAGGGTTGGCCGCCCCGAATTCCCATCATGCCCGTTGATTTACGCCCTCTTCTGGACAATTTCAAAGCCCGTAAGCATCGACCAATTACCGAGGTGCGCTTCGTGAGCAACTGCTGAGCAACTTCTGAACTGTTCGCAAAGACCAGCATCTGGGCTCTGAACACAAGAGACGACTACCATTATTGCTACTACCTCTACCTCAGTATCACTACCCTTACCATCAATGCCAAGACTGATAACAGTATGGAAGAACTGTGGTAACTAACAGAATGCGGAATAACATTATTTAAAATGTACTATGAATACCAGATATCGGGTACCTAAATCATTCATTCTACTGACACAACTACTAGGCATATCACCATCCCAATGCCATGCCAATACTACTATTATCAGCACCAACACAATTACCACCACAAGATTTTATCAACCAACTTATATGGTGCTTCATATGTGAAACCTTCCAAAACCTACTTCCTTCTCCCCTGTTCCGAACACATTTTTCGTATCCCTTCCTAAAAGCATTTCAGTGAAGTGGTCCCCATACTCTGATAGCTTTTTGAATGGACCTTTTATGACAGATCAGATCGCAAGGTCCCCCCATACCCTGATTGAAATACCCAAACCAAAGTTCGACTTGAGTAGGAGCGAAGCACGTTCGAAACCGTTAGTTACTTGTCACCTCCATACTATTTCCATACTACTTCCCAACGACCTCTTCTATTCTGCCTTCTTTAACACCACCTACCAACTGGTAGTCGCCCGCCTCCCAAATTATTTAGGACTATTTGTTGACTATGTAAGGATTGCTTCCTAACCTACTCTTGACTACCCTATCATTATTTGCATACTTTCCCCAAGCTTCCTCTTGACCATCTGCAACAAACCATAGGGACTTTTAGCTTAACATAAATAAATAACCGTCACTCCAGTATGAATAAAAGTTTTACATTTTTTATGTCTTAAAGCTCATCAAAGGAATATTATATCTCCAAATAAAAGTTCAGGATTATCAAATATATTGGGAGGTGGAAGATGGGCTTACTTATTCCAATATCCAAAAATGGTAAGCTTCAGAATATCACAAAATGGCGTCCTATATACAGTCTGCAGACGGTTATATTCTCAGCATCGCATTATGCTCAACTCGTTAAATCGAACCTCCAAATAGGCTTAGATAGTGGTGCAGTACTTAGTAGAAACCGAACGAGAGTTAGACTTGACAATGTTTATGCCACGATGGGCAGGTCGTGTATTACTACACGAGGCGTAGCCGAGTGTAGTGAGGAACAGACCTGACCAGAGTGGCATAGACACTGACAAGTCTAACTCGAGTTCCGTTTCGTATTTATCCTACCCCGTCTCTGCTTTTGTATTACTAAAAGATGAATATTGACTCAACGACCAACAGAACTTTTTTCATAGTAGCTGACATTCTGCTCTCTGATTGGTCAATAATGTTATTACTCTAGTGGCATAAAAAACACGGCCTGCCACATAAAATTTGCCTATGTTAAGTCTATGGCGGTTTTTTATTAGGGGTAGGATAAAAATAGTATCACGATCACCTCGCAGAAAACTTAAACAGTATGATGGTACGCCATCCCACGGGAGTATGCACACCTACCCGACCTTCAGTGATTTGTAGTGATCGTTCGTTGAATGAAGTGAAGAATTGTAGATACCCATAGTGTCTGAGTTGACTCAGAGCTGACATTGAGACAATCATAACAAAAAGTATACACTCCAAGTGCTTTAAACTAAGTCAGATAAGATCATGTCTTACACAGCAAGTAGCTAGAAAAATATATGTTTTGGCAATATGCCCTTTCCTAGATTATTGTTCCTCCTTATTCAATGGCTCAAACAAGAATGATATTGACAAATTACAGTTGATCCAAAATGGGTCTGGAGTATCGATCAAGGCATGTTCATTCGCATACAATGTAAAGGAGCTCCATATAATAAATGAGGTAGACTAACTTCACTATAGAGGTAATATGCTATTGTCATGCAGAAAATCCAGAGAACTTGGATCAAAAGATCAGACCTACTCGCATTGATAACACGGTAAACGGTAAAAGCATAAAAAAATAGTCCTTACCAAAAGTCGACGTGGTGTAATGGACATGTATTGTAGAACTAACCTCGCATGAGCTGGATATTGTGACCAAAAAGCGTCGAAAATAAAGGTTAACGAAATGTACTCACGTTTCGATCGGCGTAGATAAACCATCTATCCTATACCATTCTTATCACCATCCCTGTATTATTACTATGTAGCAATACATGTCGACATCGTGAAGGTGTTTTATTACTTGTGTGATAGCATATAACACATATTTGATGTACTTTATTGGGAACTGCCAGTGGAGGATCGCTTTATCTAGTAGAATTGGTTGAAAGAAAGGGAAAAAATCTCTTGGTTCTCCCCTAACTACAACCTGACCACCCTTACTATCTTGACAATCTCACAAGTATTTCCCTACCATCTCTTCTGACTAATTCTCGACTGCGTCTTCATTTCGACTCGTTCCAGGTCATCCTTTGATTTCAACTCCAACCATTTCCAAACCCCGTCTTCCTTATTCATCTGCTTCCTCTGTGATTGCTCCCGGACCCCTGACCGTATTATTTCTTTACCACCCCATACCTCACGTGTGAGCATCTCATGAGCTTTTTAAGCTGCCCCTGGAATGAGGTCATATTGCAGGACGGCACGTTCTCATTGTTCCATCCCGGGCCGACAACCATTAACCTCGTCACCCCGAGTAGCCCATTAAGCCCAAAGACATCAGTTCATATTTTGTGTTTTTGAAGGGACACGACGCGTGTTGCATATATTTGAATGCGTTTCCTTTTAACCCATTTGCACAGTATAAACGAGAGTGGAAATGTTCCGATGAGTGCCATGTGGATACATGGATAGAGTGCAGAGATACTCATGGAATTATCGATTCCTGCATCTGATCAGTATGTCATATGTGGATGCCATTTACATCTTGCAAAGGGCAATGCAAAATCGAAAACTTGTTTGTCATTTAATGATTCAAAGCAGACGGACACTGAGTAGATGCGAATTAACAGGAAAGGCACTAGGAATCCAAATGGCTCATTTATCGAGCTTTATGGTGCGCCCGAGGATACAACGATACACGTTGGCGCTAGATCACAGCTCTCTTTGCTTTGTCTATTATATTAATAGTCACGAGACATTGTGTTTCTATATGAGGGACCCTTCTTGATCTATCTAAAGCTAAACATGTCCCTTTTACTTAATGGCCGTGTCTTTCCTTTGCTAGTACACTTGAGTTGAAATTCAATTTTAATGAATGGGATGCGCTTCCAATTAAGAGAATTAGACTTTTCAATTTATCCCTGCCGGCTTATATTTAGTGTTATGCATTCTGATGCGTGTATGTATATGTATGTCCTCTAACAACCTAATATGATATATGCCAAAGCAACCTCCCACTTCTCATTATCTTTGAATCTGATTATGATTTTCTTTTTTTTTTCTGTTGGGATTTCTCCGCATTCTTGCACGTTTAATAATCAACCCAGGGAAGCTTTTATAGGCAAAGAATATTGGCATAAGAAATGCAGTATTCTTTATTACGCATTAATGGAAATAGAAGCGGCAAATGTAAAAACCTTGTATAATTCAAACCATTAGGTGTACTTCCTGAAAGCCTTGCTGCTTACTTTATGCATATTCAAGAGGAGTTCTGCAAGGTCTGCTTATACAATCCTAATGTAAGGATTAACTGTTAGCATCTCAGATGGCTGCAATGGTTACGCACAATTAATGGCCAGACAAACCAAAGTAATCAAAGTAAATCAGAGAACATTGCTTCAGCTCTGTCTGCCAGGGACATCGACTGCACACATGTTCTTATTATTCTCCCTCTTACAAAGAAAACATGAAAAAAACATTTCAAATGTTTTAGCTTCGGAGACTCCTCTAACGGAGTGGTCATTGTAGTCCTAAACCCTGGT
Organism: Alentia gelatinosa; assembly: GCA_950022655.1. NCBI lineage: Eukaryota > Metazoa > Annelida > Polychaeta > Phyllodocida > Polynoidae > Alentia > Alentia gelatinosa. The sequence continues at coordinate 73,989,980 of OX465581.1, forward strand.
AGATTAACAATGCATGACGATCTTTTGTCCGATAGGCGCAACACACAAATACCCACTCGGATTATGGTGTTTAGTATCAGGTGAACACGGGAAATCCTACATCCCTCTTTCAGAGAACTCATTAGCTTTTAAATTTCAACATCCTGATAATAAAACCTTACGACCGGGATTAATATGCCTAGGATTTACCCTGTTACTAAGGTAGATCTATCACTCACTAACACACCCACCTTCACGTGCACTCTCCAGCACAGGCCGTCACTCTCACGCCACTACTCAGGCCCTCAGCCTGTCGGGTGTCAGGTGTGGTTTGAATTAAAGGTGGGGGTTTGATATATGATAAAACGTCTCTGCCTGTACCACACTTTATTTCACAATGAGCCCACGCCCGCCTCCCAGTCCTGTGTCAATATGGCGCCTCCTCCATCAAGGCTTTTTGCTATAACAGACAAGGCGTGCGCCCATTTTTGCCCACGCCCATAACGAGGTTAATGTGCGTGTCGCCGGCCTGTTTGTTATTGGGGCGCCAAGGCCGCCGCCCAACCGACACCTCCCGCTACATACACTTAATTACCACCAGCCACCGGCCTAGGGAGCAGCTTTGAGCAGGGTACAAATCACCTCAGAGCACCACTCGGTTAGCTCCGAGCAGTACCGAGCAAGCCCAACTCCTCTAAAGTCTTACCCACCCGGCCCTATACTTCAGCTTAGAACTTCTTGAAGTAGTATTGCGCAGTAGGTAATGATAGTATCGAACAGTACTGGGAGAACTGAGCGCTTCCACGCAGGCCCCCGAGCTTCTCAGAGGGTTATACTGAGCAACTCTAATGGAAGACTGGCGCGCCGCGTAGCAGCCAAACGTGGAGTTACGCGGCAACCGCTCTACTGTGTCTAGCCCCCATGTTGGCCAGTACCACGCAACTTATTGGTTAAAATGTGGAAAGGGCAACAACGACCGACAGGTCACGGCATGGTACGCTGTGTTTAACACGGGAATAATAGGGTTGAATGACGGTATTACACAGTCCTACATCCCAAGGTTAAGCTACAGTTAGGCGCTCTCAATTCTTTAATAGCTGTAGATGTTCCACCTCATTGTGTCCTATTCAGAACTGACATGTGTAATTGGATTTACATTTACCCTATTGTATTTCCGGTGGTGTTATGAATGTTAAATGCCGTGTTCTATGGAACAAATATGGTATCGAATTTTATTAAAATTTGTTTTTTTCAATACTTGTTCACGAATATCACTTAACCATTTCGACAAGGACCAGGACCTGGAATATTACAGTATAAGACGATGCTTTTCCTTGTGGGGCCACGAAGTGATTGGACCAATATACAATATGGTTCATTCCCTTGGACAAACTGCGCGGCCGTTACACTAATTCACAGCCACAGGTAATCTCTGTCTGTCACCTTCGAAAAAAAGACCATATAAATCAGCCCTGTTCTTGTCCAGAGCGGCAAGCTGTTCGTGATATCGGTAGCGACTCGCCCCGCAGGAATATTACCTCTCTGGTGATTTGCTTGTATGACAATCAGCCGCAATCACGCTGGAGGTTGGGTGAGGGCGAGCGCGGTTTGCCTGGACGTACCCTGTGTATGTGGAAAGGTGAAGGCAAGAATTGAAGGGAGGCGGTCATAAGGTGATGTGTGTATCAACCGGTGGTCGACTCCGCTGTGGTCGGTCATTGGACACCGCTAGCCCGCAATCAGAACGCCAGGTGTAATGTGACTCGGACGAGGCCAGGACGCCTCCGCATGGCTTCCACTCTCCAGGCACAGGTCCGGGCCCCCGCAGGTGGGTGGGCGGAGAGAGGCGAGAAGCACGCCGAACGGACAGAGACAGGGGCCGCCACATTACGCCCAACTCACCCCACCCACCCCCAGTGAAGACTCATCTAGATACCTCTGAGGAAAGGTCCGAGTGAGACAGGAAGGGCAGCTGGAGGAGTCCGTATTGGGGAAGGCACTCAATGAAGTCCTGGTTAGAGAAGGGCAGTGGGGATGGTAGGAAATGTTAGTTGGATGGGAAGCAGTATTGGATGACAATGGCTGGAACGTAGAAATCTTGGGCGATGGCCAGGGACTGCTGTGCTGGTGGGTTGACGATGAAAAGGACCGGATAAACGGGGTATGTGAGAGAATTCTAGTAGAGGGGGAGGGGAGATACTGCGAGGATGTCCAATTGTTTCTGGTGTGCCACTCCTCGATAGCCGTTAGTTGTGACACAAGCTCAACTCTAGGGTGGTCTGGTAAGAAGATACGTTTAGTAGGATAGGCGTATACCAAAGGTGGCTGTAGAGCATACCTAAATTCTTATTTCCGGATCCCTCTAGACAAACTAGCTGACTTCCAATGAGATAAAATAGTGTAAAGATTATTCCTTGTGGGTTTCATTTTGTAAGAGATCATTAATTATTGGGTATATCACGAACGTGGGTGACTATTCCTTCAATACCAGAACAAAGTTGGAAGCTATAGTCACATGTCCTTAAACCCGTGTACGTCATTTTTACACCAAACTATTGAAGTAACATGGTAACAGCCAAGATGCAATCAGCCATAGGGCAATTGCCGGTGAGCAAGACTCAAATGACGTCCTGTGGTGCTGAATACAATCCTATGGACAATAGTAACATGTGTTTACAATAGACACTACAGTCTAGAGAGGGAAGAATGGAGTAGGACGGGCCGTCTGTCTTTCACCTTTAAGGCTTTATCGTCGGTAGCGGAGTCCAAGTGAACAATCGAGTTATCAGGATAACAAGGTTATCTGTGTATTAGCATTTTCTACTTATCACATTATCAATTCTGTATTGTGCCAGCAGGCATCTTACTGCCGATCCACCCTGTGTGGCTCTATGTGTGTGCAGCCTAAGTTAAGTTCGTGGAGCTGGGCTTCTTAACATGCAGTCCTTGCCGGCCCCACAACACCCCGCTACCCACCCACCTCATCCTTTCCCACCCCAGGAGATGCGGCCGCACGCCGAGAGGGTATAAGGAGGGCCAAGGTCAGACCCTCTCCATAACCTCCTTATTGAGTGCAGTTTATGTCCGATCTCTGACGACCACCCCCCTGGGGACGACCATCTCCTGGCCGTGGTCAGTCTATGGTCCATTCAGGCCGGCCCTAAGTGTCAGTGACCAGCGGTCAGACAGATGGGTCGGCGTGCTCTGACTGCCAAACGTCAGACACCAGCCAAGAGGGCGCGTTTCCCACGGTGCCCACATCCCCAAGCTGCCCCCAAGCCTCTCCTCCTAGTTCTGGCCATGACATGGGCCCCTTCTCTAACACCCTCTGTGGTCCCCTTCTGTCCCAATAGCTACTCCGTCGGTTGGAGGCGCCTCACAACCTGTCAGCCTCACAAACCCAGTTTTTTTCCTAAAGACGCCCCTCCCTTTTTTCTAGACCGCAAAATCCGGGAGCCTAAGAATAGAACCCCTTTCAGTGACACTATCACACTTTCCCAGTGCAGCCATCGCGACTATTTCTAGAGATGGGCAATGTGCCGTTCCCAAACAGATCCTGTCTGACTTTGCAACACAACTGAGACGAATAAAAGATTTTAGATAGAATACAAAAAGTGAAAATAGCTTTACATTTTTAGCCTATTTAGAATATTGCCTATTTTAAGTAAAAGTAAAATCAAGTGTGTTTATATGATTACCTTTGAATACTTTTAAGACAAATTATATTTTTCATCAGTGCTACATGGTACAATTTCCAAATTTGGAACTGTTGAACTTTCTTTGAATTCATCATCTACCTCGGTTCGTGAAAGCTCTTAAATGTACCCACTAACATACCTTCCCAACAGTCCCATTCGTCCCCTTTACCGCAGTCGATGTAATACCACACACAGAAATTGGCACCCTATACAGCCAGCGCTATATTGCAGTCGGGAGCGGCTCCAAGATGAAGGAGCACCTCCTACCAATAATACAGCTAGGAGAAAATAGACATCATGTAATCCCCCTCTATTCACCATGATATTTGCCGATCGTAGAACCAGCTTAATTTGTCTAAATGCTCGGGTGACCTATAGACCGCTCACGGTTCTACAGGATGTCAGGCAATCATATAATCTGCTAGTGGTAAAGTAGATTTGGCCTCGCAGCCTCTACTGACGTTTGGGAATTAGCAGACGCGACATTCACCTTCAAGAGAGAGTTTCCCCAATGGAGGTCAGAGGACGAGACTGGGAGAGGGGAGAAATTCGCAGGGTCAATACACAGGGACGTTGGCCAGTGGGAAGGGATGGGGTGGGGCTAAATAAGAAAACGGGGTTATAAGCAGGGACTCCTGCCCGACTCATCTGACTTATTGATCAACACGAGAAATGTTGACTTTCTCAGTAAACTGACATAGTGGGCCTCGGGGGCGAGGTGCTCCTAATCGCTCGGAGCTGCTCGGTGCCTCTCCGTCAATAGCCGCCGCCCGTATTATGATGGTTGGATCATGAATTATTCCGGTTGTGTAATTGATGAAATTGATTCGCCCGGCCAGTTAGTTCTCTTGTATGTGGAGTGCATTCAACGATGCTATCAATCAATGATGGGTGTAAATATAAACCTTGAGGCGCTTTAATCTTGAAATAAACGATTCCACCTTGTACCTGTGTGATGTGTAGACTGAGAGAGATATAGTAGTACATCGGTGTTGGGAGGTGCACCCTCCTTGGTGGACTATTGAGAGTGTGGTTTAAAAGCAGGGTGCACACAGAATGAATGTTTAATAGCATGACGCTCCCTCTGGCGCACTTAACAGTAGGACTTTATACCCCTCAAGGCATTCAGCACCACCTTGGAAAAAAAAGAACCACGTGAGCTATGTTGTTATTTAATTGGATTTTACATTACACACAGTGCTAACGATACCTAAACAGGCGATTCTCTGGGGGCTGGATATTATAGCTCCCAGCTCTGTGTGCAGATTGTCCGGTATGTATTATTCAGACACGGTTTATACAGGTTCCTTATCTAATCTGATAATCTGTATGTGGAACCATATAAATCCAGATGTACGACTCCGGTAACAGCTATTAGCTGTTCAATTGAGAGCGTGGTTCGTTCATTGCTTATTAGGCTTTAGGGATATACTACCGTCTAATAATGATTACGAAAAACTACACCCCTTCTCTCCTATAGCCTCCTATTCAGCAAGCAATGCACTGCACGCCACAGTGAAATAAAGGCCATTAATTAGCCAGTCTAATGCTACTCTCTACCTTTCCTTGACAAACACTATTCTATCACGGGGAGCAGCTCAGACTGGGGCTTTTGGCCGACATGTAAATAGGCCACCGAGGTTCGGATGAAATCAGGAGGGAGCGCCAATCGAATAAAGATTATTGCGGTTGATAGATGAGACCGGCCGGAGCGTCCAGGGGAGGATGAAATGTGTGTAATTGCGACTCATTGGGAGAGTCAGGTGCTGCACCCCATTTGACGTCTTCTGGGCTTTTATTGACCCTTAATTACCGTAATCCCCCTTGTGACTTCTCGGGCGAAAAACACTATTTTGCAGCTGGTGATCCCACCATACACACACGTGCCGTGAGCCTTCCCAGTGGTCGCCCTGACATAAAACTAACCTTCCCCGTCCTCAATTTGCAAGGAATCTCTATTTAACGAGGTGTCTTTCGACGTGGTTCATTGGTATGTGGTCAGTGGCTGCGGGAACCGCCCATCTCCTCTCCAGGCTGAGTTTGGAGGGGGAAGGGGCGGGGTATTGGTGGTGAGCTGGTAACGAGGGACGAGATGGGAGGTACTTCTCCGAGCTGCTGTTAACATAGCCCGCTATACCAACGGTAGAAGAGACGGGATGATGGCAGAGGGAAGGTATGTAAGACAGGGATGGAAAGGGAATAGAGGGAATATATTCTAAAGACACTGCAGGAATGAAAGTATAAGAAGGGTAGAATCTGCCAGGGAGTTTTTCCGAAGGTACATGTATATGGACGGTGTGAGGAGATAATAGAATATGGGCATTGGCGAGGGGATCATTGATGTTGATAAATGTAGGGAAACAACAGAAGTATGCAACAAAACGTAGTTTGGCAAGAGGGACAGATATGAAATTGACTGTGCGGGGAATCATAAGTACAGGAGCACACATTTTTTCGGGTCGTCGAGGAACTGCTGATCGAACTAAAGATCAGACTTTGTGAAGATTGGATAGAATAGCATGATAAGAGGAGAAGGGTGTGATGAAAGACAAGGTGGGAAGACCTAGAAGGGAGCTAGAGAGCTCAGCCCGAGTGCCGCGGAAGCTTACGGCCGCCAGGCTCGCTTTAGGGAACGGGTAGGCGGGAGGGAAGGTAGGCTTAGAGAGTCTGTAGTGGGGATTGACAGAGCGGCTGAGCGTGCTGATGAACGACAGCTCCGGAAGTACTAGGGACACGGCTTCCCCTTCAATGGTGACAAACAAATAGGAATATTCACACGGCCCACTGCGGCATCCATCATGGCGGCCCTGATGAATTATGCATGACGTCACACCCGCCAAGCCGACCCTGCCTGGCGCGCGGCCGTTGCGGCCGGCTTTATTTCATTGAGAGTCGCTGCTATAAGTGGCCACCAACAGGCCGTGATTGTGAGGGTGTGTGCGTGGGGCGAGCAAGCTGGTACGGGCGGGAGAGATGGGGAAGGGAAGGGAAGGGAAAGGAGTGCACGCAATCAGACGCGAGCACCTGATTAGGACTCCATCTGCGGACACAGTAAATATCTGAGCAGCTCGGTTTCCTGTAATCCAGGATCTGTTTGAGTTGTTGGCGATTAAGCAGCCCGGACAGAGCTACTGAACAAATATTTAGTAGCCCCAGCAGGGACGCGATGAGCGGCTCAGTGTTTTCTTAAACACTACCCGAGCTGCTAAGTGTTGTCTTACCTATATGCCAACACTAAACAGGAAGAGGTGTATAGTATAGGGCATTGTGCATTACGCAGCGTGGCGCTAAGTGAATAGGACGGCGGCTGTTTATATGAATCTAAGTCTAAGGCGAGCTGCTCGTAAGCGGAATAGCACATTGGAAGTGCGCCGAGCGACTCGCCAATAGCTGCTGCAACAATGCAATTCTGATGTACGACCAGCAGCAAATGTGGAAAATAGGGCGTCATTATGGGGGAACGAGGATATTGTAGCTTTTACATTAGGACCTTAGGGTCGACCTGCCGAAGATTCGGGCAATCATATACCACCACAGAGCAAACCGTAGCGGTTTAAGTGCCCATTCGCCGTGGCCGGGGGGAGAGGCCGTAAATCCTCTGAATTCCATAAATACCTTGAGATATGGCTTCCCCCGGCCACACAAAAAACATATTTTCCTCGAGGCCATTTAGTCCTTCACCGCAGAACAGATCGGGAATGGACGCCATTCATCAAAACGCCAAACAGCCACACTATCGAATAGATTAATCAAATTTTCATTTCGGATTGAATGGAAAGTAATTGACTTTGACTACCTGAGAATGTATCTAGCAGGAGCTCATGCGTGCAGGACCACTACAACCCTGGTACACCTCTACCCCCACCCTCTTTACCCTCACGAAGCCAGGTACCCTTCAACGCCCACTGATAGTGCAGGATGCCAGGTGGGGCGCCAAGCAAGCAGGTTGCTGGCCAAAACAACACTAACCAAATTATGGCGTATGATATTGAAGTTTTCGTTTCGCGATAATTCACTTAGCACCGGCCATTACATCGGCACCGATTGAATTATGTTGGTGTAGGGGCGGCTCCGGGGCGTTTTAAGATGCACCCACTCCCCGTGTGGGAAGCTATACGTCAAACTACTTGTCAGTCCAGCAAGCATTGCTTCCCCACATCCGCCGCCACCTACCATTATTCCACGTTGATCCGGGCCAGAAGGCCTCCATGGCATTGGTTACAAAGCAAGGCCTAATGAATGCCAGCTGCTCTCAAGGCCTCCTGTTTGCATCGAATCAAAGCGGCTTCAGCTGAAGCGAAACTCCATTACCTCCGACGTTTTTCGCCAGAGGATTGGTTCCACCGGCGAATCGGAGATGGCATTTTTTCCGGGGGAGGGGGAGGTCGCCTTTTCTCAGGACTGTAATGCTTTGTTTTTCCGGTGGGGGGGGGGGGGGATGAGTGTGTGGAGGGCTGGGGAGGGGTCGCCGCTGGGCCGACCAGTGGATAACGACCCTCTGTGCGGGGGAAACAGAGAAACGGTCCTCGTTGCAAAGTGCAATTGGATAACGGAATGGGATGGGCCAGGAAAACAGACCGATGTATTAAACCACAGTGCGCTCATAGAAAATTACCGCAAGAAATTGAGCATATTGAATAGATTATGTAATTAGTACTGATGCTACCACTACGTGCAGGTGACATCAGAGTTGAACACCTCTAGTGTATAGCTTCATCAATAATCACGAAAAATAGCGTCTGATATATCCTTAGGTCAATGAACTAAGGTCAATTTATATTTCGCCTTTTATATTTCATCATTTATCTTATCATGCTATTTCACCATGCGCTTTGCCCTACTTTTCTAGGATCTTATGATCAATCAAAATTATCATAATCAAAATAGAAGCCTTAATAACGTCTGGAAATAGGAAGGTTGTTAGCCGCAATTCTTCCGGATCTAGTGATCCGTCTTCATTTTTATCGGTGCAGTGTCTTGCTGAATTGATGTCATTTCAGTGGTACTTTTCTGTCCAAATATTGTTATCGATTATAAAGCATACTAATTAATCAGGGAATAGACATGCCTACATTCTTGAACACTGTTAAAGGACTTTTAGAACATCCCTTTTTAATCTATGTTTTGATTCAAGTATATGAATTTACCCATAAATCTCCCAATGTACTGTAGCCTATATTTTGGTGATAGATTTCAGAGGTTTTAATCAATATCTTAATTAATATAGGTACTTTATAACCCGTTTCCCATCGAATCCCAGTTGTAAATGGGCATTGATATTCACAAGTTCTTATAACCCTTTATCCGTATTCTATCTAACCAGCTAATCTATTGGGATATTCCTAATTCCTTCTTTTCTGCACATTCGGCGATGCCCCTTTGATGTTTGCCTCTATAGATTAACTAGTACCTAGCCTGACGCGTATACTGTCCCCTACTGGATCATTGCACAACATATCGCAGCTTAGGTGCCTTGAGCTTTCATCTCCAGAGCAGAATTTGGCAGGAATGTAGAAGATAGGGTGGCGGCCAGAACATGAATATTTAATCACCATCATCATCTAGCCATCGTTAGGCAATCTAGGAAATGCCCTCGCGCCGAAATTTTACCCTTCCTTCCAGGAATCCAAATCACCCCGTCTTTCTTAGAAATGTCCATCTTAAAATGTCCCCCATGTCCTTCAATCCTAACATCAATGTCCCGATCTGACTCATGACGAGGTCCTAACTCGCTCATCGGAGGGGAGTGTCCCTTGGGACAATGTCCAAAGGGCATTTTCAAGGTGAAAACCAGGAGCATGTACATGTCTATATGTAAGAGAACCCATTATATATATATATATATATATATATATATATATATATATATATATATATATATATAGACTCACGTACTAACCGCTAATGCTACTTCTATAATATCTTATAAGGCGTTTGAATGGACGTGATGCTTCTTTATTAACTATAGGGTCGATTTCTATAACCACTGTAATTATCCTTTGTGTTGAAGTAACAGAACTCATCAGAAGTTATTACCATCTATACCAGAAGAGGAACGGGCGCCGTAAATGCCTCAGGGACCAGTTAGCGTTAATACAGTGTGTTTATCCTGTTCAGACCCTGAGCGACTGCTTCTTAGCAGAGAAACGCGATATTAGATTGCGCAAATTACTCCCATTTTAGCCTTAATTACATTGCGATACGATGTGCTGTGGGCGTTTCCTAAGCCTAAGCCACATAATGGCTAAATTGTTGGAAATACAGGAATCGACGTTAACATGCATTAACACATCATCCGACAATAACGTCCACTGAGTTGCGCTTTCAACAGAGAGATTTTCTCTAGATTGTTACATACGTGTAAAATCCATATCTCCTTAGTCCTAAAGGCAGATACAAGCCCTCTATTCTAGCATTCTGCCACTGCGTTCAGTGGAATGGAAAGGCAATATTCAATTTAATTACGAGATATGTACGCCTCTGGCGTCCCCATGACCGTGTTTAAATGGCTGAACGGGCAATGCCTCTTGTAATGCAAACAAAAAAGTGGGCAGAATGGATCTCTCTTTAAAGGTGCTGGCTATATGATGGGCACTAATGGTGTTGCCTTTCTTCTTGTATTGGCTAAATCAGCCAATGTCGGCTTGGTCTGGTCCCATGGTGTATTGTTATCATCATAACCCTCAGGATCTCTTAACGTCTTGTAGAACCCCACAGCCCTACTTCTCCACAGCAGTACCTCTCCTCGCACAAACTGATATAGCACAGACAGGTTCATGAAATATGTATGATACCTTAGTCATGATGGAGTAGCTTCTTGTCCCCACATGTTTCCTATCGGCGATGATATATGAGCACGTTTTCTCTGTGTGTCCCTATACAGCTGTTTAAAACTACATTCCATTGCACCGACTGACACGCATATAAAACATTGGTTATGGAGCTCGTTACAACTTGTAGAGCAATATTGATGTCTTGGTTATGATGGTTCTATACAGGCCTCTATCCCCAGGGAGTTGGAGAGGGTAGAGGACTGGAGGGGTAAAGGTGTTCACCTGTCATCCGCGGGGAAACGGAGGATAAATGCACTGGAGGAAGAACAAGTTTGGGTACTCGCCTACGGTTTAGGAGGTCCAGACCGATACCATGCCTTTTCCTCCAGGGCATGACAGATCCTGATAGTAGTCTCGCACCCCCACCCCCTTCTCACCCACCGTCGGAGTGTGTGCGGGCGGGTGATGGTGGTGTGGGGAGGTGTCAGCGGCAGAACGATAAGAGAATCAGCGCTCCCTCACCTTCACCCACCCTGCTGTCAAGGATCACAAAGACAAGCCAGTCGCGCCTCCAGACGTTTATGGGGGTGTGGTGTGGGGCTGGAGGGCGGGGTTCAGGGCAGGAATAGGGATGATTTGGCGCCCTGGAGGCATGCTGACAGACTGAATAGATGAGGACATTGCCACGGGTGACGGAGACGACTTGCCACGATTCAGGCTGGGTGACGATAAGCGGGCCGCGGGCGGGAGGGGGGGATCTTTGAGAAAAAAGGTCAAAGGTGGCGTCAGGGGTAAGGATGGGGAGGCGCGGGAGATCGGTTTAATCCAGCTGCCCTTAGGTGATGATCCGTCGTCATCCGGACAGGATTAGCGGTGGAATGAAGACGGCTTTGGCAAGTGATGTCCAGCACTCTCCTGACAGCTACCGGGTCTCTCTCAGCATACCAGTCCGTTGTTCCGTCAGTACCCCCACCCCCAGGATGCCACCTTTCACCATAAGAAGTTACTCCAGCAGATGCCATGCCCGGAGTGCTGACCGGGTAGTGATTGATGGCTGGGCTATGGGTAATTACCGCCAAGCGTGATCAATCCGTGAAGCGTTGCAATAGGTCATTGAAGCATGCGCCACCAAACCTCATCTCTGTCGATCGATTTCAATGTCAGACATGTGATCGGAAAATGAATCATTTTTAGAAAAAAAAGACTGAAACAAAAGAAAATGTAACAACAATACTAACCTCCAGTGCATGTGCCACCACACTTGGAAGCACCGTGGCAGCAGCACATCGGTTTTCAATGGTGCGGCTGGTAGTGGTGTGTCTATTGTTGGTCATAGCTTGGATCTATTCTCTCTAAATGCTTCGTGAGTAGGGGGCTCTGCACGGGGAAGGGCTAGGGGCCGGGTTTGTCCTCCAGGCCCCGGCCGTCACACGCCTCTTCCAGTGCGCCTAGTCAGTGCCGCCTAAACGCCTGACGCGCCCTCTGTGGGATTGTCGTAGAACTACGGTCGTCCCCGCCCAGATCAATGACCCCGGTATCGATCGGCGCACACAGCCTCCTAGACTCGGCCTAAATCCGCGCCTACAGGCTCACAGGCCTACAGGGAAATTCTCTCTGCATTGTCATTCAGGACTTTTGTGAGGTGTCTAGTAACTGGAGTCACGCCCCGGGAGGGAAGAAGCATGTCGCTCCAGTAGCGTGTGCTTGGAGTAGGGTGAGGGAGTGTGCCGGGGACACCGCCATCCAGCCTGAATCCGCCTGGAGGAGGGAGCGTTCAGCCTGTGGGTTGGCTGGCCGGGCGGGGAGGAGAGCAGCTCAGTGCGGAGCAGACATTCGGCGAACTCTCCCCACCACTGGAGCAAGCAGCTCCGGGGGAAGCCATAGCAATAGCGCCGAGTGGAAGGAGCTGCTTCCTGTCACACGAGGAGCTGTCAGTGACAGAGGTAGGAGTGTGACTAGCTGTCACCTTCACAGGAGGAGCTGCATTGATAGGAGTAGTATTATAGTAGGAGGAGTTCAGTGAATTACATTCCTCTACATCCGAGAATCCCTAAGATCTAAGCAAACAATTTGTTCTAGCAACAGTGACTCCCACGCGGCAGGAGCTGTGGGATTCCGACACAGTGTGACAGGTGGGGACTGCCTCGAGGCTGTGGTACGCCGACGGGCAGATTGCTTAGCGGTGTCACAAAAACCTCCACGCCTGTCACCTCTCTGAGACTCGGGAAGGTTAGGTGAGTGACTAGGAGCCAGGAGGAAGGACATATTCACAGTACACCCTGACAGGAAACCCTAGATCTCAACCCAACACCATGGTCCATTGTACAGAGAGTAATGCAGCACTGATGTGAAGGGGAAGGTCAATTACTGTATTTACAGTTTCCCGTGTCTCACAGCTAAAAAGAGCGCATCAGCGACTCTCCTAACTCACACTGTAAAAGGAGTATGGACTGAAAATATGTGGACTAGCATTTGGTAACCGATTTCAGAGTGGAAAGCCCAGTGGATACAATTAAAAAGCTAACAGGATAATCTAGGGAAAGGGGTGCGATAATTTAGACCAGCGAACCGATGCTATCCACCGGCCGAGGTAATAGGACTCGTTCCGGGGGCCGCCTTTTTCCCCTTATCGGGCCGCACCAATAGCTGGCGGCCGGCTGTCGGAGAGCGGGTACACGGAGCAGCGGATAGGACAATCACATGTGACACGGCACCCCGTTTAAACACGCGGCGGTATCAGGCACACGACGCCCCCTGGAGGAGACTGGAGGAGGCGGACTGCAGGCAGGCGGGGGCCGACCACGGGCCGTGACGAGCGGGAACGTGTCTGAGCTACCTACAACACCCCACCACGCAACACAGCGGCCCCGCTGACTCCCAGTCTGAGCCGCTCACAGGTCCTACTCGAGCAGCTCAGTCAAAGAGAGGACCGAACAGCCTGGATGTTACTCTCCTTTTTCTGGGCCCATTCCAGCACTTGCTGGCAGTGAGCGGATGGGATGTGGCAGACAGGGACAGCGCCTATTGTGTTGGCCCGTCACCTCCTCTTAATTGGCGAAGATTGACAGAATTAACGCTCCGTCCGTGGGGCGAGCCCGCACCCGACCGAGCTGCTCGCCAGACGGCACGAGAGGCAATTAATAGCCCGGAGAGGGGTTGGCGACCAGTGCCGGGAATCGGCAATGCTGAGGCAGTGGTAGGCAGCCTGCGTGCACACACCTCGTCTCGCCATTGCGGCTAATTGCTTCGGGAGGGCGATAGAATCTGCACCACGGAATATGTGGTTTTAATGAAAGCTGTTGTTTGGCGCGCGCCCGTAGTACCTGGTAGCGCAGTGCTACTCGCTGAGTAGTTGTGAGCTGCTCAGTTTGATGAGTACGCTGTAGTGGCTGTGAGAGTAGGGCAGAAGGAGGGGTAGGTGGTACTGGTGGTGGCGGTGGTGGTGGTGGTGGCGGTAGCCCTGGTGCTCCGTCAGTATCACGCTGCTTATGTTGCCGCCGCGCTCGAGGCTGTCGTAAGCGAACACTCCGCCTTCACACACACACTCACACAAACACACAGACACACACACATGCCCTACACTGGACGCCAGGCCAGCCTTGATCTGAAGCCTTTCTCACATACTACTGACCGATGCGCCTTAGTCCCAATTAGAGGTCGTTTAATGCTGACTTATTGGCGCGCCGACCTGTAGTTATTACAGTGACACATAGCATCGATCGGACGGAGCGGCGTGGTCGAGGTGCTGGCCTGCTGCTCCTTACGTATATAGCACGCGCCCTGCACGGGATCTACCCTCGGACGGACGGACGCCACGCCCAGCCGCCCTCTGTGCACACCCGCACTTCACTCGGGGACAGCAGCAGGAGGGTGCACCACACAGCATTTGCCAGTCAACAGGGATATACTCAACACACACGCGCACAGTCTTCGCTGAAGGAGACCGACCACGATGGCAGTAGAGCGGTCTCCTTAATAGCAAGCTACGCACAGGATTTATATACCTATCTATATCGATATAGTTCCTCATACAACCTCGTCTCAATCAGATACATAATCCAGCAGGAGGGGGTAACCCCGAAACCTATACCTACAAGGACAATGGCCACCGTAGCAGCCTCACAAAGTGTGATACTCTATATGGCACTTACCGTCCTCTCTCAGCCCCTGGTTCTCGGCTTCTACAGAGAGGTGAGTTGCTCTTTGCCATTTGGTGGGTTGTTCATGTCCTTGCCCTACATCCGTGCGCGCTCTACTTACGGGAATGTTCACCCTGTACCTTACTCAGCCATTATTTTCTCATTAGATTATTAAGCTGTTTCTTTTAATGTTTGACCTGACGTATTTGTCTAAATTGGTTGTAAGTTTGCAATATTCCCCAACATATCCTCATACATTGGATGTCTCCCTTTTACAGAGGGACTAACCTCGCGAAATAACTGTGATATCGTTCACGAAGAATGTCATTTTCTCAGCTCCTATGTGACCACCTTTAACAACATTTCATCTGGCTGTCCTCTCTATACTCTCACTTTATAAAACTACATCTATCTAGTAGTATTTGGGCCTACAGCTAATTCTAGAACTACCCTATTCTTCCCGGTTTTTTATTCTGGACAATCTCAATTTGTATTTCCCTCTCCTCCATTTATTTCTCCGTTTTGTGTCTCTCGCCTTCATATACATCGTTCTCCCATCCCTTTCTTACTTTCCTCGATTAATCATGTAGACAAGCGCATCATATTACTATAGTTGCCCATACATAGCCTCTTTTCATCGCTCGCAAGTGTGTGTCAATACAAATGTGTTTCCAACAATGAGCATTTCAACCGAAAGTCAACTTTTTCCCTTCGTTATTCTATCATTATACCTGTACGACTCTTATGCATGTACGAAAAATCATACATGTCTTCAATCCCTCGTCTTTGTGCATCATATAGTTTTCCCTCCCTAATTTTCTAAGTGACACCCTCTCTGTCTCTCAGTCCCTCTTCGTACATCACCCTTTCATATTGCTTTATTCTATCTTTGCTGAATCACATCCACATTGCAGGTTGACATAATATCCTCTGTGCTTTTCTCTGTAGCTTTTTTCTATCCCTTAGTGGGGTTTGTCGCCCCTCCATAGCTTCCCACCTGTTTTCTGCAGATTCCCGCTGCAACACTGTCGCTTCTACCTATCCTTCTATGGCTTGTCAATGCCCCTCTTTTACTTCTCTGTCCCCCACTGGCCTCTACCCTTGTAGTTTCTATCTCTGTCCCTCTCTGCGTCACCTCTATTCCCCGTGGTCTTTCTCTGTCCCTGTCCCCTGTGGCTAGCTCCACCTGGATAACCCAGATAAGACCCTATTGGGTAAGGCTATCGAGGATGTCAGCCCTGAAGGCGTCGTTAATGTTCTATTATCACTTTATGGTGTTTTATTTGGAGCGTCACGGATCTTATCCTTAGTCAGTTCATGTGGGGTAGAGTTAGGTGGAGGTTGCAGTGAAAGACTGTGTTTACGGGAGGTGTGCAGGGCATTTTAAGGCCAGGATCCTCTGCGGTGGAATATGAGAACTGAATCTCATATGATTCATTGGTGATATTAATAAAGGGTAATGATTTCTTATATGAGAGGCATTTAGGAATCGTGATCGGATCGGCTATATGTATGTATACATGTATATATTCTTATATATGTTTTTTCCGCCTATTGCTAATCGGATGTCACATATCATCCTGATTGTAAGGAGATTATATGCCTTAATATGTTCCTCATAAGCAGCCAAATGAACACCTTTTCTGTCACCTTTAGATAGGTATAACATGAATCTTATGAAAACAGGTTTTGCATTTATCACTAATTTTGTTATGGTATGTATCTAACTCGTATAGAAGAGAGGGAATCTAAATTAATTAGACCTGTTTTTTCCAATCGTGATTCACATTCCCGTCAGCACAGTTCTCCCTCGACATCAGGTATTTCTAAACACAGGAATTGTGTCTTGAGTCATTAGGCAGTACGTGACAATAACAAAGGATTTCCTTTGAGTGTTTTTATGTCTGCATGGATTAGCCCTTGCAGACAGGTAATTCAATACAAGACCACCATCTGCTTAGCTTACAAGGTTCATCAAATGCCGAGGTTTATTTTAGAATGTGAAAAACCTGTCGATGGCATTTCTCGATGAGTGTGACGAATATAAGAAGTCATTGGGTCATAGAGTCCCTTCAGGCCATCACAAGCAGGTAGAACAGGATCGTGTTTTCAATTAATATTGAACTCGGCCTGGTATGCTCATTATCTTCATTGTTGTCTTTGGAAATCGGGACTTGTGCTTTCATTGTTGATAAGGCTAAATAGGCAAATAAAGTGTGGGGGAGAAAACACCGCATGGTGGTGCCATTTGACATGCTCTTCACTGCAATGCTCATTCAAGCACTATGAGGTCATATCGGATTGCATAAATACACTTGTCATTTGGCAATCTATAATACAACATGGTTGTACGCGCTATAAACAAAATGCATCCCTCCGTTCAGACAGTTGACAGGATGGTGCTGTTTGCACAGTAGCAATGGCCTCGGTGCGCCTGTCTCAATGGCCGGGTCGCATTGATTAATGCCCGCGTTCAAACCCTGTGTTCTATTGTCGTAACCGATAACACGAGCGATGACGCTGCCCTGCCCCGCTCTCTGCTCCAACCCCCCTCCCTGCCTGTCGTGATGCATACACCACCGACTGGCTTCGTCAATAGTTCAATAGCAGAGGCCATCCCCTCGTGCTGCGCGACCTCCGCTGGTACTTCATAGCACGTGTTGTGAGACGCGCTAAGCTCCGGCTCGCCCAGAACCAGCGGCACTCAGGGGCCGCCATTATTGTAAGAAGTTCATTCTCAGTGGATTCACCCTGGCTTCCCTTTTCCGCTTTTGTGGCGTGTTCTTTTACCGATGTGTGTTGAGGTTGTGTTCGGGGGGTCTGCAGGGTGGAGTTGACTGCGGGCACTGCAGGGAGACTGAAGAATGTAAATGGGTCGGGAGGGGAGTGGGGGTTAAGACTGAGTTTCTGATCAGGGCCATTCAGCCGCATACCCGTGCGCCCTTCATCGGAGACCCAACGATCACTGGGTGTTGGGCCCCTGCTGGATCCCTGATTGACGTCCGGGGATCAATGTGCGAGCTCGGCGGGCCTGATGTGGGGCCCCTGATAATGCTAGGCTGGCCGCCACCCGCTGCCCAGCCTTATACTCAAGGTCAGTTTGCTGGAGCCCGATAAGCCTAGACCCCTTTGACGGCAGTGATTAGTGCTGTCCCCGCCAGCGTTTGACAAGTGGTGATTTCACGCAAGGTTAATTCTTTTCTCTTATGGCTAGCTCCCAGGTCTCCAGCACTGACCGTCTGGCGCCGCTCAGGTCCCCGCCTCCCTTCAGGGTATCAGCTCACTTACATGTACTTAGCCCGATGTGGGTGACTTAAATTAATTTCAGGGCGGCTTCATATTTTTATCAAACGGGTATAGATTTCCAGATTACACGCTGGCGACAGGATTCATATTTTCGGCGAAATAGTTCTCAACAGTCCTGTTAAATAGTCATCCTTTCACCCAGAAAGCTTCAATTGTCACTGGCCACCGAGGTGTACTTGCCACCGGAAGCTCAGTCTGTCTCTACTGTTTTTGCGTCTTTAAAATTCATAAGTAATTATTTCATGATTTTAGTCCGGCATATTCTATTGAGAGCCATATCTCACTGCAAAAAAAATGTTGTACATAGTCTGCTATGGCGATCTGAAACAAAAAAGCGATTGGGTGGCCACAACGTCTTCCTGTCCTTGCCAAGGTTGCTCGCCTCAGTCTGTGATAAACAAGCGCAAGGCGAGGGCCTCTGCGCTAGGGGGCGCCATGCTATAGCGTAGGGCGGGCAGGGGGCGGACGGGCCGGGTAGCCCGACGTCAGCAGCGCTGACTGCCAACCGTGGCGCGGCGAGATAGGACGGCCGTTGATCCTCTCCTCCTCCCGGCCTTCCTCCAGGCAGCCCGGGCCTCAGATACCAGGCGCTAGAGGAGGCGGGATCGGGGTCTGATCCTATCTGCCCGACGCCCAATCCGCCGATATTCCTCAGAGCGAAATTTGCAGGATGAAGATAGTTTAGAGCGCGTGGCGTCTTGAATTTCTGATGCAATATTGCCGATGTGAGCCGTTTCCCCTGCAGACCTCGGTATTTATTACCAGGTTTGGATTTCATGTCGACTGGGAACGGGCATAGGGCGGGTTTTTCTCTTTCTTAGCCCCCACCTTCATTCTCGCCATCGCCCCTCCTCCAGGCATGGGTGAAAATGGGTGGCTGGGCTCAGAACTCGCGCCTCTGGATGTTTCCCTTTGAACTCCAAGTCAAAAGTAATCTACATGAGCAGAATGTTAGTTAAAAAAAATGATGATCGCGATACAAAGAGGGCCAGCTCAGAATGAACGTGGGTAAGGTAAGGGAGGGAGAGAGAGCGCCCTGCCAATTAGCCTGAGTAATAGAATTTGTAATGGACGGCGGCCGGCGGGTACTGCACGGAGATCCTGGCCTCGCCGACGGCCGGTCGAGGTGTCGCCACTCCCATACCTTCAGCATCAGATGTCGGCATTCAGCAGTGAGAAGATAGGAGTCGTGTCATTAGCGGTCAGCTCGGCCCATAGCTCGGCCATGATTAGGGGACCAGCCATCGGCCACGGCCGGAGGTAGGGAAGGAGTCAGGATGACCGGTGCCGGGAGGAAGTGGGAAAGCTGGAGGAGTGAGAGGATATATAGTGGGGTTTTGGGGGTGTTGAAGTGACGGCTTCTGAGAACGAGGTGGTGGTGGTTAGATAGGGTCGGTGAGGAGACCGCAACGCCTAGCCTGGAGAGTGAGTGGTGGATGGATGGTAAAATGGATAGATGGTAGAGCGAGTGGGTGGGTGGGTTGGTGGATGAATTGCTGAGGGGATGGGTGGGAGTGGACTGTAGGGAGGTGGATGTTCGGGAGGCAGTTATAGCAGGGCAGGCCTAATGTGGCTTGGACGTTATAGCACCCGAGACCACGAGGTCACCAGTTGACCACTGGAGCCTACTGGAGGTAATGAGGGTCAGCCAGACCTGGCAGCCGCCTCGGAACATTGCCTGATCAGCAGCCTTGTAGGCAGCCTTAATCTAATGGGCTCTCCTTGGCCCAGCCAAATCCGCTTTAGTCCGGTGCAGCAGCAACGGTGAAGACTGCCCCCCCCCCCCATAGAAGGCACTGCTTTAAAAGTCCATCGCTCTGCCTTAGACTCGCCGCTTAAAACACTAGGGCGCCATCATGAACCTGATAATGGAAAAAGGGTGTAAGACTACGCATGGCTTCATTTAATCTAGTAAATGATATCAGTGCATGAGCATCAGGAGTAGACGCGCGGTTGAGGATGTTTGCAATGCATGCAGAGGAAGGAGGTCAGAGGTCCAGATGTCGGAGTCAGAAACTATAGCCAACCGCTCATTATTAACAATATTCGATCAGCATCATGATGAAAAGTAATACTAATTCACGCAGCTCACCGTACACTCTAGCTATGGAAATAACAGCCAATCTAAGTATTACATTAACATGCCTTGTCTACTAGAAAACAAACAATTTCCCAGTTTTCATTTGCGTGCCAGAATCACTTCAGTTTATTAATTACTACAAAAATTGTCATTTCCATCAGCATTCTGCAGTTTGAAAAGGTTTCCCTTTTCCACTTTTTGCCTCGAAATGCCCGTTAAATTCATGACAGAAATAACATGGATTGGGAGGGAGGGCGTTGCGCACTCTGGATGATTGGGACCGTTTTGCCGTCTTTTAGAACCGCCGGTATGCGTCTGCCAACGGCTTGCTGAGCATATGGCCGCCGGTTGGTGGTTACGGTGCCCACACTGTAGTATCGATGATGGGATTGATGCTGATATTGACAGCCATGTCAGGCTCTGGTCGGTGGACGTTTGGCACCCACCCCTGCATAATCCCCGGGCACTGAGCCCGCTCACAGCTCGTCTAGTCGGACGATCCCCATCCAAACCCCCGCCCCCTTCCCGCTCCCCTGTCTCTGATCACTACCCTGCTTACGCCTCCCTTTAAAGTACCTGTAACGACTAGCCTGCTTATGTGCTAAATCTAATGCCTGTCAGTGACATGTAGATTATGATTTCCCGCTTTACATTTGTATGTATACATATATATATCTATATATGTGTGTGTGTGTGTGTGTGTGTGTGTGTGTGTGTGTGTGTGTGTGTGTGTGTGTGTGTGTGTGTGTGTGTGTGTGTGTGTGTGTGTGTGTGTGTGTGTGTGTGTGTGTGTGTGTGTGTGTGTGTACGTACGTACGTATGTATGTATGTACGTACGTATGTATGTATGTATGTATGAAATATATATAACACAGAACATCTGTCTGTATTATTATGCATTCCCTGGGGGCTCAGCGAAGATGACACTGCTGTTGCATATACTGTCGGAGATGGGTGGATGATTGAACGTGTGCTCTCTGTTGACTCCCGGGCGGGAGGACAACCTGTATATGTGTACCTAGAGCCGCCTAGCCTCAGGGGAGAAAACGCCACCCCGTCATATCGAATCCGATTTTCTGTAAGCTGATATCACTGTTGCTCTCCATCCTAACACGGCCCTGCCAAGCTGCTTTCTTCACTGATTCCTAGGTTTACTTTCTGACTGGCTACAAGAGTGGCTTCCTCACAAGACTTTAGGAGGTTCTCTACTGGTTCGGATCTAAAATGGCTTTCATGCCTACCTCTCAGGGCCAACTTCTTTCTTGGCCTTCGACTACTCAATATGTTTCCCCTCCCTCCTTTGGGAATTCCTACCATTCTTAGGCTTGCCCCAGGCCTACTGCTGAGGCTCAGCCCATCCCAATAGTAAGCTTGTTTCGAGAACCCCTTTGGCCGGATTTATAGGCTGGCTTCTGAGGTTCCCAATGGCTTTTCTTCTCAGTTGGCTTCGACATAAGTTTTTAGATGTTTTTCGGAAAAGTTCGGAGCCAGGTTTTTGTCCAACTGGACATTTGGCTTGCTTCTTTGCAACGTTTCGGACTGACAGCAGTGCGCAGTGCAACGAGGCTCATAGTTAGTGACTGGCTTCCGGGTCAACCTGTCATTGTAGCTTCCACGTGATATATTACACCGGTCTGCGGGCATTCTCCGTCCTCCTGGCCGCCATGTACAGCCGGCCTCAGGTGGCCTTTATTGCCGCGCATTGTTTTGGGTAAGCCTGATTAGGCTACATCAGTTCCAGCCGACTCTGCGGCCACAGTCATTGTAATGAACTAATAATTAAGTCATCACGATCTAATCACTGGATGGTGGACAAACCTAGTGAGATAGTCACTACCAGGGGCTGCTTCTAGATTAGCTGTTCATCTCCCTGTTATCACGCAAAATGTATACTTCTAAAACGGTAGTAGCGTATTCCTGCAAATATTACCTTGCAGCCTCTCAACACCAATATTCCTCATTGGCGGAATCATACAGACATAATACGGAAGGCATACGAACGGAATGGTTTGAGTGTAAAATATGTGGGCGTTGCATTAGGGTAATCGATAGGTTGTACGTAAGGGTGAGGAGTGTTGGGAGGTGGTAGAGGGGGTGGGGTTCTCCGAGAGCGACCACCAGACAGACGTCTGAGATGTCTGTGTGTTGTCCTGGACTAATGAGCCGCAGATCATCTGTGACAGATGGCGCACCGCCTTCTCCCCATCAACGTCTGCCGCTGAAGCTCTCCCAAGGCCCGGTCCCGGTAGCCGATATGGCTTCGCACTGGCGGGCCTTAATGCTTGTTGTTGTGTGTTGCGCACCAGGACTTTTTCCATTTGCCGTGCAGAGAGGATGATACCTGGTACTGTTATTTTTTCTCTTCTACTCACACAAACCCAGCCCCACCCCCTCACTTTCTAGCCTATGGGTACCATCTCCCCTCCTTTGCTTACTCCCACGCTTTCTCTGTTCCCTTCTCAGTCTCTTTCCACGGGCGGTGCCTGCAGTGGGCATTAGCCAAGGTGAATGGTATCCGCGGCGGGCGCTTTCAACATCCATCAGCCCCCTGCAGATGCTCCCCGCTCGTGTCATTGATCAGCGGAACTGACCTACTTAGGACGACGCGTCTGCGCACTGCGTGGCTGGGGCGGGTGTCCTGAGTTGGTGGCGTCTCGATCTATGCCCGGTAACTGAACGTTACATCGATCGGCGTGCCGATGCAATCTATATTTTACACCAATTAGAGCCTTGCCCCCTCCCTGCCATGCCCACAAATGCCAGTGCTGGATGGGTCTGTGAAAAAGGCCCATTTAATCCTCCACGTCTTATCAATGGATGGGGATGCCTCAGCGGGGATATCAACGGGGAGTACTGTTGATCAACATTATTTGCCTCCTTGACCGCCTGTTGGTTTTCAAATGATAACAGCATGGCAGTACTTAAACACAGGGCCAGTGGCTACACTAATGAAACGGTCCACCAGTTTATTGTCTCAAGCAGATACGTTTCAGTCCAATTTCTTCTGCCGATCTCTATAGTAGGACATGATGCGGGACAACCGATCGAGCTCTCTTCATAAATAAGCAGAGACTATTTATGAAGTTAAGCAGAGTGGGTCAGTTGTGTGCTTTTGAGTCTTTGAGACTAGAGAATCCATGCCATGCAGGTCACTGAATGAGCCGAGTGGCCTTTAAGTGTAACATTCCCCACAGCAGTGGTGTGTGATGACTGCTATAGATCATTGGCGCGCCATGACAATATTGGGGAGGGCGGCGCCACTGACGGTTCTCTTCACTTTTGTTAATCTACCTACACAATGAAAGATTCACGTCTGTCATGCCTTGCCATACAAACATAGAGGAACACGTCATTGCAGCCATCATACTCGCCAGTGTTTAAAGTAGAAAGAGGCTCAGCACTGCAGACCCCAAGAACCAGTCGATCAATTTGTTTTCTTTCCGATTGACTTCAGAAGGTTGTGCTTTGTTTGAAGCTCAGTGCCCGGAGGTGGGTGCACGACCTCTCCGCTATTTGATGTTGTTTAGAAAATAAGACCAGTTTTCTTTGCGGGGGCCTGCTTCCAAAGAGGAGGGGCATTAGTGGCCTTGACCCTGGGCAAATCTGGTCATACGTGCCAGGCCCCGGCCTGTGAATGGGTCGCGGTATTTAAAAGCATTGATGTTACTTTTCCTTATAGGTTTGATTGCTTATGTAGATTTCCATTAAGTCATAATATATTCTTAAATCGATCTTTTCTGGCCTTTTAGCTTCGATTTACAAGGTTTTTTGCTCTTCTCTCCATTCCTTTTCTTTATATATTCTCCATATATGTACTGCTCCGAAACCCTTTCCCAGGTGTTAATTCTCTCCTATTTCTACTACCTATCATTATTCTTTTTATTTGGATGTGACCATCATTGCCGCCAGCTATATTTCTGTACTTCAAAAGTATTCTCTCATCAGAGTCAAATTTTCTACTGCTTCCTCGATCACCCTTCCAGTCTCTCGATACCCTCTCTTTTCTATCATCCTCCTGCTTTTACCCCTTGTTTACGCCCTACCGCCTTCCCACACCAGAATAGCAACATTATTCGTTTAAGCTCGACCTGCCGCCCATATCAACCACAATCAAACCGAGCGTCGTGGCAGCCGCCTTCCCCTATATTGGCCATCATGCAGATTTGAAATATTACACCCTCATTCAGGGCCGGGCACCTGACAGGCGCACGGGCCACGAGCATGGCCCAAAGCATGACAGTTATATTAAAATGGCGATCGATCGGCGTCACGTTGCGATAGGTAGGGGATAATGCTTGTATCTGACAAGGCCTGAGATTATAGCTCGCCGTCGCTGCCGGTTTCCCACATGCCTCATCTGGTGATCATATGGAAGTATCGGGTGCTAGTGTGTACGAGTTTGCATCGTGTTGTGACTTGTGATTGGCACTGAAAACTACGGGCGCCTGGCTATGTCCCTTTATCTCAATCTCTCTGCCTCTCTTTACGTCTCTCGAAAGTGCATTCTTTCTACTCCATTCTGCCTTCCTCTCTTCAGTTATAAATTGTGTCTAACAAAAATGCACCCACTTATTCTCTCTCCTTCGTTCTTCTGTCCCCTTCTCATTCTATCACTCTATGTATCCTATGTATCTTCCCCTAACCCTGGCATGTAAAATTCTCTGTTTTCGTGCCTCTCTCCCTCTGTCTCTCTGTCGGTCGGTCTCTCTTTCTGTCTCTCTCTCCCCCTCCCCCCCCCCCCCCCGCTCTCTCTCTCTCTCTCTCTCTCTCTCTCTCTCTCTCTCTCTCTCTGTCGGTCTCTTAGTCTTTCTCTCTACCCCTCTGGGAAACCTTGGTAGAATTACACACAGTACTCTCTTGCACTTTACATCTGTGATGTCAGTACATCTTTATGTGTTGGATATAGGCCTCTAATGGGAGATCGCAGCTGATCTTAAGTCGATGTACGCAGCGACATGGTCGAAATAATGGCATAGGGCCTCAGAATGGTATCAAACTAGCGTTTCATCTGAGTTCAGTGCGCCTATAAATGTATCAGGTATAGAAATGTCTCGTGTACGGGCATCCACACAGCTTCGCCTTCTGGCTGTGTGTGATATGAGGGGAGAAGCACCGTTCATCGATAGTGCAGGCGTGGAGAATTCAGACAGATAGCTTTCCCTATATGGATGTTTTTCCATATATCAGCTAATATTTTTCTCTTCATGCCGCGGTGCTTAGTCACGAAGGCGCCCTCGGTCATGCCGGCCCTGTTGCACCGGGTACCCGTCACCCTGCGCCAACACAATGCCGGCACAGGAGGCGCCTCCGCCATGCCCGATAAATGTTTCCCCCCGACGTAGGCTGCCAGATATTGGTTCAGTAGTACAGTGGGGCCCGGAGGGGGTAGGTCCTCCAGGCAGGCGGCTCTGTGGACATACACTGGTCCCTCTACCCAGTCGCTGTTTGCCACCATGAGCATCTGCCCTGATTGCCTCGCTGAGCAAACACGCATCCGTAGGCAGAGACCCCTTGTGGTCATCCGCCCGCTTGCCTCGCTCGACAGATGACATGGCTTTGGTTTTACCTGGTAGGCCATATGACCACCTGCTTTGGTTGTCATCCAGACCCGGTCATAGGCCGCTCGCGCATCGAGACTGATCAGGGGTCAGGCGTCGGGAAGCATACGAGTCCACTCGAGACCTGCCTTGCTCTCCAATACTCATTTCTTGGGAGTTCTATTTCCCATAAAGCCGTGTCGTCCTTGTTGTTACAAAGCAATAGTCAGACTAGAGTTTTTTTAATCTATTTACATACTTCAATACTGGTGGTTCAAATGGTGATATTGCATGAGGTGCAGATGGGAAGCCAAGGTGCTCCCTCTTTTCCTTTCCGGGATGGCGCGTGCGGAACGCTACATCATGTTCCAGGACATGCTTTGCGGTGTGTGTTGGGGGGGGGGGGGGGGGGGTTATACAGGTCATCCACGTGATGAACATATCCACCAGAAATTAATATTTAAAAAAACGTGTGTCACGTTCATTCGGCTAGCTTTTCTTATGAAGGTGAATGCTCATAACAACACGTTTCTATGGACGAAACTTTCTTATGGCTGCTGCGAATAAGCCAACAGCTAGAAAAGACATTCATCGCAGAACTCCGTGGTATCAAATATTGCGTTCTTCCTAGAATAGTCCGCGTTTCCCCCAAGGACTAGCAATTATTGCCAAGCTTCAATGATTGCAAAACACTTCAGTTGCTGGTTCGCCCATATTACTCTCATAAATATTCAATAAGAAGGCCATAATGTTATTATTAATTGACGGGAAATGAAGCCAACATCTAAAAGTCAATGATTTGACGCGCTCCGTACGACAGCAGCAATTTCTTTCCCCGTCAGTTGACATCAAAGCTGTTCCCTCACATTTATCGAAATCCCATTTCTAAAGTGCCTAATCCAATGTAATTTCAAGCTCTGCACCGCACTGAGGGTACAATTAAATTATTTACAAATTGCTGGAACAATTATCATTAAGCACGCAAAAGTGGGATGGTTAAAAAGACCTCCCGGCACCTTATGCCCTGTTCGCGGTGGAAAACGTCGAAAGTCGCTAATGTACCTGCAGGGCATGGAAACTGAACTATTGTTCAGTTTACTGGCCGTCTGTCACCTTGCTTAGCACGGCTGGCTGACTGAGCAGGGCCGTTCTAGTTGAGCATTCTGGAGCAGGCTCCCTGTGCTGCTGGTCAGTTGGGTTCCTATAACACCTGGGCGACCCGGCCTTTCCCCCGGCGGAATAGCTTGGCGTCGGATGGACTAACCAGATCGGTGCTCGGAGAGTGACCTGGGCACCCTGTCCCTCATCCATCACAGTCAGTTTGTAATGGCCAACATGCTATGAATTTTACATCCCACTCAGCAATCTCCCCTGCTTTCCCCTGCCAAGCTAGACTACATCCATTGTCCTAACCAGGCGCCGGGGGCCGCTAGGCTCTCTCCTCCTCTTAGTCACCCCTCTACACATAGAAACAGAGTACACAGTGAACACATTCATGTATCTCTTGCCCGACACCCTACCGCACCAACGTATCGACCACATACACCTACACTTGAACATTAAGTGGCATCCCTTGTTCAGCGGTCATGTTCATGCCTACTATCAGGCTTGATAGGAAGAGCTTTGTTTCACAATTGCTACTCCTCAAGGCATTCTATTGTGTTTCATCAAAAGGCTGGCCCTACAGCTCTATATATTATCCCTTGTCCCGGAACATATGGAAACGTCAAAGGATCCTGAACATGTTCACATATTTTGTGGTTGAGATATCCCCTTGCCAACTATGAATCTGAATAACAGCTTTATTTTGAGAATGTTGATATAAATATTGATTATCAGATTCGAGCGTAGTTTGCCACTGCAAGTGATGAATGTTGTTACACTGTAAATTAGTTCGATATCTGCATTAGCTTCCTAACGGTGAATACATCCCTTGGGAAGCCTTACATCCTGCTTGTGAAGACCATGGAATCCGTTTTGTATTATTCAATTATTATTCAATTTCTCATAATGATGCGATTTTAAATTTCTCTTTCTTAATTTTTATATAACAGACATCGCATGTATAGCATGCTATGTATGCGCACACATCATATGCTAAATTGATTGATGATGAAATTATATTAAGTATAATGCAAATGATTATGAATGACATTTGGGTCTAGATTCACACTATCAATCAGGTACTATAGTGTTTCATCGTCATTGGACACAATCTATCTGATTCGGTGCTTGAGATTCCAATCTTCTGTTCAATATTCATCTTTCCTGGACAAAAAGCATTTGGTATATCACTGAAGACAGTCAAGAAGTAAATTGGCCATGAGGTTTTATCGTTTCTTTGTCTTCCCCGTTCTATTCAATCGGTGCAAATCATGATATAGTCTACTCCCCATAGTGCTGTCTATTCTGATGTAATGATTAATTCATTCAATATAAACCGTCCCATCGATGCCTAATATTTATAACTGGGCCTGTACACCCATCAATTACAACCATTACCCCAGATCCCCAATGAAACAGAAAGGAGGCCGTAGTGGGCTTATAAAATTTTATTTAATTTTATGAGTCTTATTGATATGAATAAGAGGAATACATGAGTATCAATAATAAGACAAATATAGAAATTGACATAGATATGTGTTTGTCAATTGTGATAAGATTTGTGATAACATGAGAAATATTGAAATTGACATAGATATGTGTTTGTCAATTATGATAATATTTGAGATAAGATAAATGAAGATTATGTGATATTACATAGTTAAACATAACATGTAATAATAAAATAATAGAAATAGCCCTACGAGTGTAAGGAGTAGGAGAGAAAAAGGAGTGGGTGGGTGGGTAGAAAAAATAGGTGTTGAGCGTAGGAGACCAGTGAAGCGAATGAGACAGAGGACAGTGTCTTACTCGCGCACTTTGATGTCTAGTGCGGCCGAGTGTGGAGAGGTGGCGCAGGGGTGCGCGAGTGCAGAGTGGTTTCACCAGGGGGGGCAATGACCACCCCTGACCATAGGCCATGGGCAACCCATTACCCCAGATCCCCAATGAAACAGAAAGGAGGCCGTAGTGGGCTTATAAAATTTTATTTAATTTTATGAGTCTTATTGATATGAATAAGAGGAATACATGAGTATCAATAATAAGACAAATATAGAAATTGACATAGATATGTGTTTGTCAATTGTGATAAGATTTGTGATAACATGAGAAATATTGAAATTGACATAGATATGTGTTTGTCAATTATGATAATATTTGAGATAAGATAAATGAAGATTATGTGATATTACATAGTTAAACATAACATGTAATAATAAAATAATAGAAATAGCCAAGAAGCCAATAGTTAAGGGAAGAGGAGGGTGGGAAAGTTTGTTATAGTCACTTTTTGAGGGAGAGAGACTCAATGAGAGACTTGTTGACAGTCTCTTGGTCTGAGACTTTGATGTAGTCCCTGTGAGCCTGGGACCTCCACCCTCCATACCTTTGGATGTTAAGTTCAGGTATCCCGGCCTCAAAGGCCTGAGTAGCGGCGGCCTTCCTGAGGCTGTGGAGGGTGTACTTCTTCACAGTTTGGCCTGTGGCCTGTAGGAGGCGGTCCCATTCGTTTGTCATGACCCGTGATGTGATGGTCGTCCCGTCGGGCAGAGTCAAAAAAGGGTCCCGCAGTGAAGCCGTAGGGGCCGCCCGTAGTAGGCCTCGGACCGCGTCTACCGGGCACACCCGGATATCGTCCGCGGCCTCGAGGCGCATCACTTTCTGTTGCCCCACGTATTGTAGATTTTTGGCCGCCTTGATGGTGATAGTCACGTGCCGGCGGCCGAGGACCACGTCCCCCCGAGTGAGATTCCGAGCCGGGTCGAATGCCCGAGCCGACTGCGGCGCCACCTCCCCCTGCCGTAGGGCCGCGTAGAAGATGAGCAGCATGCCCGCTCTCATCGCCGTATGGAGGGGCGATCCCGTTAGGGCATCGAGAACCGCCCGGAACACATCCATTGGTATAGGTGCCTTCACGTTTGGGACGTAAAGCTTGTTTCTCCTCATGCCCTCGAGGGCACGCTTCACCCGGTGATCCTCTGTTGGCCGCACGTCCCCCCCCGTCAGTCGGAGGTGTGCCCGGACGTGCGATAACTGGTTGGCGACCGTGGCCGGCGAGGGGGCGTGGTCGGCCACGTATTCCAGGTAAGACGTGATCAGGCTCACGGTCGGTGCCCGGGGGTCCGTTCTCATCCGGTTGCAGAACGCCAGGTAGGTGGTGACTGCGGATCGCTGGTTGGCGAGCGTACCTGGGGCACGCGCCTCTGACTGCCTCGCAGATGCCTTCGCCTGGAGTAAGAGAAGCGCCCGATCTGCAGAAGAGACGGAGGACGGGTACAAATGAGGCATGGGTACATGGTACGATAGGGTACAACTCATGAAGGTGAATGAGGGAAGTGGCCTTATCGTATTCCGTCCTCGACAGATGGGCTCTGCTCAGGGCATCTGCGATGACGTTTTGCACCCCGGGGATATGGCTGAAGACCAGTTCCACCTGCAGACGTGCCTGCACCATCCATGCCTGGCGGGCACACTCCGCCAGGACTGGGTTACGTGCACGCCCACTATTGAGGGTCTGTACCGTGCCGAGGTTATCACAGAACACCTCAATCCGTGATCCCCGATCCCTATCGGTGATGAATGTGTGGAGTGCGTATATGGTATTCAGGGCCTCGAGCTCCGAGATGCACTCCACGGGATCGAGGACGGGGCAGACCTGGCCGGAGTACGAGAAGCGGCCGTCTGTGCCTCCTACGCCCGACAGGCAGGCATCCACTGTGATCCTCCGCGTCGGGGGACCTCGAGGGATGAGAGCGCGGCCGTTCCAGCCTTGAGCAAACTGCACGAACCAGTCCAGGTCCTGGCGCATCTCAGAATTGATGTTCATGTAGAATCCTCTCATCCCCCTAAGGGCCTCGAGCAACTTCGAGACGAATGCCCGGGCCGGGCGGACACACCGGGCGACGTGCAATATCCTCCCGAGCACCGACTGGAGCTGTCGTTTCGTCAACGTCCGGCGCCTCGCTACGGCCGACACGTGAGCACGGATGTCCTCGAGCTTGGCCGTGGGGATGGATAGAGTCATAGTACGGGCGTCTATCTCGATCCCCAGCCACGTGACGCACTGGCTTGGCTCCTGAGCTTTATCACGTGCCTCGGGGAGGCCCAGCTCCGAGAACAGCTCTCGCGCGATCCTGAAGTCCTCGGCCGCCTTACCTCGGTCCTCGGAGAGGATGATGAGGTCGTCGAGGTACATGGCGGCCGTGACTCCCTTCGATGACAGTATCCCCACGATTGCCTCCGCCACACACTGCATGTGGTAGGAGGAGGCGCGGGCACCGAAAGGCATTGCAGTGTCGCAGTAGTGCCCGCCCTCCCACGTGAAACATAACAGAGGCCAATCGAGGGGATCGCACCTAAAGTTCTTGTAGGCACGCGACACGTCGATGGACGACATGTAGGCCGACGTGCCTGCCCTGACGAGTTTGGCCACAAACTCGTCCACCGTTGGGAGGCCGTGTTCTCGCTCCAGTCCGTAGACCGAGTTCTTAATGATGAACGAGTTCACGCTGCACTCCCGCGGGAAAGTCATATCTGTAATGATGCGCCGGTCGTCCGTCCCTCGCTTTTCCCGTGTCATGAGCGGCGACACGTGACACCACGGGCTAAAAGGCGGTTCGGCGAACGGGCCCATCATATTGGTGAAGCCTGCCTCCTTTGCGAGAAACTTCTCTACCTGCACGGGATGAGAGGTTGCGCTGGGGTGGTTGGCCACCCCCCTGGTATCACTCTCCGGTCCCAGGTACCCCAGGGGGAAGCCGTATCGCAGGAAGCCTAGGAGCTCCTGCGCCTCCTCTACTTTCCCCAGGTAATGCTCCCACGCAGGTAGGTTAAGGTCGGAAGGCACCTCGACCCTAGCGCCGAGTGCGTTGGGGATTCCCGTGTCGCGCACGGCTCGGTATATCTCCGCGTGCCCGGCGGGCCCCACGGCCGTGAAGTCCGGCCATGTCTCCCGGCGATGTTCTCTGAATGCTAACGGGTCTGTCCTCACTCCCTCCCGGTGGACACCTGTTTCGCAAACGTCCCTAAGGGCCTCGAAGTCGGGAGTGTTAGATTCCGGCGCACTAACACTAACACCCGGCAAGCGACTGAGGCCATCGTCCTTCACCGGGCCGGGGGCGACCGCCGCCGGGAGAAAGGGGCGTTCCTCCTCCGGGAGTGTATTCCCCCCGTCCTTGTTGTTGTTTATCACTACCCCTCGGCCACGTGCCGAGGGGGTCACGTGATCGTTGACGTCACGTGGGGGAGCCGGCTTCGTTACATAACACTCCGGGCCGCCGGCCCCCCTTTCATCTTTCCTTCGCGCCTCGTCTACTGGCGGGGCGCGGCCTGCCCGTTTTTTGAAGTCGCCTGAGGTTGGTGTACCACGCTCTGGGCTGCCGCCGGCCGCGTAGTCGGCTGGAGTTGGTACCCGGCCTGTGGTACCCGCCGTGGTGTTGGTACAGGGGGAGCCGCCGTGTTCTCATACCCGTGGCCGTAGGTGAGCTTTCGGTTGCAGGCGTGCACCGAGTGACCGCACTTCCTGCCGACTGAGTCGCAAAAAGTGCACACGTGCAACCACCGGATGCCCCCCTCTGTGTGGTCGCTGCGGTGGCGGCACCCCCTCTCTCCATTGAAGTCCCGGCACGGGGCCTCGCTCCCCCGGGCACGTCCGGTCTCCGTGTTTTGACTGCTGTTAGACGTGTGGGCAGTGGTCATCGCGAGCCGGACACGTTCTTCCTGTATCCGGCCGTGATCCGACCACCGCATCCTGCCGGACTCGACCTGGTCGAAAACGTAGTTTGACCAGCGTCTGACGCCGGCCCACGGCCGTGCCTGCGCGTCAACCGTCACCTGGTACAAGTGTTTGAACATGTGGTCCTTGTCCTCGGGGTGCAATGCGCGTTCATCATTTAATAAGGCCACAAAACATGAAATATACTCCAGAGGCCCGAGGCTCGCCCGTAGGTCCAGTTTCTGGTGCAGCGTGTACACCCCATCCCTGTCCATGAACATGTACGGCTTCGCCGTCGGCCTCCGGGCATTAATATCAGAAAGTAGGCTCTTACCCGTTGTTCGGTCGTGTCGCATGGCCTCACGGCCGAATTCGCGCTGGAGGTGTTCCTCGCTTGTGTAGGTCTCTCGGAGAGCCCTGGGTGCGGGGAGTAGGCGTTCGTTTTGGTCCTGGGCCCAGTCCCTTGTCCGTTCGGCCGCTGAGGAAGCCCGTGAGCCCGCCCGGCGCGAGGCCGGCCTGGAGATTTGCATGATGGCGTCCATCATGCCGTCCATCTGGCGCGATATCTTCGTCATATCCGTCCTTACTTCCCCGACATCCGTCTTCACCTCGTTCACATCCGTCCTGACCCCTCCGAGGTTGGCCTCTAGGGCTGTGATACGCGATGCCCGGGTCCGCGCGCTTGTACTCGTCCCTTGTTGAGACACCGAGTCCACGTGGTCGCTCTCGGCCGCCGGCTGGCGTATCGTTATTTCCGAGTCCGTCTCGGCCTCCGCGGGTGCGGATGCCGCCACAGCGCTTCTGGTCAACATAACTATACTATAATTCCTGAAACACTGAATCGCTTGGTATCGCTGACCTCGTCTGCCGATATTCAGGGGAATATGGAGACCGAAGGCACGGAGGGCGATATGGCCAAGGAGTGTAGAAAAAATAGGTGTTGAGCGTAGGAGACCAGTGAAGCGAATGAGACAGAGGACAGTGTCTTACTCGCGCACTTTGATGTCTAGTGCGGCCGAGTGTGGAGAGGTGGCGCAGGGGTGCGCGAGTGCAGAGTGGTTTCACCAGGGGGGGCAATGACCACCCCTGACCATAGGCCATGGGCAACCCATTAAGTACACATGGATCGGTATTAAAACTGCAGTATGTAGCTAAAGAGGAGGCATTCGTGTATACCTTTCGTCATGTATGATTTGATGTCTGAAGGGAAGGGTATCAGCTTGGGTTAGATATCACATACAGTTGGAGTGTTCATATAACAAAAATAGGGGTGCTTTAAAGTATATAGGTATGTTGAATGTTATATTCTTGCTTTCATAATTACCTTTGAGTCTTTTCGAATGACAAAGCTATAGTCATACCACCACCTCCACAGGTACATGTCACTTAGTGTGGATAAGTATGTGCATTTCAGTGATGCCATCTGCTGTCTCAGTGCTTTTTCTTCGTGTGATCTGCCCTCTCTCAGTGTACGAATGTGCTTTTTACTGATTTCACTTGGTCTTTCATTTAGTATGTGTGCATCTTGATGCTGCTGACTCCTCTGTATATAAATGCCTTTTTATCAATGTTTTAGCTCTCGCTGTCTAAGCTCTCTCTTATGTGTGTACATTTATGTGTGGGTGTCTTTTTTAGTATGGGATACTCACGCCCAGATTATCTGCTGGGATATTAGAGTGGTTGGAGAGGTTACATAGACTTTGGGCTTGCTGCAAAAAAGCTCTCACTATCTGCGTGCCATCTCTGTGACATTGGTAGGGTGCAGAGGGCCATTGTCTTAGAGGCATTCACAGGTGACCCAGGTGACGGTCACATGAGACCGAAATACCTAATTGACCCATTGGTGATTGATATACATTTATTTAGACCCTACAAAGGCAGCTGTAGAAAGGGCAGGTTGGCTTGGTTACAAGTGGGTCACAGAAGATGATCGGTTGACAATAAAACGCAAACCTTTGATTTGCTATTCTTTTATAATGCCAAGCTTATTCATCATGATTAACATCCCACTTGTTCCTAGTTACTGATACACGGTGCTCTTTGATATATATGTGTGTTTTACGTTGATGTCGACTGCTCTGTCAGTGTCTATCTGTGCATTTTACTGATGTCCTCTGTTCTCTCAGTGGCAATGTGTGCTTTTTACTGATGTCGTCTGCTCTCTCAGTGTGGATCTACACTTCCGCACATGCCCATGGCCAGCCTAGATAAGTGGTGCTGCCCATTCGTCTGTTAACAACGTCAAGCACGGAGAAGCCGACCTGGCCCGTCTACATGTGGACGTGTCACCGGCCGGCCGTCCGACTGCTGTCACAACATGACAACAGTCCTACCACGCCACCACATCGGCGCCTGACAGCTGTCAATAGACCGCCCACAGTGCCCTGTCATAGGACTTAGTGGTATAGAGAGTCCTCGGGCAAAGAAGGAGGCACTTCTATTCTCTCTTTGTCGTAGAGATGACTGTCACCAAATCCATACTTTTTCACTCTTTTGCTTTGCCGTTGATTCATTGTAGCTTCTTATTGTTTGCTATTTTTAACGGTTCATCAGACGATTTAATCAGTGACAGGTGCAACGATGTAGCTATGACCATCAAATCAGTACTAGAGCGAATGGAGGACGTGTATAGAACATACAGGCAAATGTTTGTTTACAAATAGTTGCTGATACTGTTTTTATTGCAGACGATGGTCAGTATCTCAGAACATCAGGTGAAATTAGGCCACTGTACCTGGGGAGATTAGTGTATAGACATGGTGTGCAACTGACACTGCTGCTATTAGAGTACATGCGTGCTTCTTCATATATGGCTTCATCATACGAACAATCTATACATAGCAAACATGCAAATAACTGGGAACGTATTGCCTCTATCCATCCAAGTGTATTTGTTCGAGGTACCGAGACTATACCTGGAGTTTGTTTCTAAACACACAGCCCCAGTAAGTTAAGCACCAGATGTGTGACTATAGATATAACGTGGATCATAGCCTTCATCATTGCGTATAAGTATCTGTGCTTATGAGGCATGTACATGTATCAACCTGAATACACATGCTCATGTACGTCAGATCCATATATCAACGTACATAAGTACTTTTTTCTAATGTAAAAGCACCCCCATTGAGCACAGTGCATTCTATTTGTGGGCATGGAGGATGGCTGATATCGGAAGATGGTAGCACAGACTCCACAACCTGCATCATTCTGAACACCCTAAGTCTTCATATTCTTTAGCATCGCCTGAAGGCGCTAAAAACATACGTGAGCTCATTGAATTTAGATTGAACTGACTTGTATGGTGTCTTTGTGGCATATGAAGAAAGTGTAAGTGCCGTGGGATAAGAGGGGCATTGTGCAGGCGTACTTCGGCTATGATTCTTGGCACAAGAGAAGCCAGCCTATTGCACAAATGGTATTACAGGTTATGACGGACAATTCACTCACTTTATCTGATATAACACTTCCGTTTATGAAATACCCAAAAAAAACAGTGCAGCGGATGGATTCTCTAAGGATGCAACCAGAATAATTGTTTTGGTCGCTACGTTCTGACAGATAACCGACATAATAGGTTTAGGCCCGATAAGCAAGGACAAATCCCCGCTTCGCCTATCTACGGAAGGCACAAATGGCACATTGGAGATAATTATTAGCCTGAGTTGTTCGCGTCAGGCGAGTGTCTGGTAATAATAACATTAGGTTGGCCTTATCTCGGCAGGCATCGTACCCGGTTTGCCTGACGCCGGTCTCTACCGTAAGGCGCTGCCACACAACCTCACCCCTTTTTCCCCTCCTCTCCGAAAACGAGCTGTGACAGGGCTGAGCTGCCAGAATTAATTTTGCTGGGGGTGATTCCGGCCGGACGGAGCATGGTTACTGAGAGGGAACAAGGCACTTTCACTGCCACCATCTTGTTGTAAAATCTAGTCCGACTCAAACTCGGAAAGTGGTTTTATCAATATTGCAAGTTGTAAACAAAACCAGGGAATTATGAGATGTGTAATTTGGTGGTTTGGTTCGGTTAGGTTGAGATGAGGTGAATAAGCGGATTAAGTGTGTGTCTTTCTAATTGTGTCACGTTGATATCTTCATCCGTCCTGAAGAGACGCTTTTTATGGAGAGCAATATTGTTGGTTGTTAATAGCCCCAAACAAATGTATGTAGTAGATGGAAGGCGTACTTTTGACTTGAGGGTAATAAAATCTGGAGTGTGTAGCAAAGGAGACCACAGAAGCTCTGTCTGAACTATTAGAATGATCTATGGTGAGCTGCTCTCATAGCCGGCGTGTGAGCGATCACTGTGAATGTTGGCGGGTAGATTTCTATGGGTGAAGGAGTTTAGAGGGTGGGGAGCTGCTCGAGTAGCGGGTGGACGTGTGCTGATAGAGCCCTCTATTTGACTACAATGCCGCTCCATTCTCCGCCGGGTGATACATCAACCACCAAGGCTCTTTCAAGCTAGAGTTGAGCAGTTGGCGGGATCCATCTCAATATTCATTGTCGGCGAGCACTCCTACCCACTCCCGAGCTGCTCCTTGCTTCTCCTGAGCCACTCGCAGCCCGCCTCAAGCGTCAGCAATCAATGCAATTTTCGTCCTGCCTAAGGACTTCTCGATTGGACTCGCTATTACCAGACGGGTGTTATTTTGCCGACCGAGCATCGCGGCTATTTCTTGAGCGCAGTGGCGAGAACGTGTGAAGGGGTCGCGGATGGGAGTGTGGAATGCCACGGTCTGTGAGGTGGGGAGGGGGTTGACAAGTGGGGTGTTTGAGGGCCTCCGTAAGCCGCCCGCCCCCCGCCATACATACCGATGGGCGCGCGGGGCTCTTTGCATGCGACCGGCTGCACGCGGGCACGGCCGGGGGGCTTAGCCGGACTTGACACGGCCCAACTCACCTCGCCATCTGTATGTGAATGCCATCACTACAGGGCGCTGTAATGTTGGCGGGCTGTCACTGCGGCCCGTCCGTCGACCCTGCCCCTAATGTGGCAGTAAAACACATCGCCCCACCCCCAGACGACCCCCTGACAAAGTCCTCCGCCCTTGTCTGGACAAACTTTATAGGCGTCCCTCCTCCCCCACTCCCTCGAGCATCTAACTATAACTGCATGACTAATGAGTCGCCTTGCATCTTAATGTCAGGTTTTATTTTACAAGTGGCGTGGGTCTCTTTTACCACTATAGTTGTTTTCTGTTGGGGTTTTTCCACGTTGATGAAAACCTCATGTGTGGTGCTGAAAGATGTTTTCATCCAAAAGCGCAGGCCCATATGTCATTTCAGAACGCAGGTGGAAAGAATAGTCGCAAAAATTATTGTCGTGGCAGGTTTTGAACTGAGACGTAGAATCTATGCCTGAAAAATAACTTCAAATGTCAGGAGTTCACAAATTACCTATTATTCGAGATTCATACGTGTATATTTAGAATATCCGGGAATTCTTGTTCGGGTATGATGACTAATGTACAATAAAAAGAGATAGATATGCATCTATGTAACTGGAGTACTGAAAAATAACACTTCGATCCTACTGTCATAAAAGGCATTTGTGCTTCAGCTACGTATAGAATGCAGTATCACTCAATCAGGTTACGTCTATATAGATAGTGGCTCGTCGAACCGACCACGTATTACATTCTGTTCGTGGCTTTGGGAGGCCGTGTGTGGCCTAGTCAAAGGAAACCTTACTTAGTACAAATTGGCCCCATTCAAAGCCTCTCCGGAGCTGTATCTGTGTTGGCCTATTCGTGCAGGGAGATAAGAGAAGGAAAGGTCAATCCTTGGTGGCTCGGAGGAGCGCTCAGGAGGCTTTAGTCGTCTTGTTGATCGTTTAAATATTCATTGTAAAGGCATTGGGTGGGCTCAGTGGTGTAGTGACTAATCCTTTATGTGGCCCAAAAAGGAGTTATCTTTGAAGTAGGCTTTATTCGTTTTAATTGAACCTTTCAGAACAGCAGGGGTATCATTGTGGTGGTTCGCGTTGATGGTTCTCGTCGCTGATAAAGTGAGTGGGTGAGATTATAGAGAAACATCATAATGTCAACTGTCAATTGTGTGCCCCACAATAAGAAGATAACTGCATAAAATTTGAGATGGGCGCTATGCTTCATGGTGAGTGATGGATTGATATAAAAGGTCCTGTCGTTCAGCATAGGGAGTATATGTGTGAAGTGTGAGGACGCGTGTTGTTAAATAATACACCCTCAAAGACATCTCGCCTAATGCTCCCGGCCCTCCTTCTGTTGCAAAGCCTACCGCGCCTCATACTCTTCCTAGAGCCCCGTAAGACCCTTTAGGTTATGCAGTGGGCTCGGCACCTTCCCCCTAGACAATTACCGCTTCTAACCCCGCGATCGGAATGCATATGTCTGGACGCGCCGGTGACAAAGATTAATGGATGTGTACAGAGACAGAGACCGAGAGGTAGTAAGAAAGAGAGAAGAAAGACAGGCCTTAAGCAGGACAGATGGTAGCAGACTAAGCGCCCACGTAGCGTATTGATCCTGGTGTATAAGAACAGAGGGGGATGCAACAGAAAGCTCCCCGGCTCCCCCCTCTCTGGGGATGCCAATCGAGGCTGTTTCTGTTCCATAAATATATATATACAACCTGCCACCTCCTGACAATCTTAATTGCTGGTTATGTTTGCCAGTGTTTATCTTCACACTCGATGTGTGCCGGTTATATAACACAGACGAAGTGAGATCTCGCTGGGTATTTTTATTTGGCCATAAACCATCCCGCGTGACAAAATAGTACGATAGAATAAACGCCAGGGAAGGAGTGGCTAGGGAACCGGAGAAAGTCGAAACAAAGGCACGATGCTAATATCATAAAACCTTCACCAGGAAATGATGTATATCACAGACTCCAGTCATTATAGCGGCACTCACTAGGGTTTTTCCCTACCTTTTAGGTAATATTTAGGTTGCGATTGATTCTGTTTTCCTAGATGCCACCGTCAGTTAAGTCTGCCTTCTTGGCATGATGTTCCTGTCAGCTGTTTTCTTTTGACCATAATATTAGTGGGCGTCCATCTGTCAAGCAGCCCCCCTGAATATATGGCCGTATAGGTAGTATAAAACAATTCATCATTATCCCCCGGGGCGTGAAGTGGATATTGAAGCGTCCTAGCGACCATCCATTACCATGAATATATTCAACAAGCATTCAATGTCCGATAAAACCCCTGGCGGCAAGGAAGAAAGAGGAGAGGCACTGATACTCTGATGGACGGTGTGGGAAGCTGTATGGTGGTGTTCGGTAGAGGCTGCAACCGGACGGCAGATATTTCACACCCAACATCCTTACACCCAGCAATTGAGTGTGAATTTATGTGCCCCTTTTGTGGCGCCATTGCAATGGCTTATGTAGACCGGGGAGAGAGTGTGGTAGTAGGGGTATTACCAAATAACCATTCAGGCAATCTATGTTTTGGGCCTGAGTAAAGTGGCCGTATAAGTATCATAACGACCCCTCAATAATGATGGATGGCTTTCGCGCAGTGGTTTAAACAGATACCCGGCTACGTAGATGACCGAGTACTCGCGTACAACAGCCCATCACTTAAACCACACACCAACCATACTAATTACCCTGTTCACTGATGGCAAACACTCCCCAGGATGACAATTGCTGTAATCAGGACGACTGTCGTAATTAATTACCAATTTATCCGCGCTAGTTGCTATTTGGCACGCCTAATAAATCAGGGAAGTTGTTTTCCTTTTCCTCAAATGCCCTCTGGCCGCCACAAAAGACCAATGTGATTGCCTCACCTAATATCATACACTTGGAAAAGTCGGTGTCTGATTGGCTCTGGCTCAGACAGCTTGACAAACAGCACAGTCGCTGCTTACCCTATAGGTGCGGATTTCCAAACAGCGCTCAGGCAGAAAAGGTTTTCGTTTGGCTTACGCAACCAAAGCCTTGAAACGTGCCCGTTCAATAGTGGCTTCCTAGGCTGGCCGGGACTTACAGGCCATTGGGGGCCGGACTCTTGCGGGTAGGATCGGGGGCGCTTTTCTGTTTATATGAATTCACTGGAACATCCACATCTCCATAGTAACGCTGCTTGAGGAGGTTATAGTGTGGCTCTGCGTGGGTCTTTCTCGTTAGTCCGGTCACGGATCGCCCGGGCCCGGAGGCTGGGTGCGGGAGGGTCGGGGAGTGGGAGTGTGCGAGGTAGTGTAGCGATTGAGGGGACGGAGACATCGGGTAAAGCCCTGTCTCTGATAACTCGTCCAAGCCTTTGCGCCCCCTGACTCCTGCTGCTAGGTGGACTCATGAGCCCAGCCCCTCACCCAGCCCACCCCCTTCTTTC
Source organism: Alentia gelatinosa (assembly GCA_950022655.1). Classification (NCBI taxonomy): domain Eukaryota; kingdom Metazoa; phylum Annelida; class Polychaeta; order Phyllodocida; family Polynoidae; genus Alentia; species Alentia gelatinosa. The sequence continues at coordinate 74,030,638 of OX465581.1, forward strand.
CCATCTAGAGGGCCCACCACGGCGTTGCCCACTACGACCCCCACCGTAAATCCAATCAGAAGTAGGCCCGCGAAGGGGAAGCTCGTACAAGAGCCGGATTGTGATCGCCGTAGGCAGTATTCCACATGCCGGGATTGACAAATTTATGCCTGGGTAGGACACCCAATAACCTTCAGCTAAATGTGATGTAATAGCCGGCACCGGACAACCGATCCTGGCCGACGCCGCCGTCCGCAAGCTGCATACCCGGGTCTTCTCCTATTCTATAAGTAGTATACCAGAAGCGGGCCCTCACACTGGCAATGTTCGATGGTGGTGTTAGTAGTTCATGGAATTGGACGTGTTGGGCGGGCGGTCTGTTGTTGAGATCGGTTGGCAGCCTAACGTCAGATCTCACGGAAAGAATCCACTTAAGTAGCTATTTACAAACAAATCACACAGCCAAACGTGTATAAATAGCGTGGTTTGCAGCAGAGTACTTTATGTATTTTAAGTAATAGTTCTTTTAGTATATCAATGAAATGAAATGGGGTTTTTTCGGCGGGAAAAACTCCCATTCACGAATTTCCTATGTTACGGCCAGGATTATGGACATGCCTACGGGATGTCTATCACACCGATACCTTTATCTTTTAGAGAGTGTTCATGATTACTGATATCCAGACCAGATGATATGGCGAAGAAGTAACAATGTATTTAGCAATAGGCAACAGTATTCCCAAATCACAATACAATGAGTTGTCCAGAACCGGAAACAAAGGGTAGTACATAGGAAGACATTGGGAACTAGGAAGGAGCAATGTGAGTTAAATGAATCGGTTTGTGTGTATTGTGATCGATGTCCCTTCCCCGTCCCATTGACATTCCATCATTATCAGATGCATTATCGCCCGTCCGTCTTCTTTATTGGCAAACGTACTCTGGAATAGTCCACGGAAAATTGATCTGTGTGGATTATTGATGGTGACTTCTTTTTTCGCTTTTATCCTTGGAACGTCGCGCAAAATGACACATGAGCGTTTTGAGGCATCTCAAGGACATAACAAAATCATCAGAATGATAGAAACTCCAATCTATTACTCGTTTTCCGAATTTGGTTTTATTCCTCGGATAATTCCACACATTTTGTAAGCGTCATCAGATTGGGGTGTTATCTGTGATCATTTTCCTGCCATAAATCCAGCTGAAAATATGTCACCGTTCGGAATCCAGCATTAGATTATTACTTATGATCGCGTTTTAAGAAGACCTGTTTTGGCCAAGGGAATAGCTTTTAACTCGTGGGAACACGATTTGATTATTTATCTCTTTAGCGCCAGATTCTTGGTTTCGACCGTGTTATATTGACTGATTCTCTGCAGTCATATTCATTGTATTGAGTTGCCATCGTCAATGAAATAGTCATAGCACTAAGTTTCAATCGCCACGTTATACATGTTCATGCTGTGCGTGAATGTTGCACTGTAAAATTTAGATATCTGTCCTTGGTGTGATTGTAGGGGTATGGTGCTGTAGGGTACTATCCTGGCCCGTGAACCACTCTTGGGATTACGCCAACCCGTGAATTAAACCAGCAAAACACCCTATGCACTCTCTACAGCATCTACCCACAACGCCCTTAAACTGAACATTCCATCTGCATTTCATGATTACTTTCATTCCATTCTTTACAATTATTTTACTCAGTTATTTATAATCGATTGTACCAGTCTCATTTAATGCTCTTCTTTCCTTAAAATATTTATCAGTAAAATATAGAAATTTAGTATTACCCAATCTATGATTCCCTTGGTAGTGTAGTAATAGATGCTCATCACATCAAGCTCATCACATCAAGTGTTCAGCTCAGTAGAGCCCCAAATATTGAAAAACGAATCAGCATCAGGTTAGGATTGGAAGGATTCTAGTCGGTGCTACATTGTGAAATAGGAGTTGCAAACTAGGGCTACAGCGCGAGGGGTGTGGCCTTGATATAGATACCTTTACTGTAACCAAGCCTGTAGTCTATAAGCGAGTACATAGTGCCCGAGGAGGTTCTGACCTATTGGTGGCTCGGCATGATATTAAGCCCGGAGCCCTGATCTCTAACTCCGGTATATAACGTGATCCCATCGTCGAACGCAAAACACGGGGTCGCAAGACTGCAGGGGATTAAGGACAGAGGTCCGACGTCTGTCCCCCTCCCAGTACGTCCTCCGCGTAACGCCGAACTGTGCCGCTTCACTCAGCGCTGAGGGATTTCATCGACGTCAGACATTGGTATGAATATGGGCAATGGATAGCGAAACACGTGTTTTGTCCCGATTACATGTGGGCTCTATAAGATAAAGATGCTTTTCTGAGATTATGGCCCGTGGCGCTCTGATACAGGATCTCTCCCCTATCCGACTCTCGACTCCCACTGCGGACCCACCAATAAGAAAGCGGGCCTGAGCTGACGTCATGTAATCAGAACGAGGCTGCTGGGGCTGATAATGAGGCTGGTTGGCCATGCGTGTTGGAGATGGGATGATGTAGGATTCGCCCGTTGTGGGGCGCCACTGACCCATGGTAAATGCCACCGTTTGGGCGGCTCTCAGTATCAGCTCTTCCAGCCGATCATCCCCACCTTGACCACCAAATCCTGCTTTATAGGACTAATAGATCTCCCATACTAATGGCAATAGTCTACTGCTATAGATGCTTTACACGTATATGTTAGGCCGATTTCCTGTAACTATACCAGCATTTGCCTTATCTTCTTTTTCTTGTGACCGGTTGCAATTCGTTTAGCTACATTAGCCTGTTTATATATATATATATATATATATATATATATATATATATATATATATATATAAACAGGCTGATATATATATATATAAATTCCGGTAAAAGATTACAGAGCGATTTCCAAGGGGATTGTTTACATTTACAACATCACAGTCTGAATTTGGCCTATTGTCATTATAACAATATTTAATCAGGTGAACGGACGAAGGGCAAAATGCGCATTTATAAATACTTCAGTTATCTCTTCCTGCCAGCAATATATATGTATGGGCAGTCCTCTATGCAACGCGTACATGTATTGCTTACATTCGCCACTCAGAATTATGAATTACTGGTACAGCAGGATGGATCTTTGTCGGTCCTCGATGTAGGTTATAACACAAAGGGCGCTGTGAGCCGCTCTTTTCGCTGCTGCAAGAGGCCGGGGGACCTGGAGGAGCCACCAAGGCTATTCATCAGTTCGGTAACTAGTCTCACCAAGCGACCAACCCACTACTTATTCCCCAGGAGAGCGTGGTAATTTGTCCCCAACGGCCTCCCGAAAGGCGGGCCATGTGATTACATAATATAGAAACCATGAGAGAAGGGAAAAAACGAGCCTCTATGCATCAGGCCCATCAAACGAGTCATTGTCCGTAGTGCTGCCTGCAGTGGCCAACTGACAGGTATGAAAGTGATATGATAATCCCAATTAACATTAGTGAATTATACAGAACATTATCCCGGCTACATTTGCCGCGGGAATGTCTTGTAATTGAATCCAAGATTGGGCTGCAGTATCTGGGGTGGTCCTGGGTTATGAACAAGGGACATGGACTTGACAAGTTCCGAGGCTATGACGCTTAGGGACATGTTAGTGTTTTTGGAAGCAGTTAATTGGTCTGGATTTGACCCTCCGGTGTTTACACCCATGGGGTAGCAGCTCAATGTGTAATTACAGCAGCTCGGGGAGCTGTACGTGCGGTGGAAGAGCTATAATTAATGGGACTGGAGACAGCAGCGACAACTGAGGTTAGACCGTCTTCAGCTGTACACGCCGTTTTCCCAGGCAATTGCCCCGTGGCTCAGACCATTATCAATGTCATTTAAACCTTAATTGATGTTGTGCATTATATGTTTTTTAAGGGCGCTGGCCGGGTACTAGATTTATATACTTTTTTTTCTTTTCAAATAGATCTAAAGTTTAATTACATCCATCATGTTATTTCAAAGTTGATGTTCAATTCTCTCTGCTTACATCGGTATTTCTGACATTTTATGTAGGATGTAAATACTGTGGGCAGAAGGTACGGGTTCTAGATCACGTTGAGTCACAGTGCAAATGACATTACATGACCCAAGCCATGTTCAATACCATGTCAACATGCTCGGCTGTGGTCTTTTGGCACCCTAACCAGCACACTCCTGACTACATCACCAATAGCTGTCTAATGGGCGAGCCTGGCCAATTCTGGAACCCGGCATTACTGTGAAAGTCCTCAGTCAATTTATAGAGGTTGTAGTAATAGACGGTTAGATAACTCTCGGTGTTTGGGAACGTAACGGTTATGTCACCCTATTCCACCCTAAGTGGGTGGATTTAGTAGTTTAATCCATCCACTTAGATGGTGTAGGGGTAGACGGTGGGAAAGTATTGGTGTAGGAAACTGGGCAGGTGGGTTCATAGGTGTAAGGGAAAGGGTGTTTGGCAGTGTATTGGTGTTGGGGAGAGTATAGTTGGGTGAATGGATAGAAGGTAATTGTTTATTATCCACTTAATACATTAATACTATCATATGTTCCTCCGCTCGGATATTACTATGCATGAACTACTCAGAGCATACACTCACTTATGTCTGAAACCAGTTAATATGTGTACATATATTGGTGATGGGGAGGAGGTATATGGGAGTGTATTGGTGCAGGGAAGGGCATCTCTGGGTTAATGGTGAATGAAGGTGATTGTATTGGTGGAGAGACTGGAATAGCTAGGTGGAGTGAATGTGGTATTGGAGTTTAGCATGAGTATTGAGAAACGGATGGGGTCTTACCCACTTCCCAAGGCGACCCTAATCGGTCGCGTGTCCGTCCATCGAAGAAGGATTGCCTGCCTTGGGACTGTCAGACAACAGTATGATTTTTTACAAAGTCTCGCAGTAGATGGAAGATGCGGAAATAAAAGAAAATGGTTGGTGAGACCTGGTGACATTGGATAGTTCACAGCCTCCCTTGTTTCTCCTCAAACAAGCCATGCACCCCCTCTGGCATTAATAAGACATCAAGGCAGAGGATTCGTCTTTGTTGGCTAGCCATTACATCCTCTACCCTACTAACCCCATCATCCCTCCAAACCTCCCCGGTGGCCGCCCCTGTAGCTGCCTTCCCCTTGCCAACGACTCGCCATGCAGCCTCAGGTGGTGCGCGGTGCGCGGGGCGAGGCCTCAGCCAGCAGCCCGGGAACCAGGTGTCGGGGCAGCTCGCACGTGAAGCGGAGCTGCTCACCGTCGCCCACGGAGCTCAGCCTCATGTTGGCCGCCTCACTGATCACAAGGTGACCCCTGCCTGTGCGGTCTCATCCCACACACCTCCCCTACCCTCACCCACGTCTCCATCGCTCAGCTGAGAAGAACTGCTTTAACACTGTCCTTTCGCCTCTAGGGACCTATTGGAGGCTCTCACACTTTATCTTAAAGGGCGTGGAAATGGCCGGTTTCTCAAGCCAAGGACCAATTTTGTGCACTTGAATACTGTACCTGCACTCTCCTCCAATCAGACCGGTAAGGAGGGAGTTGAAGCGATGTAGCCATTAGAAGGTAAAGTGAACGGGTTCACCTGTACACTCCTGTTTACCTGGCATTGACTAAGAACCACTATGGCGGATGATGACAGGAATTCGTGCCCCGGGGCTACTACGGCTTCTACTGGCTGCTCTGATCTCGAGTGGCCTATTGTGTGGTTCCATCCCCATGAGGCCTTTGTACTCCAGACCATCGCTACTTTAGAGACAATTGTGAAGCGGCCACTGGTTGTCTTGATTCCCAAAATGCTCTTTGATAAGGTCCACTGTAGGGGTCGTTGTTTGAAGGCTGGATTCGAGGGCGGAATCTCGACCTACTCTAATGAACAGTGTTCTTTTTATCCAAAGGGACTGATCTGCCTCTATCAACAGAGGGGTTATTTACACGCATTAAATCAAAAGAGGTTCCTAACACAGAGCCTGCTTACTGTTGTGTTTTCTATTTCGAGCCGTGCATGGTACAGGCAACAGCGAGTAACAAGATCCTATTGAATTTCCACGGTGTTGGAAATAATTAAAGTGTGCAGAATAATTGCTGCGGAAGACAAGCTGCGTGGAAGTGACGCCGATGTCAACTGACAACTCCAAATTGCGCCGACAACTACAAAGGGGTATAGGCCACGCTTTCTTAGATAACGCCACTGGTAATTGAACATCACAAGCTTCCAATGGCCGATTTGAGCAGCGCCATCGACATTTTGCGTCTCAGTTCACTTCATGCTGCCATGGTCCAATTTCGAGGCATCATCCCTACACAAAGTTTTGCTTTACTGAGCGGAACGCAGCGCAATCTCAACTGGTTGAGGCCTGGATTTACTGATTGCTGGCGGTTTCCCACCTTGGCCCTGCCCCGGATTGGCCGATCCCGACGGGACTTAACTGGCCCGGCGGGTTGACGCCCGGAAATTCGAGTTTTGTCAGCGCCTGTCGGCGGCAACTGATAGGGCTGGGGTACAGGTGGTGCAACCTGGCGGTGGGGCGGCACGTGACGGGGTTTACCCGTGTCAGACGCCCGGGCTCGGGTCCCCCTCAGTGTTCGGTTGCGGAAGTAGACGCGAGACATGTCGCTAGGGAATGTCTAAGCCGTCTGGTCCTGGTAGATCGTTCCGTTAACGGTATATACCCCACTCACAAACCGCTGCTACCCCTCTACCCCCTCCCCCTTGAACTTTGACAAATCCATGTCAATTATCGTAACTACAGGGAGAATAATTTAGAACCCGGTGGCATACTGTGCATTTTTCCTTGCCAAATTGCGTCAATTACAGTCACTTGATTCGCAAAATACACACAAGAAGCCAAATGGAGCCAATTTACATCCCAAGACATATCGATCGTAACGATCCCCCGCACCGACGCGCTTCTGACAGACTACTATTGATACATTATGTTAGTCCCATCGCCATAAAAAGCGAACTTGCACAAAATCCACATCAAATGTATATACTGCACTTTTTCATGTTACCAGACCCCGTAGCTTTTACCTGTTCTTCCTTTGAATTCCCTCCCATAAAAAGGGAATGAAAACTAGCTGGGCCTGGATAGTATATCATATATCATTCTGGGAAATGAATGGATGTATGTCTGCTGTGACTTTGTCATGTTGTTTGTGTGTTGTGTCAGCGTTTACTAATCCTCCACCTGTCCTTCTCGCGTGCTTTCAGACGACCCCGCGGGGTGACGGCGTGACGGATGACATCATCTTCTCCGGGGTGGGGTCCGGGTGCTCCAGTGATGATGAGGACGATTGCGCGTGGGTCGGCTCTGGGGACCGCGACGCGCTCGTTAAACCCATCATCAAGGTCACCACTACGCCAGCGCCATCTACGACAAGGTCAGTAAGACACCCGTCCTTAAATAAGACGCCCTTATCCCGGCTTGCATGTGAATGTCTCCATGGGGCTCATCTTTGATATCATGCATTTGTCTAAATAAAAAGGAAGCCAAACATGTATATATAAACATTAATTTTACTATAAATATGAGGTATGTATATATGTGTATACCTAATAGATGTGTCACGAATGGATGGTAGATTCCTTTAGAATGCATACTATACTGTCAACAAGAGAAATATACACACATAGATAGACAGATAGATAGATAAAAGTATATCTAAGAGGATTATGGCACAATTCTTCCTTCCCATTGAAACGTTGTTAAGTGTATCTTTAGTCGGAAAAATCATTTTAATGAATTCTTTGAAAATCCCAAAAGAAAATACAGAAGGAATAAACAGTGAATTGCACTAAATGAATACAAAGAATAGAACAAAAGAATCCCAAAATACAATCAAGCAAAGTAAAAACAAAAGGTTGACACATTTCACAAAACTACAGGAAAGTAAAAAGGAAAGTACACACTATGAAACAGGCCCAACCTTCAGGTGGGAGCACACCTGACAGACAGAAAGTGCACAGCAGATCAAAATCGATAGAACAGAGCTATTGGGGAAAGAAACCAATGCAAAGCTTCCGGCAAGGGTTAGGAAAATCGGTGCGAAAATACGCGGGTACAAAGAGAATTCTCTTTAGAAGTGGTCGCGTGGTGATAGGGGTAACCTGGTGCCACGTTCAGCCGCACGATGTTTTAATTGTAGTTTAATTACTCCATATGAATATATCTATGATAAACACCTTGATGAAAATGGCTTCTGTGATAGACCGACATGATATAGCTATGGCATGGGAGAAGAAAAAGTGTAACCAATACATGTAAGCGTCTATATATTATGTTGGCAGGACTATTAAAAGGGCGACTTCAAGGGATGTTCCCCAAGAAGTGGCTTATATGTAAGGGCTAAGTAACCTTCTGTCGTCCCCTTTTATTCTAATGGACGCTGATACCCCTTTGTAAATACATATGATGCCGTCCATCTCTATTTATATAAGAAACATCAACCATATGATCAGCTGTCTTTTTCACTTTCTACAACTAGAATATATCAAATTCTGAAGAAAATTCTACTTGTCGTGTCTATCTCATGTTTCCAATTAAAAAAATAGAGGAATATGTATATTCCAGTTAGGATAATCCTGTCTATCTAACTTTGATTATCTTTTTTTCAACTGCAACAAAAGTACAAGGACTGTTCTAAAAGAATTCCAAGGTTCTCGCTGTTTTTGTTGGATTTTCAAAGCAATCAGACTACTTCACAATGACTATGTGTTGTCAAGGTTCATAAGCATAATGAACCCTGGATTTAATATTGCTGGGGAGGTTGATAAAATGGTTGGCATATATATATTCACCTTTAGTGAGTCCTAATATACAAGGGGGAAGATGCACATCATTCGTGATTGGCCTTGAAGAAAGATTTACTGATATTCTAAATGCTGTTTACTAGACTCTCTAAACCAATAGTTTAAACCAATTTGGAACAGTCATTTGAAAGCCACATAGAAAGCCACGGGGAATGCAGAGGAATTCGCGAGACTAGTTGTAGAATAGTGGTTAGAACCATAAGCGAAGTCATCACGAGATGAAACGACACCTCTATATTGGGTCTTTTACTGATCGTGTTCAGCAAATTCAATTATTTCCAACCTAAATACAAGTCAATCATTTCTTCGAAATTCATCAATTTGCTCAGGTTCCGTTAGTGAGGTTTCTTCTACAATTCTCACAAACCCCACAAAACATTGCTATCACAAATATATCCCATATACATGAAGAAAACACGAAAGACATGGAGAAAGACTGAAATAGTTGGGATGATATTGGGTGTGAAGGTTGGCCGAGATAGGGCAGATTCCCTGGGCCTTAAGGGGCGGGGGAATGTGCGCGGGGATGGCATTGGGGAGAGCGCGGGGCGTAATGACACGACACCCGGAGGGCCGGGCTCTGCCCTCCGTATCGGTCAGCCGACATGAGCTGTCAAGGCGCCGTGCTCGATGACCCCTCTGGGTATCGCTGACCCGATGTCTGTTATTTACACCCATCACCATAGTTCGCCATCACCGTCCACTCCCGTTCCATCGAACATGCACGTCTCTCCTCGACGGCTACACGGCTAGCCTTGTCTACCAGTGCCAGACCTGCTTCTAGCCGATGTGTTGTATTCCGTATGCATACCGACCCTTCCTGAACAACACACCCAACCCCTACTCCCCCATCTCTGAACTGTTCAGCTCTATCGCTCGTTTCTTATCGCGTCCTATCTTGTCCTCCCATCCCTGCCATACTTTATTGCTTTCCTCACACTCCATACCTCATCCAGCCCCTCGCCTGTGCTTCCCGCCTCCCAGCTAATTTCGAATTCCTCTCCAAGTTGCTCTTACTCTTTCCGTTCTGTATGTTCTATTTCTGCCTCATCCACTTCCCATACGGTTCCTCCTCTTTCCTGATCCCCAACGTCATATTAGTAATCTTTCACTTCTTCCCTTTTCTTTTCAATATGTTCTCATTATGCCAGTTGTTCCCTGTCATTAGTTGCATCCGCCGTGGCTGTCCATCGTCATCCCTTGTTGTAAGATTCCTTCTTTCTGTGGCTACTTCCTTCTCTTCTTTTACGCTTCGATCTTCTTAATCCTTCTCCCCCTTCCTCATACCCTTCCTCCATCTCCTCTTCCCTGCCTGCGCTGCATTCCTCTCCCCTCCTCTAATCAACATCACTATTCCTCTTTCCCTTCCTTCCTTTCCCTCCTCTCCCCTTCTTTTCCATCTCATTATTTCCTCCTCTGACCCATCTCCCCCCGCCCTCCCCTTTATTACCCTCCAGCCCCACCCCCTCCCTATCCCAGTTGGCGCATCTCGTCACTTCTGTAATCACTTCTCACTGACTTGCTGCATCCTACGTTCGCCACGCCCATGGCTACGTCTAGTTGGGATGGAGAGAGGGGCGGGGCGTCATATAGGAGGGCTGGGGCAAAAGGGCGGCTACAGATTGACGTGTACAGGGACGTAGCGGCCAACGGGAGGGACCCTCACAGCTTTGTTGTAATCAATACTCATCAGACGCGTACAAATTTCATTGGGGGACCACTGCAATTCCATTACTGGTGCGAGGCCTGTATGATAGGATTGGGGCCGTCTCGTCAGGTCAATCTGGTATTAATGCAGGCCGGGTTAAGCTGCACTGACCCCCGGCCCGCTCTAATGGTCGGTCCCTTGTCAGTGGACGTGCTGACCCACCCACCCCCTTCCACCAGCACCTTCAGCCCCTCCAATCCACACCTCCATCTACTACTCCCAGACACCAGGGCTTCACACCCCTAGTGACACCTCTACTATGGGATCTCTCTTACCTGCTGGGTCTTCGTTCGTAAACCTTTTCTCCACCATCGCAAGCTCGAATCCTTCTACTGCCCGCCACCAGTACACCCTAACAGCACATGATGCATTAGGTGTTTTATCGATCAAACACCCACACAAGTACACGGCAAAGCCTACCTATGCCATCAATATCAGGGCTCTACCACCACCGTGCCAAGGATATGAAACCTGAATATCGTGTACCCTCCCCACCCCCATTCCCACCCCCGCTAACATACACCCACCGCCCATCGAATCACTATAACTACTGCATACCTCATCGTCTACCGATGGGAAGACCTTGCCCAATCCCGCCATCACTAACCCCCCGAACATCAGCAGTTAACCGATCCAGTATTACGCTCCCTCCTCTCCCCACTCTCTGTACTAACCCTCAGCCGTGTTGGCCGATCCCACCCTGCCGCTCCTCGTAGGCGCCTCATCGCGTCTACTGCGCAGTCGGAGCGCGCAGGTTCCGGATAAAGCGGAAACGCCAGCTTTACTAGCGGCCTTTCAGCCATCAATGCCAATCGAGGCACGGGAAGCCGGTATGGGCCAGTCATTAATATGCATGAGGGCGACGTGCCGGCCTTCCGGTTATCGGGGCGGGAGGTGTCGGTGCGCAGAGGGAGGAGGGAGAGCGGGTGGGGTACTAGAGGGGGTATGGGCGTAGAGACACGGGCCCGGGCGGGGATAGGAAGTGTGTGGCAAGGCACCTGAACCAACACCCCACAAATCAGAACCGCCTGGCTACAGGGAGGTGACCAGTCCCCGTGCCGTCGCCCTGGCTTTGGAATCGTCGCTTTGCTTTGGTAAACATGACGTCCTGTGGGTGGGATCAGTGCAAGACGACCGGTTAGGGGTGTACGTGATGGGGGTGTTTGTGTGGGAGAGGGTGGGAAGGAGTGCAGGGTCCCAATAGAACCGCTTTTACGAGGCGATGGAAAACGCAGATAGGTTGTGGTCCACGTTGTCACCTGTCATCATTCATCAGGACACAAATTTACAAATACACACTGATGTAGACACATACACATTGCCATTCAAGCACAACGGCAAAGCTTGAGTGTTGTCGATAGTGTTTGGCCTTCTCCCCTAATATAAACAACGGTCTCATTGTGTCTAAATTCCCAGAGACAAATTGAATCTAATTCACAGAAATTGGACAATGATGGCCATTGCTTTGAGGTTTCTTTGTGGGTTATCTGCCAATGCACCAGAACCGATAATATAGTTACGCTGCTTCCTATAACTTAATATGAATAGAATTGATTATAAATATTGGCCCTTATAGAGCTTCCTATAGATATCCTTTTATTTTTTCGCATAGCCTTGACAAGGAACCTTGGAGGTGACCTTACTTAATTCAGCCTCTCTAGTCAGTTACACTAAGTATAAGAACCTGCATTTCCTCCAGGACATTTCCGAGCAACCAATAGAATTGAGGTCAACAGGGCCAAAGATACACCCCTGACTTGATAAAGTGGGCATGAAGGAAGGGTCTTACCCGGCCGCCGGAGGCTGGTCCCTAGTGTATCGATTGAGAGCTAGAGGAAAATTGTAGTGTGCGGCTGCGTATTCCCACCTGGCCTCAGACCTATCCCTTCCAGGTACCTGGCTTTGCCTTCTTACCCTCTGCTAGCCACCAACACGTTTGGGGTTTTCTTCTAGTGGACGTGTTCCCCAATCATACCACTCCCCGGGGATTGCTCCCAGCGCTTAAGTGACCCCTATTAACAGCTTCTTTAGACGTGTATTGGATTTGTCCACTTCTGAAGAATTATGAATGTATAGATTTTAAGAAAAAAATTGGTAAAGAATTTCACTCTTTCAGCCAAACTTCTAGCCAGCGTTGGCATCTAAGCGAGAATAAAACTTTACGAGGCAGGGGGCAGACGGTATTGGAGTGTGAAAGGGGAGGGGGCAGTTAGCTGTGATGATTGCCTCAGTATGATGCCATCAGGCTAGACCCAACACCGTGGAGTATGGGCACAGCCGCTGTCTGCGAATGAACAAAAGAGGTTGCTAGCTGCCCGCCCTAATTTGGCGTCTTGCAGCCAGGCGGCGCTACGCTGAATAGATCAAATTGCGCAGCCACCGGAAGTGTCCAACTTAATCAGCCTCGTTGCGCCTGCGCACTGTCCAATGTTGGCCTGTGTCTGTCACCCGTACTTCCTTCTGCTCCATAAGGGATCGGCCTGAGCTCATTTGAATATTTACGTGGTGGGGCTCTGTGAAATTCACCTCTCTTCTTTTAGTTTCTCAGTCTTGCAGCTTCTAGATCAGCTTCTAGAAGGATGTAGCAGTAAAATTCGTTATGTGTGCGATGTGAGCCGTTCCTTAATCTATTCCCATTAGAATGTTTTGTGTTATAACATCCAGGGCAGCTGGACATCAATTGCCTCTATGACAGATCCCCCATACATCATTATTCTTGCGAAGCCACCTAGGAAGCCATGGTGAATTGCGTTTTGAAAGCTCTGTTGACTTTGATATCACGCTCGGATAATAACTGAACCAAACCTAATCTATTTATCTCTTTTTTTTCTCTTTAAATTTCCACAGGCAACCGTGGCCGACTCCTACGCCACGTTCGGCCACGCGGGAGCCGGCGCCCATACCGAGCGAGAAGGGGTCGGGCGGCGACCCGTGCGACAATGACGACGAAGACTGCGCGGGATCCGGCAGCGGGCACGCCGAGCCCGTGCACACGCCCCGCACCAACGAGGGCGACCACCACGGCGAGCCGCCCGCTCCGGGATCGACGCGGTTCGTGGATCCCGAGGAGCCGTGGGGGCCCGGTCAAGGCGGTGGTGGCGGCGGCGGCGCGTCGGAAACGCTGCCCATCGACGAAACGCGCAGCACCGACCCGCCGCGCTCCACCACCGATAACATGGTGATCACCGTGAATATGACTGAGACGCCGCCCAAAAAGCCAACCAACATGGCCACACGGAAGCCGTACGACCCCCACACGGACCCTCCCGACGGCCCGGACATGAACGGCCGGCCTGATATTAGCCCAACGCCTAATGAAAAGCAAATCAATCAACAGCCCAAGGGCTACGGCCCGTTGGGCTTGAACATAGGACTTATCATTGGTATAGCTGCTGGTATTATACTTCTCCTACTAATACTAGCCTATGCGCTGTACAAGTACAAGAGTCGAGACGAAGGCTCATACAAAATAGACGAGAGTAAAAACTATCAATATCCTGACACGGCCGCTAAGCCTTGCTCCCAGGTCAATGGTGGGGTTTCCAAATCGGGGATGCAAGCATGTAAGCCAAAGTCCAAGAAGGATGTGAAGGAGTGGTACGTGTGATCTATAGCTGGTGATCTCTGTGCCAGGCACATGTACACATTATTGTATGAGGAACGACAAAGAACTTCTACACACAAGTCCACACACCATTATAATGTGGCCAATCCTGCCATGGTGCTCAACAACAGGAGAGAAGAGGACGGGAGGTGAACTGCACTGCCCTCTACTGCCATTTATCACTTAGGTATGCGTAGTGCGGTGACGCTTCCATCTGCATTGTGCTGCGTGGGAGTAAATGAACAAGTGTCTTCTACTTCTAATATTACAATGTATCGCTATAAGTGGAAAGGTTGTCATTGCTGATGATTCCAGTGAATCTTACTAACACATCGTTACCATTAGGACATCACTATACCGAAGGAGGCTAGGAGGCGTGCGCCTATTGCGCTCGCAGCCCATTGACGGAGTATCATGCATCCATGTATCTCAGTGTGGAATTGGTATCATGTATCTCACGACGTCATCTTCAAAGTCGTCTCGTGACAGGAATCACAGAACAATCATGAAAGGCAACCGGATAATATTGCACATGCAAATTTTCTCCCGCCGTACTCTGCGTAGCAGCAGCGCACTTTGCCATCCGTGTTTTTATTTGTGTCAGGGTGGTTGTCCTCTTGCTCTGCTGGCCCTACCCCCAGATCAAACGGAAAGATTAATGCTAATGAATTCCGAATAACAGAAAAGGTCAATAAATAAATAAAACACACACAAAAAATATTAGGATAACAAATAAAACGAGGGAATTAAAAGGACAAACATACACACTCAAATGATTAATAATATAACTGCTGAGTCACAAACGACAAAACCCAGGTATCGTCTGGTATGTATTCCTCAGAGTTCCCTGTTGTGATTGACCAGTTTTGAGAGAGACGGGCACTTCTGCAGATGTGCCAACGGGCCAACGATCTATCAGGGATGTGTGATCTTATCTTGCAGGACGTGACAAACGGTACGTTATCAGTGATATCTCTATATATACTAAACACTGGTGCCAAGACGAGTAAGCCGTCTCTATGGCGTACCACTCCCAGCGCATCGGGCACCTTGTATCTGGATGCCAACCTCACCACTACTAGGAAAGGCGGCGCCCCATCACAGACCAAACAGGCTAAACGGATCTTTAACAACCTCTCGCACTGAGTAGCTCAATCATCAGTAGATAGGTCAAACAACTTGCAGAATCTAAAAGGAGAAAATAAGAATTAAAGAAGATTGTCTTGATCTTTCTACTACTCACAGAACATGTTGTACAGTCAGGTAACGAATATTATATATGAATATATATATATATATATTATATCTGTACCTATATCAATGTTGATTTCCAGTTGACTTGCTCATGGGGCAGAACATGAGCGGCTCTCAATCAGTTCATGATGGTATGCTCACTATAATAAATAGTAACGTAAAGCCTGGGTTGTGCTCATACCAGCTTACGTGTAGGCCTCCCTTCGTCACAGCTCATAATCATTGGCAATGAGTATATAGTTGAGGGGGGCTCATCGAGTAATTATGATTACGCTCGGCGAGCAATTTCTCCAAACCTGGATGTTGCCTTATGAGTGGATTCTGTCGCGGGTCAGACTGCACTTCAAGACACAAATCATACGCGCACCGTTCTCAGTGAGAGGACATGCATACATGGATACCAGGACTAAACTGGAATCTTGTTTGTGGAACAATTCACATTGTTCTTGTGTATCTGTGTAAACAGCATCGAGATCAATTGCGAATTTTGGGGGGTGATAATAAGCGGAAACTAAATTTGATAGAAGTTTTTGGGGGGCGGGGGGTCGAAAAAAAAGCGAAATGCATGCTGGGAAAGTGTATCCATCCACGTGACCAATATCTATCCTCTTAGACCGTTCCTCGCTGTAAAAACGCTTGCGTTATCTCCGCATATGGGAGTTGTTACTTAGATAAGATACAGCTACTAAATCAGGGTTTATGTGTTGTCATGGTGATATCATGACAGGACCCACTCCTTGTGCACACAAACTATGTCATGAACGTATGTTCCTTTTTTATATATGGCCAATGTCTCAACGCGAATAGACCCATTAACATTTTGTTGAATGAAAAGAAAACTGTTATAGGTAATTTACCATTATCATTTTGTTAATATGGAGAGAGTTATATCCAACAAAGGTCTGGTGCCCAAATGTGCAGGTCAGAATCTGAGTCTGCAATCAGTGTATAAAGAACCTGCTCTACTTCTACACTATAATCATAATCATTGTCTAAAGTATGAATACACTTGTTTATGGTTGTAGATGGTCAGGTACCGTTGCGTAATTTAATATTAGTTGTATATCTCCGTGGACCTCCCTATATCTACTGAATCCTCGTCACACAAATGTCATCTAGAATAAATATGATTATTTTTTCATACAAACTTGGACAGTTCTTGTGTACAGAGCTCATGATTTTATTACACTCCGAATTGTTACTAACGAAAGGTGAGATACTATTACCACGTTCAGTGGCTAGATGATGAATCGATAATGTCTAGGTTATATTGCATAAAAGGTATTTGTTTGTATACTCATGTCGACAATACATCTTAGCTACAAGATCTCTCTTTTCAGTTCAAAAGAAAAGAAATATCAAAGGACATTAGACAATACAGCCTTGCGTAGATGCCATGATGTAGTCGGATGTGACATAGTGGGATGACACGCATAAAGCGGGTCCGATTGCAAACGCATGTTTTGTTTCCCCAAATAAAACAAAGTTCTACCTCCGCTTGAATACCGACAAAAACTAAAGTCCATCCCATCCGAGTCTGGTATTGAATGGTTTTATAACGGAGTACACTAGGGGCTCTATTTGATTGAATGATGAGAATGTGTATTGCCTGTGTCTTAGTATGAAAGCGCTGATGTTAAACGATAAATCCATGACTAAAATCACTCAGTTACTGAGGCAATTGGAGAGTGCTACAAAAACGTTAGCCTAGAGTTTGTTGCCAAGCAATGTTTCGCGGTAGCCATTCGAGTGCCGATTGTTGTACATAGGCGTGCAAACATTGTGCGAGAGCAGGAATAATGTCTTTTCGTAAACACCACCTTTAGCAATATATTTATGATAGTCATTATCACAGGTTTATGATATCTATAGGGTATTGCCCACACTGCCTTTCCTGGTATTTAATGACAACACCGAAGATAAGGTCAAATTTGGAAAATGAAATAAGCAACCAAGGCTGGTCTTGATATAAGCCAAATTTCTAACTGACATCTGGTAGTATCACATTTGGAGAGGCGGGGTTTGTCTGAAAAAGGCTTTCAATAGGAAATACACAGGTGTATGCTTGCCCGTCTCTGACTTTTTCGCTGCCACACATGTACAAAGAGCGGTCAAACTATGATATGCCATCAGTACTACATTCAAACGTCTATAAAGTTATAAATCGCACATCCAAGACTTAGATATGGGCATCTATATATACATTCCTAAGAATGCTACATGAAGTCCTTTTCGATATTTTTCAGTGGTCAATATTCTGTTCGTTGCCAACACGTCCGTTGTGGTTTGTAAAGGACAAGGAGTATCAATATGTATAGAATATCTTGTATGTACTTCTTACATGAAGCACACATTTCACTGACTTTTCCAGATGGCATATACTAAAACGCCGCCTTGGTACACAGGCTATCATAGCGGCTTACACCGGAGAAACAGAGGGAGCGATAGCGCGTAGACACCATATCACTTGTGAAAAACCCATGACATGTCGTCAAGGTTACCAGTCAACATATATATTCCCAATCTATCTCCTGTTGTCTGACATTCATTCCCGAGATATGTATGAGGATGTTTGAGAGAGAGTGAATGGTCAGTATCTAGGCGTCACACATTTCGGTCGCTATGTACAACATACCTAAAGCTGGTATTTTTGTTCAGTTACCAATGACTGTAGCATGCTTATTGTATAAAGTTTATATATGAATATGAGTTAGCAATAAAAGTGGAAAATATCGTTTAACTTGTCATTTATTCAGGATTTACAACAAGTTTTTATCATTTGATGATTGTTTCTTGGTACAGATTCGAGCCAAATATTGGTCATCTTCATTATGTATCACTATACTGTCCTATTGCAGCGATTAAGGGTAGATTATCCTGAAAACCATTTCCCCTATCTCTCGGTTCTAGGTTCTGTAGCTGGGTTAGTTATATTGAGCTATACCCTTATCGAGCCAAACAAGATAGAATAGGAATCAGTTGCGTCCTCAAATATCATTGTAGTTTTTACCTCGAGGTAGCTGATGTAAGGGCCTGCTATAGATTGACTGTAGTACGATATATGTAGGTTGAGATTTGATAGGTGTGTAAGTAACGTGATATTTCGTGGCCTTATGGTAACCGTATTGGCTAATATTGATGAATATTCATTGATATGATGAAAGGTAAAGACAATATGTTGTCCTTCTGGGTTGTCCAATCATACACGGCCTTGTATAGGTATACCGTGACACACACCGTATCGACAGAGCAAGCTTATCGATCCTAGATTAAACAGTATATGTAGCCTTAACAGGAGTTATCGTTCAGTGTTGTAGGCTTCTTTTCAAAGAAGCCAACAGAGGAATCGCAACCAGAGGTAGACCTTCTGGACTCAGCTATCATTACCACCTCTGTGAGAATGACGTGTAGTTAGATAGAAGGGCCTAGTAGAGGGCAGTAAAGAGTGGTCAGCGGCAAAGCCCTGGTTTATCTCAACTGAGCGCCCTCCCATACAGCAGCGGCCTACTGGTCAGTGAGGTTTTAGCATCCTGACGTTCTGCAGTAGTAGTACAGCGTCATGACCAATACCTTTCAGTGAGATAAATAGAACCTATAGGCAAAAAGGGCAGTCAAATGTGTTAATAGCTAATCATATGGTATAATAGTTATCGTGAATATGATACATCTTACATTTAGTAACGTGTCAAATATGTTGAGTTCTAAATACGTTCAGGAGCTGATGCTGTATGAGAGTAACAGGAGGTTATAGCAAGGAAATAAGAGACGAGGAATTGTTGACACGTTCGCGATATATACCCATGGATGCATTGCTGACCGGTTATTACCGGGTAATGAATTCAGTGTCCCGAGTGAACGTAGGGGCGAGTGTGTGGTCTGTGTCCTTCACATGACCTTGTAAGGCGGAGTACGAGAGGCCCGCGTGGTAGCGCCTTCATCCATCAGGCCTATCTAGGCCTGCCATCAGGCGACCGATGACGCGAGGCCAAATTCAGGCTCAACTGATAAGCCTCGCTGACCATAGGACCACGTGACATCACATCGTTTATAATACGTCCACACTGGAGCAATAGGACCTGGAGGAGGCGCTAAGTAGGCTATAGGTACATGTGCATCTCATATGGAGCAAAGCCTGGCTATTCCTCAGAATGAACCAACAATGTAACAATAGGATAAAGGCCACTGCCACTGAATCACTAAATTCGCCGTGGTAAGCCTAGTGTCTTTCTTGGGAAGACAATGGAGGATGCTAGGAGGAGTAGTGAGTAGTGGAATAGGGGGTATTATATTGATTCGTTCTGATGTCTTGAAATTGAACCAATTGGTCCATACGTCTAAAAACTTTTAAACGCATTCACTCATTATGGTGTTGGGTCTGACTACAGACTTGTAACATAATAGGAACGATATGACAGTGGATTCAACATTAAGTACATACCTTGCTTCCTTTAAAATGCTTAACTGAAGTCTCAGATTTCTATGCGTTGCACAATAAGGGACGACAACAACAGCGTTTATTGTATTCAGAATGAAATCCGAAAGTGCTTTTCCACGGTACTCAGAGGCTCACGTGTCGTATTCCTTAAAACATCTCAGACAGATTCAAAATAACACCACAGTGATTCGGCACACTTTGTTTGCATCCGAAACAATCTACCCCAGGAAAGTCCAAAATTGAAATACTAATCGGTGTTTTTAAACGTTAGCTCTATATCAATCCCACAATAATTTACGGATATTGGTTCCTTTTACAAGGCTTTTCTCCGAAACAACAGAAAAGATCTTGGCGCGGTGGAAATATGTCAGACAAGGATGATAAGTCTTCCAACATGACCATGCTGTCTAGATCCGAACTCAGGACTTTCCACTCCACATGCAAGTATGGCATCAAAGCTGGGAGGAGGACCATTGTAAATTATTATCATTGATATCAGAGGGGAAATGGTAAATCATTAGATTGTAGTTTCCATTTCTATGGGGCTGAGGCTTTACTATTGTGGCCTACCTCGTGCTCGTAGTAATTTAACAACGTTGCATCGACGTTGCAGTGTGAACCAACATATTGATGGCAACCAAAACTTTCATAGGACTTCACCACCATTTACTGTATCACATCATCTCAACCTCAAAATCATCTCACCCGAATAAGGTATGTGTAATCACCTACAATGATTGACACCCAGGAGTTTACCACCAAAAAAGGGTTACGTTTTCTAAGTGTTAACGTATGGAGTTTATATCCAAATTTACAAAATTTCTCACTATGAGCTAAAAACAGTGATGTTATTATGGTTTCGGAATCGTGGTTGGAGCCTAGAATTCCCACTGAGTTAATCGCCCTTGATGGTTATCAAATAGCGAGACTAGACAGACAACCGTTTGTTCAAAAGAAAGGTGGAGGACTAGTAAGCTATATCAAAGACTGTTATTCATACGAACTTGTGGACAACTATTCATTTATAACCGAAGATATTGAGCTGATGTCTATTAAACTGAATGTGAATTGGAAGATATACTTAATTCTAAATGTTTATAAAGCACCCCATACCTCTCCATATATGCACTATACGCGAAATTAGAGGTGCTAGAGGAGGTAACTAATTACTCATCTATAGTTGTGATGGGTGACTTCAATGTAGACGCTGGTGACAAGAACCAAAATACCAAACATGTTATCACTTTTGGAAAAGACCATAACTTACAACAGTATATCACATCCCCAACTCGTATAAGAGAAAAGACTGCAACTATCATTGATCATGGCGGACGGGGCCACCGACGTAGTCCCACCGAAGGTAACAAAGAGATTTCTACCAACGTTGAAACCCTCAGCCTCGGCAAATAATATGATTGAGAAGATAAATGAACTTGAGCAACGTATCCAAATACAAGAAAATATTTCGGATAGGCAATTAGGTCTTATTTCTGAGCTTGAACAACGTATGAGTAACGCCGAAGGAAACGGTAAAAAGACCGCATCTATTCTGGACATGGCAGCAGGTAGACTTGCTAAAACCGAGGTTGAGATATCTGATTTACAAGCTTACGCAAATCACGCCAGTGCACAGGTGGATGAGTTAGAAAGAGACACACTAAAAACACATCTGAAAACACTCAAAACGGAAGATAGGCTGGATTGGATTGATACTGAAAAAAGGAAAAAGATCCTGGTGATCTCTGGTAGGCCAGAAGCAAAAGAAGAGAAACTAAGAGACGTGGTGGTACAGCTATGGAATGACCTCGGCCTAAACCCAAATGAAGTGCCAATTGAGAACCTGTACAGGCGGGGTCGTTACACCCCCAACAATAGACCAAGAGATATTGTAATAGTACTTGCACTCGTGTCACTGAAATCGCTGATATACCGTAATCTGCATAAGTTAAAGGGCAACCAGTCATGGGAGAAGATCGTACAAAAAAACTCAATGCAATGGTGAAAGGGATGTCGTTGAAAGTTGAAGATAAGGTATACACATACAACCAGCTTGAGATGCTAAACAAGGCACACCCTGGTATAAGCATAGAAGATGCGAAACAACAGACAACCCCTGACGGACTAGCCTTTCAGGGGCATCACGCCAAATTCTCGAACTTTTACCCCTGTGATATTGAATACAGAGAAATCGTGTACGACTCCCTAGAGCGAGCTTATCAAACCGTAATGGCGGTCGCCTGTAAAGACACAAAAGCAGCAATGCGCATACAAGCAGCAGACGACGTATACGAAATTATCGGTATTGCAAGGAAGGTAAAGAAATCAGCTGATTGGGAAAGCGACAAGGAAGCAATTATGGAGGAATTATTCTTAGCTAAGTTTACCCAAAATAGCACACTCAAGGACGCACTCATGGACACTAACAACATGTACCTATATGAGGCCACGTGTGACGGCCTGTGGGGGTGCGGTCGACTACTGAGTGAGGTAAACCAAATCCGACAGGGTAACATTACTGAGCAAAACAGGCTAGGCCAGCTTCTACAGAAAGTAAGAGGAGTGATCAAGAACAGAGAGAGTGACCAACAGGAAAACGAGAGTGTAGGAGAGCAGTCCATGGAAGAAGAGCCAGTAAAAGCAGAGGAAGAACCTGAACCGGTAGTTGAAGAGAAAGAGGAGGAAAAACAGTAACCTTACAATCGAAATCTGACAGCCATTGAGGGATGAATGGAAGACATGTTGTGGTTTGTGATTCCAGAGGAGCGAATCTACAGGAAGCATTGAACTTAGTTAATGATGGATCAATTGATATCATAGTGCATTGCTTCAGAGGAAGAACCATACAAGACCTCATAGTTATAACCGACTGGTATGTGTCACAAAATCCTACTGATATATACTATATAATGGGAGGTGCTTGCAACGTCACAGCGAAACGAGGTCGCAATATCACATTTGATTGGACTGACCCCAATGAACTCACTGCGTACCTAAGTGCCTACTTAGAGGAGGGAATCAGGTGGATAAGTAATAACAACAAAGAATCTAGAGTAATAGTGTGCCCAATGATTGGAACGGACATAACAAGAGCTACGAGAATGAACCTTAAACACAAACAATGGATTGTGGACACAACTATTGTATCTGTTAATATCAAAATACTCGAGTTGAATGTTAAAATGCAACCTGCGCTATCCACTCCCTGGATACAAAGAAGAGTGCATCACTACAAGCGTAATAAGATAAAGCACTCATACAAACTGTTGAACCCGGACGGAATTCATCCCTCCAGGGAATTGCTCAATATTTGGGCCAGTGAACTTTTTAAAACCTTTAGATTAAATGAAAACTGAAAACTGTGAGAGCTGAAGAATTCACGATGGGTCGATGAAACATTGTGAAATCATTATCTTTCATGTTATCCTACCTTTTCTACGTTTCTTAATTTACCTGATCTGATTTTATAAATTCTAAATTGATATTATCGAATTGCCTCCCTGAGAACTACTCTTGAAATCACTACCACAATAAGCAAAAGGAAAACTTAACATAATGATCTATAAGAAAACCAATTGTTAGGGTTTTTTTCGACTGAGTATAGAAAATCCCTGCTCTGTCTGACTTACCTTACAAATTAGTATATTGTCCCCTATGCTGAAATAGTTATTAATATGAACTTGTCGGCATATTGCGCTGCACTGGGTGCAGCAGGGTATCACGCTACCTTAGATTAATGTTAAGTGAGTTAATCCAATCTGACAATGCCCATAGAGGCAGATATTGTCAGGATTTGGAAAATATTAGACTTAAGAATTTGTTTTATCACCTGATTGTAGCAACAACGAACTGCAAAGCTTTGATTGTACTGTTGAAAATATGGAAATGTGATGTGAAAGTGGGAGTAAAGGGATCGGAATTTGATATAAGAAAACATGAATCCTAAATATATCAATGAACTGAAAGACCTACGCGGTATTACTTTAGCACACCTTAACACGAGAAGCCTACGTGCCAACTATGAAAGACTAAGAGCGGAGTTTGACAATAGCAAAATGGGAATAATAACCTTTTCTGAGACATGGTTTACGGATAAAGATGGTGTAAATACATACTTATTTCCTAAATATAAAATGGAACGCCTAGATAGAACATGGAAAGAGAATCCCTTGGATTTAGAACCAAAAAAAGGAGGAGGTATACTAACTTTAGTTCATGAGGATATTGAACATGATGCAGAGACGTACAAAGAGCTTAACACCAGCAGTAGGGATATCGAGGTACAAGTCATTTTGCTAAAAAAGAAATTTATGAAAACAATAGCACTAATTAATACATATAGACCTCCGGATGGGAATAAATCTAACTTTATTGAATCACTGGTGAATATATTAGATAGTATTAATCAAGAAACAACTTATGAGGCATTTATCTTGGGGGATATGAACATAGACATAGCTATAAAAGATGAGACTAACTCAAGACAATTAATTCAGACATCAAAACAAAGAGGTTTTAACCAACTGGTAAATGATTACACAAGATTAGAAGATAGAAACAGCATTTTGGACCTGGTCTTTACCAATTCAAATCATATACAAGTAGCAGGGGTACTGGACCACCTGATAACTGACCACTTAATAGTTTATGCCAACAGGAAGAAGAAAGAAGAAGTGAAGGAGAAAGTTCATTTTACGGGTCGATCATACAAGAGATATACTATAGATAAATTAAAGAATTATGTAAACGAGCTAGATTGGACTGATTATAAGAAACTTAACACACCTGAGCACCAATGGAATTATATTATTGATCTTTTAAAGAAATTTTTAAATAATTGCTGTCCTGAACGCAACTTCCTGATTACAACAAAGAACGAACCCTGGATTACTGGGGATATCCTTTTAATGCTTAAAGAAAAGAATAAATTATTATCTACAGCTAAAAGAACCAACTCAATATTGGATAAAGAAATTGTGAAACAGGCGAGGAAAGAAGCTAATAAAGTTGTTAAGGAAGCAAGACAGGTGTATATTTTAAACCAAACAGAAATCAATAAGGATGATTCTAAAGCTTTCTGGCGACACGTTAATAGTATCTTACCTGGAACTAAGACCAAAATAAACAATAATATATTACTAAAAGACCAAGAAACTACTGAAAACATAGCAACTGAGGCGACTCCTAATTATATAAACAAATTTTTTACAGGGATAGAACCTAAGCTGGCTGAAAAGCATTTCGTACCCTGGAAATTTTATAATAACAGTTTAGAGAAAACTATGGTTGATATGGAAACTGATCAAAATGAGATAGAAAAACTCATACGTGACATAAATGTCAACAAGCCCTCGGGCCTCAATGGTATCCGAACGTCAATTTTGAAAGACTTCTTAATACTGATACCCGGTATATTCACTGATCTATGCAATAATGTTTTTACGACTGCTGAAATTCTGAAGTCATGGAAATCCTCGATTGTAACTCCCATCCCCAAGGGTGGTAATCCCTTTGATTGTTCTAACCTATGCCCCATCTCTATCATACCAATTCCCGCAAAGATTTTAGAAAAACTGGCAAACAAGAAATTATGGGAACATTTAAATAAAAACGAAATAATCAGTATAAACCAGAGCGGATTCAGAAAAGGCTTCTCCACTGTGAAGGCAACTGCAGATTTTGTTGATGATATATCAAGACAGATAAATGTTGGAAGGGTTACGGGGGCTGTGTTTATTGATTTACGCAAGGCTTTTGACACCATGGACCACTCCATCCTCCTAGGTAAATTAAATGAATATGGTATAAAACAGAATAATTATAAAAAAAATTTAAATTATTTAGAAAATAGAACCCAAAAGACTAAAGTTAATGGATGTTTGTCAGGTGAGGATGGAGTGGTCTGCGGTGTCCCCCAAGGGTCAAACCTGGGGCCTACTTTGTTTTTGCTGTATGTGAACGATTTGGTAACTTTTTTGGGAAACAACTGTCACACAAAATTGTATGCGGATGACACCATAGTTTATGTACATGGCAATGAAAAAGATGTAATTGAAAACAAGTTGCAAGAAACACTTTATTTAATCGAAGTCTGGTGCGAACAAAACAAACTAACTGTAAACGCAAAAAAGACCAAAACTATGGTCTTTGGATCACCCTTTCACTGTAAAAGAATAGGCCGGATTGACTTAAAATTAAACGATATTTACTTACAAAACGTCAATAACTATAAATATCTAGGCTTTTATCTAGATACAAATTTATCTTTTAAAAAACACATCGGAGAAATTATAAAAAAAGTGACTTTTAGAACCTATCAGCTTGCTAAAATGCGGCCTTTTCTCAATCAAACTGCAATGATAAAAATTTTCAAATCATTTGTAATTCCTTATTTCGATTATGGTGATATTATGTTTACAGAAATCCAATTATCTCTTCAGCACAGACTTCAAGTATTACAAAACCAATGTTTACGCGTTGTATTAAGAGTTAAACCGAGAACCAATGTAAGTGAGCTCCATCAACGAGCAAATGTACCGTTTCTCTGTGATAGAAGGAAATCGCACTTGTTGAATGCTATGTACAATCGGTCTCGTATGGATAAGTACCAAGATCATAGAAATGTCAATACAAGACAGTTTGTTGCGCCTATACTCAAAATGTCCCAGCCAAATTGTGTACTATACCAGAAGAGTGTGGAATACAGTGGGGGGAAACTATGGAACTCATTATCTGCCTTGCTACGAAATACACCCACCTATGTTCAGTTTAAGAACTTAACAAAAAAAACAATGCTTGATAGTATACCTGCGTAATGCAAACAGAAAGGAAAATTTCTAATTATTATTAATTAATAAGAAAATGTTACAGGTCCAAAAACCACTGAACGACATATTTTGGAGTTATCTCAGTTGATACTACATAACGCATAGTGAAAGTAACATATAAGGAGAAAGTAGTTGCTATAGTTAAGATGTGTAATAGAAGGAAGCCCGAAGAAAACCAGCACTTATTATATATAACGCTGACGGGTATCCTATTATTGGCTCCTGTGTACTGTTATAACTGTATGACAGAAGAAATTAATGTCAAATAAGAGAGAACCAATAAAAAGTTTGAAAAAAAAAAAAAAAATGTTTACACCAACGATCCTAATGTGATCTTTGCAGCACCATTAAATTACAAAATCAGCGACCATTTACCCGTAGCTCTCATTATAAAAATTACCCGGAACAAAATAGTTAAACAAAAGATAGAAGCCAGATCTTATAGAAAGTTTGACAAAATCGATTTTCTGAACCGGTATTTAAATGGTAACTGGAATGATTTTAATGTTACTATAGGCCCTGGTCGTTTGTGGGAAATAATGCAAAAAAAATATTGAACAGGCACTTACCATATCCGCACCAATTAGGAAGTTTTTTATATCAAGAAATAAACCATGCTGGCTTACTGACGAGGTTAGACAAAGTATACAAAATAGAGATTACTATTTTAAACGTGCACATAACTCCAAGCACCAAGACGACTGGAGGATAGCAAAATTTTATAGGCATCAGACTAAATCTCTAATAAACCATGAGAAAAAACGAAGGATAAGCAGGATCCTAAGAAAGAAAGGGACCGACCCAAAAAAGTTCTGGAGATGTATAAATGAACTTATTCTGAAAGAAAAACCTTCCCTAATAACAACCATGAGAAACCAAGAAGACGGTTCTAAGATTGCTGAACGAGACATCCCTGAACACATTAATTACTATTTCCCTAATGTAGGGGTTTCCCTTGCTGAGAAATTCCCAAAACTTGACAACATTGATCTACCCTTCCCACCTCGTTAGGCTGAATTCTCCCTGTTCTCTGAACCATTTACCCTTGATGAGTTGAAGAAAGTAATCAAGAAAATTGACTGTAGTAAATCAGCATCTGTAACTAACATGAGAGCATTTGTACTAAAAATTGCCTTTAAAAATGCACCTGAAAAATTACTTACTCTCTTTAACTCAACAATCTTTCATTCCAAATTCCAAACCACTGGAAAACAGCCACTATAACTCCTATCCCAAAAATTAATAATGTTAAATATACCACTGATCTGCGCCCCATTAGTCTTCTACCTTTACCCGGCAAGTTATTGGAGAAAATAGTTAATACTCGTCTTAGAAACTACCTAGAAAAATTCTCAATCCTGAACGACGCACAACATGGTTTCAGAAAAAAACGATCTACCATATCGGCATAACCAGTTATCTGACCCGAATTCTCCAAATACCTAACTCAGCCTCTCTCTTTTTAGACTTAAAAAAGGCATTTGATACCATCCCTAAATTACTCATCTATAATTTGTACACGAATGGTCTTAATAATACCTCCTGCTCCTGGTTCCATAGCTATTTAAGTAATCGCAAACAACAAGTGAATTTTAACTCCAAATTATCCTCTGTCTTACCCGTTACTCATGGAGTCCCCCAGGGGTCTGTCCTGGGGCCCACTCTCTTTATACTATATATCAATGACTTAGTTTCTTCCTTAAAAAACTTTAACTGCCATACACTCCTATATGCCGATGATACTGTTGTATCGACTAATCCTCCCCAGATGCTTAATGAAATAATACCAGTCATATCTAACTGGTGTTCCAAGAACCTGTTAACTTTAAACGAAAACGAAAACGAAAATGGATGAACTACTCCCGTCAAATAAACATAAACCATATGGTACTGCAAATAAAAAATGTGCCCCTTGAAAGAGTTGATAGATTTAAATATTTAGGCATGATTATCGATTCAAAATTAAACTTCTCCTGGCACCGAAGATCTGTAGTCCAAAAAGTTAATCACAAAATCTACCTCCTGAGGAAAATTAGACATTTAATTGACATTCCTACTGCAATTCAGATCTATAAATCTACGATATTACCTCCATTCAATTAC
Source organism: Alentia gelatinosa (assembly GCA_950022655.1). Classification (NCBI taxonomy): domain Eukaryota; kingdom Metazoa; phylum Annelida; class Polychaeta; order Phyllodocida; family Polynoidae; genus Alentia; species Alentia gelatinosa. The sequence goes on from OX465581.1 coordinate 74,059,377, forward strand.
GTAGACTTCATCTATGATAACGGCACATTACAAACTGAAACAGAATTTCAGTGCCTACAAAACAAGATATTACCTATTATCTACAAAGTCAAAATTGAGCCTAACCCGATATTTCACACTGAGCAACTCCACTCTAAGGCTAGCATTAAATACCTTAAGCATAGAAGAGAAATCCACTCGCTTAACTATGCCCACACACTTACTAAAGTAATCGCTAACATAGACAACAGAGATTTACCAACACGTAGAAATACTGGTCTCAGGTTTATGCAACCCCCCTAAAAAACGCACTCTTTGACAAATCCTTTTTGGTCTGTGTGATCACAAAGTGGAATATTTTTAAAGAAATATTCACCACTATCCCTGACAAAAACAAATTTATATTACTAATTAAAAAATCGTATACAGCTGCTTCTGGTCTCCTACTCCTCCCGAAATGATAGCTTGTGTTGCAACTACTATGTTAAGGTGAGCCTCCCACCTCCGAACTAAATGCAAATCCATGTGTAACCTATAATAGAGGCCCTGGTCTGTTGTTACTGTAATGGTAATTACCTGCAGTCGGTTTGACTCTGAGAAAACTGAACAAATGTGTTATTTGATCCATCTCATCTCATCTCATTCACATGATATGGTTGCACTGGTAAGACATTTATCGATTATATTGGATTTTATATTCCATATTTCTCCCAGCTATGTGTACACGAGGTTTATACAACGACCCCCAGAGGGACTGGGCGGAAGAACGGCCAAGCCGAGCCCATGTATTTTTTTGTAAATGATTACCCTAATAAAACTACTCAAAAAAAAAAAAATCTAAAGAAGGATAATGTCTTAGTGCATTCGGCTTTCCTTACCGGACCTGGTCACAGGTGGACATCTTTAAATGCAGCATGCCTGACACCGGACCTCCTATGTAGGGCAGGCCTATGTTACAATTATTGAGATAATTGATTCTTTCCCACCGTATTTAAAGTTGTCTGTCAATGTTTCCGTGGTGATAACTGTAATATCATAATTTGTAGTTACTACTCTCAAGGTGTTAGTTATCTAGCTGTTCTTGTAGGCAAATTGATGACAGTGGGAATATTATATTCAAACACCTTATCTCTGAAAAAAATTATAAAGATCTAAGTTGAATCAGCTGTGATAAATGATATTTTAACAAAAATTGAATATAATACCTTTGGGCATCATTTACACTGGCCACTGGAGTGCCCTGAGGCATCATTTGCACTAGCCACGGGAGTGCCTTGATGTATCATTGGTAAGGAAAGAGTTAAAGGGAAGGCTAATTAATGTTTTCAACTCCCCAAGAAGGGCGTCGCATTGAATCTTGAATATTTCCTCACTGCTGTCCTATCTATGATAACTAATCGTAGGTGCTAGAGTCATATATGAGCAGCAAGATTTGATCATTAAATCCTAGTCTTTCATAATTAACGTGTGTCGTAAAGTAATCAATTCCTAACATAACGACCTCACGATAGAATCGATATGGTGTCGGAAAGTCAATCGTAAGGCCTATAGATACCAGGGGCCGTTGAATAAACTACGAACGACAAAAAATATCTTAGAATTGTCTTTGGGGCCATAGTGATGTATAAAATAATATGCTGCACGCATTGTTTTGAGTATAAGAGTAACCTAAAGCTTTTATAAGGTGCAATATACAAATACGTTCATTTAGAACATATCTTCTGGTTTTTTTCATATAACACCATAGCCAGCCTTCATGAGAAAGTTGGAATTGAGCCACTGTGGAAGCGACTTAAGAAGCAACTGGCAGTCCTAATGTTTAAGAACAAAACGAATCTCGAATGGATAAAGTCTGCATGTAGGATTACTCGTTTGACCGAGAAAATTATATTTACTTATTTATAGGACGAAAAGTAATGTTGTAATACACAACCCCTACCTAAGAGGGGTTCGGTTTTGGAACTCGTTACCTGTTGATTGCCAAATGGTCAATGATGTTGAAGACTTCAAGAGTAAGATACATAATTTTTTGTAAATTGAATACCATGAACCATTTATTGATTGAATATCGGTAACATCTCATCTCATCACAGTTGACCTCCATCATCACTATTATGGTCTATCTTAAGCTTATGCTAAACTATGTATGGTCTATCTCGATGTACCACGTAACTGATAATGCAAAAATTGTATCTGAAAAACTTGTATTACAAGAAAAATAAAACTAAAGAAACTGAATGGGAAAAAAATCGTCCAGGATGTCGTTTACCGTTGGAGTTACCGTGTCGCCCAGCACTAGCACAAGAAAAGAACGAATTTCATTCAACAGCATCCAGAATCAGCGTTGGTGTGGGTGCTAAAGGCAGTGACCATGGAACGAGGAATCCACAGGATATCGCGGTGCCATTGGATCCAACGAGGGTAATAGACATGGGGGGATAAAGCGAATTTATTTTAATGTGTACCCCAATCATCTATAAATGAAAAACAGCGCTTCCGAGGCAGGTGCTAAACCAGAAATATATATAGCTTGGCGTATGAAATTTATTGATTTTTGATCTGGGGTGGGGTCAGGTAGGGACTGTTCTAGTAGGCGCATTGACTATAGTGGGAATATTATATTCAAACACCTAAGTTGAAAGCACTCTTCGTGCTACTCTGAATTCATGTAAATGTCACCCACTGGTTATACCCGTTCAGCCAACTATCATAACATAAACAATAGCAGCCTGATCTGAGACTCTTTTGTCTTTAGCATCTTACAATCCGAATTATAAACTTATGAATTGTGCAATAAAATCCTACTCATTTTACATCACGTCGATACAGTAATATCACTGCCATTACTAAGACACGTATTTTGAATGGAGCCATAGCCTATTGCCATTTGCGATAGCCTAAGGTGAATCAAGAAGTATTATGATTATAGTCTAATCATGTATTCACACATCAACAGGGTAAGTGACCCGGCCCAACATCATGAAGATATTGCCTTTAAGAATGTTTTCGCTCCTTCTGTAATCGTCACCGCAGAAATAATCAGTTTAAACAATGTCCATAATTGAGTAGCCGATGGGTTTTTAGATGGTCACTATGATGCGATTATCTTTAAATGTACTGCATAAAAACAGGGGGAGAGGAATAATGTATTTCCGATTTGCACAGGATTGGTAAAACCAGTTTTAAATTCACCTTCACTTCAGTTATCTGAAATCTAGTGTCGAATTTCAAATCTGTTTAGAGTTTTGATAAACCATTGAAAATGTGACACGTTTAACATTTTACATGAAAAAAAAACATTGCACCAGAGCCAAAGTGACGAACAAAAAAACATTATGATAAATGATGATAAATGAGAAAAGCTTAATTTCAGAATTGAGACTCACCAAAAGAATAGATCTAAAGGAAAATACGTAGTCAGTTTCGATATACATTCTGGCCAGACATATTTCATTAAAGACTTATTGTAACGGTTCTATACAACAACATAGTTCAACCAACAATAGAGTGTGTACTTCGTGCTACCTTCGATGCGATGGTTGAAATGAAGCTGCCAATTTTCACTATGTCGAGAGCTAAGCTACCTTCGTTATTGAATGGAAACGTACCTCTGTTTCTGGTAGTTTCAGGTATTCAAAGTGCTACTCTCAAAGGATAGCACCTACACATAGCTCTAGATCTAAAGTATCTGTAGATCTATACTAGTGTATGGATACATCTTTTGTGTCAGAGAGCGGTTGTACCTGTCACTCTATACTCATTGATGTAACCTAACACTATATCAACCAAAAGTAAAAACATGGCCTGGTGTGCTTGTATGGCTGGGGTGTGTATTTTAGTACATCTCACTTGTATTCATTGTGGGAAAGGGAAATGATAGGTGTGTGTACATTGCAAAAATACAGACGTGTATATATATATATATATATATATATATATATATATATATATATATATATATATATATATATATATATATATATATTTAAATGAAGAGACTGGAGTTTGGGAACAATACGGGTTTATTACTAGGAAGGCACGCACATACACACATGATCAACATATGATTACATAAATTCTGCATGTGTAGTGGGGTATGGGAACATACCTATATGATTAAAAATGATTACATAATATTAAGCTGCAATTAAGCTTGTGATAAACATGTCATTCAGATAAGGATAATTAGACGACGGCTATGCTATAAACACCCACAGTAGGAGGTAGTGGTAGTTTAAAGGTGATAAGCGAGACTCTGGGGGAGGGAGAGGGCCATTTTCAACATTAGTTCAGATAGGGCTAACTCCGGGCTGATGGTGTAAAGCATTAGAGGCCCAGTCCTCCAAGTCTCTAATCCTTGCCTCCAGGACACCTGTTTGCCACAAATAGCTGGCACCTCCCTTCTTAAAGCTGTGGGAGCCCAAGGGGGTGGTGTCTACTCCCCTCGTGTGCAGCGCGGTCATGACACAAGTCATGAAGCCCCCTGCCTTTAGCGGCACTAGGTGCGGTCCGTCTTATGCAACCAGGGTGGGGCCCAACCGTGGGGCATTGCTGGTTAGCAGGAACAAGTTGATGTAGGATCACAATCAGTGCCCTTTTATTCACGGTAGTGGGAGGATGTGTTTTCTCCTCCTAAACTGGTCCGTCTTTGACCACCTAATCGTAACTGCTAGGCCACTCAAGATCACTTGGATGTCCTTCCTTCTAAGGCTCTTCTCTGGGTCAAAAGACCCTAATGTGGTAGGGACTCCGTTTGACCTCCTCAGGAGTCAGAAGAACATGAGGAACACCCCTGCCCATATGGCAGCACCTCTTGGGGTCAAAACATCTAACCCTTGCAAGAGAGACAAGAAGAGCAGGGGGTCCATGGGCTCCTTGCAGCAGACTAAGTCCCCCAGCATCCTCCTCGCGAAACCGTTGGTCTGCAGCTCCCACACTCTCAAATCGATGCATGCTATATCCATCGTCTACCATGCTGTGTATGGCCTTAATCAAGGGGCCAATACAGTCTAGGCTTAATCTACTGGCTGCATCTGCTAGGCGGTTGCATCTCCCAGAATGATAAGCGGCTTTTAAATGGAAGTTGAAAGGAAGTTGGTGTCTATTTCCACCATGAGAAAGGTGAGACACATAGTGGGCGTTACCACCTTGCTGTAATTAATGCTGAAGCCTAATTCCCTTACAACTGTCATTAGCATATTCAGTGTGTCTAGACAGTCCTACTTGGTTTCTCTCCTTATGAAGAAATCATCTAAATAAGCACAGACATAAGGGTAGCCTCTGTCCTTCATGATTCTTCTGACACACTGCGTGAGGCGACACACTCTACCTGGCCCCGAACGAAAGGCACAAAGGGAATATCTGCCACATTTATGCACACGCTCATGTAGGCACTGGATAAATCAAGTTTGGCAATATAGTCTCACTTCTTTATGAGATTTGCCGCCTCCTCTAGATTTGGGTAGCGGAAAGAGTCATTGACTTATAGGAGTTCATGGATTTGCACTCTGGCCTACTGCCATCATGTATCAGGCGTATCCCTCCTGATGGTTTACGGATAGCTGCTAGGGCCTAGACTACCTGAGGCTTGCTTTTGGATACCACATACCTGCCGTTTTCAACCTCCTCCTGCATCTGTTGTTGACGGCCACTCTGTTTTGGGAGTCAAGGGCTGATTTGGGGCTTGGCTGCTCTGTTTCTGCTTCACTTGTGTCTAGGTTTGATATCCTGAAGCTGTGTTTTATTCTCTCTAGTATATAGGTCCTGTCCTCATCCTGTGCTGGAATCCGGTATTCCCAGGCCTCAGGCCGTAATGCTCTGTCTCTGGCTGGGGCCTGAGAGGCTGCTGAGATACTCCCTATGCCAACTTATGGTGGTACCTGCACCTTTCCTCATAGGGGCACTCACCTGTACTGGCATATATATACGGTATATCTCCTCCAGGTCGTAGGCCTTGTCTGGCTTCTTGCCACTACTCTGGTTCTGCTTCATTGGTTGGGTGGCAATTTTAGAGCTGTGGTGCTGTTTGTTGGGCTGGGTGTAGGCATGTTTTGGTGCCAGAGACAGCGCCTTGATGGAAGACACCTTGTCGCCCCATCGGTAGCTGTTCTGCACCTGGAACTCATGGTACCTGCTGTCTAGCCCTAATACCGACTGCCAGTCAAACTTCCCAGCCAACTCAAAGATGTATACTGAGTACAACAGGTAGTCCTTGATACTCCTTCTTGCCAGGTCACCGGACCTCAGGAGTTTGTGCAGGACTCGCAGGCTGAATGGTGAGCGGCCAACCTGAGAGTCCTGCACAAACTCCTGAGGTCCAGGCACCAGGGCCTGCTCATCATGGGCCAGTATCATTGACCCATCCTCCACTTATGCAAACATGACCATGTCCCTCTTCTTCTTGGCGATGCAGAGCTTAACATGTTCTGGGACATAGTCTGTGATTTTGAGGGCTTTCTTGTCGCTAGCCCTGATCATCAGTAGGGTGGTGGGGTCATAGCTGCTTGACGCCCCAACCTCCAAGGTTGAGCTGCCGCCATCATCAGAGTCATTGCTGTGGCTCCTTGAATTTTTCGCCTGCAGATTCTCCACTATCTCCTCCCATCCGGCCGCCGCCTCCTTTTTCAGGGGAGTTGCCCTTCTGCTTCACTGCCTTCTCTTCACTTTGCTCCTTGAAGTTGGGGTTGCCAAGCTTGGCAAGCCCCTGACAAAGCCTACTTGCTTGACCTGCCAGTATCAGCAGGTCCTATCCCAACATTATCATAAGGACTACATGGTCCGCATAGTCGTCATTGTAGCAAATTTATGGGTTTTATACTCATTGTATTACAACATCAATAAACCATGTTTATCATTAGTTACCACTAACTCCTGTGTCTCTTTCATTTATTATGTCACGACGTCAATATTAATATATAGATAGATATCTATACATATAAGATATGTAATGCATGACTGAAACTGCCTAGTATTGTACTGCATTGCTGAACACGAAAGATTTCCGATAGATACAAATTTCCGGATAGAAACAAGTTTAGTTAAACTTTACTCTTGTCTCACCTTCATTCAATTTAATGGAAATTGAAATCCCGATCGACGACCAAATATAGTGTCAACAAAACCACTCATGGGAATTTGATAAGGTTAGTTTTCTTCATCAGAAAATGCACGCTTAACATTAGACTATCATGTGCGGGATATTGGCCAACAAATGCCGCCATCGCATGGAATATGGAAATTATGCACATTTAAGCCAGGAGGTTTTGCCCACATAATATACTTGAGCTTTCTCTGGAGATATGAAATAATATACAGTAGAAGCCTGCCTAACGGACACCCCGCGTAAGCAGTCCCCCCGCGTTAACGGACACTTTTGCTCGGAACGGTTTCCTCTATAAGGTGTTTATTTCAACCCCGTGTAAGCGAGCACCCCGCATAAGTGAACACTTTGGCCCGGAACGGAGGGTGTCCGCTTACGCGGGATTCTACTGTAGTATAAAAGGTTCTGCAATACAGCTGTACTTGGATATGCCATAAGCCAAAAAGATTCACCACCTTGCAAACATTCCAAAACGTGTATTTATAATGACTAATACGGAAGAAGGCTTAAAATGGATAAAGTTTGTTGAATTTTATACTTATATAAACAACGAGATAGTTTTGAGAATAATTACAATATAGGAGAATGGTCAAGAGCTATTAAAATAGCCAGTAGGTAGAGTCCAGTGAGAGATTTGAATCTGTTGACGACGGCTTAGCAAATTGACAAGAGAAGGAGAGGTGTGTAGGTTGTTGGAGGGAAAGAGAAATTGGATGATTATTTCCCCGGGACAATTGCCGCCTAGGGAATTGCTCTGGAGGTGAGAAATTATGCGATTTTGGTGACAAGGGGTTGCAGACGGCTCTGTGGAGATCGTGAGGCCCTGGGCAGTCTGTGGTAGAGCCATGAGCAGAGGATCTAGCTGGGCTCGTCGGACCCAGGTCGTGGACCGGGCCCAGGCCAGGTACCCGAGGGTGATGAGCAGGCAGCCTGTGGTGGCCAGAAGGAGGGGTGGGTATCAAGCTGTCACATTGGCAGGCACGGAAGAGGGGCTGACATGAACATGAGGGGCCAGACCGATCAACAGCAGTCAGAAGGAGTCCGAGGTTGGCGGGGCAAAAGCTGGGCCCCCAATGGGTCTGATATGTAGGCACGTGGAGAGAATGCTGCCGGGAACCTGGACAGAGAAGAGGGAGTCATGTGCAGTGACACTTGGGTGGATGTGTGGTGACACGTGGATGGACAGGTGAGGAGGGGAGGAGCAGAGAGGACGATGAGGGGTGGTGGGTGGCGGCAAGGTAGCGGCCGGTGCGGGTGCTGGGAGAGGGTCTGGGAGGGAGTGGCCCGGGGAGGACCGGCCGGATTGCGAGGGGAGGAGGCGAGAGGCCCAATAGAATGACCAAGGGCTCTGGTGGCGGGCGGTAGTGGGGTTTGACATCACACATAACTAAGGGTGCAGCCACTTAAACTTATACAACGCATCACGTGTTCACCAGCATATTGTCATTCTCACTTGATTCTCTGAATGGTGTAATGTAAAAGAATGCAACGCACCATCTCAAGACCATTGCAGCACAACATGCCGTGTTACGTTGTTTGTTTACAATAAAATTCTGTTTTACAATTTGTGCAATTCGTGTAAGGAAAGAGGAATCTTAATTCAAAGACCATATTTACCAACAGAATTGTTTTAAAATCAGGAATACTATTTCGGTTGAGGTTCAGGCTCGAGTGGACTACATACTGACGTATGGAAACTGTAAGGTTACCATAGAAGGATTATATAAGTAGTACCTGGAAATGACAATTTGTAACCGGCACTATCAACAAAATCGCTAAACTGAGAGACAGCATATTCCCGCCCCTGGAACGTGAACTGAAAAGGATTGAAGGCAAATCATAACAAAGACACTGTTCATAAATTGTTTTAGATAACTTTTCTATCAGACAGAGGGCAAGGCTCCTAAAGTTAGCCCATAGAATATCAAAAGTAGAAACAAGAGTAGATTTTCGTAAAATAGACAGGAACAAGGAGTTTGGAAAGCTCTCACGAAAAGGTAACAAAGAAAGATTGATCACTACTTAAATGAGTGCAATTACATTTGAGCTTGGAGGTATGTACTGGAAACCATGCCACCACTTGGATATTTCTTACGTTAGAGTTTACTTGTACACACGATTGGGGGAGATTTACTCTAGCCTTGTACTACTCAGATTTGGAACTAGTTTACGACAAGATTAAACTATTGATTGTTCATATACATCGTTTCTGAGATGAATATGTGTTAAAAGAAGCCGCCCCATTGTAAGCTCACTCTGTAAGGAACTTAACGGTACGAAAAAGAAACGCTGGAGCCACCGGTGGATAAGGCAAGCAGTTTAAATAGAGACTAAACAAAAAAGTAAATCTTGTCATGCAATGGATGACGTATGTACAAATGATATTCTTTACTTAGATATAGGAAACACAAGGTTTAAGCTGGAACTCGTAAGATTTCCTAAGGCCCCGTGGCTGACGGAACCCTTTTAATGGTGAATCACATGACACACTGCTCAATGAAGTGTATATGTTTATTGTCAAATGGGTGTTCTTTATATCTTTATGTCACTGTGCTAATAGTCCATCACTTTAAAAAACTTTGGTTATTTCAGGGATCTGAAAAAGGAAAATGGTTTTAAGTTCCCAAATGGCAGGAAATAACAATACGGTACGGAGGATAATGGCAATGAATGTAAACGATTTTTTTAATGTAATCAAGAGGAAAGCAGCCATTCAAGAAATCAGAGCTATGGTAGACATTTACTGTGGACGAATGATATATGCCGTAAAATTTCATTTGAGTGAAAAAAAGAAAAAGAAAAAAACGCATTGCACAATTATGGCGTTCTGAATGGGGAGCTGAGGTCACTCTTTATTGGTACCCATAACTCACGAGGGTTACCACTTTCATTATTAAACAATTCCCAATAGGTTTTGAAGAAACCATAAAGGTCTCAGGAGGGAGATTTCACAAATAAAAAAGTCAAGATCATATATGAAACATTTATCATGAATGATATTTAGATACCAACTCAGAATCACGAGCTGGATCAGATGAGAATTATTGTACATGTAATCAATACCCCCTATTAGGTACATTTTACGTATTATGATGTCTTGTATCTTATTTACTCATTTTACATTCAATTATTTTACCTTCACGAATGTACTCAGTTCTTCCTACGCGATTTCTTATCAACTATTACACATTTTACCAGATGCCCCAAATGGCATGGGAATTTTGCAGAGTTGAGTGGCTATTCCACCAAGCTAGCGCAAGCCCAGGCCGGGTGCCTTGTGGCCGCCTATTGGACTCCGCCGGCAATAGCCGGCCCAAACCTCGTCCTGGCGGCAAAAATCTGCTTGGTGGAACAGCTCATGGCAGCTCGCAGCACCTTCACAGCCGGCCCCCACTGACCGCCGGCCCCTCTCAGTGCCTCCAAAACCCCATCGCTGGCCAGAATCGGCTGACCTGTTGGTGATCGCCGACCGCCGGCCTGGGCCTGAGGATTAGGGGTGACCGGGTGGCCGGCCCCGGCCGCAGACATCAGCTGGAGGGTAAAAGCGTGAGCTGGAGGGTAAAGGGTGAGAGGCTTTTTGGTGGAATAGCCACTTTAGGGGTGACGTCTGGGTGGGCAGCCCCGCCGAGCAGCGTCAGCTCAAGGCTAAAAACCCGCATGCAGAGTACCCATTTTACACTCAGGCCTAATCACTCAAAAATTCATGGACAATATACTACTCCATAATTCTACCTCAGTCGTTATCTTTTTCTACAATATTTTGAATAAACCTAAAATATTATTCTACCCTCTCTCCGCGTTAGCCATTATTGAATCTATGGAAGATGATCAACAATAATTTCTTATGATTGGACTCGGATATCTTGAGGGTGATACCCTCAATGTCGTCATTTATTGGGAAGTAACCAGCCAATTTATCAGGGAAATAATAGTATCTTCCAGAAATGTAAGTGGCAAGACACGCCGCTCCCCCCCCCCCACCCCATCCTATGATCTCGATCTTCATGGAAAATCGTATAACTCTGCCAACTTTTCAATTTATCATTATAATTCGATTGGAGCCATGGTTCTGATATTCCCTATAATATCATAATCAACCGCCCCCTATCTCAATGTAATTTAATCCGCAAATTTATAAACAAACCTTAATCATACTCTGCTGTTCTGGTTTTCTGTGGAATTTCCTACTTACTAATGCTTTTAAAATAAGCATAATTTGGGGTTTGATTTGATGTTCGTACTTTACAGTGTTTGTCTAGATTTATATTCATATCATATTAATACAGTTCCATTTTTCAGCGATGTCAATTTGGTTTCTGAAATTATCCCATTCACATTTTTTCAGGTGATTTTGGAAAGTGTTTAGGGAGTAATTTACATAATATCTATCTTCTATTGACGTTCTTTCATAACACACTTTTGGTTTCTTCATTTTCTCCAACTCGTTGGGAATAATGTGATCGGGAGGGGTTTCACTCTCCCCCCGGAGTTCTCTCCAAACCACATGACTACATCGTCCCCACGTGACTCAGTCGCCCGCCTCCAACGCATTCACTAAGGAAAAGTTACCTCCCACCCACCCTACAAACTCTTATCATTTCCACGTCTTCATCCTTCGTCCATGGGGCTTTCTTTTATTTAACAACGAACTTTATCTTAATATTCCTATCAAGTGACTTTTATTCTCAATTTCAATAACTCCTCAATAAAACTGTCTTTTTCCAAACCCCTCTCCGTGTAATCATTATAAGGTAAACACATTGGTGATCGTTATAGGTGAGTTCTAAAACTCCAGCTTGTCTAATATTAGGGTCAATTACAAAAAAAAAAAATCTAGAGCTGAGCTATTCTTGCTTGTTTCATTTCTAAAGGAAATTCAATTGTATAAGTAGACCTATCCAGTATGTTTATGTTGAAATCTCCCATTAAAACCACTTGCAGTTGCTTATTACCATCAAATCCAGTCAATAACATGGCTATTTTTCTCGGAATCTATTTATATTTCCTCCAGTGGGTCTATATGAATTTATGAATTAAAATCTATTATTTGCATCATGCACCAGGCCGTACTTTATGAAAATACATAGACCGCCTCATGTTTTACGTTTTAAATGTCTCTCCCTCTCCTTCCACTGTTTATCATTTTTGTAAAAGTTAATTGATATCGATTCTTTTTGTCCCTATCTGCTTGCCATGTTTCTGACACAGACAATATAGCCCAATATGAGCTCTGGTTATGAAACATAACTTGTTCGTATTTCGCTCTTATAATACATAGATTTCCATGAGCCAATCTAAGTCCTTTGACTATCACCAGTTCTTACATATGTGCAGCACTTGCAAGCGACACTCTTGTCTTTAATAACAGTGAACAAGGATAAATGAGCATTGTCTGCCGGAGAAGTGTCAGAATTCTACAATTAGACTACATTTGAAAACGCAAGGAGCTCTCGCACAACCTACCTGTTTTAATCGAAATGTAATACCTTCTGACCAGCATGCCATCTTTCATGAAACATGAATTGTGTTTATTTGATACCAATATATGTAGGTTTAACATGAAAGTGAAACAACCTGCATGTTAGAACCCAACTGCATGTTTCTATTATATTTTTGTATTGAATTACAAAGAACTGACAACTAGGTTTGTGATTGTGAAATGACAAGCATTTTAACCAGAACTTTTTTCATTAAAGACATGATATGGGAATCATGATTTATATGAATGTAGCTTCTGACAGTTCCTGCTGGCAACATCAACCATATTGTTCTGAAATTTGATCCCCATATCTCTAGGCATGAGACTCGAGAAAGCGGACAATCTTGGAGAATCGTTTCTATCTATAGTGACTATAAACGCTAGCCTTGTTCATTTGCCTGACAAATGAAAACTTGATACTTGTTCATCATCCATCTAGGCATGCCAATGTCTATGGAGGATTGCGTGAGGATGATATTTCTTAAAAAGGAATTATCAAGCGGTCCAATGCCATGCAGTGGCAATGGACCTGCATTTCCTGTGGTGTAAGTTGGTGCTTGCTATACAGCAGATGTCCTCAATGTATATGCTCGAGATGTGATGGGTAGTCTAACCAAAATCATCATGAACCCTAAGACCGGTTGACGTAAAACATCGCAGTGAGTCTTCATTCTCGAGTTTCTGTCATACCGATGAGAAAAGAAAGTACAAGTTTAAATCTTGCCTTGTATAATCAATATTGTAAAAACAACTTTGAATGTTAGTATCGATATTAGTCGAAAATGCTCAGGAATGCTTTACACGCCAGACTCTATGAAATAAATCAATTTGATAGAAAGGCCAAAGTTTTATGCCAGCTGAACATTAGTTCGCTCATATCAGATATTATGTTGGACGGTTGAGGTGACCAGCAGGCCTGTCTGCTTTTATTATGATGATCATGAATGCTCTCTGTTGCCTTCATCATGAAACCTAAAATCATGTTGGAAAGACGAAGATGGGGTTAAACTAAAGTTGGTTTTCATGGCAAAATTCACGCCAATCATTTGTATAGTTCACAGTAAGGTTGATGAACCTCACTCTTACAGCGTACAGTATACCATATGCAGGGGTAGTATGTGTGTAAGTTTAGATACAGGCTAATTGAATCAAAACATGGCTCATGATTCTTCAAAATGAAGTTAACTGTGATTGGTGATTTACTCGGCTTTTATCTATAATAGAGTCGTCTATGTTCCTATCTATAAGGACGGAGGGGAATAACAGGAATCATCTATGAAACATAAACGTGAATAAACCATGGACACTGTACTGTCCATAAATGAAGGAACTAACAAAGCCAGCCACAAATTCTGTATTACCAAAGGGAATTTTCGATAACTGAATTCAGCCGACATAAAAGGGGTGCCACATAGTAATAGAAAGTACATATAATATGTTTACACCTAATCTCCCGTTCCTTTTAGTAAATCAGGCTGAGTCACTCACAGTATAGGTATTAGCTGAGAAGATGCTCACTAAATACAATATGCTGGTAACTTCCTGTCACGTCAGCAGGCTTGCCCATTTACATATCGACTGGAGAGAGAGGTGCACATTTACTTAGTTTGCTAACAATATATGTGATCGATAACCACAGGCTTTGCTATAGCGGCGCACCGTTTGATCCGTTTTTAGCATTCCACAAAACCCGGACCCGAGGCGAGTTCGCACTCTGTCCGCCGTACGTCGTCCCACACGTAGGTCGGATTGGAGGGTTGGTCGCCTGTACCCGCTGATCCTTCTCTCATAGCCCGGAGCCGTCCCATGTCTCCCGACGTAACTACAAAGAGCGCTCTTTTCAGCTTCACTACATAGACACACACAAAAATGAGACGAGGGCTTTACGCAACCGTAAAGTGCTAGCGCTGGAGCTCATTTGAAAGGCAACACATAATCGACAGCATCACCTGTAGTCGTTTGTGGTTTTACTAATGCATAAAATGTTATTGCAAAGAACCAAGGACCACGCCCACAAATCACAATCCCTTAGATCACATTAGATATCTCACCGCATTGATTCTCTCTGCAGCCTTAATATATCTGCTTTCGAGAGGTGAGAAAATGATTTTTGCATTTCACACCTGCATTGCAAAGCGAACTAGTGATGGGTCTTGCGAGTATATATAATATCTTAAAGACTAGTGCCTTCGACGCTCGTACTCTTATAACACAGTCATGGGGAAATACATCATTGTAACCTCATGGAAGTACGCCCCCCCTCCCGCCTCAAGGAATACCCCCTTGGCCCCCATGGAAAAACGAAGAAGTCCCCCCCCCCCCCCCTAAATCTACCCCTTAGAAATACTGGGGGGAAATACCTCCCCTCTTCCAACAAAGAAGATTCCTCCAGTGGAAGAACACACACACACCTACACACACCTACACACACCTACACAACTACACCTGCACCCACACCTACACCCACCCACACACACACACACACACACACACACACACACACACACACACACACACACACACACACCATGCCAGTATTGGAAATACCTTAAAAAGATGTCCCTCCTCTAAAACAGAGGACATGGTCCAACATGAAAATAGAAATAAAAGTTACCCACACTCTCTTAAAACTCCCCCTCACCCAGAGAACCTTTTAAAAGCTGGCCCCTATGGGTGTACAAAAAATGTTGCCCTTCCCTTGGATATTACTTCTTTTTTTTTAAATCCCCCCATAGACATCATTTTCTAAAAAGTTTACCACCTAAAGAAAGTTAGCCACCCATAAGCACCTCCCACACTTTACAGAATACTGGTGTCTTTTTTACAGAAATTGGAGTGAAGTAGAAAAAAGGCATTGCCTTCAATATCTATAATCAGAACTAAATTTTAAATAGTTGCTGCCATCTGATTTCATGAAAATATTGCAGTTTCCCATAGGCCCCAATACTTGAGCACTTAGCTTCTCTAGATGGCCTTCCCATGGAAGTTAGCATGGTGAAATTGTATTTTCTTAGCATTTCTCATTTCTATATGTTCCCAACTATCAGAATCCAGAATTATTTGAAAATAGCAATAGAACATCAGTGTCATCTAGCCACGAAGTCAAATTATATACCATAGACACCAATAGTTAAATACCTACCTTTTCAGGTGCCCTTCCCATAAAGGTTAGCATGGTGACATGCCTTTTTTCTTGCATTTTCTATTTACTGATATATGAAACTTATATTATCCAGAGTTATTGGCAAAAGTCAATAGAATTTAGAAATCACCCATCTACCAGCATTTGTCTTAAACATTATATCCTCTAAAGCAGCTATAATCTCGAACCGGCGGCGATGATCAGCTTGGTGGAACAGTTCATATGGTCAAATAACTTCTTCACGGCCAGCGCCACCAATTGCAGGCCCCTCGCTGTGCCTCCAAATCCCAGTTGCCGGCAAGCGTTGACTGCCCTGTTCATCGTCACCGACCGCTGGCCGGAGGCAATAGAATATTTTGAAGCTGTTCCACTGAGAAGCACAAAAAAGCAGGGTGTTCTGAACTCAAAATGGCAAAATAGCTCTCGCAATCGCCATCGGCAGAATACTGTTTCATTTGATTTCCTTGAACAGGCCGGCTGGCACCGTGAGCTTTTCCGGGATCCGAACACCCGCAATATACTGCGACAAGCACCATCAGTGTGACTGTTCCGGCAGGATTTTAGCGCCATAGTCGGCTATATACATTCATAGCATCAAGGCTTATCTTTATTTACCTTAATTGTTCAGTTAACCACAGTGTTTCGTGGATATTTGACATGCTCTGACCGTTCCCATACAAATCCCGATGTAGCGGCACACTGCTCTGCTCGATTACCGGGTTTTGCACTTGGCGGAGTGGCGTAGCGAGGCATGTTCGGAGTGCAGCCTATCGGATGAACAGAGAACTCAGCTTGTGCTCTAGTGCCGCCAACATCCACCAGACGGCAGCAGCAAATCCGCTGTGTGTGTATTGCCACACCGGGGCTGGCCTGGCCATGGCGCTTGGTGGAACCGCTCGCTGGGGGCCTGCCAGGCAGTGTATTTGTGCCTGTTGGTCGTCGGCAGGTGGATTTGGTGGAACAGCTTAGAGAATTTAGAGGATTAGGGTGGCTGCCGGCCCTGGCAAGTCAGCTGGAGGGTAAAAACCTGCATGAAGAGCACCTGTTTGGTGGAATAGCCGCTTAACTCTTTTAATAATTTCAACGAGCGTTCAGAGATGTCCAGACTCCTCTTCACAAAGACAAGATTCAAGCTCATTAACTTTCTCAATTAAACAGGTTGTAGAGGCATTTTGATAGGAAGCGTGGTCTTAATGGTACCAGGTTGTTTCAGCCTCTCGGTGCATCCGGCCCCTGGCCGCTATGGCGTGTCCGGCCTCTCAACGCATTCGACCTCGGCAGGTCTGGCCCCCGAACACATTTGAGCCCACCAATACAGCCAAGATTTAATTTATTTCAAGAAGTATGATGCTAATAGTTAGATAATTTGGTTGCTGGAGTTTGAAGTTATTTATTGATAGTCCTTTGAAATACATTTGCTCTTTACAACTTTTTCAAAACCGTTGCCTTAAAATCTGCTTGAAAGCCCCAAGATTTAGCCACGTTAAAAATTTACATTTACAAGCCAGAGTGCCTTATTTAGTTTAAAGAAGAGAAGCACATTTCTTAAACTTTATGTGACTGGCATTAAGTAATGCAGTATAGAGCTGGTCCTTAAAACAGTCATACTTATAAAAGTTACCAGAATCATTAACATCAATGTGATCTGTTCATCAAATTGGTTACAAATCGTCATGAATTGAGATTTTGTTCCATCTTTCAAAGTCCTTTAGCTTGGAGAATACAGATTAGATAAATGAAATAATTATTATTTGGATAAACAAAATGTGTTGTCGTAAAATTTAAAGGATGCCCATCAAATAATGGAACCTACTTTTCTTACTCTGGAGTAATATAAAGGTTCGCTCCAGAGTTTGAAAAGTACGAAGAATTTTTGAAAAATTCATGTTTACAAGTCTGATTTAGCCCAATTACTCTACTGGGAAACTACTCCTCCTTTTGGTTTGGAAACAAACTCTCTATGTAGATTTAATTGAACACAGTTCAAATAAATTGACCACTGCCACCTTTTTTCACCGGGGAATAGCACGCCTGATGAGTTTCTGTAAGAAACGAAACCATGCTAACCACTACCCTGTGACCAGGGGGAAGCCCCCATAGCCCTACGGGAACATGGTGCGGAGAAAACACACTTTGATGTGTTTTTGGAATCCATAAAAAAAAACACCCCTGCATGCCTACAAATGACCAGACCGCCGTGAGTGGGAGGTTCAACTCAGTGGAGTGGAAAGTGTGGTCGCATTACAGTGTACATGCCTCGTCACCACAATAAATAATGGAACCCATCTAGAGTAGATGGGCTCAGTCATTAGCTGTAATGACGAAATGTTGAATATCTGGTCAGGATATCCATCTGTAAATCGTTATAACCTATGTAAATAGCTTCCATAAGGATAACAATAGGTTCTAAATGTGGAGGCAGTAATCTGTGGAACAACACTTTTCTAATTTCCATCAGCTAGATTTATAATTAACTGGTGTCGTTATCATAAAACCTAAATTCACACATATATTCTTAGACTTCGTACGGATATGGAATTGTTAAACTTTTGTCTTTATCCTACCCCTAATATAAAATCCCATAGGCTTAACATTGGGTTTCCGTATGCCACGCTGACTGGCATACAGAGTTTTATATGCCACTAGTGGCATACAGCCTTGTTATCACGTAATATTCCAAAATCGAGGAGATAGGGTAGGATAAAATCAAAACCTGATTCGTTTTAATCTTGGCCACCGCATTCCACTCCTGAAGTTTTGGCTCCGGACTTCACTCGGCTTTGCCTCATGAAGTCACCTTGCCAAACTTCAGTCGTGGCATACGGTGGCCAAGATTAAACCTCATCCAGTTTTACGATAGAATAAAACTATCTTCCGCTTACTGTTTTATGAACGTGAATTGTCTTCTTGTAGAGAGATACATTTCAGCATCAAGTCACTAGATAGAATTATGTAGGTATTAAGAGACCTCTTGTATATGGATGTGCCAATATAATGTAAGGGCACTAAAATAGATTTTAAAAAATAAGTGAAATTCATTGTTTACTGTTTCCTATACAAAAGACCAATAGGGAGTGCTGCCACCTAGTGTACACGGACATAATCATACTCTGGATGGTAAAGGGAGTTCTAAATGGTCATGTTCAATTCTTTATCAGTGGTTTATTGGAACTAGGCAAATTCAGGGGCGTACCCAGAGGGGAGGCACAGGGGGCACGTGACCCCCACCCCCCCCCCCCCACCCCAAAAAATAATCGCAATTATGATCAGTTCTGACTGGATATTCTGTAAACTAATATTTTTTTAGTCTTGTTTCTATTTTGATAGTTAAAAGGTTGCAATAATATACACCGATAGCGGCGAAAACCTATTGAGACCTACACCTGTGGGGAGGGGCAGGGGGGTTCATCCTTGTAGGAATGTGTTTAAGGTAGTACCAATTGTAACCCCTCCTGGTGTTTTGCCTACTGGATCCCTTCTAGTCTTCCCAAATAATCTTATGTCTATGACCACTCCATTCACTGAAAGAAATCGTGGATACAAATTGTATAACGTATAAAAGCCAAGTGTCTCAGGGGTTGCCCCCTGGAGCACCAGATGGGTTTTGCCACTGGACCCCTAACAATCTCCCCAGGTAGTCTCAGGTGTGTAAATGTCCCCGAGACATAACCATGGGTCTTAAGTGTAAACCCAATCCTGTGTACGCCCCTGGGCAAGCCGTAGCAGCTGCACTTAAAAGAATGGCACTATCCAGTGCTGAGTAAAAGCAACTGAAATACAACAAAAACATAAATATCCAAAGAAAGAGTTTTTATTGTCTGCATCAACTAGCTGTTATTTAGTTGGACAGGACAAAGCTTGAAAAATATATAGAAGACATTTTTTGATACAAATATCATTTCATTATCTTAACAAATCTAATTTGACAAAATATGAAATCCTGATAGTGACACCAGTACAAAAATATGATCCGGTTTTGAGTTTCTATTGAAATTTTTCGGTAATATCACTGGAAGATAAATTTAACGTGCGATTGGAAAAATTTGTATTGTTGACATAGTTAATCTTGAAATATGTGCGCACTGAGCGAGGATGGGGCAAACACTTTTGAACATTTATTTATAAACTTCAAAGTTGGAAGGCATGATTCTAAAATAGTTTTAAAAAATGATGCAAAGATATGAAAAAAGCTTCAGGGCAAAAAAAAATTCTCCATAATACAGCACATGTCCACAATGTATCTCATATAACTGGTATTATCTATTCAATAGTTTGAGAACATGTTGCCCAGGTCTCTGGGCTTGAGACAGGATAGAATGATTTTCTATTTTTTATAAAATGTAAAACTATTGGAGAACTAAAATACGTGCATACAGCAATATACAATACAAAAAGGAATTCCATTCAGAGGTCTTCTATGGCGCATTAGTAACAATGCACTAAAATTGTACAACTGACCTCATTTCATGAGATATTGTCAGCGAGGTGATTTCAAATAGTTATCACAATTTTTTAGGGGTTTGTTTGAGCTCGGTTTTTGTTAATATCCTCTCACGCTCTTTCTTTCTTTTCCGTTCATGCGATTATATGAACTGTACGTTGTGGTTTACATTTATGTGTAGTATTTCAAGTGACTCAGTGGTAATATGCTATTTTCGATGTGCTGACCTTCTTTAAAGGTTCACTGCCTTTAAGCATCAGTGTCATGTATGAGAACTAGTGGTTCATTTATATCAGAGATCAGGAAAACCATGTTTACGTCTTGAGCAGGACTTCACAGTATCACAGTACCTGTATCTAAGAGATGAGCAATAGGTTATCAAAAATCTTGTCACAGATAAACTGTAGTTCTCATGAGGTACAGGAGACGGGCAGTTAAAGTTATCAATTACAGTACAGGGTAAGACATAGTAAATAATCATATCCGAAGGCAGGCTATATTAAAGCAAGTGGTAATTACAGTAGAGGATAGAAGCCGTGCAGTATGTAATCAAAGTAATAACGAAAGATAGGGACAGTAGGTAATTACAGCAGCGGGTAGATGTGCAGAATGTAATACAAGTAGAAAGTAGGATATGGGCAGTAGGTAATTACAGCAGAGGGTAGGAGATATGCAGTATGTAATCAAAGTAGGAAGTAGGAGTTGGGTAATATGTAATCACAGTAGATCGTACACGATGGACAGTGTTTTATTACAGTGGGGGATAGGAGATGGGCAGCAGGTAGTTGCACGGTTCGTTCTGTGCATGTTTCGATGCCCGTCTGAGACGCTGAAGACTGGAGTCCGCGTCATATTTGTGTGGTTTCTTCATACACTCAATCAACTCAAACTGTTTGTTGAGGCAAACCTCTACCTGCACAAGATACTGGTGGCTCTTGTCCTGAAAAGACACACATATCATTTTTTAATGACATTCCTTTGTAGAATTATGATAAACAACGGTACTTCATGACTTATTTTTATGTTTACAAATGTTAAATACTCATAGTAAACCATTAGAAATACCTAGATGTATTTTTTTTTCTCGAAACTATTACGATATTCAAACCTGGACAAACAAAAATTGGTCCTGGAGCTTACTGAAAATAGGACGACACAGTCCTAATAATCAAACACCAGAACAAACATTATTCTAAAATAAAAAAAAAGACAGATGACTCCGACCTTTCCAATGGACATAAACTTTTATTCCTCTATGGGGTTCAATGTTTCGATCACCACTGATCTTCTACAGGTCAAGGAACAAGCAAAACTCGGTAAATGCTGAGCAAACCCATGGTGTCAAGACTTCAAAGAGCTACTCAGTTGCGAATGGCGTTTAATCCTTTAGGGGGAATAACGAATTTGCTTCTCTAATCGTAAAATCCTCCTGAATTTTGAACTCAAAACGGTACCCGGCGAGAGTTACATCTCCGCTGGCCTCCAACAGACTACTAACAAGAAGTAAACTTCTGGCTGTTGGGAATAATGAGTACACACCCGTGCATCCCATTAAAGAGTCGTGACTTTGTCATCATTTTGTATTGTACCACACATCTTATATTCCAGTATACCATTCAAAGTAAAAACCTGCAAGATTTAGCACCAATTAGCCAAGAACACAGTTTTATCATTTACTCTAATTTTAAGTCAGTAATAAGTTTGCTTAACTGGACACAGTATTAATAGATCTTTTCTTACCACATCCACGAAGCACTGCAGCTTGGGATTTACTCCCAATCCATCATAGAAAGCCTTCTTGATATCGTCAAGCTGTGGCAAAAGATCAAGGAATTATTGAGATGCCGTTATCCAAGATTTTAGATGAAATATTAACCTGTTTCTTATGGGCTTAACCCCCCATTTCATCTATGTTTTTATGTTTTCTCATCGTCAATCAATATTTTATTGTTTGTATACTTTTCAAATTTGCCGTTCTCCGCTGTGCCCAGAACGATTATATCTATGCAAGTTATGAAACCACAGACTATTATTGAAATATTCACTAGTACCTTCCATTGAACATTTTTCCAGTATACATGTATATACGAAATGATTTAATTGACATTACTTAATTACCTGTAGAAATAAGCCTGCTATAGAATAGAAGCACCGATTATTTACCTTGTATGCTGCATCCACCTTTGGAACAATGCCCCCTTGCGTGAGGATCCTATTGAAAAACGAAAATGAATGTTTTTTAAAGTACCTGTGTATTTTTCTAGGACTGTTGTTGTTATGGGTGGTTGCTATAAAAACATTGTTCTAAAACAATGCTTTTCTAGAAGATTGTATAGTAATCCTTTGGATCTGTCTAGAAACGGTCACTTTTAAGATAGAATCTGATTTAGGAAAATGTGGCGAAAGCACTTCTGTCATCAACCGAAAAAAAAATAAATTTAAGATAGAATCTGGCTGGACTGGAGGTGTTGGCGCCGCGTTTTCACAAATGATTAGATATATATACGAGATGAATGTTGCTAAGTCTTACAATTGTTTCTTTTTTTGCATTTCAAATAGGATAATTATGTAGGGTAATTTTGTATAATAATCATTGCTAATCTTATTAATTCTGTCTAGAATACCATACTCATGACGTCTCAGCTCTAACTCTTTTGATACACAGTTTCCATAGAAATCCTCCATTCAATTTACAATCAGAGAGGACAGGCACCCGTAAATTAGATATAACTGTGAAACACATACTTCAGAAAATCTATCTTTCGGTTCAGCTTCAATCCAGTCGAAAAATACTTGATCTCTGAGTTCATTGGGCCTAGTTCTTCAGCACAGGTCCCATGCTTTGTCCATTCATGTTTCCTGTTAAAAATATAATAAAACATAAGTGTGTTTACTATTCACTTCTAGGCTGAACGAATTGTGAAATGTAGGGAAATAAGCTATACTTTCTCACAATGTCTCATGGAAGTATAGAATATTCTCTTAGAACTTGTTCGTGCGAGGCGAAATGTCTTCTTGAACAGGTTTCCCCAGAAATCACCTACACTGTACCTATCTAGCAGTTGCTGGCAGGTACGGCTAGATGGCGACGCCCAGTCGCCCAGTTGCAGTTTGAAAGGGGCATTAGGCAAGAGAAAAACTATATCGATTCATCACGATATGTATTCAGAGTGTTACATGTTTCAGAAGAGGATTGCATATCATTTTGCTATCTAATTCCTTGGCTTTTTCGAAAGGGAATTGCAAAACAAAGGGTGTAGACTGTGGATTTAAATGACAAAAACAGTGAGAATGTTTATATCGCCAATAAGTCGACATTATCATTATCTGTAGCATCCTTGGATAGCATTGTAGCTAATGTCTAATGCTTAGTTCCTATACATGTGGTACTGTTGATATGACACATCCAATGTAAGCTGCTGCTATCTGTGAGCAGCTCTAACTATTCATGTATAGCCTCTATGTGGTATTTCTATGATCAGTGCCTTGTGACATACTTCTCGCTCTTTTTCCATAGCTTTAGTACCATGAAGACATCAGAATAAGTCCTGCCATATCTATCCACCATCTTCCTGCGTTAGTTCACATATTTCACACGATCACACATTACACTACCTAGAATGTAATGAGAGTAAACTGGGAATAAAATAGACAAGTAGATAAACTCTGTAAATTTTGAAGCCAATGTCATAGTCCATCACGATTACGGTAAGGCCAGTGTCTCCAGACATATAAAACATAAACAATTGAGTTGCAAAACCTCTAAAGAAAAGTGAGTATATGAACGCACTGACTAGAACATGTGACAGTATGTATAAAGGTTTTTACCAAAAGTCCTCCGGCTTCTCTCCTTTGAATAAATTGGCCCAGTATTTTAATAACTGGTCTCTTATGGGCTGAAAATAAAGAATAACACCAATTCATTATCATTCAATCTGTGTAACAATATTATTCCAATTAGTGAATTATGTAAACGGCATGAGATTTGTTTGTTTGTTTGTACACATTTACCGAGATGAGAGATTTTTTACTTCCCACACCACATAGACATGTATGAGAAGGATTGGCCTTTGATATAGCAGTTAATCTACCACTGCTGGGAGTGGGACTCGAACCCACAAAGTCCTCCAACCTTGGGATTACAAGTCCGGCATGAGAAGATTTTTTTCTTTTAATAATTTCTTTATTTAACATAATTGCCATCGCACAGCAGAACAATTTTAACAGTGGTTAAGAAAAGGGGCTTAGGTGTCAGCCTATCATTTGGGCTGGTTCTCTTCACCGGGCCCAAAATAGCTGTATAACTCAAAGAATACATTGAATAATAGATGGAAGTCTAGACACCTGCAGTTTGGCTGGGTTGAATTTATCCGTCTTATTGCAGAAATTAGGCCCCATCGTCCCGTTCTCCGTGGGCCTACAATCCAACAGTATGAGAGAGTTAATGTTGTCTACCAAATAGGGAGGAAATATAATAACTTATTAGAAAGAACATATGATATTCAATTTATGTACGAGAAACACTAACAGGAGATTGTATGTACTGCCAATTTAAGCCGAAAGGCTAAATTTGAAAATCACAAGTGGCATCATGTGAAAACTTCATAAAGTACATAAAAATGAAATACTTATAGCTGACCGAGATCTTACATCTGGTGATAATTTTATTGTTGATTTTATGATAAAAAGAGTTCATATTTGTATTCATTAAACACCATTCTGATTATTTCAATGTTGTTTTTTCAATTCGATATAAAGTAAATGAAATCAAAACAATTTTGCTATTAGAGATACATATACCTCATGTCTAAGGTGATACTTTCGTTTCTCAGGTGAAAAATATGTGATTTCCCGGAGCCCCAAATCGGACAATTAATACTTCTTGATTTGATATGCATTCATATTGTGAAATTAGTAAGTAGTGATGTAGGCAGCTATTTGGAAACACCCTCGGTTGATCTCTACCAATGAGTCCTGATAATTCCTTTAGATAACTCACCATATTCCATGTACATTCCACGTTGTGACGTTCTCGGGAATGCTACAAACATGCGTTTTCTGGAGAGAAGGGAAAATGATTTGCGAAAATAAGCATGTGGTGTAACAAAAAAAATACAATGATAATTCTCATGAAAAGACATTTGCTAAAAAGAGGAAATTAGATGAAATGTTGTATCGATCAATGTTAGGTTCCATTTAGATACATGATACGCTACATACTTTGCGACTTTAGAAACTTTGGCTATATTCCAAGAAACTATACCAGATAGATCATAACCAACTTGAAAAGTAATATCCAATGTATGTGTATTGATTTCCCTTTTATAATTGCCGCAATAATGAGCAACCGCTTTTAGGTATCCGCGAGCTAAATATATGTCACAACAAAGACGAATTGATTATGAGGGCAATCTTCTAAATTCAGTATTAGTCCATGGTATTATAAAGTATTATGTGTTCTCAAGTAATTCCCCTGGTGCCACACCAGTCTTATCATATTGTCGAATCGGGTCATATCAAGTCGGACCATATTATTATAGATTCATGACGGATCGTTGCGGGTCGTATCTTGTATTGTCGTGTCTGTTCGTCTCGGGTCGGAAAGTCGGGAAAACCCACCTGGATCTGGATCTGGACACAGAAAGATGCCGGCCATGTTTGCGTGAAGATGAGCTCGTTCCACGGCTTGTTTATATGTGCACTGTATTAGAGAACAGATCCATGTGATATCATACAAAAGCGGGACAATTTCGGTTGCGATCAGAAGTTTTCTTTGTCCCGTCTTGTAGTTCAGTATACGTAAGTCTCTTATAATGAATCAACAACATAGATTTTTTTCCCTTAAACTCATATTTATTTATTCATTTATTTATTAATTTGTTTTATTTATTTAAATCATATTGGCGAAATTCTGTGAAACACATGAATTTATGATGTTTGCAACTATACGTATTATTGTATTTGTACATAATTTGAATTCAAGTATATATCTTAGTATAATGTAACAACTTAACTGTCTTAAAGAAATGTAAACGTTAATTCCAAGAATGTAATCACACGTATGAGATGTGGTGTTTTGTTTATGAATCTGACTTAAAGTCAGGTAATTGAATAGATCAGTCAATATCATACACAGTTACAGCGTCGTGATGAAGTGTGTATTCAATAAGTAGTCTAACAAAATATAACTGAAAACTTACCACACTATCGACGTGTGGAGGGTCACAAGCAATGCAGCGTACCGGAGAAGCATCGTGCCTGTGGTTAAAGAGGTGACAAATAAACTACAACTTTTAACAATACAAGTCTATACCAATTATGGGAATGAATAGAGGACTATACGATCAGAGACTGATAAATGCACGTGTGTATTTAACGTACAAGGCAATATATGCTGTATTAAATCCACTGTGAAACCTTAGAACAGGATGCTCGGCTAGAGAAACCAGGGTATTCGATAAGTCATACAGCAAAGTGATGTCATCCAACGCCTAAAAAATATGGTATATTGATATCCTGTTTCAGGGTCCGTCTGTGAACTATATACCGGTTCATCGTACCACCAACAATGGAGTTTTGGGATAAGCTGATTGCAATTTCAGAAGTAAAATATGGCAACATCGAAAAAAAAATCCGGATGCGTCTTTCCAAAGGAAAATAAATACCTTTAATAACAAATATTACTTAATCCACTGTGGGGTTATGGACAATATAATATACTTGTCAAATCCTATTTCCGGATAACTGTCTCTGCAACTACGATAAAGCGTGATATGATAAAGCGTGGAAAAGGGAACAGGATTTTCCTTTAACAAGTGTCAATAATGCATGTGTGTTTAGCCATGTTGTCCCTACATGATAGTAGCTATACCCCGATGGAGCAACCGGGTCATCGCCAACTAGCTTTGCTTATATGTATACCTGACATTCTACTCCAATGTTATGAAAGTAAAGATCAGTTGCTAAGTCTGAGACCGCCAGTGGCCATCAACTTGACCTTGACTCACACAGCCCAATCACTATACAAAAATACATCGTAATTGTTGTTTTTCTATTCAGTGCCATCATAGATTACATTACAAAGACATATGGATTCGGCCCAATAAGATGGCGGTTAATCTTGTGCCAATGCATTTTAATATTTCCGAACTTAAGGGCCGTCTTCCACGGAGCTGACTGACAGGCTCATACAACTTCCGTACATTGCTCTTTTGTGGCCATGTAATCAACAGTTGTCTCCCTGGTACCCCACACAGGCCGAATCGCACTACATTATCTGCAGGGCTGTGGGTTCGAACACTATAAATATATTTGGCAGATGCCCAACTTTGTCTCACCTTATCGATAGGTCAGTGCCCCCCCCCCCCCTCCCCCCACACACACACAAACTTTTTATTGCAATCAATCATTTGTAATTGTTCTTGTTTGCAATATGTCATTCTTGGTATATACTCTAACACGATGGTAATTACAATGGTAGGTTGGTTATATCTGATTACAATATGTCCTTAGTTTAAACACAACGTATACAAGACTTGGCAAAAGTCATTGAGCCCTAATCAATCTGGCTGTCGACATTGTTCCTATTTACATATTCTGAAACACGATATACTTATTTGATCTATACATGCATTATTTAGGGATTTTGTGGCAAAGTTAATTTTATTAATCAAAGGTAGAAGCCTAGATATTTAATTTTACCTGATGAAGACACTGAAGGTGTCGAAACGTAGGTTCTACCTATACTGTAACAACTTATGAACAATAAAGCCTAAACAAGACCAATTGGTGGACTAGTGGTTGTTCAGTGTTCCACTCTCAATCACATTTAATTTTACAAAATGTTGGGAGTTTGACCACGAACCACAAATCAACCATGATTATTTTTTCAGACATTTTAATATTGGGTATTAGACCTTATTGATACATAAACCGTTTTGTGTTTCATTGTTTATGAGTGTCCTTTAATTGCCTATATATTTCGGCCTACATGTGGCCTTCATCAGGGCTTGGACATTAATGGTAATGGTGAGAGTTTCTGCCCTTATATATGGTTATATATGGTGCCTGTCACCTTGGTTAATGAGTTGCTATAGTAGCTAGGAGAGCATCATGGGAAAAAAGAAAAAAATGTATAATTTTTTCTGATGAGGAGTGTTTGTAGTGCCCTCTAGTGAGTTAAAATCGTATTATGCTAATTGCAGTCTGATTAGAATACCATATATAGAAGTTAGATGGTTTTTGTTGATGGTATTTTTGACCTATTAAGACTTATGTATACTTAGGGTGGTTACAGATTCTGTTCGTTGGTTGTTATTTAGGTAATTATTAAGATAATAATAAGTGGATATGTTAATATTTGGTGAGGTCCTTGTAGTTGCACAGTTCAATGGTTTTCTTCAATAGTCTGGGTGATCCTTGTCAGCATGCTGAAATCTCTGGCCAGGTCTATGTTGATGGAGGTGAGGAGTATTTTAATTGATCTCAGTAGGTTTGTATTGACGTCATACCCAGAAGGTAGGCGGTCAATCGTCAATATATCCCTTCCGGGGGCGGGATGGTTTACATCATTGATCAATTTGATTTACAGTTTAAAAAAAATCACTGTATGTCAGTCTACGAAACGGCAGGTACAAACAGCATACTAGAAATATATATGTGATCTACAGAATATTTATTCATTCTGTTGAAACCTTTCATTTAGAATTAAATATTTTGGGGCAAAAGCAACTTAAATATCATGCCATGTTTACCGTTTTAAGAAGTAAATTATGCCGTTTCGTAGACTGATAGCTGTTTCGTAGGCTGACAAAAATTGTGATATTTGTGATAAGATTATCTTACTCCAGAAAAAATGAACTTATGTTAATTTGTTTACTTCCCATGATAAATAAGATGATTTTTCTTTAAGATTTAAACTGATTTTCCCTGTATTTTCTTTTCTACCACATGGTTGTGCATAAAGGTCATTTTCAATATTTGACTTGGCTGAGTTTAGCCTTGCATAGAAAATATGAAATATACAGAAAATATTGCTGAATCATCTCCTCCCAAAGGCTTCAAAGTAGATGTTATAAATTAATCTTGAAATAAAACAAAACATTTAAAACAGAAGCAGGCCCTTCACAATGTAGCCGTTTCGTAGACTGACATGATGTGGCATTATATTTTCAGGGCATTTGTTACTGCTCTGTAAAATAATATTATAGGAAATATGTCAAATTAACTTTTTTCATGCTGATATCACATGTGGCCATGTTTGTTTTAGATATTTCTCACTGATCCATGCAAATATAGATAATATACCTATTTTAATGTGTCGTTTTGTAGACTGACATAAACACCCTAAGTAACAAGGTTTTATCTAAAAGTACATTTAAGCAGTTGATTTTTATGTATTTGTGAAGAAAACAGTTTGATCTTTAAAGCGGGAATTCCACCAAACAACCGCTTTTTCAGAACAAAAAGACATCCCAGCTGAACTTCCAGCAGAAGTTGGTGGAAACATCTGGCCAAATGGCCTCAAAGTGCATTGCTGCTCCATCAAAACCCCCAGCAGACGCTCATGTGGTCGTCATACAAGCATCTGGCGTGTGCTTCCACAGATGTTTCAGGTGATAGCCCAAAGTTCTAGCAGACCCTCTAGCTGATGTCCCAGCTGAAGCTCCAGAGAGAGCAACGGTGAGTGGACAGTGGTGCCGCGTCGTAGACGTTGCCCACATTTCATGAGTTATCTGCTGAGCCGATAGGTGGCGCGGCATGCTGCGATACCCTACAATGCTCTGAACTCGTGAAACCCATGTATCGATCAGAGCAGTGTGCCGCCATGTTGGATTTTGTATGGGAATGTTGAGAGATCATCAAATAACCGCGAAATACTGTGGTTGATTGAAGAATGAAGGTAAATAAAGATAAGTCTTGATGTTATGAATGTGTGGGGCGTGCTCTGGGGCTAGAATTCTGCCAAAAATACTGAATGTGTCGGAATTTTCAATGTCTGTTTGTGGCTTCGGCTATCGACGGTGTTGGCCACTCAATATTGGCGGCGTTCCCTCGCCGCTGGGCCCGGCAAAGTTGGCGGGCAGGTGTCGTACTCTTCAAGTGCATCAGCCAGACACCCAATTCCAGCAGACAAAAACTAATAAATCAGCTATTCAGCCAACGCTATAATTCCATCCCTTGGAGGGTTGTTGGAGCATCGGCTGGAATATTGTTTGAAAAATTTGGTTGGTGGAGGCTTTTTTCAGCAGAAACCACAGCCGATGGTCCAGCAACCCTCCAGGAACCATGAGCAACCCTGGGCGATGTGCCAGCAACCACCAACAGACGCTCAACTAACCCAGCAACCAATAGCAGACGTCTCGCAGATGGGCATCGCTTGATGCTCCACCAACCAGACAAAAACAAAATTCCATGAGATGTTCCAGCAACCTTTGTATGAGCTTCACACAACGTTTTTGTCTGGTTGGTGGAATTCCCACTTTAATGATACCATACTACCTAGACCTCATGAATACTACATTGGAAGTGTAGGCCTATATATGGGTAGCAGAAATATGCCGTTTCGTAGACTGACAGGTTTTTTTTAAAAATCTGTTGTTGACTTTTAAAAGATTAAAAAAAACTCACAAATGTACCCTATCTTATCTATTCACCCCCAATAAACTTTTATTTATAATCATTCTTTTGCTCCTGCAATGAAGATCTACTTGTAAGATGAATGATTCGCAGAAAATGTCAAAATTGCCCCACTTTCGTGTGATTCGACCATGTATATATGTGTGTGTGTGTGTGTGTGTGGGGGGGGGGGGGGGGTTGACCCTTGACGGCCATCATCTGTGGTCATTTGGCCTTTGTATGGCCCTATGGCAGTATGGGTCATGAAAGTCCGCGAGCTACAGCACTAACACCAACTAGATCTAGCGCTGAACGTTAATATAAATTTAATCTAGATCTAGATCTATGTTGTTAGACTGGAATCATTTAATTGTATTCATATATACGTCAACTTTCTAATTCGCTAGTACCAATAGGTACTAGAAACAAACGAAATTCCCAATGGGCAAACCTAAAACGCGCGGAAACGATTGGAAAACTCTGGCTTAGTCCGACGAGTCCGACCCAATACTAGTATTACGGGAACATACTGTTTGGGTCGCCCACGACTAGCCCAGGCTGAGCCTGAACTTAAGGCTGAAGACAGTGAAGTCTGAAATAAACAGACAGAATCAAATGAACTAAGATGTTCATTTACAACTGTAACAGTAAACTTAATAACTTGTGTTTAACTACTCACCAAGTGCAAGGTACGTTGTCGACGTTGCCCTTGCCCTTGCAGTTATTCTGGTCTATCTTCAGTATAAACAAAGCAGACGATGCACACTTCTGTGAGTAAATCTCCTTTCTTTGTCGTACGCTGTTTGGTCACATGACTGGCATGTGACTATTTCGCATTGCGCTGGCGTCCTCTTGCGGATTGAAAGTAAAATAAATGTTGGTTCCCAGCACACCGCTAGGAGGCAGGACGCCCGTCAATCACACATCCCTCAAGCAATAGACCCTCTTCACACTGGCGCCATCTTGTAATGGCCGACATGTAGATCACACCAGAACGAGACGAGCACTGTTAGAGTGAAGCCAACACTGCAGCAGGCGCCTAATACCACTATAATAATGAAAATATAAATTGTTCTTCTGTCATGAATATAAAGCCGAATTTTACAATCAAAACATTGTTAGAAACCTGAGACTTAGGCCTATCTGTTGGTATATATGTGACCTGTTTTATGTCTATGATTTTCTGTCATAGATTGAACATCGGAATTGTTTAGGTAAAAAAACCACAAACATTTTATCTTCCTACTTTCACAGTTATTTAATGAAAAATCTATCCTGAAGACCTATATAAATAAAGACCCTACCTTCTTAGGCATTTCATGATGATTAAAATGATACCAATATTACCAGGCTGTGATAGATATTTCCTGAGGTAATGGACTAATGATACATCTGTTAATTGTCAGGAAATTTGGGAATTTGTCAGCAAATATTTGATAGTGTTTTAAGTCTGATATAATAAGAAACATGTTACAGTAGAAAAATTAGATGATAAAATATACAGGTGAATAAATATTGCACTTGTAAAATATTGCAATCTTTGACAACTTTGTATCAAAGCCAGTACTGGAAATGCAATAATAGCAGAAGATCAAAATCTTTTGGTGCTCTTTTTGACTCCTTGTCACCTGTCATTATGCTCCATTATATATATAGCATTGTTTGTAATAGCCTCACAAATATCAGACAAAGTCAAAGCAGCAGAAGCACAGGATTCTGCAATGAAATTAACATATAATTCAGCAACATGTTCTTCCTGAGAACTTTTATGGCTTGGTTCAGGATGGCAAGACATCCAGTCTGCTGGATTCTGAGATCCAGGCAAATGTGTAATTGTAAAATTGTATGATTGTAGTCCCCACCTCTCAATTCTTAGTGACAGTGCTTTTGCCTTTTTTCAAATCTTTTCTAGAGGTTGGTGATCTGACCAGACCACAAAATGTGGAGCCTCCTGTAAATACTGTCAAAGTGTTCACAGGCCCACACAATCGCAAAAGATTCACACTCAGTTTGGCTATAGCGAGATTCTATTGGGGATAGTGCAAGTGCTAGCATACTCAATGACATTATTATGGTGACAGAAGATCACCCCAAAACCAACAGGGCTTGCATCAACAATAATTTTTTTACTTTTGCATCAAAATACTGTAGCACATTCTCATTAGACAAACTGTCTTTTAAAGACTGAAGCAATTGGTCCTGTTCACAAACTCTGTATTGTAACGCAATAATTTCCGAATTGGTTCTCTAACCCTTGCATAATTATGAATGAAGTGTGAAAAGTATGTCAGCATAATAATGAGGCTAGGTACCTCTGAAGCATTTGTTGGTGCTGAAATATTTCGAACCGCACTGACCTTGGTAGAGTCAGGTGATATACCTTGTGCACTAAACTTAAGACCATAGAAGATAACATCATCTTTATAGTACTCATTCCTAGTGCCATTTACTGTCAGTTCTGCCTCCTGTAGAGCTGCTAAAGTGGCATTTATAAAGCTTGGTCATGCATTTGTTGGGCATTTTCACCATTACCATATACCAGAATATCCTCACTGATATGCTTAACATATGGGATATGCTGGATCACAGAGCAAATATGCTCATTGAAGATTTCAGAAGCAGAGGAAATTCCAAATAATAATCTTTTGTACCAAAATACACCTTTGTGTGTAGAAACGGTTGTTATATACCTTGACTTTGGATTGAGCTAAAGCTTGTGGTAGCCAGCCTGGAGGTTGATCTTTGAAAAACAGGAAGTACAATTGAGGTCACTTATCAACCCCTCTGTTGGGGGCAACAAAGGTCTTTCACTGGAAATTGCTTTGTTATCTTCCCACATATCAATATCCTAACCTCATCTTTGTTTTTCTTAGGCAGAAAAACAATAGGGATTACCCAAGGAGTGGGTTTCCCCTCTATTCTTTCAAATAGTCCAGCAGAATTGTGCAAAAAACAGGAGGGTTCACTTAATTTTGGTATAGAAGCATGAAACTTGGTACAATGATAGAACTTGATGCACTGATCAAAATTAGAGTAGGGGTCAAGCTCATTTTTTTCAATATGGGTGTGAAATCCAATATGGCTGTCAAAGCCCTCAAAAATGAATAGCAGCTGTACTTTTCCTTGAATGGAGAGTTATATATTCATCACATATAATATCAATTTATAGATAAGCAATTAAGAAATACTAATCTATCACTTTTAGGCATTCCTTATCTATCAGCCATCTTTAAATCCAAAATGGCTGCCAACGCAGCCCCGAAACCTATGTGAAATAGCAA
This sequence comes from Alentia gelatinosa, assembly GCA_950022655.1. Lineage (NCBI taxonomy): Eukaryota > Metazoa > Annelida > Polychaeta > Phyllodocida > Polynoidae > Alentia > Alentia gelatinosa. Next base: position 74,093,415 of record OX465581.1, read on the forward strand.
CTCAGCTATTCATTGTCATATCTTTTAGTGTGACACCTTCAGTTTAGGGCTTTTGGGGGCCACAAATCCAATGCAGTAATCAGAATTTGTGTATAATCAATTTTTGGCAAGTCAGGAAGGTCTATTAAGGATTGGCTCTTGCTAGATGTTATGACAAGTCACTGCTGTACACATGGTCACATTATCCTGAATAACATGAGGATCAATTCCATTGGCAACTTCTTTTCTACAGAGGGTTTAAACAATGTGATGTTGGCAACCAGTTGAATTTCAAGATGGCTGACGGATAAGAAATGACTCTTAGTTATAGGTTGATATCTCCTGCCTTATAGATATAAGATCAATGGCATACTTGGTGAATATTTTCCACTGTCCACTCAAAGAAAAGTGTGGTTACTATTAACTTTGGCAGCCATATTGAATTTGATGGCCATATTGAAAACATTGAGCTTGGCCCCTACTCTGATTTTGTTTGGTACATCAAGTCCTACCTTTGTGCCAAATTTTATGCTTCTATACCAAAATGAAGTCATCTCGCACAATTCTGCTGGGCTAAATAATGTCATCAGAGAGTAATTTATCTAACTCTTTCCCTACTTTTCCCCTCAAGTGGAAGGATGTCCTTCTAGAACACTGTGCCACAGGTTTGATTTTCTTATCGATGTGCAGTTTCACTTGAGTACCTATCAACATACCAATCCCTTTGTACGAATTGGAGAATTTGTGCTTAAGGCGATCAGAACAATCTTTGATGTTATTCAGGTTTACCTTTACCAAACCAAGTTCAGAAGCTGAACTATAACCTAGCAATGTATCCAAACTGCCAGTGACTACCTGAAACTCATGTAGTTTCTGTATCTGCATCAGCAAAATTGCAATTTCTGGATAGAGTTCTCAACACGGATACATAGTCATCCAATGACTGGTCAGGCTTTTGTGCACATGATCTAAAGGTGAATATTTTTATCTGGAGATTTGTCTTTGGTTCAGTATAGTATGTCAAAAATTCACTGGTTTCTTTGTATACGTATGTCCCAGTGCCCTTTTTATACATCATAGATGTCAAATACCTTCTCACCAGCAAAGTGTAGAAGGAGCCTCTTGTCTGTGTCATCACCTTCTAGACCCATGCCGACATAAAGCATTTCTAATCTGGTCAACCATCTTTTCCATCTGGGATCAGAATTGCTTTTGTCTGCCTCATAATGGAAGGAAAATGCGGCAAATTGAAACCATCCATGTTTGGTGCTTTATCCAAAAGTTTATGTCCAAACAAAATGTCTGTGGATTGGTGAACAAAAGTCCCTTTTCTGTAGAAGCAGTGTCTATAGCAAATGTCTGTAGTTGTTAGGGGACTATAGGTATATAGTGTAACTACCCTACCTTGAAGATGCCCAATGTCCAAATAGCCATAACATTATGAAAATACTGTAGATATAATCCAAACCTTACTATCAGTGCCCTCTAATTGGTAATTAGGGGTATCCAAACCACTGTAGTAGGTGATATTAGAGCAGAATATAAAGCCATATGTGGGGATCACCCATGTGCTTACAACAGCATCTGCTCACACAAAGGAATACTACCAAATCACACCATGCTGTCCCAAACTGCAAAAGTCCAAACCCAATCACACAAAAAGTTGGTAAAAATTTGACAAAAGTAACCTAAATTATATTCCAGTAGGTCCTCTGAATATCCTTGTCGCCATTGTAATGTTTGATTGTGTGAAATATGGGAACTAAGGGAGGATAAAGTTGGATTATTATGGCAGCATTTATTCCTATGTCTTCATGGTACCAAGACTATGGACAGAGAGAAAGAGAAGTGTCACAATGCCCTGTACCTAGAAATACCACATAGAGGTAATAAATAGGTAGTTGTTAGAGTTGCTTACAGATGGCCACAGCTTACAATAGGTGTGTCTATGCTAGTTCCCCGGTCATCCGCTAGAGGGCTTGGTGGAATTAGACCCAACAGCCTACACAGGCAAGAACAAGCCAAAGGTGTGTCATGTTAACAGTAACACATATAGGGACTAAACATAAGACATTAGATGCAATGGTATACAAGGATACTACAGAAACCTTTGTCAAAATGTATCTAGAAAATAAGTATAAAATAAAAAACCCTCAATAAAAATTCTGGAGTTGTGTGGTTTGTGAGAAATATTCAATTGAAACTTCGATCAAAGTTACTGCAGATTGTACGTTGAATATGGTTTTATTTTCAATATGGACATGATTAGATCCACTATGTACAGGTACGGGCATATATCTCAATATATTCAATTTATTATTCTGGCACACCTATTTTAATTAAGGGAGTTTGACCAAAAACCACATGTCAACCAGTATAAATACTTTGTACAATTTATTATTAATAAAGACCATTTGTAAATCAACCACTTGTTGTTTTCATTGATTATGGGTGTCCCTTACTGTCAGATCCGTTCTCTGGTTTAAGATCTAATAGTGGGCACATTTCTGTCTGTACTAATTCAATAACCTCCACTAAGGCTATAAACAGTAGCAGATACGAGGATTTGCTTCTGAATAGTTGGGGAAGGTGGAGAACTATGTGGTTAGACCACATGGACCCCTTTACATAGAAGAAATCTAACTTAGGTAAAATTGCCTTGAAAACGGCGCCCACCACAAGCATGGAGGCAGGGTAGAAGTCAGAAATGTTTGTCCTGCTGAAGACCCTGTGCTACTGAAGACACTCTGCTCCTGAAGACACTGTGAGAGCAACCAATATGCCAGCTGGTTCTATACTAGATGGTGTTTAATCTAGTTTACAGTAGGGATCAGCTGATCTGAAGTCTCTATGTTTAGTACTACACTGGAAGGTGAAACTGACTGCCCTGTGACTGTGCTATGGTGTTTACATCCTGAGCCTGAGGGGATGTAAAGCCAAGTTATCAATGCTGTGTATAGGAGTGCTCGAAACAGGAACAGTGAGTACTGAAGTGAACTGCCATGTGAACTATGAACTGACTGATTCAGATAGAGACTGTAGAATATACCACACATGTTGAACTTTGTCTTTGGGACTGAATCTATGCTATATCATTGAACTATTGACTCAACTGTGCCTAGGCCTATGGTATTGTGGTACTATGAATTGTGATTTACTACTGTGTACTTTGCAAATACCTGTGTGTTTTATTTTCAGTGACTCTGATTTATGGGCCTAGGTATGAGATACATTGAGATTTAGTTTATGTGAGATATAGTATAAAAGCTGTGTTCCATTGCGCCGATTCAATGGAGCAGCACTGGGAGAGTTGAGTCGGCGGCCCGCAGCCGATTACGGGGAAACTGGGTTACGGCAGCCTCACTGATGTGGCGGAGTTTGAGTGCCGGGAATCGGCCCCCTAGCTCCACTACCGCACCACTGCTGCTCCATTACCGGCAACAGAGGGCCGGCCGGTCGGCGATCAGAGAATTGCCACCCAATCTCCAGTGAATTGGTGCAATGGAACACGACTTTTAGTGTTGAGGTGTTCCTACTGTGTGTGATTTTGTATGGTGGACTACAGATCTGAATCAAGGCAGAGTTCATGGATATTAGGGGCATGAAACCATTTGATGTTTCTGGTGATGCTTCTACTGTGTCTTTAAGATGGCAGGCCTACATGGAAGAGTTCAATGCATATATGGACAGCAAGGGTTATTTATTGACCTTGTGAGGGATGACAACAAAGCACAGAGAAAAGCCCTATTATTGTATACTGCTGGGGCTGAGGGGAGAGAGATCTTTGCCTCACTGCCCAACACAAAGAGAGGACAGTGAGTCTTTGGCTCAGTTTTGTTTACGCCTAAGAAAATTAGCTGTAGGGTGTGAGTTTGGTGATCTTAAGGATGATTATATCTGTGACCAGGTTGTTGAGAAGTGTCTCAATGACAAACTAAAAAAGAAGTTTCTTGAGAAAGGTGCAGGCCTGCAACAGACACTGAGTATAGCAGCTAACCATGAGGCGGTAAAGTCACAGACTACCGAAATGTGTGCAACAAAGGGGTCAGAAACAATGTATGGGTTTTGCTAAGGATATGCAGAACGAAAAGGGTAATTGTTGGAACTGTGGTTATAAGGGTCATTATGCTGGGGATGATAAGTGTCCGGCAGAGCACAAGCAGTGTAGAAAGTGTAAGGCCAAGGGTCATTTTGAGGCTAAATGTCCAAAGTCCAGTGGTAGAGAAGGTGATAAAGGTAGATCCCATGGTAAAAGCAGTTTAAAAAGAGGTAAGATCCACTGGGGAGGAAGAACCTGATGACAATTATAATTTCTGTGTGAAGGTGGCAAAGCCTAAAGGTGATATGATTGCTGTTGATATTGGTGGTGTATCTGTTGGTTTTGTCATAGATTCTGGAAGTGACTGTAACATCATTGACCGGAAAATGTGGGAACAGTGTAAGAAACAGAGAATTTTATGTTTGTACAAGCCAACAAAAAAGATGCTGTTCACTTACACATCAAGTGGGCCGCTAGATGTTGCAGGTTGTTTTATTGCCGAAGCATATGTGGGGGACTGCAAGACTGCAGCAGAGTTTGTAGTTGTTGAGAACGATGGGGTACCACTTCTGAGAAAGGAGTGTTCTGAGAAATTGGGTGTTCTGAAAATTGGAGTAGGGGTGAATAAAGTTGACAGTAGTCTGGGGAGTATGCAAGACCTCAGGAAAAGGGTTAGACTTAAGAATAAAGATGTTCTTAGTGGCCTTGGTAAGTGGAAAGGGGAACCAGTCAGCTTAAAGATAGACCCTACTGTGAAACCCATAGCTCAGCCTTTGAAACTGGTTGAGGAGAAAATTCAGCATCTCATTGACCAAGACATCATTGAGCCCGTAGAAGAGGCAACTAGGTGGGTAAGTCCTGTTGTAGTGGCCCCAAAGATTGATGGTGACATAAGACTATGTGTAGATATGAGGCGTGTGAACGAAGCTATTCTTAGGGAACGACAGGCCATCCCTACAATAAATGAGGCCCTACAAGACATGACAGAGAGTGTTCTCTAAGGTAGATCTGAAGTGGGAGTACCACCAGATAGAACTAGATGAGGAAGCTAGGGGCCTGACAACATTTGTGACTCATACCGGTTTGCACAGATACAAGTGAATGCCATTTTGCATAAATGCAGTGAGTGAAATATATCAAGGCATAGTTAGGAATGTCCAGGGGTAGTTAATATTTCAGATGACTCAGTTGTGCATACTGTTGACATAGCTACTCACTACGAGACGCTGACAAAGGTATTCAGTAGACTAAGGGAACACAGACTGACCGCAAATCCTAACAAGACTGAACTGACTTGGAAATGACTTTCATGGGACACCGACTGACCCAGACAGGCATGCATCCTCCAAAAGAAAAGGTGAAACCACTCTGGAGGGAAGCGAGCCTGAAACAGTAACTGAGATGAGGAGTTTTCTTGGTTTGGTTAATTCCAGTGCAAGGTACATGACGGACCTTGCTTCAACTACAGAGCTGCTGCGGAAGCTGACCAGAAAGATTAAGCCTTTTTTTGTTCCTGAACAGGTTGAGTCATTTCAGAAACTCAAGAAGCTGCTTGCAAGTATAACCCTCGGATATTTTGATGTGGATGCTAAGACTATTGTGGTTGCAGATGCAGGCCCAGTAGGGTTAGGCGCTGTGCTGGTGCAGGTTCAAGGGAAGGAAAAAAAGGTCATCAGGTATGCCAGCAGAGTGCTGACGGATGTCGAGAGAAGGTACTCTCAGACCAAGAAGTAAGCATTGGCTCTGGTGTGGGCATGCGAGACATTTTATCCATATGTCTATGGTTTGGAATGGTACAGATCACAAGCCCCTTGAGGTGATTTACTCACTGAGGTCGAAGCCCTGTGCACGAATCGAGCGCTGGGTGCTTCAAATGCAGGCCTACAAGTTTAAAGTGGTATACAGACCAGGTAAGACAAACATAGCAGACCCACTGTCAAGACTGCTGATAGACAAGACTCAGTGACTGACTGGCAAAAACAATGAGACGGAGACCTATGTGTGGTTTGTAGCAGTGAAGGCTATACCGAAGTCCATGACTACTTGTGAAGTAGAGAGAGTCTGCCGAGGACAAAGAATTTACTGATGTAAGGAGACACATCGAGTCCGGCAGATGGGATGACTGCCCAAACAAGATGTATTTTGAAGTAAGCTCAGAGCTTTGTGGAATCGGGTACGTGGTACTGAGCAGTACCCGCCTAGTCATACCCAAGAAGATCAGATCAAGGGTGTTAGCCTTAGTGCACAAAGGACACCTTGGAATTGTAGGGACTAAGCAAAACCTACGGACAAAGGTCTGGTGGCCAAATATGGAGAAAGATGCAGAAAAGTACTCCCGATCATGTCATATGTGTCAGATCACCAGTAAACCCGACCTGCCTGAACCAATCAGGACAAAGACATTGCCAGCTGGTCCATGGCAGGACCTGGCGATAGATTCCTTGGGACCGCTCCCAAGTGGAGAATCCATACTGGTAGTAGTAGATTACTATAGCAGATTCTATGAATACAAATTCATGAGGTCAACCACTACCAAGTACACCAAGAAGGCAATGGAGTGGATATTTGGGTCTCATGGTCTGCCAGAAACGTTGTCATCTGACAACATGCTGCAGTTTGTGTTGGAACTCTTTGCTGACTACATGAAAGAATGTGGCATTAGACATCACAAAGTGATGCCAAGGTAGCCACAAGCAAATGGGGAAGTTGAGAGACAAAACCAATCACTTGAGAAGTGAATGCGTATCGCCCATGCCACCGGGAAGGATTGGAAATGAGAAATCCTTAGATATGTTAGTGTGTATTGCGCGATCCCACATGCAACAACTGGGAAAAGCCCAGATGCACTACTGTTTGGTCGGAAGATCCAAACCAAGGTACCAGAACTGCGACAGAACATAGTTGATTTAGAGACTCATGACCGTGACGCCGAAAAGAAAGGCTTGTCTAAAATACAAGCAGACAGACGATGTAACACGACTATGTCAGACATTGACTAGGGGGACAGTGTCTTCCCTAAGAGGGATAGGGTAGAAAACAAAATGCAAGCACCGTTTATCCCCGAGCCATATGCGGTTGTATCAAATGCAGGTAGCCAAGTTACAGTAGAAAGCCCAGAAGGGATGAGGTACAAGAGAAACAGTTCTCAAGTAAAGAAATACTTACCTAATGAGGTTATAAGTGATGACGAAGCAGGCAATGTGCCTGATCCTGAGGTAGAGTTAACCCCAGTAAAAACGAGACAAACTCGTGCTAGGGTTGTACTGAAAAAGTATGACGGTTTTGCAATGTCATAATGTGTAAGAAACACAATAGTTTTGTAAGAAACATAGCAACCTTGTAATGTCATAATGTGTCAGGAATATGATAGTTTTATAAGAAACATTATGGTTTTGTAATGTCATAAAGGGTAAGAAACATGACAGGCTTTTAATGTCATAACATGTATGAGACATGATAGTTTTATAAGACACATGACTGGTTTGTAATGTCATAGGATATAAGAAACATGATGGTCTTATGGTGATGTGCAATTACAATGAAAAGCTTCAGAACTTTAAAAAAAAGAGGAAAAGTGATGTCAGATCTGTTATGGAACTCTCCAGTATTAAAGGTAATATAAACTATGTCTGGTTTAAGATCTAATGGCGGGCGTCTCACGTTTCTATCTGTACTAATTCAATCGCCTCCGTTAAGGCTATAAACTGGTGCAGATGTGACACTTACAGGCATCCCTGCCTCATGATCATCTACACCAGGCATCAGTCAGTCTCACCAGATGCCTCCTATTTCCACACCAGATTCCCTAATCTCAGTGCCACAAGCATCTCCTCTGTTATCACACCAGCCTCCACTATTCAAACCCACAAGGCATCTTGTCTGTTGTGGGACCAGATTACCCACTCAAGTTGTATTGGCTTTTAGTGCTTTGAAGTTCTAATTCTGCAACCATGAAAACTGACAGCTTCTTTGTTTCGTTTTTTTTTTTTTAAATTAGTAGCAGCATCTGTACCGGAGGAATGTGGAATGAAACCTTGACATAATGCAAGCAATATTGCTCGAATTGGGTTCCGAATTTGTGACTAAGGAAGCCCTCCAAAAATTCTATGGAAAGCTAGTAATCATGTCCCAGTTAGATATGCAAATTGTGATATTTTAAGTGTAAATACTGAATTACACGGTCAGGTTGAAAATTGAAATCCAAAATTACCCTTTTGTGACCCCCACTAGGTAAAATGACTCCTATATCACCTCGACAAACCTTTACAGCGGACAGCTCCTAGGAAACAACTTTTTTTTAATTTTGCCGGGGATTAACACCCTAGGAATCCATTAGATATCAGTCATCTGCATTTATGGAAAATTTATGTGGAATTTACTGCCTCAGAAAACATATCGTTATTGACCATCGAATGTGGCTGGGGTGTGTGGGGACCCTTAAACCACTGTATATTGGTGTGAATTAGGATCAATTCATTCTCTTTGTTTTACATAAGAAAAGATAATTTCATAAACTGAAAATGAAAACAAGGATCTCCTTAGAAAAATAGGAGAAATGCCATATCTGTAATTACCAGTTTCCAGATTTATTAGATGACACTACTGATTTAACTGATAACCAATTTCAATGACACACAAAGCTTTATTTGTCATCGAACTTTACTATATACCCATGCCGTATATACTGTAAATATGAAAGTTTCGCCACCTTATTACGACTACCCTAACCACGTAGTCACAGTTATTAGAAAATGTATTTATATCAAGACAGCTAGAACGAAAACAACCTGTAAGCTAACAACCATATATCAATATTATTTTTGTGGAAATTTACATTTGACAGTATTTGGTACACTAGCAGAACCATGATATACTAGCACAGATTTGAAATTGATAAACTTTTGTCAGAATACATATTACGAAAAAGGTAAAACTCTTTTTTAAACTGTAGGGGGAATCAACACAAACCGACCAAACGCCCTTCATTTGTAATTTAGGTGACAGATTCTTTAATAGTTTGTCCTTTCTATACATTCAGTGACACATTGTTGTTGTTTGAGTTAGGAGTTAACCAACCAGTTTCGGCCTATATGATGTGGCCTTCATCAGGGTTTAGAGCTTAATGCTTTAAAAAAGTGTATGTTGATATCATATATATTATAGGTAGACAGAAAACAATCCAGAGTACATGTACTTGTACAAACAATGCATTTAGACTTGACCTTGTATTCTGTAATTATTACATTTACAAATATGATTTATATTTTGTCTTAAACTACCCTTCAGAAAGCCATACTGTGCAGTGATCGAAACTGTTCCACCAAATAATTATACATGTCTTTTTATGGGTAATAAATTATGGGTATTTCATTTCTTTTTTTATCAATGCTACACGGTCAAGTTTTACCTGTTGAACATAATCAACAGCATGATACATACACATATAAGTACAAGCTATGAATAAAAATGAGATATGCAATGTATAAATAGTATTCACTTGATGTGTATTGTCAAAATTGATTAACATTACGAAAGCCTATGATCAAATCCTTTGATATTCAAGAGGGAAAAACAGTATAAAAAATTGTGTATATACGTAACAAATATATGTCAGGACATTTTTTTCAACCCATAATAGTGTAAAAACTATGAGATTATAGAATATATAAGCTTAACTTAGTGTATGAGAAAATCATGATTATCAAACATCCAAAATTCATTTTATTTACTTATTAGGAAAACATTTTAGGCTGTAAATCTATGTTTAAAGTAAAGTAGCGATATATAATTTGATTATTTCATTCCCGTGTATAATGGAACGCATAAATTATTCAATGGTAGTGTTCACATTGTAACATTATGCGCCGCCAATTGGTGCTAGAAAATTCAAACTAAATAAACGAGTCAGGTTATTCAAATTATCACTGCATGGATCTTTCCTATCACTAACAAACATATTCATAGGAAATCCACTTCTATAAATGACAATATGTTAAAGAATTAATGTATTGGTAGATCAAAGAAAAGCGATCGATTGCACACTGTGGTTAGTCAAACACTACTCCTTGAGCAGCTTTCCTCTTTTTACTTCCTGGGTTCAAAACGCTCATTCCTACTGTTTTTGCCACTGCCTTTTGTTGTGCTTTCTTTTTGTTAGAGTCCATATCAAAAATGCCCGAAGACGCTGCCGTAGTAGCCTTTTGCTGCTTCGCCGTTTCCAACTGTCTGTTTACGGTGGCCAGCTTTGAGTCCAGATCAGTAACACTCTCTGCCAATCGAAACAATACTGTTTGCAGCTCTGTGCGTTTTTCAATGGCCTTGGCTTCATAAAGATCAAAATGTAAAGCTTTCGATCCTGATCCAACACTCAAGCTTAGTTTCACCCCACCTTGTGAAACCTGAAGTTCGTGTGAAGTGAAAGCGACCCTGTTTTGAAATGAAAAGAAATACAAAAAAGTGGTTAACTGATTTTAGGATAAAAGCTGACATTAGGCGATTCCGCATTCTGTTTCACCAACCCTGACAATACAATTAGATATATGAAAGATAGGGATAAAATAGATTTAAATGATCTATGGATCAAATTAACAAATAAACAATAAATACAGATATCATAGACGTATTACTCTTGTAAAATGAGTCATCTAATGCTAAAAAATACTTTGCCAGGCATTTGTTTGGCTGCAGGCAATGCCAAGCAGAAAAGGTGCGACACAGTAGAAAAAGGTCTAATAGATTTCATTATCCAACCTGCATTTACCACTGTTAAATCATAATAGTCCTAACATACAATGGTACCGGTACCAATACTACTGAAGGCCATGGGAAGTGCTATTAAGTGGTGATTCCACCAACACACAAGATCTAGCAAGATTAGCCACGATTTGGGTGTCTTGCTAAAGCGGGCAAGGTTTGAATAATCGCGTGCCTATTTGTTGCGATGTGTCTTGAGGTGTCGCAGTGGTGGAGCACCAAAACATACACCCGACACCACATGGCTACGTTTTGTGACAACGGAGATACAACATATCACTACAAATCCAAGGTGTTGATGGAATCACCCCTTTACCGATTACCGTCCACAGCCCACATGCCTTTGAAGGGCGTGCAAGATGTTTTTTTCAATGAGAATTTTGTTGTTGTTGTTGTAGATTGAAATACCAAAGATTATTTCACATTAAAAGCTTCAGGGAATGTTATAGGAACATTTGATTCAACTACAGTAAAATCCCGCTTAAGGGAACACCCTCTGTTCCAAGTCAGCTGTCCCCTTAAGCGGGGTTGTCAGTCTGTTGATTGTTATATAGTAAAGTATACCAAGATATAAATGAAGGAAACATCGGCTATTAGATAAAAGGCTTATTGAATAACCAATTCTAAGCAAATACATGGAACATAAATACAAAATAGATTTTTTTAAATCGATATAAAATGAATAAATAAATAAAATGAATAGATGAATATTTAGCATCCAACAGTTTAATGAACAATTTCAGTCCCAAGTAGGCATCCAGGTGAAGTCATGCTTTCACACCTCGCCCTCACCACCCCCACCCCCCCCCCCCCCCCCCATCCACTGCCCACCACCCCATCCACCCCTACACAACCCACCTTCACCAAGCGCGAAAATCAACTCACTATGGGCTGCCCAGGGCCACTAGAGATGAAGGGATTAGCACAGAATCAACAAACCCAGGCCGCTGGTGCCCACCGGAGAATGCTTTGTCTATGGTCTTAGCACTGTTTGGTGTCGCATCTTTGTGATACCTGTCTGGCCAATACATACAGACACTATACTATATACACGGATTTAAGATACCGGTAATCTGGAGTGTATTTGATATGATGTCCCTCCAAACTGTCTCCCAATGTGGGGTGTCCCCTTAATCGGGGTGTCCCCTTAAGCGGGGTTATCTTAAACTGTTAATAGAGGGGGAAATTTCATTTCCGAGCAGGGGTATCCCGGAAGCGGGGTTTTACTGTATGCTCATATGCATATCGATCTGTGACGGAACACTGCCGGTTGTTAAAGTGCATTTTTTATAGATTAACAATCAAAATAGGTGGACAAGTTAGGCGAGCAGGTAGGGCAGATCAGAGGGATACGGTACAAGCGCATGATTGGGTGGTCAAGAAGGGTGGTTGAGATGAGTGGGCAAGATAGGTAAGCAGGTTGGGTGAGTGGAATGGGCAAGCGAGATGGGCAGGCAAGATGGGTAGTCTGACCAAGCAGGTTGTGCTAGTAAAATGGGTGGACGAGTTGGACGATTGGGTTGGGCGCATGAAATGGGTATTAACTATTATTACGGACTTTTATCCTACCCCTAATATAAAATCCCATAGGCTTAACATTGGGTTTCCGTATGCCACGCTGACTGGCATACGGAGTTTTATATGCCACTAGTGGCATACAGCATTGTTATCACGTAATATTCCAAAATCGAGGAGATGGGGTAGGATAAAATCAAAACCTGATTTGTTTTAATCTTGGCCACCGCATTCCACTCCTGAAGTTTTGGCTCCGGACTTCACTCGGCTTCGCCTCATGAAGTCACTTTGCCAAACTTCAGTCGTGGAATACGGTGGCCAAGATTAAACCTCATCCAGTTTTACAATAGGAAGACCGTGCTATTATATATATCATGATGAGGGGATGCTATCAAAGATGGACAGGGACGTTAAATAGGCCAGCAAGATGGCATGCAGAATAGGTGAGTGAGTTTGCCAAGTTAGGTGGGCAGATGAGATGGATGGATGTACCAGGTGAGCAGGCAAGTGTTTACCTGAATCTAGCGAGAAAGGCGTCTATGGATGCGACCTCAGCTAGGTCACGATGTGCGTCTAACTCCTCCATATCGAGTTCCAGACGCCACAGGTCGAACCCATCACTCACACACAAGATCCAGGCATCAGTCGTCAACCGAGTAAAACAAAGGTATTTCTGACCATTTGTTTCAACAACAGCATGCACTGCCTCTACCTTTGCATCACTGACAACGTCTTTCAAACTGCCCATCCTTTATGAATACATTCATACAGCTTACACCAAATAATATTCTTCTGCTTTGAGTGTGACAGCTGAGCGATAATTGAAGAACCAGCTGAATCACAACGGTTGCGCCACCTGGCGTATTTGACGTCAACACAAGCGGAAGTTGAATCTCGTGTACAATTGTTATGTTGTGATGTTGACGTGGTGCATTGAACTGTGAGTGAACAAACATCTCAGAGATCCTAATCGTAAGTATACACATTGTCTACATTGCATAGAGATGCGTTTCGGGTGACTCACATATACATGGGATTCTGTATATGCTTAGACACTTCTACAGAAAGCCGTCAGATTTTGAAAGGCATGCTTGCTGGCCGAGGTTCAGGAAACGGAAAACTCGCCGATTCTCGCCATGGGACATTACCCTGAACTGAAGTCCTGTCCAACTTCGAAGAAAAGAAACGAATATTGTCTGTTTACTCCTGTTGCTCGCAAATACCGGAGCGTATTAAATATATGATATCTATCGCTGTGTAAGTACTCATATACTGAGCCAGAGACTGTTCTTCCTTGTCAACTTTTGCATGGCACCACAGACCCACCCGGTACCCTACAAGTCTCGAGTCTAGATTTTGCACTGGCAGTGGCACTCAACCTGTCAGGCGAACTACTGTGATTGCACTTGTTGATGAGACCATATATTATTATATTTATAAACTTAAATTGCTTCCCGGAGATTGAATAGGCAGATGAAAAAGGAAAGGGATTTTATTTTCTATGTGCAGCACTATAATTTAATCTCTACTCCATATTAGACCTAATCTAGAGAAGTACACATGAATTAAACTAATAATAATAATGTTTATTGACTCAGACTGTGTTACAAAGAGCTTGGAGCATAGTAATGACAGTAAAAGAAGGCTACAATATAAAACTGCAATGCAAATATATGAAAATACAAGAGAATTGTAAGCGCGGATTCAATACATTCGTAAGCGGAGATTCTATTATATTCCTTATCATTTGCTTACAAGTTACAGCTCATATCTTGAAATGGATGATTGACTTGAAGTAGGGGTAGTGGCCTCCTGAGGAATTGGCTTACACTATACAATAATTTGCAGATAATATCGACTTACTATACCCTAGATGATGCAAATATGTGTGTAACATTTGTAATACGTTTAACTTACTGCATCATGCTGGATTCTATTTTTCTCCATCAATTTCTATTAAAATAGATTTTACATTTAATCACCCACAGAAGTTTCTAGTGGTTTAAAAATGTACGAGACTGGTTTCACCTATAATCCGAGCAACTCGTGACAGGTGTGCACAAAATGTGGTAGGAACCGGTATAGTTTCATGTAAATTTAATGCTTAGGCCTACCTGTTATAAGACTGTTTCATCAGGAATTTTTGAGCGGGGGGCGGGGCACACCTTTACCACACTCCGACCATCGATTAGCAGGCTATGTGTAAATATTGTCAGGGGTTCAGTAGCAAAGCCCCTCTTGGGGGTACATGAGATTTTGCCAAATATTTGCCTTTTACAGATGGATAGTTACATAGGCTGCAAGGGGTCTGGGGCAAAGTGCCTCCTTTGTGGTCTAAGGGGCAAAGCCTCCCAAAGTGCTTGGGTTTTACAGATGAAATGATTATTTCAGGTGATATAGTGTTGACATTATAGCACCAAATCCCCTCTGTGGGGTCCAGGGGGCAAAACCCTGGAAGCATTTGGGTTTTATAGATTACACAAGCCATACTCAGGATTTTGTTACAAGGAGCCTGAGACGAGCTAGCCAAATTGACATGGGTCCAGCAGATCCCCCAGGAGCACTTTGGTTTTAGATACTAGGAACAAGCTGTGTCCAGGATTTTGATTCTGGGAGGGGGGTGGGGGCTGTTACACACCTGAAACTGCTTTCTAGAGGACTAGCAGCATAGCTGGTCTCCCCTGGAAGCAGTTGGATTTTAGATATTATACATACACAATAATGACTGCTTTTGTATACTTGTGGCCGTAATCTTAGTTGACTCCGAGGAGATTAGAACCACTCATACGCAAAACCAGCCGTTATTGTATTCATCACCTGATGAAGCTAATAAAATTTTAGCGAAACGTTGTGACAGCTCTTGACACACTTCCTCCACCATCCTATGTGGCAGTTGGTTAAATAAAGTTACTGTTTGTGTTTTGGTTTTTTTTTAAAACACACTTGAATTGTATTTATTATCCACCTAAAGGATAAATAACAAGTCTATTGCAATGAAAAATTATTGAAAGACACATAGTTCGAGATTACTTCAGGGTCGAGGGGGGAAAAGTCCTTGGCTTTATATATTAGACAGTCTTTTTAGGTGACATAGTTGCTTTATTAAATGACTCTGTAACAAGGGGACTTAGAGAAAGCTGTCTGTTTTAGAGGGGAGGGCACACCCGGGACTACCTTACCTGTATCCCTCTAAATTTGTGCCCCCTGTCCCTCCTAAATAGGTGTCAATATATTGTTTTATTTTCACATGAAAACAGGCGATTGGGTTTGCCAGCAGATCTGGCCTGTAGTAGGTGACAACTTGGTTGGTGGAATACTTTGCCCATGCCTCTGGGACTGACCTGGCAGGTGCTGGAAGTTGGTTGCTGGCTCAATTTTACTCTTAGCAGACCATGTATGAGCATCATCCGGGGGCTCCCGGCCTCTGTTGGTAATTTTGGTCACTCATCCACCAGGCTTAACCTGTAAGTCATAAACTTGTTGACTTGTGAGGTGAAGCTGAAAGTTCTGAAAGTTATGGTAGTTTGGGGAGAATTTTAGCACCAGAGTGTGCTATACACATCTATAATGCTTATCTTAATTCACCTTCATTATTTGGTTAACTGTAGTTTTCAGTGGATGTATGGCGAGCTATCATCCTCCCATACAAATCCCAAGACGGTGGAAACAGCCTAGTTTAGCTAAACTATGTTCAATGCGCCTCCAATCAAATGAACAAGAAACAAATGTAGCACTATAATGTGGCCAACATTCACCAGAAAGCGTGGCAGTCATATCACCAAGCCAACACCTGGTAGGCGCCCAGCTCAGAGGAAGCGTTTACTAGGTTGGTGTATGGGCACAGTGTGGTTGTTGGCCAGCTAGAATAAGGTGATTTTATGGAAAAGCACTGACAATTTGTACACTGGCTGGTGGCCCTGCACCAGGCAGGCTGGTCGGCTGAGAGGCCGACCTAGCGTCATTGTGATGCCATGTTTGTGGAACACACCCTTTAAGGTTAAGAATCTAGGATATTGTTCCGCCAAATATTTTTATTCTGAACGGCATAATACTGTATACTGTAGACTTGTAGAAGTCTAACTTGCTAATAGAACCACCCCAAGATTATAGATATTTTCAGTCAGTCCAAAATTGTTCCCTCTATTTCATGTTTACAAAACACTCCGTGATATGACCACCTCACTATTACGACCACTTTGCCTAACGACCACATATTTGAAGACACAAATGTCAGATGTACATCCATGGCCGAATATTTTGCTGGTTAGCAGGGTTAACACGACTGAGAACAACGATGAAACAGGCAAAGAGTTTGAACGATTTTATGGAATGACAAAATTTCACTGATTACCATTTTCCATTCAATGTTTTGTGTTTGTAATCGTTTTTCTATCAGTATTGATATGTTAAAAATATCCTGTGTTTTTTATGCCGTTCTTTCATTAAGGCGACCACCTCACTAATAGGACCATTTTTTCTCAGTCCTAAAGCTGGTGGTATTAGTGGGAGTCTACTTTATATTTGGATTGCGAGTTGGGATAAAAGGAATGAACAGCAGTTTCTTCTTTAAGGTTACACTCCTATCCCTGACCCCACCAAAACTGCATGCGTAATGAAAATGAGTTAAGTTAATTTCTTGCCACTTTCATATTTGACCAGGTGGGACAAGCGAGGCGGGTTCCGGATCTGCTTCTTGGGTCGCCTGATCCAGGGTTGGAATGCTTCAAGGCGGACGCCTGGTGGTCATTCCAAGGATGAAGGCAGTCTGCAAGGTTCGTTTCAGATCATTCTTTGGTTAAAAAAATCATTAGTATATCGATGGCTACTGGTAGGAGCACACACTGCTAAGTACACATCCATAAACGTATTGATCTGAAAACGCACAATTATAAAAATTGCTTCCTACATGGATTGTAAATTTTCCAAATTAAAGATTGAGCATTTAATTTAATTTTGTATTTCTCTTTGGCTTTAAAATCAATTTACTTCACCATGCAGGTTATCGAACGATTGAACTTTAGTCAATACATAATTCACTGTTGCAGCATATATGTATTGTCAGTGATGATAGCAACACTATTGACATTTAACCAGGTGTACAGATTTCTATCTAGGCTGCATGGCTAACCATAAACTTGTCGGTTTATTCAGGAGTGTGGATGCCAGTGTAATAGCTGCTTCAACAATAACAGGTGAATATACTTTTATTTTGTACACTCTGCCTACTGTCAACATTCTCGATGGGAAAAGAAACTAACTTTATGTTATTTGTCTAGTGACTTGAAGCATGCATGTAATACATTTCTGTGTGGATTTATACGTGGAACAGCGTTTCGGCGGAGCTCTAGATAGACATCCATTACCACTAGCCCACTAGCACTCCATAAGGTTCTAGTGCGTAGTTGACTCTACTGGTGGCAGCATGTCTGGGTGTCTATTGTTATAGCCTCTTGTCTACCTGTTTGGTGTGTCATAACAATTTTTTGTGTGCAGCTATCTAAGTACAGATAGGAATATTAGTTTTATGATTGTCAGAAGGTTTTATGCTACTCCTTGCATACCATCCTACAGATTTCGTTTTTTGATGTGAAATATTGATAAACAAATAAAAAATCTATATTTACTGAGATATTCGAATGTGATTATAAACGGGATAGAGGGTGAGGGCAGCGCCATATGGTCAGATTTTATAATCCAGACGCATTTCTCTGGGGACATATTTCTATGCTGAAACTGGTCCAATGATAGCACAATATGGCTTATTTATGCATAAGTCACAGGGAAAGTGGCTTTATTTTAGTGTTAAGGATTAAATGAGAAATCATTTGAAGAAGCTGAAGCTTTACACATGTTAACAGCCAAATCTCAAAGATACTAGAACTGAAATAGATCTATCCCCAATCAACTGCCTCTCCCAGGTCATTATTCAAGTGTTCGATCCATGCTGGCCCTTCCCCACCTGCTAATCATAGATGATTGATCAGTAGGCAGGCTTTGTATGGAGTGTATCTGTGTGTATACATAGCCAGTGTGGTGTAGCTGGGCTGTAACCTGGTAGGCCACATTGTGTAAGCATGAATATGTATGCCTGTTCTTGTTGGTCCTTCAAATTTAACGAGTCCATCTGGTAGTTTCACCTTAAAAGGCCATCAATGCTATTTTTAAATGAAAACTTAGCTCTAGTTGAGTGGATGTATCATATATGCTCTCCAGTCCTAGATTTATCAGTTTGTGTAACATTACTAGCATAATGCATACGGTAATTCCCTCCTCTCAATCACACTGGGGTAGGTGGCTCTAACTTTTTTTTTATATATAAATATTGTTTGGTCTCATACAGCCAACCAATGAAAATGAGGATATGCCATCACATGGTGGCATTGACCAATTGGAACTGAGCCTTACTAGTAACCTAGCATCAATCTCTTAGCAGAGATCCTGTGCTCTACTTCCTGCGGCTGCTTGTATCTCTGCACTGACCTGCCTGTTTGGGACAGAATCTGTACCATCTGCCAGTTTTCCAAATATCCTAAATTCTTAGTGCTTTGGGGAGTATTTTTGTTTTCTACTTGTAACTTGAGATGCACATATTTCTATGGTAAGTAATATAGTCATTTCTCTTATTTGTTATTTCAAATCAGACACAGTCTCTGGGATTACTTTCTTCAGTGGAAAGTTTTGTTTTGTCAGCATGACACATGTGCTCACTTGAAGGGGCAGTCTAATGCCCCAGTCACACTGGCATAAAAAACGGCGTTTTCCCATATACGCACGTCTACATTCTTCTACGCATTTTGAAATCTACAAATATGCTGCAAAACGCGGAGATACATAAAGGAAAGTCAGAATGCGCCGAAAAAAGCCGCATACGTACAGAAGGGTAAATAAGCGTTGATGAACGTTGAGAAGCATACTAAAACGTTAAAGCAAAGCAAACAGATACATTCCAAATCCGTAGCTAATACGTGGTCCCCAACAATTCAAATACGTAGAAGAAACGCCAAATTTTACGCCAGTGTGACTGGGGCATAATCAATTGTGGATTCAAATAAGTGGTTTAGAGCTGAAAAAGAAACAGCTACATTGTCTATGAAGCTCATTCAACGATTCCCATATTTCACAATTCATGATATATGAGTTGTTTGAGTTTCATAATATTTGACAGTTGCCATGTTGTGAATCTGAAATTTTAGCTGGTTCCCACAGTCTTTCTTCAGACACCAGGGAACCAGCATTGGGTTGAGACAGAGATTAGCTAGTGCTAGCGCCGCGAAAGATCTTGGGGGGTAGAGTAACCTCGCATGAATTGTTTCTCTCACCTGAGGATCAAGTTCCTATACCAGTCAGATATTCAGCTCTGTCTACAACAGTTTCTTTGTCTTTTACTCTGTTCGATATTATTTATTATTTCGGTTTGACCTATAGGTCAAGACCGAAATATATTAGGGAAGACGGGGAACAGTTTTTGCGGCTTACATTATAATACATTAAAGTAATGTATTCTGAATAATTAGAGTCTCCCTCCCTCCCTCCCTCCCTCCCTCCCTCCCTCCCTCCCTCCCTCCCTCCCTCCCTCCCTCCCTCCCTCCCTCCCTCCCTCCCTCCCTCCCTCCCTCCCTCCCTCCCTCCCTCCCTCCCTCCCTCCCTCCCTCCCTCCCTCCCTCCCTCCCTCCCTCCCTCCCTCCCTCCCTCCCTCCCTCCCTCCCTCCCTCCCTCCCTCCCTCCCTCCCTCCCTCCCTCCCTCCCTCCCTCCCTCCCTCCCTCCCTCCCTCCCTCCCTCCCTCCCTCCCTCCCTCCCTCCCTCCCTCCCTCCCTCCCTCCCTCCCTCCCTCCCTCCCTCCCTCCCTCCCTCCCTCCCTCCCTCCCTCCCTCCCTCCCTCCCTCCCTCCCTCCCTCCCTCCCTCCCTCCCTCCCTCCCTCCCTCCCTCCCTCCCTCCCTCCCTCCCTCCCTCCCTCCCTCCCTATGATGGTATACGCTACGCGCGAGCGCACTCCACCTAACCAAACGCAGTGCCCGATTTTGAAAAATGATAGCGAGGGGCGGAGGGGGGGGGGGGGGGCGTCACAGCAATATGGGAATATATATTATAATTAGACTGTCGATGGCTGGATCCCCTTCTTTGCCATCACCCAACTTTTTGTAAACCCATCATTCTTATCAAGTGTACTGAAAGAGCAGAGCTGAGTAGCGCGGACTTCTCTGTCGCTATTGCAAGTGGAAAAAATATATTATTGGACCCACCTACTAGAAAACCATAATATATTTGAACTTTGAGAAAATGCAACATGATTCCATCCTCGAATTTGTACGTTTTACGATATAATAGAGTAACTGTATGATTTCTCACTCTCTGATTCAATTAGGCACTGTTTATAGGTACTTCGTAGTATCCCGCTTTTCATACCCTCTTGATATATGGCTGGAGCTTGATGACTCGCAGATAAACATGTCGACGGCCTAACTACCATGGGTGGTTTAATTTGCCCGCTGGTGGCGGGGCTGAACTGTGGCCCGGCTGTCTCGTACATCCAGCGTTTGGTTCTTCCTAATCCCAGCCCGTCGCACCACGATCCAGTCACCTTCTTCCGGTATCCAGCAGATGGCAGCAGTGGTTCCGGGTTACCAGATTGGTAAACTGATATCTGTCCTGGTCGGTCGCGTTGCCATATATATTTGTATACCGCAATTGCCAGTGCCCAGTTCGTCCGGATACATGATGTTTTATTGGGACCAGTAGTTTTTACAGGCAGTACATTTTATCTCGAGGGGGCTGATAATCTGTTCTTAGAGTATGATTACAGTAACTAATATAGCACTTGATCATCCTTGTCATTTATAATGCCATGACGGTCTATATCATCCTTGACTGGTTTCAGTACTCTTATCACTTGCTTTTCATGAAATGCCTTTCATTCAATAAAAACTTTCTTTATCAAATATCCATCCATACATCCTTAAGTCTACAAGCCTCCTCATGTTTTATAATCTGCATTCGACATTTCATAGCTCATAGTGTGTTGGTGTCGGAGTTTGTCATGCGTGTCGATCTTGTGCTTATTGGTAATTCTAAAAACAAATGGACACAACGCTTTCACCTAACCCCTCCCCTAATAATACGAAACATTGCTTGTCTGATTGTTTGAAAAGAACAAAGTTCCGGCTTTCACCTTACATCACTCAATTTCAAAGTAGCTATGTTTCGCCAGTACCCTTGTTTCAGAGGTCCAGACTGCCGATATTATCGTAAAACTGGATGAGTTTTAATCTTGGCCACTGTATGCCACAACTGGAGTTTGGCATACTGATTTCACGAGGCGAAGCCGAGTGAAGTCCGGAGCCAAACCTCCAGGAGTGGCATGCAGTGGCCACAATTTAAACGAATCAGGTTTTGATTTTATCCTACCCTGCCTCCTCGATTTTGGAATATTATGTGATAAAAATCCTGTATGCCACTAGTGCCATATAAAACTCCATATGCCTATGGGATTTTATATCAGGGGTAGGATAAATGGCCTTTCTCGTGCATTCAAAGTTGTGCATTCTATTTTAGTCAGTTCCGGTTCTCATGATGTGTCTGTATCAGAAATATTTAATTTACTGAGAATTTACCCTGATTGTAGTATTCATACTGGCAACCTGTGGATGTTCTGTTATTGATGGCTTACGATTGTCTTTCATCTAACGATAATACGCTTCTCCGATAATATTGGCCTACCATTGCTTAGGAATTCAGATCCATTAAAAATTATGAGAATATCCAAGTTAAATGATATGAATTTTATGAATGTTTATATAACAATGGTATACGAGAATATATTCGAGTATATTGTTATATAGTCACAGACAGTATAAGTGCTTGGTGAGTCAGGCTTGACTACTTTGTCTCATTCCCTTTACAATTTCGATACTTATATACATGTACAAATGTCCAAGATTAAAACGAATCAGGTTTTGATTTTATCCTACCCCATCTCCTCGATTTTGAAGTATTACGCGATAACAATTCTGTACGCCACTAGTGGCATATTAAACTATGTATGTCAGTCAGCGTGGCATACGGAAACTCAATGTTAAGCCTATGGCATTTTATATTACGGGTGGGATAATATGCTTATCATTTATAGCATTTATATACCTGTCATATTTGACAAGCATTCTAATTGCTGACAGGTTGCCCTGATAGACATTATCAGAGTGATACATTCTCTCTGATATACGTAGAAGTTCTGGCCTGTCAGCTGCTTTCATTTCCTGGCATACATTATGTGAACTGTCTACACAGAGCATTTTATAGCTATTCCAATACCAATTGACCATTCATGGTACTGATTTATTATAATCTGAACTAGACACGTTCTGTGGCAGGCTACAGTGCAGTGCCCCTGACACCCATCCCTTCACGTTATGGTCAGTCTGTCACGTCCATGGTATTCGTCGGGGCTGCCTATTAACGTGCCCCGGCAATACAAACCGTTACTGACATTTTGCCCTGGTTGTTGTAAATCTAACCCTGACTGGATGCCAGGCATCACAGCGAGGGCTCCGTATAGAAATGGTGCCAAATATTTGTCCCGGCAATCAGCCCCGGCAATCAGCCGGGACAGGCACCGGGGGTTTGCCACGCGGGGAGGCGGGGCGGGCGGCAGATAGGGGGCGGGGATGGAGGGGCTATTGTGATTCTACGGGGGCGGCGTTGATTGGTAGCGACTTGGGAGAGGTAATGGGGTTTAGGGGTGGGGATGGCGGATGGACATAGTGACTGCGGACCCGAAAGGGGTGACAAAGGAGGTGGAGACGTGCCCACCCCCCATAAAGGGGAGGAACACTTTAGGGTGGGTCATCATGGGGCGTGTCGAGTATGGACGCAGTGCTTCCTGCCAAATGTAAATCGTAGCGGCACACGAGACCTGCCTACAAAACGCTGGTTTCCTCTTTACTGTGGCCGATAGGTTATATTCTGTATGGCTCCCGTCTACCATTGGTCATCTCCTCGAGTCCATGGTCACTTTATCTTGGGAGTTCGTGGTACGCTTACCTCATTGACAACCTTGACGTTCAGCGAACTCCTTCTACATAATAACATATTCATACAATAGCCTGTAAAACAACAGCCTAGAATCAAATATGTATTAACAAGCTTCCTACAGTAGAAATAATTTCACCAACAGCATACTCTTTTTGCATTATAATATATTTTAATGAAAATTAAAAGGGAATATTCAAATACATGAACTGGTATATTGTCTCTCCAGGTTCTGCCAATTGCATCCCAGCCACTGTGTATATGAGCCCCTTGTCAACAAAAATAATTCCTTATACTTTTCATGATACAGATAATGTCGCGTTCATGCTCCCGTTAAAAGTGGTTTCCTTTATAATAGGTTGACATGCGAAGGCAGGGCCTTTATAAGCCAAATCCAAAGATTAAACAGCTTTGAGAATTTACTTTTACAGGCGGTCATATGTATGACCTCGCCGATGAGAACCGGGAACCGTCAGGACAATTATGTCGATGTACAAGGGTACGCAACTTTCATAGATTCTGATCGGTCATTACCCGATGCTAGTTTTGCCCCATTCCCGTCTGGAAGAGGTCTGATGGGGAACCATCGACGTGTCAATGTATTATAGGCTTTAGTTCGCACTGTTTTGTAGCCTGATAACTACCGACGTTTGAATATACTACTTTCCACTCTCACAGAGCCTATGTCGCCTTCGTGCCAAGTTACAGATCGTGTGTAAACTTGCGATTCCATTAACCGTAGCTACCTATATTTTAATTATAGACAAACTAGGTTATCAATTTTGTTACTGAATCAATACCGTTTGTAATATAAAAGGTCGAACAGAACGAATTGAAATGTTTTGCAGTGTGTTAATATTATCAAATTACGTAATGGATGTTCTTACAACCAGGACGCTATCTAATAGCTAAAGGTAGTGGACAAATTTACTTCACCAGAATTCAGATTGACATACCTAAAGGCCCGGCCCCACTGGTGCGATGCGATTGTCGCAAGTCAATAAAAAGTCGTAAACGGCCGCCCATGGTCATAAAAACGGCGCCGCCGTCGCATCGCACACAATGGCTTCTGTGGGGCCGGGGATGCGCACGTGTGCGATTGTGTGCGATGCGACGGATTCATCGCATCGCACATCTTGAAATGTTCATGATGTGCGACGGATTCGTCGCACAGGGTCTTATTGTATTCATATATAACTATATTTGTATCTTTATGTTCGGCCATTTGGGAAAAATAGTTTCATAAAAGAAGATATAAAATCATTGTATACTCTTAATAGCAGGGAAGAAAGTCAGGACTCGGAAGCAAATCGGAAATTCAAAACACTTATAAAGAGAATATAATGTTATTTTGGAACATAATGGCTATCAATTGATATACATTCGAGTATTGCCACTGTATATAAAATGTCGGAATTACATCCTTTGTTGGATAACTTGCAGCCCTCTATCAGAATTCTTTATCCATAGGTGATGCCACAATCACTGCGACGAATCCATCGCATCAGTGGGGCATATCCCAAATTTTCCCTGCGATTGAGTGTGATGAATCCATCGCAATAGGGGTCATAAACCCCGCCGAGGGGTCGTTTGTGGGTCTATAAAACATGTGCTACGATCGCATCGCATCAGTGGGGCCGGGCCTTAATGTCAAACGACGGAAATCATTTCTGTGTAGGTCTGCGAATATTTCTCCGAGTCTCTTTGGTACTACAGAACACGCGTATTGTCAGTTCATCGATGATCTTATTTGTGGGTAACGGCGATGCATTCACGCAATGTTCTCATCCGTTTTCATTATGAGGGATGTTGCCGAAAGGAATGTATTCAAATTACGTAAGGCGGCACCGCAACGTACCGCCACTGCAATCGATGTGCTACCTCACCTTACTTCAATCCTGTTTTGCTAAGATGACTCACTAGAAGGGCTAAGAGATATATCACAATGAAAAAGAGTGTATGTTTTCAGTTTGTGAAATACATGTAAATGTATGTCAGAGGAACACCTTTGTGAAAAAGATCAAGTTTAGAAAATAGAATGAACAAAGTTGAAAACAAAAGGATTCACTTGTCTAAGCAGTTGTGTTTTACTTTTTATATCATACGTGTACTGTAATATCACAGGACTAGATATTAGAACCTCATCAACATGCCTATACATTTGAATGATTGGCGCTTATTCTTCATACAGCGTTAAGTTTCAGTAGCACGTTGTCAATTCTTGGGATGTCCTTGGAGGAGAGCTAGGGTAACAATTGAGGGGTGTTCGGATATAAATATTTGAGGAGAATGTGAATCATGTAAGGCTAACCATAGCAGACCTCCACTGATTGGTGTATGAATTTGTTTAATTTTTTTCCAAGGCCCCTCTATTTATATAACATTTGTCGTAGACAGAGGTGCTCCTATTAGAGACAAAGACGCGCCATCAAACGCATTAGAGCGAAAGGGGAGAAGCGTTCAACCCATCGTTGGTTCTTACAAAGGGCACTGTTGATAGCGGTGATGTGCAGAGGACGTGTGCGGTTCAAGGCCACCTTTCTACACCCGCCACGCCCCCAACCCCACCTCTCTAACCTCCGAGGCCACCCGGTAGCAGCCCCTTTCCTTCTCCATACTCGCGGCTATCTATCTGGAGATTCAATCGATCTTGCACTCAGCAGCACCCGGCCTCGTCTCGCTGAGGTCTGACTGCCACCCCCTGCACGAGGGTGGAGACTCCAGGCAGGGCATATTCACCCTCACCCCCACCACCACCACTACTACTACCACTCACCTACGACGAGGCCCGCCATCCCACGGCTATCGGCACGAACACGGCGGCAGCACGGACTGAGATCGACTCGCTAATTTCAGCGGGAAGCCTTATTGATCTAGGGGTTAAAACTACACCCCGGTCGTGCACACGGCCTCGCCGCCATATTTAAGTGTACACGCTACGGGGGCGGGGTTCTGAGGCAAGGGTTGCGTGTAGAAGCACGGGGTTTACGTCTTAAGGCTATGGCCAATTAACTGGGCTCGCCCTCCGCTGAGCTTAGGTTGCAGATCCTGTCGGGAATGACTGCAAATCCATTGGCAAACCCTAACCTCTCATTATACCTACTTATTTCCCTCCTATTCGCGGCCAGGTTTTTACTACCACTCGTAAGGTTATGAATGCTACCCCGCTGTCCATCACATCCCGCTGTAGCCATTGTCATCTATCATTGGTAGTAATGCTACCACCTGGTTGGATCACCCCACACTGCTGCCCGAGCACACAATGCTGACTCCATATTTCATGTTACACATTACCTGTCTATCCACTATGCCTCTGCCTGCTCCCTGCCCACCCACCTCTCTCCCCATTGTGCAGCCATTTCTCCTAGAACCCACAACTTAAACCCTACTCCAACCCCAACCCCAGCCCCAACACCCGCCCACCCACCCCCGCAGGTTCTACTGCTGCCTGTCCACCCTGCTCACCACCTCCACTCACTCTCCACTCACTCTCCACTCACTCTCCACTCACACTAGGCCAACCCACTAACCCCAGGTAGGGTTCACGGCCCCTGTGTGCGCTTTTTACCGGGTTCATCCCCGGGCGGCCGCAGCCTCCGCTGAGTCACTGCCCACCTCCTCCCGAGCCCCGAGCCTCGAGCCCCTGCTCTACCGTTATCGCCGCATTGCCAGATCGCCGGGCGTGAGCGGCGTGCATCGCGGATGTATGGATGCAGTACAAGGCATCCATCACAGGAACTGGACGCTGTGAGTCAGTGTGAGCAGATGGCCATGCCTGCTGCTGCTGCTCGGCCACCTGCTCGCACTGTGTCTACTGCTACACGCACAGCTGCTGCTGTTACACCTGCTGCAGGTCTTGCTGCTGCGTTTAGAACTGCATCTGCTGCTGGTGTATCGTGGCGCTGCTGCTGGCGCTGGTGGTCTCACAGCTGTAGAGACTAGTGTCTGCCGTCTCCGTCGTCTTACTGCCTTCTCCCGTCACATGGCCGCTCTGGGTCGTACATAACATGCATATTTCAGGCGAGCAACGCGCACGGCCGTGCATGAGCATGTGACGCGAGGAGGAGCTGAACGTGCAGACCCGCGGAGAAACCCCGTCACCCGAGCTCACCCGAGCCCGTGCGGAGGCTCGCTATTCGCGGCGCCCCCGAGTAGAGACAGAGGCGGGGGGCAGCGTACACCGCGCCACACCGAGCTGTCTGGACAAATATAGCGCGCTGACAGCACCGTTTGGCCATCCCCAGTCGGCGGAAGGAAGCGCAGAGCCCGGATCCGGAAGAGCACGCCCCCGCCGACGCCGGAGGATGTTATAGCGACTGAGCTGCTCGCCCGCCGCCGTCACAGGAGGCAGTGACTCGGCACTGTGAACCCTGGAGGAATCAGCAGGAGGCCTGCACTCTAGACAGTGAGAGGGTGGAGGAGAAAGAACGTTCATCGGAGTGGTGGCCGCTCTTACTACAGGGCATCCATTGACAGGGGAAGAGACCCACTGGCTTCTAAATCGACGACCGTGGGAAAGTGTGCGGCGGCACGTATCCCCAGCCCAGACGGGGCCGGTGTTTGCGGCGACCGGAGATGTGTGTGGGTCGGAGTCCTGGCGGCATACAGTGACTAAGGCGATGCCTGAGGCTAAGGCTACTTTCCAACACTTAAACTACTACCACCAGTTCGCTTACTCCGTTTACTCCGCTTCCTGTCGACAACCCACTCCCGCTACCGCTCCCGCCCTCGCCCCTGCCGCCTACCCCGCCACCCCGTCGCGTGTGGCCAGCCTCACGCTGGCCGACGCGGCCCACTGACCGCCAGGCACACACGCACACACTCACCCCTCGCTCGATCACTAGATGGTGATCATGTCCAGGGAGGAGATGGTGGGTCCGGTGAGACTGGCCTGGAAGGGGTACCGACACGCAACTATCGACACGCTGGACGTGACCAGCCCGACGGCCGTCAGACTCATCGTGGCCGACGGCCGTCAGACGGAGACGTGCACACTGTGCAACTGTCAGTGTCACAGCCCGGAGTCAAGGTGAGCAGCTCACTGACAGCAGGTCCTCTGTATTGACAGCTATCCTATCATTGTACACTCAGTGGATATTCCATTGGCAGGTCCGGTCCCACCCAACTGGTACATACAATATATATAATTGACTACATATCTGAATTCTTCCTATGCCTCATCGAAATTATCTTCTAATCTAATTGCTGATGCTACCTAATGTTTACGATATGGAATTAGCATGATTATTATTAATCTACCCTAGCTACGATACAAAAACTAGGTCGACAGATCACACACATAAGACATTATTTTTCAATGAAGGTGGCATCTAGCTGACGGTAGTACTTACTCCACCTCGTCAGATATAAATTTACTTACAAAACGTTACGATTTACTTTTTTCCAATGTTTCTTTCCCTATCAATTTCTAATACCCCCTTAACTATAATTAGGCAGTTTCCTCTTGACAGGATATAAGCTAGCATCAAGCTAGGGGACAGACTTAGCCTCGTCTTACATCTAGTTTTTCTAGTTCTGTCTGCCTCCCAGCCCTCTACCTACCACCACTGATCTTTTCCCTCCCTCTCCTAATCATCCAGACTCTTTATCTATCTAAAATAACACTGTTGAGCACTTTAGCCAACTTTCTGGACACCTGTATGGAGCATTCTGCCCCACCCACTCCCGACATGGAGTCGTCCGCAAGACCCTCCCGCATTGTAGCCATCGAGCAAGCGGTTGCAGAAGTTGCCGACATGGAATCTGGCCCGCCAGAACATGAGGTAAGTTCACATTGTGCTAATAACATAGCTAACAATACTGACACTGACACACATCCGTGTAACACACTCCGCAACTTGGTTGATTTGACCGAAGACGGGCCGGAATATGTAGAACACGACAGCTGTCATTCCTCTGCATCTCTCCTAACGATTTGTACTGAGATCGCCCATTCTGTCAAACCCACAGACCCTCTGACACACAACAAAACTGGCACCACCATAAGCGATATTGCATTTGGTCCCAAACCCCCGCAAAGATTTAATTTCGTCAACTACAACCCATCGAAGGAGGTTGACGAACCGCCCGAAACCAACACACCGCTTGGTTTGTCACAACGCCAGCCGCGTAAACGCCGCCGACACTCGACACATACTGAGTCAACAACTTTATTGTCATCAAACGAAACATCGATTACCCACCTTGATCACAGCCATCGGGCCCTTTCAAATGTAATCCATGCTATTACGAGTGCGGATGGCGCTTTTGACGCCGATCTGAGCGATATTTCTCGGCCTAGAATCGATCAAGATTGGCCAAAAATACAAATGGCGAACGCCGGTTCAAATCCGACGCAACGCGCATGCGCGGCCATTACGACTTCCGGTTCTACCGTCAACAAACTCGGAGAATCGCCAAACATCGCGCAATCGATGCGGAATCGTACCACGAAAACCATCGATTCGCTGCAGATAGCGACGTCTAATCGTTTCTCGCCCCTAGAGCGAGTTTCGGAACGAAATAACGTCTTTGAGCGAATTCCGGAACGAAATACGACACCCGTTCCCACTGTCATCGGACCGCGACCCGGCACGTACTCTGCCGCCGTCACTCGCGCACCCGGCCCGTTTGACAAGGTACAGTCACACTCCGTTATCCAGCTTCCTATTGAAGCTGCATGCTCTTCCCCCCTTCTCAACAAAGCTGGTTTCTTTCCAGCTAACCGTGGGCTGATCAAACGCATTGATGTTACATCCCAGGCCCCCCCCAACCCTACAGAATCCACACAGGGCCAAAACTATAGCCCAATCTTGGCATGGCCCCCCACCACTGAACAAAATAAACATTTTTGGCAGGCCCCAGCCAGTCCAATGACCGGTCAAAACGACACCGTTAGACAGCACAAATACACTGCTACTAACCACCAGGTTGACACCAAAACCCTACCATCCCCCTGTGAAACTACTCCTAGCTCACACACCCCCCTCCCAAACCAGACCACCACTGATGACTTCCATTCCCATATCGCGGCCACGATCGCGGAGGGAAATAAAACCGACACTCACCCACTTACGAATTTCTCCACAGGGTCCCCACCCCCTGATACCAATATGGACATTAACAGTATATCCGAGAAATTTAAATCGTTCAAAATTTGCCTGAACCGAGATACGGATAATCGTACCCTTATTTTTCAGGACGATGACGCACCGCGAGCCCTGCTCCCACCGGCCGCGCAGGCCCTCTGGAAACAGGCCAGATCGGCGCTACAATCTGGCACCAAGGCATCTGTCCGCCAGGAGTGGCTTGACACTTTGAACGTAGAGGAACTTATCACGCCCTGGGCAGCGGGCCTGGCAGCCCCACCCCCCTTCGCCATAGAAGACCCCAGGACCCACGCCACGATCGTAGAGATCAGGAAACAGGCGGCCCTGGACATCCAGATGGCGGTACGAGACCATCTCAACCGCAAACAAGCCCAAGACCGTTCCACCGCCACCACACTCCTCACAGCAGCGGAGGAGGTAACAGGTGAAGACCCGACGGCTCTCAATAACGCCATTGACGTTTTGTCGAACATGGTTGGTCGCGCTAAAGCGACCCTGATCCGCGACTTACGGGAACGCAAGACGCACCTTGCGGCCCGACAACTGACTGACCGAGACTGGATCAACATCCACCGCGCCACCCGGAACACCCGTCCCTCTTCAGATCCCTCGGAAAACTTCCCACCGGAGGACCAGGAACCGCGGCCACAGCCACCACCCTTGGTACGCAGGAACCAGCAGGTAACATACCAGTCCCCTCTACAACGCCCACTGATGAATCAACCCACACAGAGTTTTGGGCAACGCCGCCAGGGGCCGGGATCGTATTCCCAGGACCGCCGTGGCGGCAGGGCTCCCAACCGGTCAGGTAACCGGGGCCCCAGATCTCAACCCTACCCCAGCGGCAACCAGGGATATCCAGCCAACCGCTCCAACCAGACCCAATCGACCCGCCGTCCAGATGGACTCAGCCGACGGGAGTGGGATTTGGTTCAAGCATTCCGCCAGTAGAGCCCCATCCCCACCAAGTGACACTCACTTTTTGTCTTTGACACAGACAGGACTCCTACAGAATACTCAGGCGAACAGTTCCAGTTTTGCCCCCAATGTTTCATCGAACCATGAGATTTCTTTGCCTTTCAGCTCTGATGATGTTCCTAATAATGTTACTGTTGATACCAATCAAAATACCTGTAACCACAATGTCTCGATTTCAACCCAGTTGGGCCATTTGATCCAATCATTAAACGTTGACTCAAAAGATGTTGTTGTCAACATTTCTTCCAGACCCCTATCACCCCACGAACATTCAGTTCTAAATAAGGGCCTCAATTTCTGCCCCACTCCTGGGGAACCCATTCTAGGTGAGAAAATGGACGATCTGGAAAAATTCCACAACAACCTTAGATGGAAACAATATTTTTCCACGGTAACCAATACACAATCCACATTCGAGACCTCCTTACTAAAGAATAAGATCTTTAAGAAAACCACGAGCACCAGGGCTCCCCCTGGTAGCTCGACCCTCGAGACTTTCGCCATATTAAACGAAATTTCTCTTTCAAAAAGCAAATGCTTCAATCCCTCCAAACAAAATCTCATGATAGAGGAGAAGAAGGCCATCAAAACCCTTAAATCTGACAGGGACATAGTCATCAAACCAGCGGACAAGGGCGGTGCGGTAGTAGTCATGGGCACCTCAGACTATATATCTGAAGCCTCTCGCCAACTCTCGGACCCGAAATTTTACAAGAAGGTGTCTACCGACCTTTCTGAAACCCACTCTGTCAAGGTAAACAAGTACCTTGAGGGCCTACACAGGGCAGGTGAACTCTCCGAGCGAATCCTGAGAAGAGTCATCAACACAGAGGTGAGAACACCCAATTTCTACCTACTACCTAAAATACACAAACCCGGTACCCCACCCCCAGGTCA
The DNA here is from genome assembly GCA_950022655.1 of Alentia gelatinosa. Lineage (NCBI taxonomy): Eukaryota > Metazoa > Annelida > Polychaeta > Phyllodocida > Polynoidae > Alentia > Alentia gelatinosa. Next base: position 74,125,709 of record OX465581.1, read on the forward strand.
CCCGATAGTATCAGCCAATGGCTGTGCCACTGAGAAGATATCGGCCCTGGTGGACCAAATCATACGACCCCTGGTCCCACTCATCCCATCCTATGTCAAAGACACAAACCATTTCTTGGAAATAATCAAAAACAATTCTGTTAACCTCCCACCCGATTGCATTTTGTGCACCTTAGATGTAAGTTCGCTTTACACTAACATTCCCAATGAGGAGGGCCTGATAGCTGTCGCCACTTGGCTGAGCAAGTACCGACCATCCCGACTCATCCCTCCCAACCAACCTAAAAACACCAGCATAGTCAGTCTCCTCAGAATGGTGCTCGAAATGAACAATTTTCAATTCAATGGCACCCATTTCCTTCAGGTAGGGGGCACCGCCATGGGCACTAGGGTTGCCCCCACCTTAGCCAACCTCTTCATGGGCCACTTTGAACAAAAATTTGTCTACACATACCATACACAGCCCAGACTTTGGGTCAGATACATTGACGATATTTTCGTCATCTGGACCCAAGGCGAACCAAGTCTTAACGACTTCATCCAGCACTTGAACTCATCACACCCCAGCATCAAATTCACGAAGGAGATTTCCTCCTCCGCCATCCCTTTCTTGGATACTCTAGTCCAGATTAGGGACAATCATTTGGAAACCGACCTATACTCCAAACCCACAGATGTCAACAATTATCTCCACTACACCTCCTCACATCCCCCACATTGCAAGAGGGGCATCCCATTCAGCCAATTCCTACGTATCAAGCGCATTTGCACACGTAGACGCTCGTTTCTCAAACACTGCCTGGATAAGGCAGCCCATTTCCGAGCCCGGGGCTATCCCCCCCAACTCCTAGCCGAGAGTCTTATCCGAGCGGACCAATATAGGCCACCCACCTCCCGACACACTGCCAAACCCAAACCCGACCTGTCGGTCGCCGTTACCACTTTTCACCCAACTTTCGATTCATTGAAACGGGTGATACACGATCACTGGCCCATTTTGGCTTCATCCAATCGGACCAAACTGTTGAGCACGCATCGGCCAGTGATTGCTATGCGCAACCAGCCCAACCTAAGAAACCTCCTGGTAAGGGCCAAACTAGACTACCACCCAGATGGGACCCACAAACACCCGTCGGCCCGCATGGGCCGTACATACAATGTCTGCACTCGGGCGGACTGCAGATACTGTACCAGACTGGACACCAGCGGACACATATTATCCCGCACAACCAAACGCACATACGCCTCCAAACACAACACCTCTTGTCAGAGCTCCAATCTCATATACTGCATCACTTGCACCAGGTGCGGCCTACAATACGTGGGCCAAACAAAGCGCCGTCTAATGGACCGCTTCCAGGACCATTTCCACAAAGTGACCCATAGCCGCCTAGACACGGACATGGGCCTCCATTTCAATTCAGAGGACCATATGGGCCTCTCCGACTTAAAAATCCATATAGTCGACTTTATTCACACCCACCCAGAAAATCCAAGGGCCACTTACCTGCGGAACAAACTGGAAAATGTCTGGATCCATCGCCTCCGGACAGTTATTCCGGAAGGCCTCAATCTGATAGACACTCCGGTCTATCATGCAACAACCTCGAAGTAGCAGATACCCATTGCCTCGTCAAAAAATTTTACATCTACCGGTACATGCATACTCCCAGGTTTTGGGGTATCTAAATTAAATTTACTTTAGAACCCTGCTAATACGATCAATCTACCCGTTTCGGGTAGGTTTGTAACCATACACTGGAATTTATGGAGTAAATACCAATCTGGATTCACTTTCCCATTTTACACAAAAGTTCAAGATGTCTTGATCACCTTGTCAACCCCCTAAAAGCTTTCCTAAGATGCCTGAAGAGCCGATCCTGGCGAAACCTTGACCTCATTTACTTAAATCCCCTTTTCCCAGAGAATATCTCTACAGTATCACCCTTTTGGGGTGTCCTTCACTGTCTAAATCCAAATATTTGTTGGTAAGACATAGGGTTGCCGTGCTTCCTGCTAAGCAACCACAGGGGACCAGGGATGACATCAATTCATGATGTCACACCCACCAGTGTACATGGTTACGGTGGTTAGGTACAGTTCTTAACTGTTATTCAAGGTAGCATCAAGCTAGGGGACAGACTTAGCCTCGTCTTACATCTAGGATATAATTTCAGTCTGTGGATTTAGACTTACGTATTTTCTCATTATGCAGTTCACAAACACTTCATGCCCACCTACCGACTTCGCTGGTACATGTTCTTCTATGATTCCCTATCATCGGCGCGGGTCCGCCATGCAATAAACGTAGCAAGGGCCAGTATCCTGGGTAGATTTTTTGGCCATCGCAAAACAATGCCATTCTGCAGTTTGCCTCGGCCGTCACTTAAACCACTACCCCATCACAGAGCTCATGAGATGGCTCGGCTAAATGTCGAGTAACACACGAGCGATAAAATCGATCCGTTGTCTTGATAGGGAGCTGTGAGGGGGATTTTCAGAGCATGATGTGGAGAGGGAGTGATTTAGTGTACAGCCGTGCCTTATTTATGGCAAGTGCAGCGCTTTAATTCTGGCCGCGGTTTTATGTGAACATTACCCGTCTTCTATGGACATGACAGGTGTGTTGTGTATTAAGGTGGGTACGGATGGGGGCGTTGTAAGCTGCCTCGTAAATGATAGAGTTATACAGATTACAGGGAGACGCTGAGGGCTTCATTCTAAAGTCTGATGTTATATTGAATTTATTGCACGTCTGACAGCTACACTTTCGGTAGCGTAACTCACTCAGTGGTATGTGCCTCATTGATTCATCTTCGCCATGGTATGACCCAGGCCGTTATAGCACAAAGCCTATCAACCCATCAACTTGGCAGCAGACGTCTATGCATACAATATTACGTCCAGAAACACGATATGTGCTTAACCATCGACAAATACCCCCAAGGACCATATACCGTGTGTTGTGTTATCAGTATGGGCGCGTTAGAGTTCTGTAAGCACTATAGCGTAACGTATCGTGCCCGACAGTGTTGCTTTACCGGTAGTGGAAATGTCTATTATTTATAAGCCTTGATATCAGACTCAAAAGCTCAGAAGTGAAACTTCTAAAAAGAAATGTGACACAATCTACAATACCTTGGGCAGCTATATTTTCAATAATACATATTTTCAAACAGTAGGTTAGTTTTGAAGGCCATAACAGTTCCCTTCTCTCTCTGATTTATATATGTCCTTCTTGACAATATTGGGTTTTATGTAAAGATTATATGTAATTATCGGAATATCCTGATATTACCTAGCTTCAGTGTGCCCTATGTTGTCATACTGAAGTGCGACATAAATAGTCTCCCTCTGGTTATGATTAATTGGCACGATTCCACTGTACACCCACTGTGTAAACACTGTCCAACCAGTCAGTCCGAGCCACCTGAACATATTCAGCAACTAGCTCTCCTGATTTGCAGGAACAACAAATCCGACCCGCGTCAAACTCCTCGGGGACTGGGCGGGAAATTAGTACCCATCTGACAAGCTGGGCAATTTGGGGCGCCATCGGGGCTGGATTTGTACAATGTATTTTAGTCGGCGCCTGTTAGTGGTCGTGCGTCTATCGACCGCTGCCTCACTAAACACGGCCCTCATCGACCGACCGTTATACCCTGCTCCTTCTACTCGTATCGACCGGCGGGTTGGGGATGGAGGGAGATGGTGGTGTGTTACAGTAACAGGAGGAGCTTACACGGGTACCTCGTCCTGCTGAACGCCATGTAGTCTGCATGCTTGTCTTGTCTTACCCTGAATTGTTCATTTAGACCATGGTTACAGTCGTTGTAGTTGATGTGATGTAGTCACACCAAATTGACCTTTATAATTCATGCATTGTTACCCATGACTCTTCTGAATTTAGTACTTCTTGGCTTTTCACCTCCCCTGTGTATTCTGACTCAGCTTTACCCTTTCTGATCGAGCTTTTACATTCTCTGATGCTTTCTCAATTCATCATACATATTATATACTGGTTTCACTATGACCCTGGATTGATAGGGCCAGTGTGACTCCACTTTTCCAAGTCCATAGGTCAGTCCTGTGTATCTACACTTGTCTCAGTCCTTGGTGACTGCAGTTGTCTACTCAAGACCAGTCCTGTGTAACTATGAATAAGACTAATTTCAGCTTACATAACTCCGCAACAGCCACCCATAGAGTCTCATTGATTTCTGCAATGGCGTTTTCGCATTTTGCTTTTAATGCTTTGGATTTTCCCCACAATAGGTTAGTCATTTAGGACAGTAGAATATGTCCTTATGTAAAATTTGGGAGAAGTTCTACTTCCTATCAATAGAATAGCAAGATACTGAAAATCTAAACGCCTGGTGAACAGATTAAATACCATACATAAGTATATGAAGTTAAAGCTTTCCCCATAACCCTATATTTCATGATAATATCACCAGATCCTTAGACAAAAAATTACTGTGATAAATTACGACAAAGCGGAGGTGCCAAATGAGTCATAAAACATAGGTAGTGATTGCATTGCAGTTGCAAAACAAGACAATTTATTTTACTAAAAGAACTATTTCATTCTATTCTGATATACAAACCTATCGTGATATAGTTTCAACATCAAAAGCGTCCACCTGAACCACCTCGATGGTACCATCTCCTTGCGCTTCGCAAATCTCCACAAAATCCCCTTACGAGAAGCTCACTCTTGCAAAGCCCCAGAAAACGAAACTCAACCTTGGTGGGCAGAGCTGGAGAAGCGTCCTGCTTCGATGCGGCTTTGAACGTCTCGCCCAGTGTCCTCAGTACACCGGCCGCCACCCAAGGCCGCCGTACTGACAGCTTTGTTCGCTAAGTGGATAATGTCTTACCACAAGGCCAACTGGTACCTTCGAAAAATACACGCACCCTACTGAACTCCCTCCCTGTATCTATAGAGATATTTCTCCGGGTGTGATGCCTACCAGCAATAGTAAATAATGGAATCTGAATTTAAAATGCAGGGATTTAGGAAAACGTGGCGAAAACAATTCTGTCATAAAAAAAAGATGAAGTTAACATGCAGATCGATGATTCATAGTGTTTAAGCCGGTGTATTTTTGAGGTGCTTTATTGGTTTTTTAATACAAATCTATCAAATTCCTTCTTTTCTTCGGACTAATTGTAACTCAAACCTGAAAGTGGAACAAGAGCGATAACAATACGTTTGAATCGCTATGGCAGTATGTGGGCATTCTATTTATATTGCATACAAATCTTGATTGACCAGATCTAAATATACCAACCCGGTGTAGAGAAAAAGACGACTGCGATGGCGTAGAGCTTCTTGGCTGGTTTAAAACTCGGAATAACCTTTCCAGACAATAAAATATCGAACCGCATGCAGAATGCACCTAGATCAAACAGGACTGGACCAAGGAAGGTATTGCCACCTGTGTTCGCTGAGAACACGATTCATGAATGAAACCGGTGATAACCAGTCTGCCTTATTCAGAGTAAAGCCAGCATAGACCACACACTGAATACAACGTCTATATACTATTTTTAGAGTGAACCTTTAGCCTCGTACATCTTTCATCTTTAAAACAACATATCTGCTACATCAAGCAAGCATAGGCCATACATTGAATACAACATACCTGCTGTGTCAAGTACAGTTAGTATAAATCATCTAGCGCAAGACTTACGTATAAAATGTAATGAGTGTAGATTTCGTATACTTTTTCAGTTTATCAAGTTCTGAGCTGTACTAAACTACATTTTTTTGCATCTTGTCTGTGTTTGGAATTGGGGCATCTTCTTTCTTTGCCAAGGCTGATTTCCACCTCCACGGCCCCTCACCACGAAGAAGAGTTGGATAATCTTCTCCTCTCTGACAGTTTCTCTCATGTCATGAAGCCTGCCTGCCAACAGGCGATATGTGTGTGACGTGTAAGGGGGGAGGGCGGGGGATGGGCAGGGAGGGGAGAGAAGCCAGTATCCCGGATGCACACACTGTGAGAAGAGACGAGCGACCTTACTGAAGACAGTAATGGGATATCTCTGTACTACCGACGGGCCATTTAATGCCTGAAGCTCTATTCTCTACACTGTATAAAAAACATAGATGATGTATGAACTGCACATGAACGCACGCGAACAGGTGTAGTCCTTCGCGATTTATGTATATCATTCGACATAATATCGCGGTTCGTTAGGTTATTTTATTTATGACGCACGGACCTGTATCCTAGAGCAAAACACCACGGACAATAGGTGTATTGCTGCGGCTTGTTTAAAACGGGCTTAAACCATCACGCCCTTACCCTGTAGATATTCTCCGGGCTTCACGTACAGATAAATAAGGGAGAGCCGGGCACGAGGTGGTTGGTGGCGTGTCTCGGTACACGGGAGGCGGGCTGCACTCGACACGGTTTATGTTTCATTCAATTGAATCTAATTGCGTCACGTACATAGAGCACCGAGTACCCCCCCCCCCCCCTCCCGCGTGCGCATGGGTCACCTTATTGTGGATTATTCTTCCTAATACCATCACTGCGTTCAATGAGGGATTCGTAGATTCATTGCAACTTGGTGTATTAACTCATGAATTAATAGTCCCTAAATGGTAAATTATGACCCCATACGAAAACGAACAGGAAAATAATCGATTGTTCTGTTCCACAAAGGCTCGTTAATCTTCTTAAGTACTTTTCCTAGGATAAATACATACATGTATATAAATTGAGCCATATGGCGTCATGTATAATGAAATATCCTCAACTTGTTAGGAAAAAGGGGAAAATGTAGATTTAGCAAGCTTCTAATCCCAGCTCATCACAGCTACAGTTTTAGCAATGCAATGGAACATGTTGTTGGCCTTTGCTGATCGTTTCAGGACATAATGATGCCAAGTGGTCGGATAGGAGTCTATCCCCGTTGTCAGTTTAGAACATATCACTCGGGCACAAACGAACGACACACATACTGTATGTTCCACTTTTCAAAGTCCAAATGATATATCTTACCTACCTTGAAGTTAAGAGATCAATATATTTACTTTGACCGAATCGGACTCTGATAACTGATAAATTTTAAATGAATTTCTCTCGTAATTGAATGCATTTCTCTCGTATGTGTTTTTTTTCTTCTCTATGAATGCTTTTCGTTATTAACTATAACCTGATGATGATGCACAACGATGCCGTCAATATGGATAGTCACGGAATATATGGTAGAGATTAACCTGACCCAAGTACACGGTCAATACCATTAGTTCTCGCTTTGCCTTCTCTGATAGCGACAGTTGCAATTGATTACTTATCATCGTAATCCTACGAGAGGAGGTTACACTTTCCTCAAATTATGAAGCAACATTATATCAATGTGATCAATGATTTCGTTGACTTGCCTTAGAACCGGGCCCTGCTCTCTAGAATTAGCATTGGGAAATTTCTCCATTCAGCCTCAGATTACACACTCCTCTAAGGGTATACATCTTCAATTATCGAGGGAATTCTTGAGAATATTTGTCGTTAGCAGGCTCAGGTTGATCTGTGCAACTATTTTCTATCATTTAGTGCCTTTTTGAAGTTTGCTAATGTACCAGTCAAGTATAGATGTTCAAGGGTGGCGGCACCCTCTCTTACATCATGCCTCTTAAGTGGCAAGTTGACTGCCAGAGCTTGACTCCCTCGAGAGTACTACAGCAACAATGTAGCTTACAATGTTATAACTCGGGGAACAGTGCCAGATACCCTTCAAAATACCCTCTTGACCTCAGCAATGTATGTCCTTATCAGTTCACTGTCACGTTGAACTATATTCTTTCAATGACTGCACACTTTTCGAAACCAATATCTCTGCATGCCATTGTTCATAGTTCCCCACTCAAGCGGACAAAAGACTGATATACACAATAATCTATGGATAGAGATAAGTCTTACATGGATTCCGGGGCATGTTCTGGAAGTATGCAACCCTGTTAGTAAATAGTTTTGAATCCCATGGATGTCGCAAGTTGATTAGACATGTGTACGTGTAAGTCTCGCATCTATGTGTAAACGTGTTTCAACAGCCACATTCCCAATTGTATATTAGGCTGCCTACGGTATTTGATTGCATTGGTATGGAATGTATAAGCTATACAGGACTGAAACAGCGGTATATATCAACTACTAATGAAGATCTATATGCATTTGCAGAAACCGTGATAAACAATTTTTAGAAAGCATTTTCATAATCGATGAGATGAAAAAAATCCACCATATTGTAAGCCTTGTATATATCTTTAAATTACAATGAATTCTTAGTGATATCTCTTAGCCTTCAAGTCTAATTGAACAAATTGGACGTTAAACTACCCAAACAAACAAAATCTTAGCCTTTGCCTGCGACTGATAATCATATTGCAATCATCCCAGGATTGATTAATACTGAGTGACACAGCTAAAAGGACAGTCGTGTTCCGAAATGTCCTACATGGTTGATCTATCCTATACTTTCAGTGATAAAATTTACCATTCAATATTTTGAGCACGAGCTACATAACCACTCAACTTCATTCTTTACCACCAATTTCCAAACACAATGTTCCCATCACAGTAATGATTACTAGTCCCCCGCAATAGCCATCTTTTCGTGCCAGCCCCAATTACAACCCGCTGAGCATATTTGATATTTACCTATGAAACATCCCTTTCTTCCTATGCTACCTAAGTATGTGCCTGTGTTCCGCCGGGTGGGTCGTGAGCAGATGACGACCCGGAAGACCCCTAATGGCCCGTAGAGCTACTCGCCAGTCGTCTGTGTGACGCCATGACAGGCCCCATCATCGATTATGTATCCCACTATAAAGATTGCTTCCGATGTTGTGAGCTCCATCAGTTTGACCTGATTCTCTGTAAATCTACAGACCCACAGTAGCCTAAATATATGCTGACGGTATGAATAAGAGACGTCGGCGAAATACTCTTGAATATTATACCAGTTACAAAGAATTGTTTATATATTTTCTACTGTGATTTTATATATTTGTTTTTACAGAAGTCAATAACCAATCGGAGTTCATATTTGTCATTAATAGAGCATGTAGTTGAATGGTCGTTTCTGGACACAATGCTAATAGCATTTCTTGTATTTCAAGTTAACCAACTCATTAGCACAGCCGCCATCGAAAAGGTATTCCAAATAATCACGTTCCAGGTCAAATAGAATATAACTGATTCTGTTTGACAGGGTGTCATGATGATGGAGTGAATAACTTAGGGGTGTGTGTGATTGTGATTGTGATAGAAGCATTGAATAGCACAGTCATATCATCTTGTAAAGAGTTACTCTTTACCTGGACCCTTACTAATAGGAACGGCAGCAAAGGCTAGTAATAACAACAGGGAATAACAATAGTTCATGATCCTGACAAAAATAGAGATGAAATACCCTTTTCATTGTATCTTGTATGTCCATATTCTCATCATATTCTATGGTACCGTGTCCTTGATGAACCACATAAATTCTCTAAAGCTGAGAAGGGTCTGGATGACTTTGGTAGTGAGTCATTGCTGTCAATCCGGGCACAGTCGGTCACGACCATGTCTCAGCTCGCCGCCGTGCACTGCATGCTGTACCAGGCACAAGGATGTGGCTTCCTGTTTTTATTATTGTGGTGGATGTCGCCATGTTTCTTCTCCAGCTCACCCTGGTGGAGTGTGTCACTCTGTGCTGGCTAAATAATGGCACGAGGACATGAAGCGAGGAAGGCCGGCGCGGAATCTAGTGGCTGACATTTGAGACCCGTCAGGCGTGATGCGCTCGCGTAGCCTGGAGGTGAACCTTATTGCCGTGTCGCTATAGACTTGGTGCCTCTTTAATTAGACTTTTGAAGGAGGGCTGTCTGGTTTACCACCGGTCTATTTGACGCAGCTCACAAGGATATTAGTCTCGCTCTCAGCACACAAAAATCTCCGTTAAATTACTTTCGGCCTTTCATCTCCCATGGGTATAGAGACATCTCTCAGACAGAATGAATTATCCCTCTTAAAGCTGATTGTCAACACCGTTGTAGGAGTAAGAGTAGTTAATACCTTAATTTCTGAAGAGCAGCAACAGTGATCAGATACTAGGGTTTCATGTATTATTTTACTATATGCACATGCCTCATATACTGTAACTACGCACCATTTTAACATATAATGTAAAACTACCGTACGGAACTCTGTTAATTACGGGTATATAGTGAATATATAACCTTCTACCATGCTTGAACAAGCTACAAAATTTATTGATAATTTACGGATTCTACAAACTTGGCGTACACGTACAAACCGTAAATTATCATCTCGTTTTGTAGCTTGTACAGCATGGTCAGGTCGTTCTATATAAATAGTCCTTATAACCTCCCCTCTTGATTAAATAAGATAATTCATGATAGCTGATACTATGTTATCAGGGGATGTGTTCTTTGGTTTATAGCTCCTTTGGTAATTGATGAAAATGATAAAGTTTTTCAACTTTAACCATATATCGCATGGTGACAGGCATAGCCACATGCCTAAAGTGTCGTTAGCGTGATTAACGAATACTGTGTTTTATAATGCTGTTTTAGAGCTACAAATTAAGATTATACATGGTGACTATTCGTTTAGAATATTTACCTGTACGCTTATTCGGAGATGTATATATTTCATCGGTCTGATTTGCTAATACATACTAACACATTATAATGTGTTATTATATATTGACGATATAAGAAAATACATCTAGTCTCTTTCACTTTCAAATGAGGGGGGGGGGTAAGATTAGATTGGGAGAGAGCTCTCAATCTAGTGGTCATATTACTGTCTGACCTGATGGGGTCTCGTATGTAAATGCCTGACAGGTATACCATGGCGTCAGACTTCTTTCAAAGAGGATCGCGTTCCCTTTGGTTTGCAGGGGAGTATTTCATAGAAATGCTCTCCCGCTACCCATAGCCTCGTCTTATCTTTGGGCGGTATTTTATACCAGCTCAGTAAATCTCTCTGTATCAGGCTACGTTATACGGCCTGTACTCCGATCTGCGTAGGAATACAAAATTTGATATCTTCTCTTGTTTAAAGTTCTGTATTCTGGGTTAAAACATCATTACATCATTCCATCGCTAGGATGTACGTCCTAGGACGACAGTGTGACGACAGTGTATGTCTTTGTTTTCTGAATTGAAAAAAAAATGTATGGGGTGACAAATACCTAGAAAGATAATTTGTCGTTCTATGCAAAATACGGTTCACCATTCTCCATCCATGCCCATGAACTCCTCCATTTTACCAATTTTTTTAATTAGGTTTTTAAAGAGTCCTTTCAACGATTTATCTTAACTCTTTTATACTTACGTAATAGAATATAGGGCTCTCCTCAGCCCTACTCATTAAACTTACCCTACTTGGTTATTTCTCTCCCATTGAGATTGTGATAACATAACAAATCTTCTTTTGAGAAGAAAACATAATAATTCTTCTTGGTGTCCAAATCATCATTTTCGTTTCCTATACAGTTTAGATTTTAACAATAAAGCTATTGACAATATTTCAAGGTTATATAGGTTCTAAAATTCTGTTCAGTTATTTGAGTACGTAATGCAATATCTTAAATATGAATTTGTCTCGTGTGGTAATTGATGTAAACTAACAAAGCCCAAAGCCCCTCTATAAACCTTTATTGGCAACAATAATCCCCTTCATACTTCTACCAAGGTAAGTAGTCGGGTAATAATGTATTCGATGTCTTTTATGTCGCTAAAAATCTAGGAGGAAATGCGCAATGAGCATTCACCCTGAATGCGTCGTTGAAATTACAATCGTGTGGTATTGTAGGTCTTATCTATGAAGCCTAATGGGATTTTCAGATGAGATACTTTAGAAGAAGGCGGTCGAAGGGACACAAAAGGGATTTGCACAATTTGCCCACATAAATAGATATACGGCCTCATGCCGCGTGATTTGCAAGCAGATTGCAGTGGTTTTTGTAGAAGCTTATTGTGGGATCATAAATATCGGGCTTCGTAATGGCGCCATAGACGAAAGCTAGATAAATATTTGTCTGTGACGTCAGGATATCAAACACACGGTTATCGTCTAGCCAGGCTTGGTCGCAGGTGAAATAGAAGGAATTGTATTTTATATTAGTTATTTGGGGATAGGATAACGAAGAAATAATAAAAAAGAAAGTGGAAGAACTACCCATTGTGGTAGAACTGATGGGAATAAAGCAACAAAAAGACATAAGCGCCTCAAACTCAGATTCATGTTTATAGTCCCGAGACTATGAAATGAGTTACAAAATATGTCCTTCCCTAGTATGGGTCATCGCGTTTCCGGATTGGGTGTGGGGGACTACTAAGTCAAGTAGAAAAACTCAGGCTTTGAATCAGTTTCTTGTGTCCATTCTAGGAACTAGCTTAATTTGAATAATCACAGAGAATCTAAAGTAATCTTTTTATCAAGATTAGAATAATCCAGAAGTAAGCTATGAGCCTATCACCCAGCACCACCACATCACATCACCGCCCATGATTGTTCCACTTGAGATGTACTAAGAGAAAACGTGGTCACCGGGATCATAGGGGTGGCCATTTTGTACCATAAAACCCTACGGGCTGTCACTACATTAGTTATTATCATATAGCTATTCAACATGTAAAAATGCTATGTAATCTCACGAAGTCATGGATTGCTCTGTTGACACGATGTCGGTACTCGTTCACTACATCACAGTGCGCCCGAACATTATTTATACTGCGCCCCTGGCAGCGGATATCATTGTATACCTGTGCACGAATGTCTCACACTGACGGATTGCTTTCTGCACACTGGACACGAACCAAAAGTTCATGCATTCTGTACCACATGACTTTGTTTTAAAATGTGGCGTTTTTAATGCTTTCCGGGTATAAAGTAAATAACGAGGAGACATAGTGAGTATGTCTGAATCACATCTGTTCCTTGTTGTTTGTAACGGAAATATTCACCTTGTTCTTTGAAGTCGGTGAATATTATCAACCATACCAACTCGGAACAGATTTCATTCAGGCACACTAACCATTTCTTCATATATTATTTCATAGACGGTTGGCCATAGGTATATAACAGATTATAAACGTATCTATTTTTGGATTAGGTTTTCTATACCTTATCAATTAAAATATGTTGCGCTAAGTCATTATGGGGAGCTATAATCTTGTTGCCACTTCTGCATAAATTCGGTGATGGTTTGAAGCAATGGTTTTTTGTTTTGATTAGAGAATAAAAAGCTCATCTTAGTGACTGCTAGTAAAGTGTCCAGGGCACTATACCGACTGATTTAAGAGAACGACTAGTTAAATAGTGATTAGCGTAGAGTAGAAACTTGTAAATGTCACGAACCTCTGAAATTGATAATCGATTGTAAAGCGCAACTTAAAATGAAAAGTGAATCCTTAATTATAGGACATTTTAACCTGTAATTATATAGAAAGAAATGTGTTATCGCAAGGGATCCCATTATGACGGAAGTTGTATATCAAAATACAGTTTGTTCATATCTGGTAGTTATGCAGTCAATCAGTCAGTCTTATTTCATTCGTACTTGTGGTCTACATTATTGTACTCGTCATCTCTCCCTCCAATGTAAATAATTGTAAGTTAATGTAATTGTGAATAGTCAAATGAACTCATAGCTAATACTGCTGATATCTGTGGCTGTGATATCCGTGACTGTGAGGGAGGCTATCTAAGAGTTTCTCATGAAAAAAAGGTTTAAAGTTAATGCCAGCACTTCCTTGCGTTGAATCACAGCTGAAGAATAAAATAGACAGGACCCACGTCGCCTACGCACATTTTCTCGATGGGTGTTTGATCTGCTTGTTTTGGTCACTTTATAGTTCCTATAGTAGAATCTAAAGGGCACGTTTCCTAATAAAAGAAAGCAAGTTCCTGTTGTATTACCATAAAACAAGAACATTTCTACAATGTGTCTCCTATCCTGGGCCTGACAAATGTGCCAGAAGGATGTATTGCGAAGATGGCTTTACATTTAAATCAGTAAATTGACTTGACTGAATGCAAGCCAGAGTATATAAAATTGTTTTTAAAAAAGAGACAGAGCTTAGTTAGTTTCCCTGAGATTAGTAGCAGGTGTACTGTTTGAAACTCACTAACAGCCATTTATGTCTGGATTAGTTTTCGTCAAAAATCCAGTTTTTATAATTAAGATATCAGCCAGTTTCTCTAATGGTTCCGTAACAGTGGAAATAATGTCGCTTGATCGCAAATTAACTTAGTAATTTGCAACTATCTCTTTACTTCTCACGACTGCCATTTCCCTGTGGCATGGTGTAACATTTCCACATATCTCTGGCCAGACTAGGAACTCTGAACACGCCACATTATTGGTTTGACATTTCATTAATCATGCATGTAACGGCGAGTCTACCTCGCCGACCTGATGGTTGGTATGATAGTGCACTAGCATTGTTGCTAGTTCCTGGTACACTTATTCTAGTTTTCTATGTCCTGTCAATCCTCGTTTATGTTGCACAAACTTTACCCTTCACTCCTCAGAACCCATGGATACACATCAAGACACTGAACTAAACGTTTAGATAAAGAAGAAGATAGCACCAATGCTGTACTATTTAAGTGGTACGGTGAATGTTAATAACTATAACGACCATACTGCCACAGCAATACTTCATTCTATTCCAGCTCATTCTCTGCGCCCCAGAAATTCAGTTTCTCGTTCCTCTTTGCTTTTTTCCTAAAATCATCTCATGCTATATATGAAATGACAGAATAACTTCAACTTCATTGAAAAGCACAGTGAAATGATGCAGTTAATAATACCTACAGGTTAGAGAATTTTCTTAGAGATATAGTTATGATAGATTGAGGAAAACATCTAATGTGAAATGTAGCTCCAGTTGTTGTTTTTTTCTACCTCGTGCAGCCACTCTGTCTGTGTCAGCCTCCTGTAATACCTTCCCACCCAAGACCCCTCGTTTGTTCCCTCACCTTCTGGTGTTGTTACAAAGACCCAGCATGATCCCTAGACGTCATTGCCTGAGAATTAGTCTCAGCCCCTGAGGAGAGATGAAGATGAATGAGCTTACGCCTACATTCGAGCTTCAAGTTTATCCGATTTATGTACATCCCCTGGCAGTACTGATAGGTGGAATGTGCAAATCGCATGACTAATCTCTGTGTGCAGCATTTTCTGCAGCTTTGAAAAGAATTGAAGATAATACACGGAAGCTAAAATATTGAAGACTATCTAAGATTGAATAAATGTAATCA
This sequence comes from Alentia gelatinosa, assembly GCA_950022655.1. Classification (NCBI taxonomy): domain Eukaryota; kingdom Metazoa; phylum Annelida; class Polychaeta; order Phyllodocida; family Polynoidae; genus Alentia; species Alentia gelatinosa. Next base: position 74,141,002 of record OX465581.1, read on the forward strand.
TAACGTTGATTTTAGATGTCGCAGTGCAAAGACAAAAGTCATGGCTTTATCTTTGTGAAGAACGTCTCAAGTCTCTTCGTCCGGAAGACGGAATTTGTTTGAAGTCCGATATAGGATTAGGACTTGCAGCCTTTGCCCTTTATGACAGCAGAATATTTTGACTGTATGATGATCTTACATCTCCTAAATGGTGGTTCTATTTGTTACAGCCTTGATCTTCATCATGAAATCGAGGAACTGCGCTCCAAACTCAAAAAGTCGACGACGCACATCGGACAGATGGAGCGAGAATTCGTTGAAAGTCGTGAATATGCGGAGCAAGAAATCAGCAAACTGCAAGACGAGCTCAATAAACTGCGTGACAGATATGACAGGTAGGTCCTGGATGGCGGAACCCGAGCAGCTCCAACGTAAGACTGAGCGGCTCAGAAAACACATAGGGAGTGTGTATCACCATACCCGGAGCATAAAGATATGTTATATGCTCCGGACTGCAAAAACTGGCGTATACGAAAAACATATTGCACACCTAAATGACCTGATATCGATATGCCACTTGTCAGGAAAAGGTGGATGATAAATACGATATAGACTGGTTTCAGATAAAAGCGGTTGTATGCTCCGAGGAGTGACTCTGCGCAATATTCTCGCATGCGCTCGGATATAACTACGCTTGTATCTGAAACCAGTCAATATTGTGTATTTATGTGTTTGGAAAAGACTTATACTAGGCAACTGTTAGTTCTAAGAAGACAGATCAGGATGCGCCTTGAGTATTTGAAATTGGGTAGTTCAGATGAAGGAGATCATTAATATCGCTGAGATTTGGTGGTCGAAGTCTATAGATTGCTCAAATTGGAATAGCCTAGGTAATAGGGGCTTTTTGGTCTATATTAGGGGCCATCGATAAAGTACGTGCACATTAGGAAGGGTAGGGGTAAAAAAATTTGCGTGGTATGTTATGGCAAACACAAGAGTGTTTTTCATGTTTTCTTAGTCTCAGAGGCAGCAGGTTCTACATGAAGCTATTTATGCAGAAATGTATGTATGCAGAAATTTTGCATACATACATTATGAATAGCTCCTTATTGAATCGCCAGTACCGGATGACAGGGGAAATTTTCGTGAGTTGAACTTTGATTTTAAGTAAAGGACCAGTCCTAAAAGAATGTTCATGCAAAGAGCGTCTACGACAATACAGACATGCATGGCAGTATTGCATTCTGTTCTTCAAATGCATTAAGGAGTTTAATCGATACTTTTTGTTGGAACTGCTGTATGTGCAATAGTGAAATCAGACATGAGGTAATAAGTCAGAAAGCAGTAAGCGACAATTTCAGAGATTTTCAGAGATTGGTTGTATAAGCTATAGAACAGATAACGCCATATATTGAAATATTATATCTAACTAGTCTTCCTGGGGAAATTACGCCTGACCTATCGTTCCATTTGTAGAAATTATTGTGGGAATTGTATATTGGAAGTCGTTTGCATTGCACATGCATTTTGTATTATATGGTTTATTTTTATTTTTCAGATTATTCGAAAGTCATAAAAAACTACAACGAGTTAATCACAACTTAGAAGACAAACTCTTAAAAGTGGTAAGTACGCTTCTATTTTTCAATGAAAGTTCCTCCCAGAAATCCATAGCTATCCCTGGCCAACGAGAAACCCTGGCCAAAGTTTCCAAAGAAAGTTGAAATAGCTATTCACTATATTTCTCACAATACACAACCAACATCGGCAAAATGAACGGTCTATGTCTCGGTATGACGTTCAGACACAATGTGTTGTCAAATGTGGTTAAAGGAAAAGTAATCGCATGTGTTGGCTGTATTTTACACACCAAAAACCAAAGATTCATCCTCTTTTTGAAGGAGGTACTGCTCGAGAAAGTGATCATCCTGAAACGTGTGTGTTTGTGAAATCCATTGCAGTCGAAATGGCTCACTCGACAATCATGTTATTGGTCCTCTATGGAATGAATGCTCTTTTCTTTGATCGTGAATTCCGCCCATTGCGCCTCTGTCATACATGCGCGTCCCATTCGACTGCGCGGCAGTTGACGTGGCCCGGGGCCCGGGTCCTGCAACTAATCGAAGCGGTGACAGATGAGCTTTCTCCGGGTCCGAGGAGAAGAGGGCTGCCGGGCCGGGCCGCCAACGTGGTAATAGCCGGATTGGCCGGCGTCGTTCTGACGGTTTTATGGCAGAGTCAATCGCCAATGGCACGTTTTTTTAGTGAGGCTACGAGACCAGCAAGAAAAAAGATGGTGGCAGAAACACATAAAAAAAAAAACTGTCACGGGGGAAAAAAGACATGTGGTTTGGCTCCATTTCTGAGACGGCACTTAAGTAGGCTAGGTAAGCATGAGCGCTGTTAGGGACGTTACACGTTTTTCTGAGGTCTCTGAGAATGAAAATGATCAGGTGAAAGTGATCCTCTGGTCACAGTACACAGGAGAACCCTGCACTCGTTATCACAATATCGAAGCTGTTTGCGTGACTGGACACATTTAAGAACGGGCACCATGGCCAAAAGGACCGCGGGCTTGAAAAAAGACACTAGTTTTTATGTTTGACTGCAGTTCCCGCAATACCCACTACCGTTTAGGAAAAAGATCTTATCAAGTAAATGTATGATATTGTAGTGAACGGGCAACTTTGGTGTGGAGTATGAAGTATTATCGACACGCACTGTCTATTTCATAATAAAATTTCCCTTTAAAAGTGTTTGACATAGTATTGCAGATCGCAAGGAAGGGAAACTGATCATTGTTGAATCTTGTCTCCAGAATATGTTTAATGGTGTTGATAGACTGCCTGTACCTGGAAGGTCACTCTCTACCAGATGACTGTGATCCTTGTTACTATTTCTTGGACATAGTGGGAGTACAGGAGCTCATGTTGAAATGTATGCCAGACTTTTTGTCAAGGTTAGATTTCAATCAGTTCCCCTCTTTAACTAGGGAGGCTGAATCTGCTTGGAGAGTGGATTGCTTCATCCCCCATAATGTCAGCTCTGGACCAGAAATATTGAAAACAGGAAACACGGCCTTATAGCAATAGTGGGTGTTTTTCACAAGCCCACAAAAACGATAAAAAAAGAATATATCACCAACACCACACCACCACCCATCTCCCACCTGACCCACACCCTTATTTTCACAGAAGGCTGCCACTCTCCCCAGCAGAGGTTTAGTTACGGTAGATTCCTCTCCTACACTTCAAGCGGAACGCAGCATAACGTAGAATCTGTATGGAGAGTATCTCTAGCTATGCTGAGAACGCGTGCGCAGGAGCGAGAAGAATGAGGTGGCGCCCACTGGCGGGCGAGTGCCCCGCTAAGTAATGTATGGCGCAGGCGCAGTGTGAATGCTGATAACGTGCGCGTCAGCCGCAGGGTAGAAGGTCTGTGAAGAGAAGTGGGGGGCAGAGAGGAGGGGGTGCCATGCTGAGTGAAGTATAAGGAGGGAGTTCATTTGGGCTCGGGTTGGTGAGAGGCAACGGTGATCATGGGGAGGAGGGTGCAGAACATGGGTGGTTGGTAGGCATATAATTCGATACGGGGATGAACAACAGACATTTCTTAGAGAAATGTCACCACTCCGGACGTACGTGGCATGCCTAGTGGTTAGGTGGAATGTGATCGAATTAAAAAAGTCAGAATTAATGACTGATTTAATGAGGCGCAACTTGTCTTGTTATAAACACCTCTGCTGGGCTATACTGCACGGAGGCAGATAACATCAGATTTATTACGATGTTGTGTGCATGTCAAGGGGAATTATTTCCTAATTCCAGTGGTGACGTTGGATATTTTCCCCTAATTCTATGGACCAAAAGTGTCTCTTGACTGGTGTAGGCCTTGTATTATTAGGTAGGTGATACCGTAGCTACCTCCATTAATTGAAGGTTTTTAAACTGCCGGAACTGTCGGACTGAACCCCAGGACTGAACAGTGTATGTGGCGAGAATTATGGAAATTTCCACTACTAAAGTATTGAACTTAACTGCTTGATATTTGAGGTTTTAATCAGAGGTGGTTGGAAGTGTATCGCTACGTCTTGAAATAATACCGAGTATAAGTGCATTACAGGTGGACTAAATTATAAGGAATCTGCCTACAAAAACCCTTAAAGTTTGACATTAGATGCAATGCAAAGGTTCACAGATGCTGTATACCGTATACTTTTCGCCTGTAAAATATTTAAAAGGCACACTGGATAGGTCATCGGGTTATACATGTATATGAAGGCTACAAAGGTTAAAAGCACCAAATGGCTATGGAATTAAAGAAGATATTTTAAGGAACCTCGAGGGATGATATAGTGTGTCATATCCCCCTTGTTACACAATATTTATGTTATTCTTTAGGCAGGTAGCATCCATATTGTTTACTGAAAAAAATACCCTGGGTAACTTTCTAGTCATATTTACAGGAAATAATCATTAGAATGGATGTAGTTATGATAAACAAAAGGCGTACTGCGCGGAAGATGAATAGGACGATGGAGTTGATAATGAACAGGGTTTTTACTGGTTTCTGTTCGACGGAGGTAAAAGATACAATGATTATTTTGAGAGGTTCGTGGGGTGGGATGAATGGGAGTGTTCAGGGGTGCAGTCCAGGAATCGGTTCGGAATCTACTTCTCATCAGTATTCAGTGATGTTTCGCAGCCAAACGGACCTCCTCCCCCACCCCACCCCAGCCACAGTTACCACTATTTAACCCTGTCTGTTTCTATCAGCTGCTCGTCAGCCGGGAGCAGATCGCGATAGACGGGCAATCAGGGCGATCAGACGGGGTACGGGATGTAGCGGGACGGGGACGGCCAGACCTGGTGACGGGCCGGGGTGACACACAGTCGCCGGGGCGCGGTGGGAGGCTGAGAACAATAAGTCCTGCTTCCTTCCTCCATGGTCTGTGCTAACCTCATCACGACTAGCGGGCTAACACACAGAGGGACGGGTCGATGTGTCCGGTAATAGGTTTACCCGCTACCGGACCCGGTATGGCTGTACACAGGCACAAATTCACGTTACCGGCAAGGCCTCATCGGGATGGCATCACCAAGGGCTAACCAGGATTCACAGGGCATTCTCTGCGTTTCTTGGTTAAAATTTGGTCGTCCGTGATCCCATGGCAGCTATCGCGCAAGCATTTCTGGTTAAGCAATAGATAAGTCACTTCCTGAAATGACCGGTGTCATTATATATACCGTTATTAGCAGCTGCCTAATGTACATAAATGTCTGCAGGCATGGCCTGGATAATCTGTATATACATGTGCACAAGGAAACATATGGTGTCTGATGATGCTAGAAGGTAATATATACTATGCACGTATTTATTCGTTTACATTTGTGAGATCTTTGGGTAAATACATGGATGGCTTCACTCTGAGCAACCTTGATTGGGGTATATCCTGGTAGACTACAAACACGCAGGGAACACCTTCATAGGTAATAATTATGCCCAGGCTTTGCTCACCTGTCTACAATCTGCGCTCAAATTAAGGATTTGAGCATACACTGTTTCTATATGTGAAGTAGATAATATCCCTGCTGTGATCCGATATATCCCTGTGGCATATACCCAGAATACAGTGCTTGTTGGTGAGGGCGAAGTTAGTGATAATGGAGGGTGTTGATTGAGTTCTCTCGGGCAGGTTTCGGTAATGGTGAGCTTAGGGGGGAGTACCCACTTAGGGATATGGATAGGTTGCCTCGCTCGTTTCTATCCTCCTAACCCGTGCTGTCCAGACAGCCCTGGCTGCCGTCTGGGCCTCTGGACGTCCATTAAATTACAACTAATTACGTTTACCTGCCACGCCTCGCAACGACGCGTCGATGTTTTAAGGCCTCGGCGCTGATGAAATGTAAATTAAGCTGTGATGTCCTTCGGGAGGTTGTTGGTTGGTTGTCGTTCTAGGCTAATGGTTCTGTACCCATACCGATGCCGCCGTAATGCCTGGATCATACCAGGTTGCCATAGGGAGATCCGAAGATTGTCAGAAATGATGAGCAGATTTCATGTCATCCCAGGACGAGGTAAAATACAATTTGACGTAGTGGGTATGGGATATGACAACCATAGAGAATATTTCCATTTCTTCCAGAATGTAATTACCACAGCAGTGAATATGTAATCATCCATGTTCAGTTCTTGAATGGTTTGGCTTTTATAACAGACTTTGAAGATTGAAGGTCTTATCATGGTCATTGGTTCGAAGAAATGACTAATAGTGAGTTTAGTCTGGAAAATGCTCTCCTGTCAGGACTAAATTAAGCTTATCTTGCTTAACATCATCACACAGTGTTATGTATTAGCATTACAGCATCTGGCTTACTCAGGAGGTGTTATTGCCACGTCTCATTAATCTTTATTAGTATTACAGGCTTAGGGTGGGAAATTACGCTATCCAAACCTGTGAGGAAAAAACATAGATCAACTATGGAATTGGTTCAAAAGGTTACTTTGCTGAGGAGTCTTATGGAAAGCAAAATTCAGGAATTGGTCCCAGTATCTGTATGCACTGAATGAGAACCTTTATGTGAAAGACCTTATTGACAAAGCAGGAAAGAATCCATCTTAGCCCCACTCCAACTTCACTGTCTTCTCAATCATGAAGTTGATAAGTTTCGAGGAATGGGATTATTGCTGGTGCGGTGGGATGGCGCACAGAATCGTCAGAGGTGCAGTAATATACCCTCATACCCCTACAAACATGACCACAGCCATACCTGCCTCCTACAAACATGATGACAGTCATACAAGCCTACTACAATCATGACCACAGTCATACCTGCCTCCTACAATCCTGATCACAGCCAGACCTGCCTCTTACAAGTCTGACCACACCCATATCTGCCTCCTACATTCATGATCCCAGTCATACCTGTCTACTACAAACATAGCCATACTCATACCTGCCTACTACAAACATGACCACAACCATAACTGCCTATTATAAACATGACCACAACCATACTTGCCTCCAAAAAACATGACCACATAATGCTTACTACTGTTCTAACTACAGCCATATAAGCCTACTGCAAACCTAACCATAGCTATACCTGCATACTACAAACCTAAACACAACCATTTATGCCGACAACAAACTTAAACACAACCATATCACTGTACAGGACGGCCGTTGACGTGATATTCTGTTAACATGCTTTCCGCCCACTTAGCTGTTCATTCAATATCCCATGTGTTTTTGCAGTGGCTATTGCCTATAAATAATATTTTTGGAAGGCCATTGTGAAACAATTATGGTTGCACAAAGAATCATTTAATCACAGTCTAAGGATTATCTGCCTCCACTGTATATATTTTTTCATAAGCCATTTTACATCAGCGTTATGTTAACATAATTGGATATCACTCTCTATAAAATTCCTCTACAATCTTCACGTCTCAAAGCTCTGCCTTAGCAATGGTTTTTGATCTGCTGTGGTCTAAAACAGAAGCAGGCGCTGGATGCGGTGTAGCACAACCCTATGACTACACGTGTGTCGGGTCTCCGGGGGCTCTACTGTGTCATACTCATTCATGGTCAGGTCACGCCACACGCCAACCACCAAAGGTGTGGGGCAATATTTCGGCGTGTATGATGGCTACTGTGCGAAACCAGCTGCTCGTTGCCACAATATGTAAGCATTCCACAGCTTACCGCCATATATCAAGTGTAAATCCGGCCTCAAACGTATAGCACTTTTGCTATCAATGGAAGCAGGGATGTATCATATATTCATCTATTGTATGGTAACAGAAATTAATCACCATGAATCAGCATCGTTATGAATGGTGCTGCTTCGACTGCCTTAGCCGAGGCTGCCAATGAAATATGTTGGCAGGCAGAGTTAATGCTGTTTGCAGATCGATGGTAGATGGTATGGAGTGGCCCTCATTGCATTCCACCGGAGGTAGGGGCTTGGTTTCATTACCAGGCACTGCACTATTGATTGCTATGGGCGCACATATCTGTCCTTACCCGCGTCCCCACTTTGGTTACGTCGATTAGAGATAATTACACTGTTGCCCGCCTAATGTGACTAATTGAAACCTCTTCCATCTTGATTCTTTGCTTTTATAATTTGGCATAGGTTGACATAAATGAACACGATTTTGCGGATGTATTTTTTTTAGAATGACTTACCGTATTATATCGTGTCGTAGCCTGCCATTACAAAATGATAAACGTATATCAATTTGTAAGTAACATGTAAATCATCAAATAAAGTTGCTCTATTTGATCATTTTCATGTTACTTGCTAAACCTGCCTCCTACAATCCTGACCACAGCCATACAGTTATGGCTTCAGGCAAAAATATTGTCAAAATTACTACCAAGTTAATTATATGGTCTACCGACCTCCCTCGCCCTCCTGTCCTGCCTACCTCCCTCTGTCCCATCTGTTCCTTACTGCCTTACCTTCCCCCCTCTCCCTTTCGCTCTGCCCTTTCTTCCTCGCCTGCCTGCTTGCCTGTCTGCCTGCCTGCCTGCCTGCCGACTTCCCCCGTATACAAATACGAGTAAATGTGATGTGTAGCGAGAGCAGAATAACTCTGTTATCTCAGTAATCACTTATAATCACAGCCTACTTACCCTCCTAGCAACAATCCCGTTAGGGCTGATCGATCTCTGGCTCACTCTGGCACCCCGCCCCACCCCATTCCTTCCACGTCCCTATTCTACAACTCTGGAAACCCAAGTTAATAGCAGATTCCTCCGAACATAGTTTTGTAAAATGAAAAACAAACCGGTGGAAAGGTATCAATTACCTGAAGTTTGAGGTTACTAAGCGACCTACATTTAAATGATTTTGAGGATAATGATTTCAGTCGGCACCTAGATCACCTTCTGTTTCAATCAAGTCTTCCTTACATCTCATGAATACTTTGTCTAATATCAACAAATCTTCCTTTAAATGAATTACAAGAGAGTCAACGTATATACAAGATGTGAATCTGGCACAGTGAAGCAATACGATCACTTATATGGAGGAAATTCATAATTCTTCTAGGTTAAGATGCTATCATGAACCAAAATCCAGACAGTTAAAATCTGGGGCTTGTTGTAGCTTTAAGGAAGGAGTCCTAATTGCTGTTCATGATGTTTCATATTGTGGTTCGACAATGGCGTGTTCTGGTACTATTTCAAAAGTCTACAATTTTGTTACACAAAGACCGTGTTAGTTATGTGACCAATTTATGACTTCCATCTGTTTTGATATTTTCCCCTCGAGTCACGTTTACATATTCTTCAGATAATGGCCTTAGTGCTACGCCCTCTTTATGATGGTATAGTGTTACTGTCTGTTGGTTTTACAAGTTGCTACAAGGCAATGAAGTCAGTGATGCGGCCAATTTATGACACAATTACGTGTCCTGGTATTTTCCCTCTATTTCACGCCTGGAGCGAGATTTATCAATTTCTTATCCCATGTAGTTTTCGTTGGTGATTACGATGGCGTTGATGGCTGCATATTGTCAATATGTGACCACCTTTTAATACAGGGATGGATACCGTCGTGTAGTGCTCATGGTCATAGATAGGCGACCGATGCCCTGAAAGGTTAATACTAATGTCAGTCGTGTTGTGCACATGCATTGAGGACTCGTATTATCAACCATGGACTCTCTTCGTGGATACAACTATCTCATATTGGGCCACCCTCCACCACAAACCTGCCCGGTCCTGAGGTTCTCTCGACCCGCCTGTGTTTGTTCTGTACACTGGCATTATTTATTAAATGTCACAAAATGGCTTGGGACAGAGGAACGCGGCACCTTGCAAAGAAGGAAATGAATTCTTGTTTCTTCACGGCTTTAGTCGATAATCCCATGGCAGCTGTGCAATATGCCACAGGCGGTGAAACGTCATTCATTCACGTTAGTGTGAGATAAGGCCGTGTAATGTCATCCACGTCAGTTTAACATATAGCAGCACTGGCCGCAACATATCGGAGTCAGATGTGCTACAGGCTGCGAAAAGTCAACCACGCCGCCGTGAGGTATAATATCAGTAGCCATGAAATTCCATTCCCGTTTGTCAGATTTGATCTTAATCATAGTCTAAAAGCTAGGTCCGTTTAGGAATGTTCATTTATATGTCCTTCTATAATGTTGGAATCGCGTCGGTGCCCACCGAGGATCCACAAGGGATTCCGTGGGTGTATTAGTAATGTAAGATAAAAAGTGATACTTATATTAATTCTTGGGGAAGAGCTGGATCCGTATTAGATAAATAAATAGCTAGACTTGACATTTTTTTGTTAGACTGTTTATGTGACACTTGTATCTTACATTTGCTTTCTTTGAAATATACATGTACATATAATGACACTTTAAAGCATAGCCTATATTGAAAATTCAATACAATACGATCATGTGTATAGAGATGGATATTTTTTTATGAGAATACAGTATAATATGTATCATTTGAACAGGAGCTTTAACAGTACAAAGCGAATGATTATTTAGAGAATACTGGCTTAGGCTACGTGGACGTCGTTTTGTACGTGGTCCTAGCTCCAGTTGTACGTCCTGAGCTCGTAGAGCTCAGGACGTACAATTGGAGCTAGGACCAAGTACAAAACGACGTCAATCATAGCCTAGACTGTATTCTATTTATTATATACCCCCAAATTGCTAGAATTAGTTATATATTTACCTAAATGCCATTGTCGAAGTTGCCGGGCACAGCATCGTGTACTCGAATCGTGGTTTTCGCTATGTCGTTGCTCTTAAACTGAAAGCAAGGCTGAAGCCTGTGACATCATCACTTGTCGATCTCTATACACATTCTTTGTCTTACTTCATTAAGGCAAGGGACAAAGCATATGCTTGGCGAGTGAGCTATATTTAGCTGGTTGCTGACTGTTCTAGTATGACAAAGATTGAGACCTGTTCATAACCAACATGTTGTTATCACACTGCCTCGCTCGAGTAACTAACTGTATATTTGCGGAGTGGTGCAGTGAATTTCAACTCAGTAACTAACCATCTCAGGATTACGTTGGCAACGCATTGTGGCCCGCTAGCGGCAAGTACCCGCAACTCAGTAAGTCAAAGTTGGTGGTTTTTACGATGACGTTGCTCTTAAACTGAAAGCAAGGCCAAGCACATTCTTAGTGTCGCCTTATGTAGGGGAGGAACCAAAGTATATGCTGAGCTGTAGCCTTTACTGTGTGACGTCATAGTTACCGCTCACTCTCCCAGCACATCTTTCATGGTACTTGCATTTTCTAATCTCTGCTTCAACCACTATCACTCTCCTTGACGACGTTGTGACGTCTACGGTTTGTTTTCATTTTGCGAGCTAACCTGTTTCGACGGTGTCTGGCGCTATGGCAAGCCTATCTTATTTATCGTATTTCGATATTTTATATTTATTTATGTATTTATGTACCACATCCACAGGTTTTAATTGTGTATATTTATGGTCGATACTTAAAGGTTGCCTTCAATATTTTTTCGCTGGTTCTTATGTGAAATATACGGTCGGGAACAAGCTAACTGCTTCCTGTTTCGTGCACCCGGTGCCCGTACACTGAATTTTGTGCACATACATATGATATCAGAACATTACTCCCATACAGTATAGGCATCAGTTTCATGCACGGGTATATAATAAATTCTTGTACATGTATGTCAGCTATGAATATGGCATTAAGGGATACAGGCATTGATTGAAATAATGAGTTTGAAGTGTGTTCGAGTTCCATAATTTGCTTTTTTGTTCTTTACTATTCTTTTGAAATTCACAAAGAAGAGAAATGTAAATATTGTTGTAATATTAATTAATAAATTAAAAAAATAGCCAATTATGATTTTTACGTACCAAAATCTTTCGGCCTTTATCAATCCTTCATCAGGGTGACACCCTATCTCAGTCTGAAAGAGTCATGATGTCAGAATCTATATTTAATCTGCTCTTTGTGACATGAAGTCAGAATCTGTATTTACTCTGCTCTTTGTGACTGACTTCAAACCCTCAGGGCCCCTGGGACGATAAACCACAAACAAAGAATGACTTCAAACATCAAGTTGCAAGTTACTCACTATATTGTAACTTCTAGTCTGATACTTGTTATATCATAACCATTTCACTGAGAACACAAGGAATTAATTCACTCAGTTATACAAAAGGGGAGGAAGTACTACTATTTTCTATACCTTATGACTCAGGAAGTTCTTCAAACCGTTCCCTTGGGACAGGGATGCTATCAATGAACGATGATATTAGCCTGTAGCATTAGTGGGAGTTCCCATACATCCAGACTCTCAGTAACTTTGAGAAAAATAGATAAGCTCAATATAAATTGGACACCAGTGTTTTGAATGAAGAAGCCTATTTTGCCTTGATGTAGTACTTGCATATTTTCGCTAAGATATTTCTGGTGAGCACGACAACCTACACGGATATAACAATTTTGTTAAATGTCACATACTTGCTCCGGTCAGCTCTATGCTAATGAGAGTGCCAATCTAGATCATCTAAATGTAATTAGCTTCTCTGGCCGACCGATGAGCAGGTATAGAATGATTATAAATAAACTGATGATAGCTGGTGTTGTTCACCAGTTTCTCTATCTGAAGCCAATATATTTACTTTTCAAATTGTGTTCCCTACAACAATTTCTTCCATATCCTTAACAAATCTATGGACAATATGTCATTGTTTATAAGTTATAGTTATTTGCCGGATGATACTATATTGCATTTACAATTTATTTACAGGTGAACAAGTTTGAGACAGAGAAGGTGGCCCTGCAAAAGGATGTTGCTTCAATAACCTCCAAACTGGTCGATGCCAAGGTCCAAATTTGCGACTTGGAGGAAGAGAGTGTGAGTAGCCTTCTTAATGTCTAGTGGTGTATCATAAGGCAAGGTAAAATGTAACTTATTCTGTAGAGTGTAATGATTCCACGATGGTGTAAAATGTAGTTTGAGAAAGTATAACACTTGTTATAAACAGACACATGTGAGGGGTATGTAATATCCTATTACATGTAGTTTGTCAACTGTCCGGGTATTTACCTCTCTGTTATTTCATCATGAGAAACCTTCAGGTTGCGTGCGAATATGATGAGTAGCTGTCTATATCAGCTTGGTTAATGTGGGTTATATTATTCAGTCAGAGAATCCAACAAAGTCTCACGTTGGAAAAAGCAGCAGAATTCTGTTGTAGCACCCAGTGGATTCTATTCACTTCTTGAAGGATCCCCTATTAATACTTAAGGATAATATCCTTGGACTGAGCATTTCCAGAAACTCGACCGACGTATAAGCATATGTGCATGCGAGAGCAGGCAAGGGCAACTCGTCTAGTCAAAAGAGCCAAACCTGCTATCAGACATAGGCTACGCCCCTAAACGTGAGAACATCAATACTCTAGAGAACCCATACGTCTAACATTGGGCTGATGAGCTACCTTTTACCAACCATTAAAGGACCACATGTGGACATCTTATTTTCTAAATGATTTTGTAGTTTTGTTTATGAAAGAATTTTGTCATGGTTTTGGATTTAAACATTGACTTGCATAATGAATCAGTAGGCTTATATCGCACCTTTCATGATACTATAGACCATTCTTCATACAGAATGTATTGCGGCCGAGCGACATATATGTACACGTATCCATACATGTAGTTCCATGTCAGCAGCATTTGGAAACATAGCAACAAATATTTATATAGAAGAGACCCACACACATTCCTACAGATGTCATGAGCTAGGCGATTCTACGAACCAGACTGGGTTGAACGAACTGCAAGTGGTAGGAAAAAAGAGGAAATTATCACTCTGGTGGTTTTGTGGACGTATTGAATGTTTAATAAGAATAGAGGGTAAAATGTCTCCGTGAGGGATTAGTGGGGACGGCAGACATCCACGCATGCTATACGGCGTGTGGCCCGGCGTCTCCCGGCACGTAGACTCGACCAGCCCGTATAACACCCGGCCCTGGCGCCAGTTGGATATTTAGCGCGTTTTATTGCTCTATTAAAGCGGGTTAATGGATTGTCCTTGGCACACTTTCAGTGACCCAATACACGAAGAAGTGGTAGTAGGATGGTGGTTCAGTTGAAAGAGAATTTAATAATGAGATCAATTCGTGCGAACATCCTAGCGGTTGAGATCACTCCATGTACAGCTTAGTGTCTGACCGAGGCCGACATCTTCAGTATGCCATCAATGTGTAGAAGAAAGGATTTTTAGTGCCTTTTCTATTGTTCGCCATGGTTTGTATAGATATACGTGTAATAATAGAGCAGTTCCTGTTGATTAGCCTCGGGAAATCCCCACTGCCGTTGCAAATTGGGTGAAAGTCGCGAACAGAAATGAGATAATGCAAATAATTACCTCCAGAGCTACCTCGGATATCGGATACGACATGCCAATCTCTGAACAACAAATTTGGCAGCTTCATTAAAATTGGTGAGAGATGCACCAGACAAACACGGCTTGAGACTCGACACACGCTAGGTATCACTGGCGCCGCGTAGAGGTGTCACTTTGATAATGTTGATAGAGAAAGTAGTCTGGGTTGACGCTAGATACTAAAGTAAGTACGACTGTCGGTAAAAACCAACGATAAGGCGAACATATATCTGAAGAACGTCCATTGATATCATAGTCGGATCAGAAGATATCAAACATGCTGTTTTTCTGTATGTATGTAGAATTAGCTGAATACGTCCCCATGTTGTTCGGTCTAGAAGTGGGTCGATTATTTTACCTCCTCTCTGGAATAAAATTGCCCAATTTCGGTATAACATCGGAGGTCCCTGGATGCCAACACAGGGGACAAATTATTCTAAAAATTGGAGAAGAAAAACGAGGGAAAAAAACAGATAACCTCACCGGAGATAGGCTTGGCATTCTCGTTTGTAATGTATGCACTTTTTCTGGTTGTGTAATTAAAACAGAGGCGGGCGGCAACTCGTCTGACATCACCCCCGCCCACCTGGATCCCACGAGGCCGATGACCAATGGCAGCACGTGTAATACGCAACCCCTCCCTCCCCTGCCCTCAACATCCCCATCCCCACCCCTAGGCTCCGACCCAACTCGTCTAGCACGCCACCCTACACCAGACACGGGCGGTGGTGGCAGGGCGGTGCATTAGATCAGCTGGGCCAGGGTGGTCGAGCAAAGGGCGGGTTATTTAGGAATGGGATGAACCGAGGACATCACGCGTAGTGAGAGCTGAACTATGAGGACTGTGTGCGGTGATGCGTGGCAGGGATTAGATGGGACGTGGGGTTGCGAGGGGCACAGGGCAGATCAGTGCCGGGCAGGGTGAGGTAGTGAAGGGCATGTTGGGGTGTATGTGGGCAGGCCATGTTGATATGGGCGCACCGGGTTCGATGATATTGAGTTAATCATAAACCACCAAGCTCAGACCCTAATATATCAGAATAGCTCAGAACTGTCTGGTCATGTCCGGTTCACTTTTTCCTATTCATTATTTTGACTGTAAGGCCTCCGATGGCAAACCGGTTTTGATTGACCCCTACAATGTCGTTGGTAAAGCCCAGAATACTTAAACAGAATACTTCTTGGGGTTTACGCTAGTCCGTTTTTGTCTTTAGTGAGTTCTTTGTTTTTCATGTTTTCCATAATGTTCTTCTGTTGGAACTAGGTAGGCTCCTTAAGCTTGACAATTCCTTATTGTCAATCTTGTCTCGTCCTGTGAGACGTTCTCTACTGGTCTTGCATATTCTTGAGGCTTTTTAAAATACATGTACATGTACCTTTCGAACTACGGCATGTCTCTTCTCTCATCTAAGAACTTCTTCCCTGAGACGTTCCCCATTGCATCTATATATGGATCGACATGTGAATGGTATTACATCCTCCTTTGTAAACACGGGAAATTATATGAATGTCCACCAAAACGTAGAACGAATGCCCTCTTCGTAATGCTTATCAAATCAAGGACGTCTTCCCAATCAATCAGGGTCTCGGTATTCTTAAAGCCGTCAAACAATCTATCACCAAACAATATCCCTTTGGATTCCTTTTCTTTTTAATAAGTCTAAAACCGCAAATTTGGCGTAGTAGGTTTAATTAACTTTATTCTCGATTAATTACCGAAATTCCATAATGATGTTTGTTTCCTGTTGGGCGTTGATGCGAATTCAAATGGTCTCATTGGAAAGGTTGAATTGATCATCAGCCTATTTTTTGCCCCATCAAGTAGGCCGATGGGATAAGCTTCCAGACGAAAAGAAAACACAATCACTCAGTGTGACTGGAAGAAAAATGTTGTTCCGGCGTGATGTTGAGGGAACGCGCGGTAAGCGGCCGCTCGTCAGCGTCCATGAAGCAGGGCACGACGGGAAGGAAGGGCGAGTCGCATCCATGTCAACAGCGCCCTCTCTGGAGGGTGCTGATAAAACATGAAAAGTCCCCTCCGTGACCTCTGCGTCCCGCCACCCTCAGCGTTCTAACCTTCGCCGTACGCTATATTTAAGTGACGGGACGTCATATGGAAATCGTCTTAGTCTCTTCTGACCACCGTCTCTAGTTCTATGTAATTCGTGTGACGATGCAGAAGCTATGCATTTATGCAGCAGGTGTTAAGGAGAGACACGTTTGTTAGCATACTTCAACATTATTTTTTATCTCTCTTTTTCCCTTCAAGTACATGTATATATATGCAAATAATTTGGAATACGTTCGTCAATTTTCCTTTGTGAAGAAAAAGGTCTTCGAGACTAATTATTCCGGCGCATAAATTTTGTGCGTTCTGCTTTCTGAAGCAAACATAGTAGTTATTCCTCCTGTGCACAGGTTTAACTTATATCTAGAATCTAATTCTTACTGATTGAAGTCATGAGTTTGATCCCACTTACATAGGTTGTAAAACTCGGATGGCGTGCCCAGAATACTCTTCGAATGGCAATTTACGGTGATTTCTTATTAATCCTTAACATTTGAAGGTGTATAATAAAAGCAAAACAGATATGGAGTTTGTATCTGAAAATAATTCTCACTCCTGGACTTTTAAGGTATTAGACGGTCTGTGAGTTTGTATTTATTTCCAGATATAACACCTAGTCAGTTTAACTATGTCCCTCTCTTATGCGTCTCCTGTATACCTTCAATCTATTGAACCTCTCCTATCTGCTCACTTTCGAGGTATTCATTCCCCGTCTATCACCTAGCACTACACCAATACACACTTACCTATCTCCATCCCTAGTGCTCGATCACCACGTGTTATCCTACCCATGGTGAGAGGTGGTTGCGGCGAGCTCTGGGGATAAAATCAGAACCACCTAAGCGGTCCTGTACCCGATTTCCCCGGTCGCTTATGCCACGCTATGTTACAGTGTGGGTGCGAGCTTTGTGCAACGTGGTGCGAGACTTTCCGCACAATTTACGCCTAATCCGACAAGCGCCACCATTCGGCTACATCTAGCTGTCTGCATAGTCCACCCCACCACGAAGTCAGTACGGCTCTAACCCCTCTTGATGTATCCACATATAATTACCCTCAAGCGCTGTCTGGAGCAACAATATATACCGTCAGTAGAGTGCTGCATTGGAATCTTCCACCCTTTGGTATAGTTTCAGGTGGGTAATATATATTGCCCTCTGTGAGACAGGTAGGCACAGCAGCCCCACCTGCTTACCTGTGAGCAGATTGACTTGTCGACGGATGCGGGCTTTGATCTTCCTCAGACCGATCAGCGTACAGGTGAAAATTGTCGTCTGCTCAGCGCAACTCGAGTGTGTGCCTGCCCTCTACCGACAATGGTTCGAACTTTTAAAACATCCCCGCCTCTGTGCTATGAGAGATTGTGTAGGGTGGTTAGTGCTGGTAGATGCGGCTGTCGTGGTGGTGGTGAAGAGGGAGGGGGTGTGCAGAGGGAGCGGGCGAGAGGCTGTGCTTGGTGGGGGCCGGATCTCCCACAGACAGCTCGGTGGTTTCCACCATCTTCCCCGCTTGTATCCAACACCAAGTGGTAAAGACTAAGGCCATTCTGCCTGGACACGGAGGTTCGGGATAAATTACCTTTGGTAAAGACTGATATTCAGCCAGAGGGCTGGTGACATTGAACCACCATGCTGCTTTGGTGGTTGTTGGGAGTAGATATGCGAATGTGGGTGGGTGGGTGGGTGGGTGTTTAGGTGGGTGGGTGTTTAGGTGGGAGGGTGGGTGGCTAATGAGGGGATAGGAGGATGGTGGGTTAGGTAAAAGGGAAGGAGTAGTAGTGGTAAGAAACTAGTTGCTTTGGCAAGCTGGTGGGCTGTTTGAGAAAAAAGCCCCATTAGGGATGGATGAGGGGAAGGATTGGCTTTCTGTCCTGCTCAAGAAAAGGAGGTCCGGAAATAGGCTTCTCCGGATACCATCATAAGGTCTGAGAGCGCTTCTCGTACAACGCGGGTCGTGTGTGATGACGGGCGCCGAGTGGTGGATGACAGGGTCTCCTCACTCCGCCATACGGGGCTTTCTACCTCTGTATCCATAATGCATCCTCGTCGCGTCTAGAGTCTAGGTGCGCCAGGGATAAACTTCAGCTTATTGTACAACGATAGGTGTAAATATACCCACCACAGACATGTAAAATCTAATGGAACAAATTGGACGTTAAACTACCCAAACAAACAAACCACAGAAACTATAATCAAATGTTTAAGAAATTACCTAGGTGCAAAAATACGGAGGGACTTCTCTTAGTTTGCTGAAGATATCGTTTTAGGCAACGGAAACTGCAACAACAAAAATTTACAATTTGAGAATCTACAACAATATACGGATTGGAATACAAATATAATTCCACCGTGGATTACACATCCATAACCTGACACCCTTACCGCTGCTATTATTACAATTGATACTGACTTAACCACAGATTTAATCATCATAGTTCGTGAAAACCAACTCAAAGTCGTTATTTCATCCGCATTCCAGGATATTTATTTATATTTTCCCATGCTAATTTTGTCCATTATTATTTTCTCATGAAATCCAAGATTCGATAAATCATAGAAGTATTAATCTTGAAGTAAATTAAGAAGTCCCAACAGGAATCAAGAGTCCTGATATAAATGTTTCAAGCCAATTTATGTTTACAAGCAATTGATTTTAGAACGGATTATGGTCACAAATGTCTACATTGGGCAAATTTCTACTTAGTTTACAACAAGTTCGGATGTGTGTTCAGAAAGGAAGGGTTGAGAAAATACTACAGAGGACCATTCCATTGATCAGAATAAGCATTTTACAACAACAAAAAAAGAGAGAGATAAGGATGGACTCGGAATGTAGTGCCAGCGGCCGTTAGAATTTGGCTGATGTGTCTGAACACTGGATCTGTGCCATATACCATGCCTTCAAAAAGAACATGGCTGGTTCGAGTTTGGTGCTGCTTCTTAGTCGCACCTGCCAGTAACCAGCCGCAACTTGGACATGCGCATTGGCGATGTTATCATGACGGAAATAACAGTAGCGCCAACTGCTGAGAACTGCAACAGGTAAAAAGTGGCTGAACCATAACATTTGTCACTCTCAAGAAAGGTTATTGGGGGGAAAAACACCAGAATTCTTGAGGTGAAGCTCATTGACAAGGAAACACATCAACTAGTTACAGAAAACAAAGATTTACTGTTGTTATATAAATACATTGTATCTCGGCTTTGAATAGAGAATGAAACCACAGGGCCTTCTCCCAACAACAAAATAAATATTGAAGGGTGAGCACTTATAGTATGACATATTTGATGCATTTAGTGTTTCTTGGTTGTTCATTCTATTGTTATCGTTGCCCGTTTCCGCGTTTCACGTTTTCACACTTCCCTCTGCCTATAAAACAAGACTAGTAAAAATACTGCACTAGAGTTTAGTGTTGCTCCATAATGAGGAAAATGAGAAAGGGTTATGATATTGGTGGGGTGAGCTATGAGTCTACTTTGGCCACGATGCCACATGCTCAAATATTTAGGTGCGTCGGCTAATCTATATGTCATAACCTTGGCAATACTATGTGCTTATCTTGCGCATGGCTGTCTAGCGATTATACCAAAATAAATGATCAAGATTCGGCAATATTAGCACCCGCCTGTGGCCACCCTCTCGGTCCAAAGGGTCTACAGCTTCATGGGTCTACCTGAGGGCACTGTTCGTATGATAAAACTGACATACGATTCTATGATATGTCCCTGGAAGCACCTTAAACTTTTCAAGTCTGTTGAACTCTTACATCTCAAGGAGGAGTGGTCATGATGGTCTAGCCGCTATTCCGGCCTCAGTCTCTTTATGTTCTATCCCTTCCCATCCCCCTTATCCCAATTCCCTTTCACCCCACCTTTGTCGATTCCGATGCCTCTCAGATGAAGGTTATATAATGTAAAGTAAGTGGAGGCTGTATATAAAACGATGTTGTTGCCTGTTATCGACCACGGAGATATCTAGTATGACTCAAGCAATGTGATTAAAAAGTTGAAATTGCAAACTCTACAAAACAATGCAATAAGAACAGTTACCAATAGTCACCGAAGATCTAGTGTTATCGCTCTCCATCGACTGGTGTGTTTGCCACTACTTGAAGACAGGAGACAGATTCATATATTGAAATTGTTACATGAACGGACTGCTAACACAAGAGCTCAATGTGCACCCTTATTTTCGGTAACTCAACCAAATTGTGAAACATACAAAAGCAGTCTAGAATATCATGTTGCATGGAAATCGAACTCCCAGACAGATGAGATAAGACAAGTTAACATCCTGAAAACATATCAGTGAACTAAAAATCAACTTCTATCAAGAATTCCATAAAATAGATATCAACAAAAACACACCTGATGCAAATCGCGACTGCAGCATGCACTATTATGTATATCATGAAAATACTATAATTCTATTGTTAGCTATATGATTAATTATTCTAGATTTGAAACTGTGAAATGTCACACGAAATGTATGTATATATGTTGTGAGCGATGCATGCTCACCAAGAACAAACAAAGGAATACGCTTGTAAATAAAGAGTCAATGGAAACACGTTGAGCTCCCTCGGTGTTGAGTGCCATTTATGTAAAAACAATGTCTTGAAGAAATCTATACATTTATATACTGTTTTTTATTACCAATATGAAATAACCGTGCACTAAATTCACAGCAACTTTTCCTCCTTTACTTTCATAATATCACTTCACCTCATCTTTCTTTCATTTACAGGAGAGGTATAGAAATGACTGCAACTTGGCAGTTCAGATGCTACAGTGTAAACCTTCGAACTTCGTCGCTCATAAACTAAATACGGTTCGTATTCATTCCATGTATTTCTTATGGCTGTTGCAGTTATAATATCTATGAAGTGTGGCATTATAGGACACATAGCTATTATGCCATCTTGCCCCGACACCAAACAAAACACAAGGTAGTGGGTCCAGATATCAATGGATTTTTTCTGCTTTTAATCTTGTCTTCCCATAGAGGGGTTGTGGCTTGGCTAACACCAGAGTCTTTACGGTAAGTCTCCTGAAATTCCACTAATTATAACAGCAGATAATAGTGGTTTTTCACAGACTACAGTGGAGCGATCTTACAATTTCATGGCAGATGATGGCGGAATAAGCAATCCATCTGTGCCCTATAGGGTAATGGATATGATTTATTAGTTGAGATGGGAATATGGACTGCCATTTGGCAATAGTTAGTAGAAACTGAACGAGAGTTCGTAGTGTTAGGGTGTATTGCACGACGGGCAGGTCGCGAGTTACTGTGCAAGGCGTTAGCCGAGCATTGTGAGAAGCAGACCTGACCAGAGTGCAATAAACACTAACAATACTAACTCAAGTTCAGCTCAGTATTTATCCTACCCCGTCTCCAATGATTCATTTGTTACCATCGTGCAATAAATAGCACTTTACTGTACGCTCGCCCGAATACAGTCAGCCAATGTTAAGCCTATGTCGTTTTTTATTAGGGGTAGGATAATATGTCATGTATATATTGGGCGCAATACATCTCGAAAGACACGTTAAATCTGTAGTTCGCAATGGATTAATAGTGTATGTCCATTACGTTTTTACCTTCATAGTTTGATCCCATTTCCCGATAATAATGTCTAGACTCTCGCCTGATAACAGACGAAAATATGAAATGTGTATACATAATTTATGAAAGTTGCATGCATTAAGAATTCGATTTTTTTCTCGCCGTGTCTTAAATTCTGTAGAAGGAATTAGAGCAAGGTTCATTGTGGGATTAATTAGCCGCTGTCAGTAACCTTTATTTTTAGGTATGTGAAAATCATTGTGGTAAGCGACAGGCGATCACTTAAAATTGACGGGGTACAAGGCTCAGCTGTGTCGCTACGACTACCTGTTTGCCAAAAGGTTCATAGATTCGATCTCTTCTCGATTGCAGATGGAATTGTAGCCAGATCTCAATCTAAAATATTTTAGACAATCAACAACAGGTCTAGGACCGCCTCTAGATTCATTGATATAAACATTTGGAAATCACACCTCAATTTCGCCATGTCATCTTAACGTGCAGCTTATATATTTGTACTGTACCTGCAGTTGGTCGTTTCCCCTGTCACTTAATTCATCTCAAATAAACTGTGATGCTTTGATAACATTTTTTCTCTTTTTTTTCTGTATTGATGACATAGTTGCCACTGGACCTGCAGGAGCGGGTAAAGTCACACATGACACGGGAGCAGATTATAGACCTGGAGGACGCGTCGCACGCGCCGCCGCCCGAAACGAAGATGATTCGTGTGCCCATGCCCACATTCCCGCCCACCGCCATGGTCTACTCCGTCAACAAGGTGGCACCGCCGCCACCGCCGCCCCCGCCGCCGGCGGCCGACGACGACCGCCTGGAGACGGTGCCCACCACGCTCATCGCCCGGGTGCTGTCCCAGCCGGAGACGCGCCGCAAGCCGCGCCGGATCTACATCTGCAACAAGTGTAAGACGGACGTGGTGGTGCACGACAAGGAGGTACAGGCGTGCCTGCTGCCCCCGCACGCCAAGCCCGAACCCAACGGCTATGGGCCCGGGGGGAGCAGCGGGATGCGGACTCACCACTGCGCTATGCACCCGGGCGTGCACCGGACACGTCTCAACTCAACCGAGACGGAGATTTAGCAGTGGCCCCCGCTCGCTCCCCCTCCCCTTCCCTGTACACACATCCACCAGAATAATCCCCCGACGCTTTATCTGCACTCGCCCTCTCTCCTATCGTGTCCCTCGCCTCTCACCGGTATCGCTATCAATCATCACAGGAACATATCACGAGCGCTGAACCCTCTCCACGACCGCCACCATGTCCGCCAGCCAGTACCCCCAGCGTCAGCCCTTGTATATAATGTTGACACACGACCAGGGGCTGGTGACGTCATGACAGACGTCATTAGGTACCCGTACGTCGGCCAAGGACCAGAGATAGCTCAGCGATGTAGCCGTGGTAAAGTGGAACGGACTCTGCATGACGACAGAAGGAAACCTGTGTTACTGGTATCGTATCACGATAATATGGATATATTAAACGTATACATGTATAGAACTTGTTTAATAGCAACCATGTCGGTGTGCGTGCTGCATGTGTGTATAATTGTACTCGTTGTCAACCGCCAAGTGGGAGGTATGCTACACTCACAACTTGGCCATCTCTCACAACAGTTTTGGATTGTCGTCGTCTGTGTGACTGAAACTCATTAAAAATGAAGCTACAGAACGTTCTCCTCAAATGTAGGGGCCAGGTTGCATAAGGTTGCTGTTATTAGATAGCCCTCCTCTTGTAATCGTGTCGGGCTCCAAGCTCTTCCATCGTAGGATGTATAGAAGCCAAGAGGAGGAACGTTAAAGGCGTGTTAAGGATACCTGGTGCAGTGTTCTCAGCATATTTAGAAGACACTATATACTGAGTTGTATATGTATGTTGTTGATAAGAAGCAATTATCGCAATTGGCGCATGATATAGTGTTTAATGTATGGGTTCTGTATGAGGATGGTGTTTGGTACAGACTTGTATAGAGTAACGTTGCATTTTCAAGTGCCTGGGGTTCACTTCATATTAATTGCTTGGAAATATAAACGCATACGATCCATTTGCCTCTCACAGAGAATGTACAATAGATAAGTAATCTCCTGCGCCCATGCCATGTTATCTTTTAAGTCGTTATGGTTCTACCTCTGCCACATTTGGAATATGGGTGTGTTGGTTAACGTTTAGGGAATTTATTTTATTCCTACCTTCTTTCCATGACATCGACAGTGTAAACATTGCTGTAGCGAAGCATAGCTCTTTAATTGTGATATCACACATTTTAAGAGTTAATTTTACCAGATGGGTTGATTAAATGTGACTCACTGGTATTGATATTGGACACATGATTTTAAATAAAATATAATCATATTTTATTATCAATGGCCCGACATACATAGACACCAGAATTCACCAACAATTATTGCTACTCCTATGAATTATCTCACATGGATAACCCGGTATATCGCTTTCTTTTTGCGGATCGTTATTTCCAGAATCCACTTATTTCTCCTGTGATAGTGACCGTTTTCTCAAGTAACTATATTTTATGAAATCCTCAACGACCGAACTCTTGTGTTAAATCCCCGACCTAGTGAATCAATATATAATAGCCTGAGAAACCAGTTTCAGTCGATTCTTTGTGCTTTCTAGTCTTTATTGAGGAGTGCAAATTCCTACTGCAATATTGCAAGTACTAGTTGAATATACGTGCAGTACTAATACT
Source organism: Alentia gelatinosa (assembly GCA_950022655.1). Classification (NCBI taxonomy): domain Eukaryota; kingdom Metazoa; phylum Annelida; class Polychaeta; order Phyllodocida; family Polynoidae; genus Alentia; species Alentia gelatinosa. The sequence goes on from OX465581.1 coordinate 74,165,768, forward strand.
TTTATTTTTATTATCTTTCAAAATATAGATTTATAGTACACTCTTATTATTTTATATTTATATTGTATGTACACTTCGTTGTCTACAGTATGGTTACACAAATATGAGGGCATCGATAATTACGGTAATGCTGTCACTCTCTGTGCCAAAAGTGATTTGACAAATACTTACTGTACAAATACCTGAAATCGGATCAAATGAATTCGATTCAAACTTCCAGTCCAGAGATACGTCTCTTAGGTCGCTGGTACAGTTCTGTAAATCGAAATGGCGTGACTTATTATATATTAATTATAAGATGTAAACCTAAATCAGAGTAAATACATATTCATTTTTACTTTAATTTCACGGTTTATTTTAGCCTGCATGGCAATTATTTTAAACCCGTTTAGTTTAATTTTGATTATGTCGACAGAGGAGCCATATCAGTGTACAGCCATTATTTATTTTTCAAATGAAATGTTTTCTTGTGAGGGGCGACGCACTAATTGTAACCGAGTTTGTGCATGAACTAGGGGAGGTTCTCTGTATATGTTCAAGTATAGGGGTCAATACATGTAGTGAGATACGCGGTGCTAAATCTAATACGTGAAGAACGTGGGTTTTTGAGAATACTATCACTGGACTGCTGAAATATCAGCATTTTATTCAAGGCAAACAACATTAAGCAAAAGCCAACGCAAAGCAATGTATATATTATATTGCTTTAGCCTAAGTCAACAATTTGGGCAATATATTTAATTAAAAACTACGCCTTTTATAAAGGATTATTTGTAATCTATGTGATATATTGGTTCCCTAATATTGGTTCTCTATAGAGGTCCTTGGTAAAATGTCAATTTTACCCCAACTCTCCAAAGTAAGTCGCACGAAACAGCAGTCCAGTGCTGGGAACTCTTAAGCCAATGGTATACGTAACTTCATACTAATTTACCGTTCATTGAACTATAGTGTAATATACAGTCATGCACGGTATAATCGGAAGCTTCCGGGTGCACAAGTAACTATGTGGAATGTATAAACATAATATATCCTTACAGGATATGTACATAGGAAAACAAGGGTCTGTCAGAATAGAGCAATGAATGTATTTCCATGAAATCCGCAAATTCTGGTGAGCTTTGGAGCCACGTGCCTGCAAAATAAGTTCGTTCTCTGAGCTAAAAGGGTAATATGGAAGGCCACATATGAGAAGACGTGAAGTTTAGCAAAACTCTCAATGCTAAGTTGATATTATGCTCATTGAATAAAACAGATAATTCATAATTGTGTTTGCTGTATTTTGTATATTTTTATTTAGCACTTTCTCTCTGTATGTAAGTAAAGGCCCGGCCCCACTGAGCTCTGCGATGCGATCGTCGCACATCTTTTATGGCCCAATGTCCCCTCAGCGGGGTTTATGACCCTTATTGCAATGGAAAGTTATGCGATGTGACGGATCCGTCGCATCGCATTAAATCGCACACATGCACAAGCCTGGCCCCACTGATGCGGTTGTGTACGTTGCGACGGGTGCGGCCGTTTATACGACCATTGCCCGGCGTTAATTACTTTTTATTGACTTGCAACGAATCCATGCACCAGTGGGGCTGGGTGTTTAGAGGATGGTGGCACCTGGTGAGTGGTTTAGTGACTTAAAGATACGTTCTTAACCTCTTAGAACTATCACGGACCTATATAGGTCCAAAGGCCATTATCATATTGGCAGAAACAAATTTGCGTTCATCTGCAGTTCAGGCAATAATAAGACTGCCACTGCTTCGAGGGAGAATAAAAATGGGTCTCTTCTATGAAGCCAGAAATTTCTAGATGGAATGAATTTACTCTTCCCTTGCGAACGATCATATTGTTCCCAACATGATTCCATATTTTCTTCCTAACATAAACGTAGTTCGGTCGAAAGAACAAGTCATGTGGTGTTCGCAAGCATGACATTACAATTGTTCAATGCATTTGGCTACTTTGAGCAAACGGATTGTTGATTTTAGTTTCAGTGAGTATATCCTAACAGTTGCTGAGTTAAACAAGGACTATCATCCTCCGCGTCTCATTATAACGACGCCTCGTAATTCATATTATAACACAAAAACTACAATTCTAGTCAATCGGAGGTAGTTTTCCTTTAACTGTTTGCTTCATGAAGAACTATATTAAGTGTGAGAAATGGATATGGCGAGTAGACCTAGTATAAATTTCTATAGCTGTTGAGATAAACGGTTACAATATTTGAATAAACTATACCGTATCAGAGAAGTGGACAGAGGCTAGTTCTCTGATTTTTTACATATGCATTCCAACGCATATTACTTCACCGAAGCCAGAGACATCGGTTCATTTTCATAAACTACTGGCATCGTATTGTACTGAGTAGTAAAACTACTCACCAGGATGCGCCACTGACAACAACTGTGATGCTGATACCTGCAGACATGCAGTTCAAATCGTATACTAGAACTGCTATTCTCTAATCTATATTTTCAAAGGAGGGGGACATAAATCACAGCAGTATGCAACATAGTCAGACCTATTAACCAGGTAGGATATTGACGGATTATAAAAGGGTTCAGAATGAATATAAATCAAATATGCCTATCAGGTTTGGAACTACCCAAATAATATCCGAATCCTGATTATTTCCACTTTATATCTCTAATACAAGCAAGACTTTGTACACTAGCGAAAACGGGAAACAACCGGGAAACCAACATCTCTGGTAAATAAATGAGTTTTGTAGCTATCACACTCTTTTAAGACGTAAACTTGAGGAAAGTTAAAGTAGAACGCGGTAACACTGCAACCTCTTATATCACACAAAATCCCAGGACCTGCTCTCTGACTTTTGCAAGGTATACATTTATTTGTGATATCAGGTGGGGCTATTGTCACTGATGTTAAGCTCATAGGATTCGTTGGGGAGGTACTGTAGAACCCCGCCTAAGGGGCCCTCTTCCGATCTGAGCAAAATTTCCGCTAACCATGCTTGTCACATTATAACGATAAAAAAGATAATTATATTAAGACTCTTTATAATAATCAATTGCAAGCAAATACATAACTGAAATACTTAACACCACAAAATGTATATAATTAATAGACACATACGTACAAGATATAGTAGAAGGATAATAAATTCCATATATGATTGTATACAGTTTCAGTCTCCAGATGCTAACAATGGTCCTCTGTTGTGGGAGTTGCTACACCCCCTCCCCCGAATCCTTGTTTAGGTAGCGCTTTAGTACTTTAACACCTCACCACCGCCGCCCCTGTCACCTCCTCCCCAGGCTGTCATAATAATGGAGGCGTCTGTGTGGTTATGCAATGAGTGTGTATGCTGCAGGTGTCTCTGTAGTATAACTAGGAGCTAATGTTATTTCCATTTGATATGGAAGAGGGCGGTATACCTAAATTATTTCATGAAATAAAAGTCAGAGAATATCACAAGTAATTATGTTTTTGAGCAGTATCTTGGTCAAGAATCAAGTATCAAGAATGTTTCAATAAACCTAGAAAATTGATTTGATAGTTGTTCTAAGGTATCATGAACAGAAATATCAATCAAGTTATCATTATTTCTTTTAATTTTCAGAGAAAAATACACATAGACAACATACAATCGCCTATTGGCGTTCTTCCTTGTAGCGTCATCAGACAATACAATCAAAGACAGGACATCACAGTAGACAGAAAACACAATTCATAGAAAACACTGCATTTCATAATCATACTGTAATAAAATTCTGTTATCTCTGTTATACTGCCACTTGAAGCCTGGTGTGCCTTCAACATGGTACACACCTTCTGAAGGTCTAAGGAACATCCGAGCTTATATCTAATTGGACAAATTGGATGTTAAACCACCCAAACAAACAAATATAAGAGCTTCGCAGGTTTTTTACTCAGAATATTGTGTTTCTGGTCCTTATGATATAGATGTTTTCATGGTGATCTCTGTAATGTTCATTAGATCAGCTCAGGACCTTTTGTGTTGTGTCTTTGGAGTGAAGGGCCTCCCAGTGTACTTTTTCCATACATTTCATGAACCATCAACAGTGACAGTGACTGAGTGTGTACCATTCTGTTCAGAGACTATTCAGTGTAACTCTTCTACCAACCATTCTGATTTGTGTCATCTAGATACCATAGACCTGTGGGGATACACACCTCTCATCTATCTACCAAACCTACATATCATGAATGGCAGAGTTATCACTCTCAGCATTTCCACACTTTGATCTAACTGAAACCTCCAGTATTGCTCCAAGGTGGAAAAAGTATATCAGATTCAAGAACTGAGTAACAGCACTCTACATCACCGACCCCCAACTGCAAATTGGCTCTACTTCTTGACTATGCTGCGGAGGCTATGCACAACGACTTTGAAACTCTCACAAAACTGGAGACAGTCAATGGTGCAGAAGGCAAGTCAAATACTCTCGAGCAGTGAAGGCACTCAACGACCACTATGCACGAAAGTTCAAATTGAGTATGAGGGGTTCAACTTCAGATAAGCAACACAAAAGCAGGATGAAAATCAAAAGCTCTAGCAGATCTCACCATCACCCTTGAATACCTTATAAAGCATGGAAAAGCCATGAAAAGAGCTATTTACTATGCTAAAATAATAAAAAGAAACAGTTGGGAGAATATGGACACAACCAAAATCTACCGGTAGGAGCCACAACCATGTCAACCATCAGAGAAATGACAGAGGTGGCAACCAACAAGGAAAATCAAGAGGCATAAGTGGACATAGGCACAGAACCAGCACACAGGGAAGAAATGTATGGCACACTGAATACAGACTGCAGCGGACCATACCCTCATGAAGGTGGACATGAAAACTGCCCAGCCGTCAACTCACCTGAAACAAGTATGGTATCCTTTGCCACTTTGCAAAAGAGGGCTGCAAACACTAAAGTAATGTCACACATAGCAACACTAGCAACACCAGCAACCAAAATCAATGAGATGTTCCAGGATGCAGGTGAGGTGACAGACCGGTACACAATATTAACCAAACTGAGGATCGAGAACAAGAAGAAGCCAATAACCTACACTGAAGCCAAGAAGATGATGAAGATAGATATGTGTTTTCAGTTGATACATCTATGAGCAGTCGAAAACCCATCTTCAAAGTGAAAATAAATGGCACACCAATCAAGATACTAGAGCCCCAGTAGATATCATCAGTCAGAAAACCTACAAGACACTGGCTCCAACACCAGCTCTGCACAATGCTGACACCAAACTATTCCATTATGGCCCAAATGTCAAGCCTCTTCCCATCATTGGCATGCTTGATGCCAACCTAATGGTGCAACTATCCTAAAGATCTGAACAGTCAAGTACTAAAGTTTATTAATAATGCTATATATTAAAAATCAAATTTAAAGACATTACTATTCAACAAATACCGAAGTGATCTTTATAAAGACTGAAAGATTCAACTGATCATCATCATTATTATATACCTTTGTGCGAATGTTTATCGAATACTGCCAGCTGCTAGGGGTGCATTAATAATAATGTTAGTGCCTGCTGTGAATCCCACTTCATAAGTCATTAAATTCATGTCATTATTTTCATTGATTGTAGGTATATATCAAGTTTATTAGGTGTTGCGTGGTTGTGGGTCTATGAGCAGCTCAGAAGGGTAGACTTTGTGGAGTGACTGGTAGGACAACAACATGAAGTGAAACTAATAGTGTGTCTGTTTATTCACTATAGGGGGGTACTATATGTAGTATTGTCAAGATACACAAGGTGGCGATAGTGTATGTAAGAACAAGTAGAGGACACGTAACATCTTCCCTCCTTTAGACAAAGAGTCTCTGAAACTAAAATGTATTAAGGATAAAATCAAACAACAAGTCATTATAGATAAAAGGTCTTTGATATTATTCGACTGATATGTAGTTGACTAAGAGGTAAAAAGATATATCAGAATGACTTTGTTTTATACTGGGTTATTTATCAGCCATTAAAAACAAAAATGCATCTTGAAGTTGTCTCAGTCTTTGTATCTAGCTGGGACTTTCATATTTCTTCCCGACCGGGTGGTGTGATTCGGGCTCTGCTGGCAGGCCTCTGCCTGCAACTGGGTCTCAACAGCATCTGCAGTGGCAGTGCCTGGTGTGACTGATGGGGGGCACACTGGACCATCGTAGACTGTGGGTGCTTTCGCCTTGCGTGGTGAGAGGGGTGGTTTGGCAGGGGTTGCCCTGCTGGTTGTCTCAGCTGGGGTCTCAACTGGGCAGGAGTCATCAGTAGAACAGGGTTTAGAACGTAGGAGTCGTCGGTTCCTTCTGAGTGTGGACCCATCATCAGTGGCTACTTCATAGCTCTTGCCACCAAGATGACGGGTGACTGTGGCCTGCTTCCACGTTCCTTGTCCAGGCTGGGTCGGTTGTACCCGGACATTGTCACCAGGATGTAGCATGCCGAGAGTCCTTCTGGCAAGATGACGTTCTGCTGCCTTAGCACGTTTGTTTTCCATGTCTGGTTTCTCATCCTTGGGCTGCTTGGGCCTAAGAGCATCAGTGGTAGTAGGCACAAGGGTCCTAGTCCTCCTTCCCATGAGCCTCTGGCTTGGGCTGGATGAAAGCCCTTCTGTTGGGGTGTTTCGTAGGTTCAGGAGTCCCAGATATGGATCCTCTTTTGCCTTGGCACATTTACGCATCATTCGTTTTACCGTTTTCACTGCTGCCTCTGCCGCTCCATTCGACTGACTGTTTCCTGGGCTTGATGTCTGGTGGGTGAAATTCCACTTTGTAGCGAAGTCATGGAAACTCTCGGATGAGAATTGTGGGCCGTTGTCACCTATGACTGTATCGGGAATGCCATAGCGGGCAAAGTGTTGTTTCAGCTTTGAAATCACAGCTTCAGAGGTCGTTGAGATCAGGTAGTCCACCTCAATGAAATTGCTGTAGCAGTCCACTGTGACTAAGTATTCACGGCCTTGGATAGTAAAAAGGTCAGTTGCAACTGTTGCATAAGGACAGTCTGGTCATGACCAGTGGCTCCGCGGATTGCCGGTCACAGTACATGGCACAAGTGTCACAGTTCTCAATCGCTTGGCGTATTTCGGCTGACATACCTGGCCAAAACACCAGCTCACATGCACGACGAAGGCAAGAGTTGATACCTAGGTGTCTGGCATGGAGCTTTTTCTTGATGTCAGGCCTGAGTGAGAGTGGGATAACTACACGTTCCCCACGTAGGATGATGCCATCTTGAACTGTTAGCTCATCACGGTAGTCGAAGTAGGGAGTTATTGAAGGCACTACATCTCTCTTCATGTTTGGCCACCCGGCCATGATGACCTTTTTCAGGGTCATTAGGGTGTCGTCAGCTTGAGTTGCCATCTGGATTTGAGATAGTCTATCCATCTTGATTGGCGTGAAGAAAATGTTGTTCACTAGTTCGCCTTTCTTCTTTCCAGGAAGTGGTGCACGGGAGAGAGCATCTGCTACAGGGATTGCCGTTCCTGTTCGGTAGGCAAGGGAATATGAGTATTCCTGTGTTCGCAGCAGTAAGTTTTGTAGTCTCCTCGGTGCCTTGGAGAGTGGTTTCTGAACAATAGAAACCAGAGGCTTGTGATCAGTGATCACATTGACATCTCTACCATAAATGTAGTGGTGAAATTTGGTTAGCCCATAGCAGACCGCAAGCATCTCTTTCTCGATTTGGGCATACCGAGTTTCAGGATCGGTCAGAGTGCAGCTTGCGAAGGCAATAGGCTTCCCATCCTGGAAAAGTGCAGACCCTAGACCATATTCGCTGGCATCGTTTTCTATGGTGAGTTCCTTTGTGGGGTCATAGAATGCCAGCACTGGAGTTGTTGTAACTAACTCCTTTGCTTTGTCATGGGCACTTTGCTGGTTCTCAGACCAGTTCCATGGGACTTCTTTCCTGGTGAGTGTCAGAAGAGGCTGTAAGACGTTAGACAGATGTGGCATGAATTTTGCGAGGTAGTTGATGCATCCTAAGAATTGTCGTAGCTGTTGTAGATTCTCCAACTTTGGCATCTCGTTGATGGCCTTGACCTTCTCAGGGTCAGACTGTAGACCATCCTTAGTGATCCGGTGGCCCATAAAGGTCACTTCGTTCATTCGCAATTCAAATTTGTCACAGTTGAGCTTGATCCCTCTCTCGGCACATCGTTGGAGGAAGATGTCCAGGTTCTGATCGTGTGTGGCTACATCTTTTCCGTGGATGATCACATCATATGCTATGCATATGACACCAGGGAGTCCATCAAGGGCTTCAAGCAGTCTCCTCTGGAAAATCTCAGCAGAGACTGAGGTACCGAATGGGAGACGGCACCATCTGTACCTTCCATGGCAGGTCTGGAAGGTGGTGGGCAGACTTGAGTCATGGTCCAACTGGACATGCCAATATCCAGATGCGAGGTCGGCCTTGGAGAAGATGCGAGATTGGCCCAGTTCATGCAGCTTGTCTTCCAGTATTGGCATGGTGTATCTCTCACGCACAAGTGCTTTGTTAAGTTCCCTTGGATATATGCATATCCTAAGGTCTCCCGACTTCTTGTGGACTATGACCACTTGACTAATCCATAGAGTTGGCTTAGTGACTTTGGCGATGACCCCAAGTCCCTCAAGACGCTTGAGTTCACCTGCCAGTTTGTCTCTGATGACCACTGGTGTCCTTCGGTTGGCCATGATGATAGGGACAGCATCATCCTTGATCTGGAGATGAGCTATGCCAGGGAGCTGCCCTAGCCCTCCATTGAAAACGTCGGGATAGTGTTCAATTATGGTCTCTTTGTTGAGTGAAGCAGGAAGGCATTCTGGAGATGGCTTAGGCTGGATGGCCGCAATGCGTTCCAGATTTTTGTTCATGATGCAGAGCAGATCCATTTTCTCTGCTGTCTTCCACCCGAGTAAGGGGGTACGCTTGTTGTTTACAACAATAAATTCCACTGAATACTTCTTCATATTCTTTGGGTTGCGTATAGAGAGACGGCAGACACCGACTGGTTTTGACGTTGATTCATTCCACGTCTGGAGCGTCCTAGATGTGGGCTGGATGTTAGCAAAATATTTTTCTGGTAGAATGTTTACTGTAGTGCCCGTGTTAATCTGGAAGGTGTTTTTGATCAGCATCTTGCCTTTAAGTTGAGTAGAGGCTTTTGAGTGCACCGCATCAATCTCATGAACAATGTTGATCCATTCCTCGTCAGAGGTCTCCTCTTCCTGATCTTCAATGTTGTGGACTTTCTTTTTGTCAGTTGGGCACTTGTAGTGGAAATGGTTTTCCTTGCCGCAGGATGAGCATTTCTTGCCCCAGGCTGGGCATTTTTCCTTCTTCATGACATGGGTGCGACCACAGAACTTGCACTCTCGCTCATCTGGATCATGGCCTTTGTGACTGGCTCTCATCTTGTCTCTTGACGGTTTTGTTTTCTTTTGTCGGTAGCCATTCGTTGCAGCGACTTTGTGCACCGGGTCGGGACGGAGGGCACGGCCTTGAGTCGAGGCATTCTCGGCAGATTTACATGTGTCGACTGCCCACTGGAGAGTTAGGTTCCTTTCTTTCAGGAGTGATGTCTGAGTTTCAGAATCATGTATGCCAATAACGATCTGGTCCCGTAAAATAGAGTCAACACAATTGGCGCAATAGTTGCACGTTTTTATGAGAGACCTGATGGACGAGTAGAAACTCTCAAAAGTTTCACCCTCATTTTGGGCCCTTTTGTTGAAAATGAAACGCTCATACGTCTCGTTCACCTCTCCAACTGCAAACTGGTCGAATCGTTCAAGGATTTCATCGATGGTTCGTTGAGCCTCAGGCGTCGTGAAATCAAACCCATTGTATACACGGAGGGCGTCATCACCAAGCGCATGGAGGAGTAGAGTGACTTGATACACGGCTGGTTGTCTGTCAAGTTGGGCAATGACAGCATAGTTTTCCCATTTCTGTTTGAAGAGCTTCCAATTTTCAGTAATATTAGAGTCTAGGGTGAGTGGTTGTGGTGGCCCGATTCCATGGACTGGGGGAATGGGTTGTGCATCAACCATTATTAGCAGAAAATGGAGAAAATGGAGGAATTAGCACACGCACAGAGTTCAGGCAACCCAGACCCTTTGCACTACCACAATTATTAAAACACAGAGTTCAGAAGAGTCATATGAAGTGCAGTAAACAGGCGGTAGTGCTAATGATGGTTCAGACCAGCACTAACTGCAGTTCCCAGAAGATCAGTCTAATAAGTACCACCACCACACTATGAAGCTCCAACACCAGTCACAGCAGGAAATCAGTTGTGGAACAACTTGCAATTATACTTGAGACACAGAGTAGTTGTCCAGCAAGTCAGAGAGTTCACTAGTGTAATGGTTTACACAGCTAGTGTTGGGCATATGGGAGATGTCCCCTATTATCACTCAGTCATGTGGTCTCACTTCAGAGGGGCCTATATTTGAGAAATATAGAGTTTGGGCATTCCCCACCTGTTTGTGTCATTCCATTAACAATAATCTTCCACCGCTGCCACCATGTTGCGTGGTTGTGGGTCTATGAGCAGCTCAGAAGGGTAGACTTTGTGGAGTGACTGGTAGGACAACAACATGAAGTGAAACTAGTAGTGTGTCTGTTTATTCACTAGAGGGGGGGACTATATGTAGTATTTTCAAGATACACAAGGTGGCAATAGTGTATGTAAGAACAAGTAGAGGACACGTAACATAAGAAAAATGTCCGAGCTCGATTATTCATTCTTCTGCTCGGTCCCTCATCGTTATTAGTTATGATTTGTGATTCAGCTGATGTAGCAAAACAGTATACTCTAATACAGGAGACAGTACAAGTAGCAAAATATATAGAGAATTTATGATAAACGGAAGTGATGTAATGGGATGAGATGAGTGATAATGTGGTCAACCTGTTGACAGTACAATAGGGCATTACTCCACGGATGGTAGTTTGGGACCATTTACAATGTAGGTCCTTAGGTTAATCAGAATTCCAGCTGAAGGCTGGAAGCGGTTTCCTATGTTTGGACATTTATAATACAAAACACATACATATGATAATAAGCAAATGTCCTGACTGTGGACGACAGGATCTCGCACTTGGCCAGTCGTTGATTTCATACTGTCTTCTGCCTACAGCGTGAGGCAATATGGAATTGATGACTGACCTCGAAAAAGAACCATTTCATCCACAGTGAGGAAGTTTCCTAATAATAGTGTAGGTGACGGGTGATCGGCTTGAACGACTGCTGGTACGTCAAAAAAAAATTTAGCTGACCAAAACCAACCTTTGACACCCTACAGGGAAAGCGGAGGTTGATCAGAACGCAAAAGGTTTTGCCATATATGTTTCCTGATAATACTATACTTTATGATTGTATCTTGGATAACTATCTCATCATTATTACTTCCATCAATTTAACTAAATCTAAAGTTGGGAGAAATGTGATGTTCATCTGGTAGATTTACTGCTATATCAAAGGCCAATCCTTCTCATACCTAGGATGTCTATGTGGTGTGGGAAGTAAAAGAACTCTCACCTCGGTAAATGTGTAGGGATGAGATTTCTACCTAAATTCATCACATAGATTCGATCACCACCCTCGTGTTGTAAAAGAACCTTGAGAAAGTCTGATAAGGGCCTATAATGGTTGACTGGACATGAAATCAAACCAAACAAACTAATCTGATCAGCTCAGTGCTGCCCCATTAATATTCTACAACAGTGTACCATATCTCATGTGTGTGCTCCCACACATGAGATAGAGGTAGAAAGTAAAACCACCGCAGCATCAACCAATGTGCTACACTCTCTCTGAAGTAATCATCAAATTACTAGAAATCCATCAATCATCAAAACACTACAATCTCCAGCTTAATTTTGGGGATATGATGTGCTCAGTTAGGTTGTTATTACCAGCACCATTTGGTAGAGGGGGTGAGTTTTTGATCTACGGTGTTCACTCTGTGACTGTCATCAATACTGAACTTGTCCATGTCATCGTTATCGAGGTTGCTTGTATGTGGTATTACTACGACTCAAGAACCTAATTGATTTATTGACACGGTGGGTTTTCTTTTAGACTCCAGGGCATTGACACAACAGGCTTGGCATCTGTGAGTTCTGCGCTCTCATTGGCGTTATACCAATACTATCGTAAAACCGGATGAGTTTTAGTCTTGGCTCCCGTATGCCACGACTGGAGTTTGGCGTAGTGATATCACGAGGCGGAGCCGAGTGGTATCCGGAACCAAACTCAGGAGTGGCATACGGGAGCCAAGATTAAAACGAATCAGGTTTTGATTTTATCCTACCCCTCTCTACAATATTTTAATATAAAAATCATGAATGAAAATCATCAAAATTCCGTATGCCCCTAGTAGCATACAAACGTCCGTATGCCAGTCAGCGTGGCATACGGAATCTCAATGTTAAGCCTATGGGATTTTATATTAGGGGTAGGATAAAATAGGAGGCCAAATCGTTCCAGTTAAGTGCCTGTTCCAGCCTGTCGCACAGGGCCTATGAGGATGCTCCAGACACTAACAACTTAGTGTCATTGTTAAAGAACCCTGCCCCCATGTGGGCAGGCCAGCAACTATAGCTTGAGAAATAATGGAGGTAAATATGCCATTCAAAGCATGGCAACCAAACTGTAAAGCATCAAGGAAGATGAAACTAATAAGAAATGACGACTGTTCCAATCAAGTCAATTTTATCACTTATAATTATGGGCAATTTTGACGATTAATTTCTTCTCATAGAAACAAATATTACTTAGCTATGGTGTTTCAGTGCATTTCATGTACTGGGGAGTGACAAACACTTCTTTAAGCAGCCATCTTTGTTTCTGTGAGCCTAGTGTAACATGAAATGTGGTCCCCCAACATAAGGCAGTGTATATGAAATATATGACAGTTCTTCCTTGACTCTTAAGAATGGTTGAAGTTCATCATCATCAATCTCTCATTTCCACTGGTTGTGAATGATTGTCTGTATCAGTTTCTGCATGACTTGATCTTTTTGTGTCTCATCTTTTACTTTTTCAAGGGTGATGGCATCAGGAGATGCCTGAGCTTCCACATAGTTGATGTATTCTTCCCCTCGCTCTTCTGCTGAACTCGCACGCGTGTCCTTGACAGGGTGACAAGACAGGTAATTGGCAGGGTTGCTTTACCCTGGCTCATATATGACTTTGATGTGGAATTGTTGCAGTCATAGATTCCAATGCTTAATCCTCGCAGGTTTGTTTGTTGGTTTGATTTAATGTCCAGTTAACGATTGCAGGTTCTCACCAGACTTTCTCAAGGTTCTTTTACACCACAAGGGTGGTGATTGAATCTACGTAATGAATTTAGGTAGAAATCTCACTCCTACACATTTACCGAGGTGAGAGATCTTTTACTTCCCACACTACATTGACATGGTTTGAGGAGGATTGGCTTTTGATATAGCAGTAAATCTACAACTGCTGGGGATGAAGGAGAAATAATGGCTGCAGTGGGACTCAAATCAACAAAGTCTGACAACCTTTGAATTACAAGTTCAGTGATCTTTACCACTGAGCAACTCCTCACCCTGGTCACTTTAGTTTTTGCTTGCATGCAAGCATATTCGGTCTGCACCACGATGAGGTGAGGAGACCAAGAGGGTGAACAGATTGGTAATTACTGTCCACCCCAGCAGACCCCTTGCAGGTGGTTTGTATTGAGGATTGTTGAAGATAGTCATCAAGGCTTTGTGATTTGTGACCATCGTGACTGGTTTTCCTATGATGTATAGATGAAACTTCTCACATCCGAACACTACTGCCAATGCTTCCCGTTCTGTCTGTGAGTATAGTTGTTTAACTTCTAACAGGGCTCAACTGGTGTAGCTAATAACTTCATCTCCTTTTCCTGTGGTCTGAACAAGTATAGCACCAGACCCACTGGCCTGGCATCAACGATGATCTTTGTAGGCTTCCCTGGGTCGTAGTACATGGTGACTGTGTCTTCTCGTAGAGATCTCTTCAGCTCTGCAAACACCATCTCTAGTTTCAATCCCTAATTCCATGATTGGTCCTTTTTTGTAAATTCTCGTAGTGGTTGTGCTATTGTAGCAAATCTAGATATAAACCTAGCACAGTAGTTGGCCATACCGAGCAGCGAACAAACCTCTGTTGGGTTTGTTGGTGTGTCTGCATTGTTCAGAGTGGACACTTTGTCTGGATCAGGTGAAATTCCTTCTTTTGAGAAGATATATCCAAGGTATTTCAAGTGATCTTTGTTGAAGGCACACTTGCCTTTGTTGAGTGTGAGACCTCTGTCCTGAAGCACTCATCTCAGGTTCTGGTTCTGGTCCTCTTGGGTTTTCTCATACACTAGAATGACATCACTGACATTGAGACAGCCTGAGGTACCCTCTAACACTTGCCAGATGGTATTCTGGAAGATTTTGAGGCACAGGATATCTCAAAGTTGAGTCGTTTGTAATGTATCAGCCCAATATGTGTCGGGATAGTTGTAATGTAGCGGGATTCCTCATCTAACTCTAGTTGATGGTATCCTTGGTTTAGATCTAGTTTTGAGAACTTGATGGCTACATTTAAATCACTTATTATTTCCTCTATGGTGGGCATTATGTGTCGTTCTCTCTTGATTGCTACATTTGCACTTCTCATGTCCACACACAACTAAATTTGGTTTAGGTGGGAATACTGGAAGTGAGACCCATGGTGTTGCTCCAGTAACCTCTTCTATGATATCGTCCTCTTCAAGTTGTCTCAGCTTTGCCTTGACCTTCTCGCGTAGGTTTATAGGTATCCTCCTGTGGGGCTTGGCTACTGCTTGCACTGTTTCATCAATGGATAACTTCACTTTGAAACCTTTCAGGTTCCCTACCCCTTGAAGAGTGGGTCAAAATTCTAAATGAACAGTTGAAAAACCATCAAACTCGAAAGACAAAATGTTGAATTATTGTAAAAAAAGCACCCATATAAGGACACAAGAGCTTCTCAATGTACTGTTTCCAAGGCACTTTGTCGCTTCATCCTTGATAGGTATGGTGCACCATGGACCTGTAACAGGACATCCAAGTCCTTCCCCTTACACATTGCTGCGATTTTTTTCTTGGTAAAATGAGTCTTTATTAGAATTTACAAACCAGCGGTTGTTAGCCAACTTTGTGCTATTTACAAATGAAAATATAGACAAATATAGAAAGCTAGATAATTATGGCGCCGGATGATAGAAGCAGAAAACATTTGGCTGCTGATACCAGTGGCACACACGATGGCACAGTGATCCACCATGCAATATTTCAGATTCAAAACAAGGCAACTGACAAAGTTATAAAACTAAAAATCTACAGTTGATTAGACTGCTCCTTTGGATGAGCACATGTGTCATGTTGACAAAACAAAACCCAATTACACACGAGGTGCTTTCCACTGAAGAAAGAAATCCCAGAGAATATATCTGGTTTGAAACAATAAATGAGTGTGTTGTAGCGGTGGTTGGGGAGTGGGTGACGTCCCTTTCTGGACGTTCCGGGGTCCTGTTGCTCTCGGGGGTTCTCTGAAGAGATAAGACTCCGAGAGGTGATATCATGCGCTCCCCAACAGGTCCCTATATAAGGGCACACCGCTCGAGGTCGAGTCATTCTGATTCTCAGTTCAGTTCCATGCGAGGCTCCATATTCTAAGGCATATATACCACGGAGGGTCTTGGGCAGGCTCTGTGGCCCATTTCGAAATAAAATATTCTTAACGCTTGTGCAGCATTTTCCTCATCGGAGTCTTCATTACAGTATATTATTTACCAAGATGCAGAAATGAGTGTATATTATTTACCATGTAAATAAATATATATATCTTTATTTATACTTATGTGACGTTTGGGCGACAATTTGCCCAGCTTCCAACGGCTCCAGTTACTGGTCATATAGTCATTGCCTAGCTTAAATAGGCTTACAAGTGCAGGTGATAGAAAAGGAGCGAAACATAAAGATAATACACAAAAACATGGTCTAAATAATTCATTATTATATACCGGTGCACGAATGTCTCACTTTTACGCGATAGCAGAAAAGATTCCGTTCGGCCGCACTGTGGCGTAAAATATTTTTACGCCACACCGTACCACGTGACTTATTTCGGAGATCGAAATAGGTTAATAATGTAAGTACAAAAATGGCATTTAAATCGAATATCGGTATATAATAAAAAAAAAGACATAGTGAGTGTGGCCGAATTTCATCTGTTCCTCGATATTTTGGTCAGAAATATTCACCTCAGTCTTCGACTTCGGTGAATATTTCTGACCAAAATATCTCTGAACAGATTCCATTCGGCCACACTAACCATGTCTTTCTATATTACCATAGATACAAAAATATAAAGACAATATAAGTTCAACCAATATACGCGCTATTCTTGCATGGCAGTGCGAGCTACATTGTTGGTATATCATTTATGAAAAAAGGAAAGGTAGGCTACATCGCGCTGGAAGAAATTCAATCAACAAATATATAACAAGAGTATGGTTGTTAAACGTATAGTTGTTGTTGTTGTTGTTGTTGTTGTTGTAACTTTAGCTTCAAGTCCCCAGAGTTGATATTTCGTTCTACCTTAGGTAAGTTATTCCATATTTTGCTACTTGTTGATTCTACCGATCGCATATAATGGTTGGAATTCATGTGGTCTAATGTCTTTAGCACTGGCGCATCACAGGTATATGCATTGGATGTGTAGTCCAGGCGGAGTCTTCTTGGGATAGATACACTCTCTATAGTAATACTAAGATATATAACATTAGGGTTTTTATCCTCCATACCTCTGTTTGGAAGTTGAAATTTCATAAATGACATATCAATGCCATATGTCAATGTCACCGCTCCATGTACTGCTGGCCACAATGTTACTGAGTATCGGATGCCACGCCACGTCCAGGTATATCTCGTGTTTATTGCCAAGTTTTTGAAGCACTACTGCCCTCTGATAGTCCCATATGGTGAGGTGACTGTCAGCGCCTCCGGAAATTACGAAGCGGCCATCTGGACTATAGTCACAACCCACCGCGTAGCCAATCACCTGCAAAATACATTCACCTCCAGTTAACATTGATCGATCTATTCAATCGATCCCAAAGATGTCCGCAGGAACTGTTATCGTATCTGCATAATAAACGAAAATGTCAATTTGGTTTTCATCTGCTGCGATAGTTGGGTTGTGGAAATAATGGCGTCTAGAAAATAATTCAGGAGGTAATTTAATTATTTATGCTATCTAGCACGCCATAATACAGTTATCAGAGAGATAGGGTTCAGCCTTGGAAATATCAAATTAAACTATGACAACGAACGTCTATATTCTTCAGTGAAAAAGGTTTCATGGAGTTTATTCTTTGCAATCACGGGAGTCTTAACTTTCTTGGGTATGGGGGGATATGACAAAAAATGAAACTTAGTCATAGGTAATTCCCATAGCTAATTCCCAACTATGGCAGTACTCTAGTGGAACAGATAGCGAAAAAAAAACCACATCCATAATATACAAACAGAGATTATACTTACCTTATGACCTTCAAATCGCTTGCATCGGTTCATCTTGTAGGGCTTTATGGTCGAGAAAAGGCACATATAGTTCCCGGACGATTGCGCCATCATCTCTGCACGGTGCGGATGTATTCCAAGTCGAGGGCATACATACCGTTCCTAGTTTAAAAGAAATCACATTGTGACTTTACATAAGACTCTAATAATCGATATATAATTTTTCACAGCCTGAAAATCTCATTTATTTAAATATGATAACAAAAACTTTAAAGATTTCAAATAATATATCATCTTAGTTCACACTGCTCTTGACAATGCGTGTCATATGGAAATCACATTTCTTGACTTCCTGTATGGCCGGCTCGATCAAACCCCAAGCTCAGTGAGTCTCGTCGGGCAGCCCCTTATTACACACACTTCATAAGTATCACTCTATAATGTCCACATCTATATCAATCTATATTAGGTATAGTTGGATTTACCTGGTAGACCTGGTTTGAGAGGATCACTCCACTACTGAAGTCATACACCATGATGCTCCTGTCGGCAGAGTCTCTGCTCACCATGTCAGTAGTGATAACAAACTCTCGTCCATCCTGAATAAATGCTATATCCTGCACCTGTAGTACAAAAGTATCATAATCAATCACACTAAAAAAAATATAAACCCAGATTTGAAACTCTATTAGCATGAATGTCAATTGTATGGCTTTTCAAGATCATAGTTTCATATTATGGTAAGATAAGGTTCTATATCTTCGTAATGCTTCGCAAGTCTTGTTTTCTACCTGTCCGAAATTATGTTTATAGCCGAACGTCTTGATGCAGGTCTCTGGGCTCCGAACATCCCAACATAAAATTCTGTCCTTCGATCCGGCAAGAATGTAGTTAGGGTTAACAGGATGATATTTGATGCAAGTCAAAAAGTCCTGGTGCTCAAATTTTCCAATTTCAACCCCTGAAATATATAAACTTTGGGGGGTGAGAACATGGCACAGGAGGTTCGTGCTCGCTTTCAATTGATATAAAACCAGCTAGGGCTCAAGGAAAAGGGAAAAATATGTATTTTGATAAATGAATAGAATACAGTATGTTAGAACTCCTCATACAGAAATCTATTATATTTGGTACAATATAAGACTATATTCATAGCTAGAACCTTGTGAAAAAAGAGAGACACTAAGAGAACACTACCGAAGAAATAATCTACCATATCTGTTAAGGGATAATCGTTTGATTATTGATATCACAAAAAGCATAACACAAAGATAGTACAGATATATACATATCAAATGATTACTGTATTGAAACAGGGATGTCAATTGGGGTAATAAAAGAATAATGGAAATAGCTTTCATGTGAAATTAACTGCCTCTGAGAGAATGAGAAAACATGAAATACACATAATTATTAGCTGTGGATTTAGTATGGCGTGTGTGGGGGAGGTTTGAACGACTATTTATTAAGGTGAATGAGGCTTAATTCATATTATCTGTATTTTAGGCCCATAAGACAGCGACATCTACCAATGATTCTCACCAATGTGATCGACGATAATAACTGGGAGCAATAATGTTGCTGTAATAAGCGACTATTCCACCAAACAGGCGTTCTGCATGTGTTTTATTATCCTCCAGCTGACGTTGCCTGCCAGAGTTGGCCGCACCTAAACCTATAAATTCTCCAAGCTGTTCCACCAAATCCACTCCCTGACGACCAACAGGCGCACACAAAGTGCTCGGCGGGTGCCCAGCGAGCGGTTCCACCAAGTGCTGTATTCAGACTGGCCCCAGCGGGGCGATGAGCCTGCAGGGGGTTTGCTGCTGCCATCTGGTGGCCGTTGGCGGCACTAATGCCCAAACAGAGTTCCCCGTTCATCCGATAGGTAGCACGCTGAACATGCCTCCATACACTAGGATGCTCAGGCTGTGCAAAACACAGTAGTCGAGCAGAGCAGTGTGCCGCCATGTTGGGATTTGTATGGGAACACTCAGAGCATGTCAAGTATTCGCAAATACTGCAGTTAACCAAACAATGAAGTTAAATAAACATAAGGCTTGATGTTATGAATGTGTATGGCATGCTCTGGCACTAGGATTCCACCCAGAGTGCCCAAACTGTCTGAATTTATGATCTCTGTTTATGGTTGGCACATCGTGGGTATTGCTTGCTCCATGTTGACAGTGTGTGTCACGTTATATGCTCTTGGCACCCTGGCTTTCTCAATTTTCCATTGAATTCTTCTTTAAACCAAAAAATGTAGGTAAGTAAAGATAAGGCTTGATGTTAAGAATGTGTATGACATGCTCTGGCACTAGGATTTTGCCCAGAGTATATAAACTGTCAAAATTGTCAGTCTCTGCTCGTGTCAGCCCATCACGGGTATCGCTCGCACCATGTTGACGGTGTGTGTTGTGGTATATTGCAGGTGAACGGTCAACGAGGTTCCTAGGAAAGATGACAGCTCCAGGAAATCAAATGAAAGAGTATTCTGCCAGTGGTGCTTTGCAGGAGGTATTTTACAAATTTGCGCTCATAATGCCTGGCCACCTTTCTCTGTGTATCTTGGTGGAACAGCTTTGAAATGGGCTATTGGCCCAGGCTGGCATATAGATCTGAAAACAGTTTTCTGGCATCTTAAATAGACCAGAACTTATCAAACTTTGCATTATCAGGACTCAAGCTCGACTACAGCTCCACTATTGGTGACTAGGAGCCGATCAGTCGGCTACCAAATCAATCTCCAGTGGATCGGCGCAATGGAGCACGGCCTTTTCGGAGCCGACCCTGGCGATCGGGTGGAGACTGAGGGGTGATCATGTGCTCAATCTCAGTAGTGGAACTGCAATGGAGCTACGGTCGCGATCATCGGCACCCAATTTCCACACCATTGGCATTGATTTTTTAATGGTTCTTGACCCATTCTTTCATTGGTCTCCCTGCCACCAGCGATTCAGAGGCCATTCCCTCGTTCTTGACCCTCCCAATACAGGAAAGAATGGCTTGCGATGACATTAGAAAAATTAGATACAGTTGGGACACTCGATCAGCAAACATTTCCAGCAACCAAAACAAAGAAACGACCAAATGGGTGGATTAAGGTAATAAAAGAGAAAATAAATTAATGTTGTTTGAGGAAAATTGCCGAGATCAACTGACCTGGCCACTAGCGACTGAACAGAAACTTCAATGTTGTGCACATTGTGGCCAACGTCCACCAGATGGCATTAGAGTCAGCACCTGGTCGTGGGTAGTTCAGCGATCGTGTTAATGGAGCACCCATGGAGCTGGTGCTGCAACCAAGTGCAGAACAAGTGCCGATCAGGGAGTGATTGACAAAAAACAGTAGAGCACTAATAGAGCAGCACCACTGATTAAGGTGGTGCTCCATTGTGCTGATTGTTGGTCTCAGAACAATCTTCACCCAATCTCCACCCGTTCTCTGATTATGGCGGTATTCCACCAAACAACCACTTTTTCAACGTCAACAGACGTTCCAGCCGACCTTTCAGCCGACATCTGTTGAAACGTCTGGGAAAATGGCCTCAAAATGCGTCGCTGCTCCACCGAAACCCCCAACAGACGTTCAATTGGACGTCATACGAGCGTCTGGTGGATTCAAAGTTCCAGTAGATCCTAGCCGACGCCCCTGCCGTGGCGCCGACTGGTGGACATTCCCCGCATTTTACGTAGTAATCGAGTTCTCCGATAGGCGGCGCGGCGATGCGGCGATACACTACGTTGCTCCGTACCCGCAAAACCACGTATCTAGCGGAGCAGTTTGTCGTTGTGTCGGGATTTGTACGGGAACGGTCAGAAAAGGTGAAATAACAGTGGAATTTGACGTTAAATCGAACAATGAAGGTAAATAAAGATAAGGATTGATGTTATGAATGTGTATGGCACGCTATGGTGCTAGAATTCTGCCGGAAGTGTCGGAATTTTCGATGTCCGTTCGCGACTTTGGGTATCGCCGGGTCGGCCGCACCATGTTGGCGGCATTCCCTCGCCGCAAGTCCCGGCAGCGCTCACGGGCGGGTGTCGTAGTCTTCGAATGTATCGGCCAGATGCCCAATTCCAGCCGATAAAAACCTATTCAATCAGTTTTTCGGCAGATGGGCAAATTCTGTCTCTTGGAGGTTTATTGGAGTATCGGTTGGGATATCGCCTGAAAATATCTGGTTGGTGGAAGCGCATTTCAACTGGCTCTCCTGCCAGACGCTCAGCAACCATGAAGCGACACTCCAACGACCCCCAATATCCTCAAACAGACGTCTTGAAATGTCTGGCAGGAGAGCCGACGTCGGCCAGATGACCATCACGCGGGATTGGGACCTGCTCCACCAGCCAGACGAAAAAATTCATCGCGTGGGATTTTCCAGCAACCCTAGCAACTGTTGTTTGAACGCTGAACGACGTTTTTGTCTGGTTGGTGGAATACCCCCTTAATTCTTGCCTCATGAGCAACCATGAAGAGAACATGGGGGCCGATTTCAGACCGCTAGGAGTTTTAGTGCCAACATTAGCTCCACTGCAACTCCACTATCAGCGAGCAGGTGCCAAATGATCACCAACCAATCTCCACAGGGTCGGCTGCAGAGGAGCACGCCCTTTATAGGACAGGAATGTCAGCATTCTTTGGGAAAATTCCCTGAAGTCATTTGTGACTCCCCTTTCCCCCCCCCCCCCCCACACATCTTCTGAAAAAAAAAATCAAATGAGCAAGTCTCGAGAGGTGCATATACAGTGCCTCCTGCACCCGCCGGGTAGGTCGGGTAGCATGCCTGTGGTTAGATTGACCTCATTATTGCACCCCTACTCAATCCCAGGGTGAACAATGATGTGTGTGTTGTGAACTTACACTCCTCCTACACATTCTAGGTTCTGATACGATTGGAGAGTCTCAGGGGGGTTCAGGGAGTCACTGATATCCTATTAATAGAGGAGCAAATGGCCTAAAAATGGGTAAAATTGACCGCCGAAAGTCTACTGGCTGAAACTTGCCATATTAGTCAATTATGACCTCAGGAATCTGAATCTGATACTCGTTTGTTCCAAAAAGTGTAGCATCATACTCGTTTCCATGGTAATGGAAGGAAAACAAAATTTAATACATACTGACACATAATACATACTTTTATAAGAAAAGGTGAATAAATGCATTTTTTCTGTCGGTAAAATTTATCATTCTTTGGCCAAAAGTGTACAGTATGGAAATATGCCCTTTTCTGTTTTCTTGGAAGAACTGTTGCCATGGTAACATTCCAATTTGTGGGAGAACCCCCATTTTTGGTTTTCGCATGGTTATTAAAGTTGGATGAAAAGAATAATTTTATGAATGACACATACAAATTGATAAATTTAGCAATAACACACAGCATTGATAGGTGCCACCATTTTTTGAAGCCATTCAATTGTTTCCATGGCAACCATAACAAGGTCTTTTCTATGACCAAAGCAGCCAGATAATGATACACTAACTGGACATTTGTATGGCAAATCTGCATGACATGGCAACTAGTAGAAGAGTATAGTCTCAAAAAGGCCATTAGAGAGTCTACTGCATGAAATGTGCCATGTTGGTCAATCCTTACATGGGGAATCTGATTCTGCCACTCTTTTGACCAAAAGAATGTAGCATCACTTTTGTTTCCATGACATTATTCTTTTTATCCAACTTTAACAACCATGCGAAAACCACAAGTTTCAGCCAGTAGACTTTCGGGGGTCAATTTTACCCATTTTTAGGACATTTGCTCCTCTACTATATGGGGGTTTACTAGGCAGTCAGTGTGCATTCAGGGAGACCCCATGACTCTGTAAGGCCCTTGGGCCCACAGGGGACCACCAGTCAGGCACTGCTAGGTGGCTGTAACCGGCACCGTGTGTGCACCTCCCGCTGCCGGCCGCTAGCGGCCGCCTATACACCACAGTTCACTGCAAATTTTGGATATATGCAGAGGTGAAGATAATCACTGAAATCCTGAAATTCCCTGAGAACTGGCATCCCTGATAGGATGACAAACTCAGTCAGAGACTGGGTGGCGACTGGGTGGAGAAGAAGGATGGGCACAGTGGAGCACCACCTTTATCCTACCCCTAATAAAAAACGCCATAGGCTTAACATGGGATTTGTTTATGTCACTGGTGTGACATAAAGTGTTGTTTATGTCACTCCTTTCTAATGCTGAAAAAATGTGAAAGCGGGGTGGGATAAAATCTAGACGCCACTACGTTTGAGTTTTTGTTGGCTCTGTAGTGTCACTTGTCTTCGACTCGTGAAATTATGGAGCCAACAAAATGTGTGACATAAATAAACTCTGGCTCCAACTCGTGGCGTCTCTTGATATTATCGGCTTTAAGGTGGGGCAGAGACAGTCATTACCAGTAATGCCCCACCCGATTAGAATTCGTCGAGTCAGCTTGGAAGTAGGTGGCGCTTCGAACCCCCTCCGCGGCCATCTTGGCAAGGAACTTATCCAGTGCTAAGCCTATGGAGATTTCAAACGTTTATTTCTGATACTATTTGATATGTGAGGATGTATTTAGTAACACACAAGTCAATCTTTTGACAAAACCAAACCACCCTGGCAGTTTCAGATCAAATGATTATGTGATGGCCTTAGTTTAGCCTCCGAATGCGATGTCAACAAATCGTCGAAACACCGATTTTCTTCGAGTTGGAATGTTTGAATCATGCCTGGGTGGTGTAAATAGTTAAATTTTAACTATTACATGTAACGATTGTACATGAAGAAGTCAATTAGTTTAGTTTTTCACTATTTTATAGTCTGACAGCTCTTTGTGGTCACCAGCAATATGGCGGACTGTGTCTATTGTCAGGGAAATTTGCATAAACTGGAGGGGATTTTAAACCGAAAGTCACCAGATGACTCGGAGAATTAGGTCTGTGAAGTATGTAAGGCAACATAAAGACTTTAAGTTCACCGATTCTGGCGGACCCGATGGATTCATCAGGCAAGGGTGTGATTGGGAACAATCAGCGTGTCGCTGTCTTATAAATAGGCTTAATTTACACGTTTTTATCAACTGGAAGTAAAGAAAAAAAGGTTTCCTTGTGGAAATTGAGATCTCTGTTGAAAATTTTAAACGACTGATCTATAATCACTAAGATAAAAGAAAAGGCCACCAACCTTTCACGACGTCACTTAACCTGGCTGTTCTGTCATACCCACAGCTGAGAACTTCTTTCCCCGAGGGGGACCATGTTACATCTTTCACAGCTTTTGAGTGGTTGCTAAACGTTTGAATACAGTGCGACACAGAAGAAAAAATATTCCAAATTTTTACAGTGTTATCCATAGAAGCCGATGCAAGCAAATGGCTATACTCTGGCCTTTCCCATTTAACTCTATTAACTGCTCCACTGTGTCCCCTCATACTTATGTAGCTACGGGTAGGTAATTTACATTGTTCCTGCTGACTCAAAGCAGGAGCTATTTTTCGATGTATGAAAAAGCAATTTTTTGAGAGTGTATTGGATTCCACTTGATGGAAATTCGCGTCGTTTCTTATGTTATCAACTTTCAGTCTTTTTATTTCAGGGGCATGAGGATCAGGTTCGAAAAATCCTCTGTTGGGGGCTTTATTGTCTAAGTTATTTCTGGAATTGTCAATACCCCATACTTTTCCGGGATTTTCCCAGTCATCAGAATTATCTGTTCCAGTCCAAAACGAAGATGTTGGAAGCTCCATCAATTTATCTTGAGCATTCTGCTTATGGCTCTGCTTCGTCAAGACTGATTCCAATTTTCCATCTGGTTCATCACTAGGACTTCTGCTGTTGCAAGCAGTATTGGAGTTTTTTTGCTTGAAGCATATTATTGGTTTCGACCAAACATTTTGCCCTTTAGCAAAATACTTTTCATCATCGCCACTGTCTTCGCTAGTACTCACAACATCCAGTCCAAAATAATTTGAGTGCTCTGCGTCGCCTGACACAAAATTTTGTGCACTAGCACTCATGTCTTTCTTGTGAGCAGTCAAAGAAACACTATAAAGGGTATCCGACTCAATGGGAGGGTTTCCGACCCCAGTTGCACTTGAGATGTCATACCTTGAATTGCAAGGTTCGTTCTGTGGTTTGTTTACCTCGACCTCGGAAAAGTCCACGGTGATGTCTGCAACAGGTACCTCTAATGGCAATGCCTGTGGACTACTAATGGTTTTCTTAGCTTCCTCTAGATCATCCTCATCATCTGATTCCGAGCCTGAATAACCTACTAATGATTCCATTTGTGAACACTTTGGGTAAACGCACTAATTAATACTGAGGACTCCTTTCCTTCTGAACGACAGAAACACGTGAGTTCCTGTCATTACAAAAGATGGCGCTACAGATCGTAGTAGTCTCCAAGCAGATTCTGTACATTCGAATAGAGCCACAGACTTAAAACCTATGCTAGAAGAGTATTCCAGAGCCAACCAATCGATAGCGTTGTTATAGTCGTGGACGGCGCTCTCCGTTTCATTCTAACAGGCAATTTCATTGGTGCATTTTCCAGTATGGCTGACTTGCACTGGTGACGAGTTATCAACACGATATTTAAGAGAGATAATCGTCGTTTTAGGTAAGTCCTAGCTCCTACTTGTGCACCAAAATATTTATTTTCATCAACACAAGTTTCCAGATATACACAAATAGCTATAAGGTTACTTTATGACAGGAAGAAATGGTATCAGAATGGTAGATATCATAGGCTTAGGTCAGGGGCTTAGGTATATTGCTAGTAACAGTAATACGGGGAGGTAGTGGCAGGCAGAATGCGTGTCTGTAGACTTGTCTAATTAGAGTCCCTCGTTGTTTTTAACCTTGCCACGTTGGACTTATCGGACAACCAGAGGAGAGTTTAGATAAATTTGTATTGGCATACATACAGGACCATATGCCTAGTCAAGGGAGAACATCTCACAATACTGCCACAGTAAAAGAACATGCTTCTGTTTTTTTAAAGCAAATGCCAGAAAAGGGCGTGTCAATTTTAGTTACCTTTATTATTTGCCTTATATTTGTTTCCCAATTTTTTTACTGGAGAATTCGACCCGATACACAAACCACATGTGATTGACTTGAGATCTCGTCCTGCGAAGTCGTCCCGTAAATATGTTTACTGGAGAACTCGACCCATTTTGAAAAGTCGACCTGGTTTAGATACCGGGTACTAGATGATATATATCTGATAGATAAGACAGGTTCATGTAAAAGGAAAGGTCTGACTATTTAACTTTTAGACAAATGAACCAGCAGATTTAGAAAAAATGTCCAGTTAGGTTTAGGGGTAAGGGCTTGTGTTAGGGTTAGGTTAGAGATTGGGTTAGGTGAAAGGTTTTCTTTTTGTTTTCTTCCCCTGAGAAGACCAAATTGACATACTTACTACTAAGTAAAGCATCTATCCACAGCTATATCGATAGGATACTTGAGTTTGTAAGATTTAAAACAGGTCAAGTTTGTTATGGGTCAAGTTTCTCTAAAGCGAGTGTTCCACTAAATAGGCCTTTAACAGGCAGGTAGGCCGATGTGCTACAATATTTGGTTACCCTACGAAATTCCGTAGTTATCGCCCACCCAATACGCGCATGCCTCTGGCATGTTCTTCCGTTCAGCTAGCACGGATTATTGGACATTCTCTAACCTCATCACATCATAACGTAACTGAAAATAATTTGATTAAATAATGTGTTGAAATGTAAAGATATTTATGGCATTTTGCTAAGTGCGTATGAACCAACTAGGGCATCGAACTGCGATAGATTATAACTCTCCGTTCATTACTTGCACACAAGCGTGGCGCTGCGATCGAGCGTAAGAACGGGTTGCGCTGGTTCTTTTTGACAAGGCTCTGCTACCGAAAACCAGCACCATGCTCGCATTCGAAAACGAGCGTGATACCTCACCTGGGTGCGGCAGCATGGCTTCAGAACCATTCTCCGATCCGGCTTGACACTTCCGTTTCAAAATACCCTCCAAATTATGCAAATTCACCTGACAACGGATCGATCCGCCATCTTGGCTGGTGAATACAAAGCGCTGTCAGAGTCTTAAATGGTGAAAAAACAATATCAATCGACCTTCTCATGTGCACTCTGTACATGTAATAATTGAAATGGTATTATTTACATTATTTTGACATAATTTGAAGGTGCCAACTCGAAGAAAACCGGGTGTTTCGACGATTTGTTGACATCGCGTTTATAGCCTTAACTGGGGCTACCAGATAATCATTTAACCTGAAATTACCAGGGAAGTCTGATTTTGTCTGGGGAATTGCTTCAGAATTACTTACAACATCCTCACACTTTAAAAAGTATCATAAATGGACGTCCAAACGGCTCATAGGCTGCGGAGGTGTGTCTCCAAAATGGCCGCCAAGGCGGTTCATAGCGCCACCTACTTCCAAGCCGGATCGGAGAATAAGCACAGAGTTAACTAAAATGTAATTTGTTGTTGTGTCGTGAATTACAGGCCAATCTTTATAAATAAACATTATTAAAAAGCCCAAACTTGGGCCTATCTGTTGATATAATATCACATACTTGCGTTATCGCTAAGATTTCCAGTCATGGATTGAACATCCAAATTATTTTGATGAAAAAACAAAAGATGCTACCTTACAGTGATTTAATGACTTCAACACTGCGCATGTTTGCGCATGTCCACCAGATACTAGTGGGCGATAAATAAAAAAAATTCGCAGGGCAACCAAATATTGCGGCACACTGGGCAACCAACCGTCTGAAAATGTGCACATTGTTTGAGCTCTTCCACCAACCCCCCCTCATTCTAGCCAGCCGCCAACCACACTGTGACCTGCGGGCACCCAGCGAATGCTTCCACTGAGACAGGCAGTCGACCTGCGCTGGTAGGACAATGGTTCCGCCTTGATATCTGGTGGACATTGGTGGCATTATCATGCTTCGCAAATTCCCTGTTCATTTGATAAGGGACACGTTGATCGTGATTTGGCAAGAGTAGGCCATTTCGGCCATGTTGGGATTTTTTTATTGCACTGTAAGGGGGTACATACAATGGTCTCTGCTTTATCTGTATGTCAAACGTATAATGAAGGTAGGTAAAGATGAGCGTTGATGTTATGAATGTGTATAGCACATTCTGGTGCTAAACTGCTATCCAAACGACTGAACTTTTGGCCTCCGCTCACAGGTATGCAACTCGCGGTTATCACCCGCTCACATTGACAGCGTCCATCGGGGGTGGAGGCGAGTAGCCATCAATACAGGTGTTGCCATTCAGCGCCGCCTAACGGTCCACTGTCTAGTTACGCGGCCGCTCGGACAAACACGGCCGAGTCCGGCCATATATGTATAGAGATATACAACAATCACACCTAGAGTGTGAACAGTGGGTGTGATTGCAGGAGTGCTGTTTTTTGACAGATTAAATTGCTGGAACAAACTAGGGTATTGTATCAACGAGTCTGAGCTGCCTAAACTTTATAGTTGATAATTATCTTAGTTTCAACTTGGAGAAAGATAAGCATATTATAGCTAGGCTTGCCAATGTATTATTGTGTATACAATTTGGGTATACCTGTGTTATCTAAGCTATATCTAAAGTATCATTGAGTTGATACGCATGTATGACATACCAACTTTGAGCTGGAATACCATAGAATACAGTGCAAACACTTTTATTTTTATGCTAATGTACACAGGTATAATGAATGTATTACTTTCATACATTCAGTGATTCAATGCTAAAGAATACGTTGCCAGGTGAATGTTTGGCTGCAGGCATGGCGTAACCAGGCAGATAAGGCGCGATACCAGCCAGTGGAAAAAGGCCAATTGGTGAGCCACACTTGCATTAAAAAAAAATGGCCAGCCACATATTCCAGCCAGCAAAAACAACTCAATCATTTTTTTGCAGGTGGCACTGTATAATTTGGTGTGGACATGCATTCATAAATTTTACGCCGGCTTGCCGACCATCTCAGTAAAGCTGCAAATATTAGTGACTTAGTGGTTATAGGACATTTTAATATTAATATCAAGAACCTAATAATAGAAACACGACAAAACTTATTTCCGGAATGGAACATATGTGAATGTGTCAACACATCAGAGACTTTACAAGATACCTTGAAAATAGCACCACTATAGATCTTCTGTTTACAAACATAAATGATATTTATAAAACGGGTGTCTTACAAACCGCCTTTAGTGACCATCATTTGATTTACATGATCAAGAATTCCCGTAGACAGAAAGCCCCCAAAAAGAGAGTTACCAGCCGATCTTATAGAAATCATACTAGTGATAAAATGAGATATTATTTTATTAATTATGATAGAGAATTGTACTATAATACTGAAGACTTAGAGAAGAAATGGGATATGACAAAGGAAGCCATCATATCATATTTAGATATTTTCTGTAAATATAGAGAGTTTACTGTTAGAGAAACTAAACTACTTATTATTATATACCTGTGCCAGTATGTTACACAAATACCAACCTCTGCTAGGGTATTGGTATTAAATATATACCGGCACAGTATGTGGTATAAAATGATGTACCACCCTACTTTGAATACAAATTCTGATTGGCTGAAAAAAATTGCATTGACCTACTTATGAAATGCTGGCAGTGACTTGCAGCACTCCACTAATTTATGTGTGCAAAGGATCACAGGAGTTGAAGGGAAAAAAAGAGTAAAAAATGTGCTTAGAGCATATTCTGTGCTTGACTTTCACTAAGATGTCAACAGATATACCAGCACACTTTGAATCCAGCTTGGACAGCAGATTTCCTTCTGTAATTCATCAAATACTTATACTTGAAGGTATATAATAAAATAAAAATGTGTGATAAGAATAAACTTCTAATGAAAGCAAAAAAAGTCAAACAAAGGAACAGATGAAGAGAAAAGCTAAAACGCCCAAAAATGAGGTGAACTAAATTTTCAAACTCTCCAGGCAAACCCATACTCAAGATCTCTTAGAAACAAATGAAAGCGATAGAAGTTTTGGCCGGCAGTAAACAGATTATTACCGGGAACAACTAAAGATAGTGAAGATAACGTGATTAAATTAAGAGAAGCCAACTCGGATATTATTGATAGTATCAATAATATCCCAGTTGGTTTCTTTTAATTTAATCAAGTTATGTTATCTTAGTTTACAGTATATTGAATATTATACTGATATTGGAAACCATCTAGCAAAGTATGTGCAATTTCCATGGAGAAACTATGAAGAGTTCCCAAATAACAGAATGGATAGCATCAGTTCCACTTCTATTGAAATCATCAATTAGCAAAAGATCTGAATAGTAGTAAGCAATTGATGATCACAGGCATTTCCTCAGCCATGTTTAAGGATTGGCCACTGGTAATTCCTGAAGTGTACATACATCTATACAATAACATCCTTACGACCTTAACTATAACCCGTGAATGGAAAGAATCGGTCGTTATACCACTTCAAAAAGGAGCAGACCCTATCAGGTCAAAAATCTGAGACCAATTTCTTTGCTACCAATTGCAAATGAATAAATGGAACGTATATTCCTATATATACCTATGAGCGAACAACCTATGATTACCTAACGCTGCTTGGGGGGGGGGGGGGGGGGGGGTAACTTTTGTTCACTGCCCAGGTTGACGTTTACTGCCCAGGTTGACGTTCAGAGACGTTCGGTTTTTATCTATATTTAATAGCCGACAATTGAAGGTATATAGGAATAGGGAAACCACGTACTTTAATGGACGGACTGTTCTCATCGTGGCGACAGGCTTAACATATGTTAGGTTTTGGAAAGGGTTAGATTTGAGATCGAGTTAGGGATTGATTAGGGTTAGATTCGGTAAAAATAGGGACTTAAGAATTTTGAACAAACTGACAAAGGTGCCTCCCTTGTAAAGACCAAGGGTAGGATTTCCTTCTCATAAAATGTAAATAAAGTGTGATTATCTGCGTTTGAGAAATGGGAGCATACATTCCAAGGCTGCCACCATGCTGTCATGTGAAAACGAAGCGTACTGCGTATGAAGCGTAGTATACAAAGCGTGCTGGCCTCAAAGCGTGGTGTGTTATATTCACACATACAGGAATAAACACACAACCAGATCTTTCACGATTTAGCATGGTCCAGCAAGATACGGTCAGTTACTGTGAGACACAGCCTGCCCATGCAAGGCAAAACGTGGTGAAACCAGAATTTTAGCATTATGAATTCTACCATGTAAAATGCAGATATCGATGTGATTTATCGCTCCCCGCAACTGGCCAGAAGCATGTCATTGCCCCCCCCCCCCCCCCAGTCACACTAGATGGTCTGTGTGGTAAAAACAGGGCGATTTGCACTGAAATCCCCTGCCGCTTCTTGATGAAGATCAAGGTTTAGTTGAATGCCCTTGTAAAACATATTTATTAGTTCTTTTACTTCTTGGAAAAGAAGGGGGATTAAATCCGCGACTAAATGTTTTCAGCATGACTCCTCAATGAGTTGGATGCACGCTTCTATGTGCAGTGAATACAGTTTATTGCACTTTTCCAATGGGCAATGTTTTATATTGCAACACCTACACACAACTCGTAAAGTTTGGTACTGTACTTTGTACTGTATGCCAATTTGTCTCTAGCAGTAGCATAAATGACCCTGTCCACATTGCCAGTGTCAACAGCCATAAAACTTGGCATACTAAGGCCACTAAATAAACCAACTTGTTTCTCATCACAGCGCGCATCAGAAAAAACGATTTTAGAAGATTTTTTTTTTTTTTTTTTAATAGGTGAACCTTGATAGAAATTATGAAAGGTATCTGTATTTAGTATCAAATTAAAGCTCCTAATGTCAAGGATGCATTAAATGTATAGCCAATAAAAATCTGGAAACCCTTTGTAAGCAGACACCCCGCGTAAGCGGAGGGTGGCCGCTTATGTGGGGTTTTACTGTATGTCTGAAGCCCATTTTATGGCACTTCAAATGCCATCTTTAATATAGCAAAAAAAAAAAGGGAGAAAAAAAGCGCCCTTGTCATATTTTTCATGGCTTGGTGATGAGAAACAAGTTTTTTTTTTGAGTGGCCTAATTGCTTGTATATGTATGTAATTATGTGTTATATTTGAACCACTTGTTGAAGACAGTTCAATAACGTTGGGATGAGTTCGTTGGTTTTGTATGTCCATCAAACATATTCCATTGTTTGGAAAGTGTTGTATTGATATGAAAGAAGGGCGAGGATGATGGTTTAGCCAACTTTTTCCATCTTTTTGACAATAACCATTCCGACATTATGGTTACATGGGCTCACTAATGAATATGCATCTCTCGTATGTATTGGCAGGCGGCTGTGCCTGTAACAGCTGTTATTTCTATCTTTACCCACAACACTTATCCCTACCCAATCGTTACACCCTGTACCATAGCACACTAGGATAACAACCACAGAACCCTAGGATGTCTTACCTCAGAATATAAACCATTCTTTCGACAAAGGCAGAGCAGTAGTCATCCAAAACACCACAGACTACATCAAAGAAGGTAGGAAACAGCTTAATGATACCAAATTCTACAAACAGGTAGTCGAACATGATCTGACTGAATTTCACATACTTCAGGTAGTCATTCTTAGACATATTACACCAAAAGGGTGAAATTACTTATCGGGTGAGAAAATTAGTGACAACAGAAGAGAGCAAAACCCCACAATTCTATCTTCTCATGAAAATACATAAACCACAACGCCCACCACCTGGGCGTCCCATAGTCTCAGCCAACGGCTATGCAACAGAAAAAAATATCAGCATTCCTAAGACTTCTAGTACTTAAAACTAAATCTTACCTGAGAGATACCAACCATTTCGTGGCACGACTTCCAGAAATGGATGACATCAACTTGCAGGGTACCTACCTGTGCAGTCTAGATGTGAGTGCATTCTACAGTAACATCCCAAACGAAGAGGGGCATAGAGCTGCACCAGGTAGATGGTTACAGAAATTTCTTCCCACCCATCTATGAAAGGAGTTAGAACCTTCTAACACCTCCCTCCTGACTTTGTTAAAACTAGTTTTAGAATACAACAATTTTGATTTTAAAGGTAACCATTTCTTACAAAAGTGGGAGGCATCACGATGGACACTAAAGTAGTCCCAACCTGTACAGACCTCTTCATGGCAGATTTTGAAGAACGTTTTGCTTACACTTACCCGATTCAACCCCTTATCTGGGTAAGATTTACCGACGACATATTCCTCATCTGAGATAAAAGCAGAGACCAACTCAGTACTTTTATTGAACTCCTCAATAATGTGCATACCGCCATTTGATTTACTAGTGAGACCTCCAATGTGAAGATCCCTTTCCTAGATACTCTGGTGAAGATAAAAGATGGGAAAATCATTACCGACCTATACTCTAAACCGATGGATGGGAACAATTTCTTGCACTTTCAATCTGCGCATCCAAGACACTGCAGAGAGGGTATCCCACTGGGACAATTCCTCCATATTAGAAGAATCTGCACAAGCAAGCAAGACTTCTTGAGAAACAGCCTCCTGAAGGGAAACGGCCATTTGGTGGCTGAGGCTATCCTCTCAGCACTACACTCCCCATGCCCTGATCCGAAAATGTCTCCCACTCAGGACAATCAGGGCCCGGATAAGGCACCGAAGCCCATACTGGTGATCACCTGTCATCCCACCTTTAACAACACCAGGAAGGTAATAGATTCCAACTGGCATCTCCTGGCACAGTCCAGTAAGACCATAAACTTTAAAAATAGAGCTAGAGCTCCAACATTGTCTACTGTATTACCTTAAAACATGCCACATTCAATATGTGGGCCAGACAAAGCGACGACTTATGAACCGCTTTCAAGGCAATTTCTACCAGATCCAGTAGAGGAAGGTAGACCCAGATACAGGAAATCACTTCAACCAAGATGATCACCATGGGTTGGATGATGTGGAAATTACAATAGTGGATTTCATACATGCCCCAGCCAACTCCAACACTGCACAACAGTTGCGTCACCGGATTGAAAATACCTACATCCTACAGCTCTACATCCATACATCCCTACATGCTACACCTCTACATCCGTACAACCCTACATCCATATATTTCTACATCCCTACATCCTACCATATATCCCTCTTTTTACCAAGTCTCATATTACCGGGATGTAGGGATATGGGGATATAGGGATGTAGGGATGTATGATTTAGTGATGTAGGATTTAGGGATGTATGATGTAGTGATGTAGGATTTAGGGATGTGTGGATGTAGTGATGTAGGATGTTGGGATGTTGGGATGTAGGATGTAGTGATGTAGGATGTAGTGATGTAACGCATCCCTACCTGTATATATAGTCAGATATCTGTCCGTAATGTATCCGTTCGCCGTCCGTAACCCAAAAGTAACACAAACGTTTACCCAAAGATACATCTGCATTTCCGTAAAACATCTGCATCGATTCCGTTGGCGCAAAAAGCAATAGATGAGTTGCGGATGTATAACAGATGAGGAACGTATACGAACGGAAGAAAACGGAAAAAATGGAAGAGTTACGGACGTGCATCCGTAACTCGTCCGTTTCAACATGTTGAAAACTTTTTTCGCGCACGACCGGACGTCCACAGACGTCTACAGAAGTCTTGCGAAGATTTTGCGGTTGAATAACGGACGTCTACAGATGGGCTTTTTTGGCTTCCGTTATTTTTCCGTAAGCTTCCGTAACCCCGGTGTGACTGGGCCATAACGGTTGACCATGGTGCAAGGATAATCTCTGTGGCCTATGTTAAGACTATGCCTATCTTGTTTGAATGAAATTATATGAAATATAATAAGAAAAAAGACGTTGGTATCAATGAGCAGTGTCTGAGTTGCAGAATCTCACAGGTGCCATAGGAAGAGCAATAGCCAGGCGTTTTTCTTTCCATATCGCCGGGGGGGGGGGGGGGTTGTTATGTCTGATTACCACTACTATTTTCGACATGAGAAGATACATACACGTATAATAGGAATGCCTGCGCAACACCTAGCTAAATCATGTAAGCTAAAAGCTAAAACAGAAGTGGCTGAATCCCTACCAAACCAAGGCTGGTAGTGGCAGCTAGGGGACATATTCTTACCTCTCCCATACCCATATGTGTGGGCTTACATCCTGGCTAGTGAATACCCCTGGTAGCTAGCAGGTTGCAGATGCCAACCACTTCTGAACTCTTCAGATCTTTCTGGATGGCACCAGTTTGGGTACGCTGGCTACCTGAGCAAACGCTTGCTAGGATTTTATATTTCTGACTTTTTGCCAGTCTCAACTGTCATCCCTGCTAAAAGCTATTGTTATATTGATGGAACCTGCTTATAGATATGATAGCTATTTATATTTAGAGAAGAGAAGTGATGATAGGAAACTGTCAAAGCATCAGTTATGGCCGAAGCGTTATGCCAATATTTACTATTGTTGTCGACTTATTACCTGAGATCAGTGTAAAAAACTTTCTGTAGGGTGATCATCAACCACCTTTCCCTAATGGGGGTGTGGTGGGTTTCGTTTTAGTTATTAGTCCGCTCTGAAAAAAGCCGTGTGCCTCATATCCAAAAGTAAACATTACAGGAGTTCCCTGCCCTTTTGGACATTCAGCAATCTATGTCTGCTTTCATTAAGGCATATTTGATAGATTTCCGACATAATATCAACAGGCTATCAGTGGATATGACTAGAGCAGTCCATATTTATGCACTACAGCTCTTAACAAAGGAGAATTTTTAAATGGCAAACAACAGTCTTTTTGGGGGGGGAACTTGAAATCTGTTCTCACTAACACAGTAAATGAACCATCAATTACTGCGTAGGTGTGCAGTAATTTATTCATACTGTATAAATAACAGCAGGTAGTAAATACACCACTTATGCCAGTAGGCATATAATGATGTATGGAGATATGGTTAGTGTGACTGAATTGAACTGTTCTGAGATGATTTGTCAAGTCAGTCCATTGCCAGGTTACAGACTAACTCTTAGTAGAGCGTGTCGACCCGGTTCTGGAAGAAATAGCTTAATTCCCCCCGGGATAGAATACCACAACCGGTATACTTAAAAGTTTAAAAAAATGTATTCAGTATATACTTGACTCCTGACGATGTATGAAAACATATTAGACTAGGAAGCGTTTATAGAACTGACACTAGCTACGTTTGTAACTTCCAAACATATTTAACAGACGGATACAATAATCACCTCTACCTTGGGTTGAACAATGGCGGAAAGGAATCTGTAACGAAGGTGACCTAGCTGCTCCACCTTGCACCATGTTGATACTGTGCCAGGCCTTTTTTATAGCCCCATGTTATTCTCGATCTGCCACCTGTATTTAACGAAGCAATGGCAGATAGGAGGAGGTGAAGGTGATGGTCCAGAGACATGGAAATCTAAGCTTTTTCGGTTCATGTGTCTGATATGTTAAGAATATGCCCTTCGTTATAAACCATTATCCCTTCCTCTTCCCGTTCATTTGGTGCTCCTGGGACTGAAGCACAACTGTATCGTACAGTGGAATATAACTAATATTGGCAAGTTCTAGACCATACAAAAAACAAACTTTTTTTAATAGCGGGGTATGGACATGTCTAGTTTTTGCATTAGGGGCTGATTTTCAGATATCTTATCCTAACATACACATGCTTTTTTCAGTCAATGTTAATCTGGATAGTTTTTTTCCCCAGCTATATCTATCATATCAGATCGACAAGATCATATTAAATCAAATTATAATATGAAAAATATGTAGTAAACACGAGCATTGCAGTAGTCGGCCTAGCTTCCTTTAGATTTTTCGGTTTTTGATATATACATTGTATCTGTCTTTTGCCGTCATTGGTACCTCACAAAGCGTATTTCTTTATATTTCGGTGCAGGGTATTCTGGACATCATATTCAGCCAAGATGAGGTACTTCAGGCGTCTAATTGTAAAATATTTCGGTGGTAAGTACAAACTTTTTTGTTTTGTTGTTCACATTTCGTTTATTCATATCATATGAGACAGCAGTCCTTTATAATTCAATGATTTAAGACTGCGAAGCAATTAAAGCTTTGATAAAGCTCCTTATTGCCATTAAGACGTAGTGTTTGTTGAGCTAAAACAATATTACATCAGTCGAAACATTACACTCGGTCTTGAAGAAATTAAACATTAATCTTACATCTTTTTCCAACATGGACCCAGACATCGGACAAGCGAGTAAATATCCCCCACCAATATGTTTCACAATTTTGCCACCGGTATCTCCTTTTTCATTGCTTAAACCTTTCATTTTTGGATTATGATTTCTTGATCGACAAAATATGAGTTTTGAGATATAGAGAAAGAAATTTTAAACACTGTTATGCCTGTTTGAAAGCTTGTACTTGATTAAAAGATACGACCAACGGAAACGTTTGCATGCGACTTGGTTTGCAGAATCTTCACTTTAGCAATTATAGGAACATGTGCTACTTTGCATAGTTTTACGTAGTACCTCACGTGCCTTTATGTAATCACTCTTGACCAAATGTCACTCTTTGCTCTGTAACAAATTGTGCATCACCAAACCAAAGACTAGCTCGATTGCCAGTGGCGATCTTTGAACAGGTGCACTGGAGTGGTGATTGTCAATAGTGAAAGGCACTGAACATGCGTTTAAAAGCGCATATGAGTATTATCCTTGTGCTGCATAAACGGTGCATAGACCTGTTCAGCTGAACTAAAAAACCACTACCAGTCAACAGAACACTCAAGGAAAATCAAATAATCAATTTTAAGAGGACGTGGCTATAGAATTTCTCCTGCAGTCGATACGGAAACGAATTGAATACTGATTATGAAATACTTTACTTTCCGATGTTAGTCTTCTTCAAAATAATATTTTGAATTCTCAAATGAATGTCCATATTTGCAAATTTTCGTTTTGATTTTCAGGGATGCGGAACTTTTTGATATGGTCCGCAGCAGTGGTTGTTACAATATACTTCATAGACACGTACATTCTTACCCGTGACCGCCTAGAGTCACTCGTACTAGGTAAGTGTGTTATATTCTAATAAGGTTGCATTCTTATTACTCAAGATATTGTTTCAAATGTGACCACCGTTAGAGACATTGTAAGATGAATCTTATATTTGGTGCCTTTTCTTCATAAGATAATACTGATTTATTCCATAACTATGTATGTTGACGGTATTACCCTATTTTGAGATTCTAATGTAGATGCACATGGTAAACAGGGCGTGAAAGGTAAAAAGGAAATGATTATTGATAGTCATCTAATAGCCATGACCTACAGTATTATACCTTACACGCGGTGTTCTCTTATACGGGGTGTCCCTGAAACGGGGTTCTACTATAGTGATAAGTATTGTTCTGCTTTCCAAATCATGTCGGCCCCCATAGCTTCGAGTCGGTAGATTCGAATTTCCCCATATCCACTTATACGAAAACAGCACAAGGCTTTGAAACAGCATGAACAGAGTAACCGGCGCGAGTGTACCACATAGGGGTAGGTAGGGGAAATTAGCACGCTGTGAAGTAAGTTGGTTGTGTAGAAAATATATATGTTCATGGTAAACGGGTGTGAAAGCATAACACTTTACTCACTGATTAGAGCATAATGTCACAATATTACCACGCTTCTTCAGTAAGGACGTGGCAGGGCACCCTCCACTATACACATATTCCACGGCAGGCAGCATTAAAGACTTTCGTTTTGCCAGGTATTTAAAGTCGAATATGACTGTCACTATGACATTCGATAAAAATTATTATACGGAAACTGGCTTACTGTCTTCGTATGTCAAAAATATGCAGTGAAATTATTGATCAGATACATCGGATAGCTAAAAATGACAACATTTTTCCTAGCCTCGTGATCACATACCCTGTATGTCACAGTATGACATACAGGTATAAATACGGCATGGGCAGGAGCAGGCAGTATACGTAGTCGATATCGCCATAATCATATGATATATGTCAAAACAAAATATAACCCAACATATACCCCAAAAACATAAAAATCCAAAAACTATTTATCGAAAAAGATATTTATCAAACCCTTTATTGAAGCCACTGAAACAATGCCATAAAGCACTGTAGTGCCGTAGCCTGGCAATGCCTAAAACCCATAAGACAACGACATCTACCACAGATCTTCACCGATCTGATCAACAATAATAATTGGAACAATAATGTCCTTTTACCCTCATATATTCTCTCCGATCACACCTCCTGACTTTATAATCTCGTAAAGGAACTCGATGGAGATCAAAGAGACAAATAGAGGAGCCGGGCCCAGTTAGGCCCCGGGCCGGGTCATAGGCCTTAATTGACAATAATGAAAAGTTTAATAACTTCTGTTCGAATTAACATACCGTAAAACAGTTTTCAGAACAATAACCGCCTCTGTCTCCCCTACAAATCGGTATACGATAATTGTACATAGAATGCGGGAATACATATCATTGGTATCTAAATGACCTACCCGGAATATGTAAAAGTTGGTGTCAGGTGAAATTGTACAGCGACAATCTTTAGGTCGGGCAGAGTCGGTCATTACCCCAATGCTAGTAATGCCTGACCCGATTATAATCAGGTCTGTGAAGTGCGTACAGTGACATACAGTTCACCGGTTCTGACCAACCCGACGGATCCGTCAGGCAAAGGTGTGATCGGGAAGAATTGTCGCTGTCTTATAGGCTTTAAGGTAATATTCTGCTGTTAAAGTTATAACTTCATAGGATTGTCCCAATACAAACATTATATGCCAAACAAATATCGAAGAGAAGAATCTCTTAAGCAGTGTGCCATTCAGTTTCTTTACGATGAATCTGTTATAGGATCCATAGGTGTATTATAGATATAGGATTTGAATGGTGGCTATAGTAAACACGAGTCCTCCAGGCTGTCTCATCAAAGGGCGACCTGATGCCATAAGGCAGTCTCCTTAAAGGGAAACCCAACAGCTATGGCTTGAGACAATTCTATTTAAGGCTGGTAGGATACCTTAAGGCAGTTTTGTCAAAGGACGATGTGAGACCTTTATGTTTTCATATCAAAGGGCAACATCTAAGTTAAATTTTCACAATTTCTTAGAAACATTGTCGGAGTAAAAACGTGTCGAGCGAAATAGAGACACACTTCGACAGTGTTTTCCTTATAGATTATGATAGCTGGATATGTAATAATAATATCCTTAAGCAAATACTACACATCACATGGCCTTT
The DNA here is from genome assembly GCA_950022655.1 of Alentia gelatinosa. Classification (NCBI taxonomy): domain Eukaryota; kingdom Metazoa; phylum Annelida; class Polychaeta; order Phyllodocida; family Polynoidae; genus Alentia; species Alentia gelatinosa. The sequence continues at coordinate 74,206,545 of OX465581.1, forward strand.
CTAGCATGGACGTCGCCATCATCCCCCGACACCTAATACGTTGCGCCCCTCACCCTACCGCCTGTGGTTTGTCAATTAACAGACTATCTTAAAATTCGGCCTCACGGGCCGTACTGGAACTCCCCATGCGGATGGAAGGGAACGAAGGATAGGCTCTGTGCCGTATATGTTATTATTACATACCTATGGCCGAACATCTATGAAATACTACCCGCTGCTAGGGGTGCAGTATAATTAATGTTCGGGCGCACTGCGCCCGTAGTGAATATTCGGGCTCACTGTGACCATTGGGTCAATTGGTACATTTGATAAGTATCTAAAATGGCCTTTTTTAATATTTAGGTATGTAATAATAAGAAAACGTAGTGACTATGTTTATTACATACCTATGGCCGAACGTCTATGAAATACTAAGAGAAAACGTGGTCACTGAGCCCGAAGGGATGGCCGTTTGAGGTCTTTTAATGCCATAAATACGTCCCGACGCCGCAGGCGGAGGGACGTATTTATGGCATAAAAAGGCTGAGAATGGCATCCCTACGGACTACGTTTTCTTATTATTACATACCTAAATATTAAAAAAGGCCATTTTAGATACTTATTAAATGTACCAATTGACCCAATGGTCACAGTGCGCCCGAATATTCACTACGGGCACAGTGCGCCCGAACATTAATTATCCTGCACCCCTAGCAGCGGGAAGTATTTCATAGATGTTCGGCCATAGGTATGTAATAATACCTGCTACTCTGGGTACAGTATAAATAATGTTAGGGCGCACTGCGCCCGTAGTGAATATTCGGGCGCACTGTACCAAAGTGAATGCATCAGGTCAATAGCTACATAAAATAAGTATATAAATTGACGTGTTTTTTAAAAATATTTAGGTATTTAATAATAAGAAAACGTGGTAACTGAGCCCGGAGGGATGCCATTCTCGGCCTTTTGATGCCATAAATACGTCCTTCCGCCTACGGCTTCAGGACGTATTTATGGCATCAAAAGACCTCGAACGGCTATCCCTTTGGGCTCAGTAACCATGTTTTCTCTTAATATTATTGTTCAAGGCACTAGTTTACCATTACCACTTTACTCATTAGAATGGTGCAGAGATATATGAAACTTAGTAAGAGGCCTCCTCCCTGAAGAGTTATAGTTATTGTCTGCTACTCTAAGGAATCGCTTCCGGTTCCCGAGAGTTAATTCCCAATATATCACCGGAGGGTGTTGATATATGTTCATTATTGTTTCAAATTTTGTGGAATCCTCTGTTATGCAGATCTTATCATTGAAGCATATCTTATACAGTTTGGAAGTTATCAATCTAGTCTTCTTTGGTGTTATGACATTGTAGATCCCTCTAGAGAGAGCCATTTATATACCTTTAGTCTACCATAATGACCGCATGTTGAAGTGATATGTCCACGCCAGTGTAACGACCACAGATGTTGGGAAACTGGGTCACACGAATTTGGATCTTGGCACACAGCTTAGAACCTGATCCTGGCCTCCTTACACCAGGGAACGATCAATAACGCCATCAATGTGAACCACCAGGGTCATGCTATATTCATCATACTATTATATGCATAGTATATTCACAATATGGTGGGTGGGGGATATTTCCCACTGACCTATCTTGGTATAAACGTCACGCACCAGAGAACTATCTTTTTTTACCATATAGGACTTAGACCTGTGTAATGCTTTTTTTGCGACGATATGGTCTAACCTGGTAATGGTGTACGTAGTTATAGTACTCACCGTACCGTATTCAAATGGTGTTTAGGTGCGTAAAGAGATGTAGGGGAGATAAAATAACTGTTGTGCAAGTGACTACCCTCCTCCCTATATATGGGTCACTGTACAGAAAAAAGTACTTTCGGCAATTTCTCTACCTTTCTACATTCTACAGAAGCTCATAGTACTTCTATTTATCTGACAGAGTAATATTTAGTATTTATGGACAGAGAACATTATAATGTAACAGAAAATGTATATTATAAGGGGTTTCTTTCCCACACCTTCAGCTTTTGAGACATTGAATCCTGAAAAACATGTAAATTTAACAATTTTTTAAGAAATATAAAATAAAATTTAGAGAAATATACCAACAACTTACCTCTATCACTTAATACCAACCAAATAAATCAATATAATCACATATACAGATATTTCAGGTTATAATATTACAAATTTCAGCTGTTTCAAGATATATTAGGGCCTTATTTAAGAAAACACTTTTTAGTATGGAACGTTCGGTATGTGGATTTTATACCTGTATAAAAAAGATCATCCTATATTTCTCTATGAGTTAACTACCTACAAATTTTACTATGGGAAGGAAAGAATGGTTAGAATAAATCCTGAAAAAATTGGCCACCTGCTACAAAACCTGACTCCTGCATTCAGTTCCCAGTATGGTGCATCAGATTTTATACTTTTTTGATACCGAACGTTCCTAAATGCTTAAAAGCTTAACTCAAAATTTGGCTTGAATTAAGCCTAATTGTATTCATTCCATGGTGCCAAATCAATATTTATACTCCCATGAGAGACTTCATATTTTCCATGGTGTTAGGTAATACACTTGGCTATACTAAGAGCATTTCTTTAGGAATGGAAATTTAAATTCACTTCTGTTTTGAACAATTTTAAAGAATAACAGAGTCTCATACCGAACGTTCCCTGTGCCAAAACTGAACCAGTAATAGGAAATGAGTATAATTATATTTTTCTTGTAGGTAAATATATGTATTTTAACATGAAATAGGATTTATCCAACAAATAGATTTTTTTTTTCTGTTTTCAAGCTGCAAAAGTACGTTTTTCCATACAGTGACCCATATGGCTCTCTCATAACAGCCGTATCTTCTGGTTGGATCGCTCCTTGCAGATATCCAAAATGTGTCCTACCTATCAGTTGTTTTTATGCGGACATGTAAGGCTTCTAAGATATTCTAAAGAAAAGGACCAATAGAAATGTTAAAGATTATGGTATGAAGGCCAATTACGCAGATCGTGAAAGGTCAAACCTATTCATTATTAGCATTTTCACATATGTTAAGTTGACATATACCATGAACTATCTAGTACTGAATGACTGCCGTATCTTCCAATTGATAATCGCCGATCAGAGAAAGGTATGTGATTTAGTTCGTAGCCGTGCTTGCAGATTAGAAATTTATCTAAAACACGTGCCCCTTTTGTTTTCACTTTCATGTAAAAATTAATCGAACTGCAATCATTTCACCGACATATCGTTTATTAGCATAAGAAGATTATTGTTGTGTATTATTACGTGCATACCTTAGACAATTAGAACCAACACGTATGAAAATAGTCATCATCACAAATACGAATATCGACAAGGAAGACTATCACTTTCTGTTTGAAAATTGATTTGATTTTTAAATTGTTCGCTGGTGGCTGGAATTAGGAAATAATACTATCACTGGGTTAGAAATTATTTCACCAGCTCATAGAGACGTATTTGTAGATTTAAGAAATGTTCTAAAAGAGAATAACTTATCTTGTGGCGATTAAAGTTCGCTACATGGTAATTTATATGTCTCTACCTCATCCTCTAGGACGGTTTCGTGTTTGCATGTGTCTTAGAGTGTGCATGCTGCAGATGTAGGACGCCATCTGAAAAATGACGATGAAAACTTAGCTGTCCAAACATGAACTGAAAGGAGTTTTTACTGCATATTCACCCCGACCTCTTCCTCGGGTCTCACAACTCAATTAATTCATATCTGGGCGATATTGTTTATTTGTAGTTTGAGTTGTGTTTTTTTGTGGATAGCACTATCCATCATTTGTTTCAGTTTAGATATCATGCTCTCTCTTTCTCTAAATAAAATGAATTTTTAACAGTCTATTGAACCCAAACTTCCTGGTGGAGGGTTGGGTTTCAAACACAGCTTCTGAATTACACACCATCCTTCAGCAACAAAAGTTTGCCGATTCATCTTCTATCCGCCTTTATAAGTTACTTTGATAGACGTGGTCGTGGGCGTGCAGTGAGTCCTTCCATTTTGAAATCTTTTTTTTTTGTTTGTGATTGTGGTTGCTGAATGATGTCTAACGTTGAGTCTCGTCCACACCCAGGTCCTAAGCATGAGGTGTCCCGAATGGACATGGCCGTGGTACCTAGCGTCCGCGAACCGCCGAAAGTACCGGTACCACCAAAGCCCGAGGAGTCCAATAAACCCAAGGATGGGGCCGTCAAAAAACCGCCGGATAAACCCGCTGAAAAGCCAGATTCAAATGGTATGAATTCCTTGTCACAACAGCAGTCTCGATGGGATGATTACCAGATAAATGAAAAATTACTATTACTTGGAGAACCTAAACCATTTGACTTGAATCATATTATTACTGATGAAGTCTTTCATGTAATTAAAATACGTTCGGAAATTTTAACGAAAATAACAGTTGTTGAGTTTTTAGTTTGAGCTATTATTACGCGAAACATAGCTGGATTGTAGTGAGTCAGGTCGGCCTCAAGTATTTCTCACACCACAACTTATCACCCATACTGAAATGATCTTGCCACCTATAGTCAAATGCTCCTACATTAGGCAAAGTCTATCTATTCCCTCTGCATGCCAATATACATTTCTTTTTCTGTTATCCACAGCATCTCCGAAGTGTGGTTTAAAAGAAGCCTGTCCTGCAGGAAAATACGCTTATTTCGTTAAATCGGGAGAAGGAAGAAATCGATCTCCTACAATTTGCTTTGACGGTACCACGTAAGTAATGGTGCTTGCACTATACATCTATTAAAGACCCGTGAATAGCTTGAATTGTACGAATGGCTTGAATTGTACAGTTGGCCAGTTAATTTTACCTCGTATACATGTGTACCTACATGTATGCTTTTGGAGTTTCGCTGATATTTTTACCGTACTGTCCTTCATTTTTTATGGCCATTCTGTAATTATGTTTGAATTGTATTCCAGGGCCGTCAGTCCAGAGCGGGCCAACGGAAAACGAGGAATAAACTTGGTTGTTATTGATGGTAGGATCATCATGATTTTCTTGAGAAATATTTGAAGATCTTTTAGAAAAGTGCAGTATATGTAACCATCGGATTTAGAGAGTAACACAACTAGTCACATTTGCTTAATCCTTTCTCTTTATTAGCCCCATAGAACTCTTTTCTCGATTTTGATTTTCTAGTTCGAATATGTTTATAAAAACAAATCCCTTAAGTAAAAAATAACATAATTATGTGGTTCCTATATTGCAGATAAAACCAAGAAAATAGTAGAATATAGAACATTCGATACCTACGTCGAAGGTAAGTTATAGATTATAGTGATTGATCAAGTGCAACTCATAACTGTATCTCATTAACAGAATTGTTAAATTCACCTGTACAAACTGTTTTCTTTTACAAATTTCACTTTTTGACACAAGTATTCCACATATTAACTTGATATTGTATCAATGACCAGGGCAAATTGACATTTTCAGTATCCGTAAACGAAAATGTATTCTCCTGACCATCTTCTAAAAAACAATTCTTTACCATCTATTTCCAATCAAATTTTACAGATAGTTCCCTCGTGAGATTCCTCAAACTTGGAGTAGAAGAAAGCCAAGTTATCATGGCCGCCAGTATGGACGAGTCCAGCTACAAGTAAGACTTTCCATCTGATATATCACTTCCCAATAATACCCACTCAGAAAACTTTTGAGAGAAGATACACAATAGATGAACCAAAACTGTAACCAGTAAAGAAAACCTCACATCCAAGGAATAGGATCATACCACACTCACCAGTTAAGCACATTTTGTTCGCAATTAGTACAGTGATTCAAATAGATATCTAAACCATTCCATAATTGGTAATATCGAAAGTCTTCCTAAACATGAAAGCAGCATCAAGCAAAATGAGGAAACAGGATAGTCCAGTGGATGTTTTCACATTTGCACTCGTGCTTAACTGCGAGAGAATACCTAAACTTGAATCGTTGTTCATTCTATATACAGGTCAGAGAACATTTTGATTATAACACTCACTTATGAATTAGAAATAAATTTGAGCGTTGAAACATATGGTTGCCTTTCATTATGTTTCAGCCTGAAGGATGATGGCAAAGAATGGTTAAGCAATTTTGGTAGTGGAGTTGTTAAGAAACTGAAGTTCCGAGACGCCTTTGTCATGATCGGTCAACGGGGATTGACCCATGGTTCGGCCATTGAAAAGGTATGATCCCAGATGTTCATAGCATATCTGGGAACGTTTTTTGTTATAAAATTTAAATGACCAATATTTTCTGTGAGGAGTTCCCTCTGTTTATCTTTGTTCCATACATAACGTTAACATATTTGTTACAAATCTGCCTATAGTTGATGCTGTATTTAAATTTAATTCGTGAGTTCTTTAGAAAGAAACGAGTCAAGGCAAGAAATTCTACCATCAATTTAATCCACCTTTGATACTAAACAGAATAAAATTGTATTTAAATGATTACATTTCTACATAGAAGCTGAAGCCGAATTCTCACCTCACGTCACGAGAGATCGTTTATGATAGAAGTTGAAACATAAGTCACCCTCACGCCATTAGGGGACGTTATTTTGTGTTCTCACGGTCGTAGTTAGAATGAAGTTTGCGTAGCTGCAATGTTAGCGTGGTTTCCAAAGCAGCGGAAAACAACGATTACTTACTACCCTAGTTCATTTGCCCCCTATCTGAGAAGCGACTTCTAGAGATAATGGCGAGAGTATGATCACATATCACTTAGTTGAAGTTTGCACTTGATAGTCGCCTAGTTGTCGACGCTAGCAGTGAACATAGGAAGTATTAAGTCTGATTTCACCCTCACACAGCATCAACAGCGAGATAGTAAAGATTTCGCGTCGTCCGTCGAGCTGTCCGGCTGCCTCTCCATACCCCGTAAGTCACTGGCGTTCTCTGTGACGTCACGACTACGCAAGCATGACACTGACGTCAGAGAAATAGTATTTCTTGTTTGGCTTTGTTGGATCGTAAGAAGCATGGCGTTAATAGTGAACACTCCCCACTTGGAGGGGATTCATAGTGTTACTGCTCCGACTGAAACTCGTTTTTGGTAACCGGTAGGATAAAATCAGTCTTTGGATGTTTCAGAAACACTGTGTTTCCCCTCTTTATCACCTCTGCTAAATAGTGTTTATAGTTTGCCTACTGGGAAGATCAGTCACATTAATACCACCTTTTGGGCAACAATTCCCCATAAGAGTAACTACCTTATGGGATTGTTTATATTTACCGCAGGTATTCTAAACCATTAAATATTTTTCTCATAAAACAAAAATCAAATGATGTAACCTAGATAGATGTCCAAATTTGTGACTACCTTTCCCTAGTTGGCTATTCAATCTTTTTTTCAATATGACAATTGCTTATAGTGTGTGGATTAAGGAGGGTTTTCAATGTACTTTCATGGAAGATAGCGGATCGGAAGAGATCCGGTGTGAGGTTTAAACCAATAAAACAAACAGAAACGTGATTTGATGGTTAAGAACTAGACTTTACCAGAAGTCAGTAATTGATTTTCATCAACGTTCGTATCCATTCATGCTCTTCTGAAGAACAATTTGAAACGCTATATTTTTGCACAATACAACCTCACATAGTGGAATCTCTTCTGCTCTCAGACAAGTCGATTCAAGTAAAAACTCCAAATATGCCACATCATTGCATAAATTATCCATGAATCGGATTACATTCATAGGAAACCCCCCTAGCCTATACACCATCCCCAGCCGCGACCCAAGCTTCCCCCCTCCCCACAAATCGCACATTACCCATTTACACTGTTCTGGTGAAGGTGATGTAAAGTATCGGTGGCGCCATCTGTAATCATCCTGCTTCATTGATTCCTTGCCATGCACTTCCGCCCCCTGCCGGAGACTGGCGGAGGCTGAGTTGGGAACGGTAAGGCCCGCTGACCACCCGGCTCGCCCTAACCTCATGTGCGGGAATGTTGATTGCAGATTTCACAGACTGTCGCTGCGCACCTCCATGCTCCGCCTGTTGAGCTCAGTGGCTGTCTCAGTTTCCCGTGTAAGTACACAGGTGGCCCCTTATGTAGGGGGGAAATTTAGAACAAAAGAAATCCAACCTGAGGAAATGCTCCTCAAACTCATTAGTGATAACATAAAAGTGGTGCGTTTAGAATAGTGTATCAGTTATAATGTAGACATGTATATGTGTTGGATGTACACGTATACATGTGTATGTCACTATATGTGTGTATATATCAGTAGATATGCTAGTTTCTAGAAGAAAATTCAATTATGTCACAGTCCGAATAAAGAATAATTCACGACTAGAAATGTAGAGATTCATATTGAATGAGGCAGGGCTTTTATATATATACCACACGTGTATATATTACATGTGTTTCAGAAGTAGATCGTACAATGCGTCACATGTTTTTTCTTGTTTAAATATCTTTTTTTTTGTTCATAGTTAATGCTGTCACGAAGCGTAGTGACCTGAACATTACTGAGCTTAATAAACAGAGGTGGCAGCTTTCTATTCTTCATGGAAATCCATGTTTTTATGTTAGTATAAGCAATTCTTTTTCCATGTGTAAAACAAAGTTGATATTAATTGAGCCTCATTCATGCCAATAAAGCAGTTGTTTGAACCTCCAGAAGTACCGTATAAAAATATTTCCACCCCAACTGCTATCCCTGAATAAGCGAAGTTTCCTGTGGAGGTAGCAGCATCAACCTCAGTCACTAACAGTCCATCAGAGCGCAAGAAAATAGGTCACTTTGTTTCTACTTTAATTTGGTACATAATACGTGTGGTAAAAATTAATGAACATTACCGTAACGCTGTGGAACTACTATCAGTAACTAGAAGGAGCCCCTGAATGGTGGTTTTCGTACATTTTTTCCCCGCACTGATGGTCACACCATCTAGTGTTAAATTCTGTTGCCATTCGGGTATAGTCTACATGTAAATGTTTCATACTGGGTTTTAACAGAGTAGTGACGAACATATGAAGTGCCATATTTCGTAATGACAGAGTTTGCTGTCAGCTCTGTAGTATTTGGTTTTTTATACATATGTTAATCGGAAAGCCTATGAAATACCTTATGAGACGTGCGTGTGCAATTTTTGCCATCGTTACTGGTTATAAGTTAGCATGCGCAGGGAGGGCAGCGCGCCTAATCGCGGCAGTGTGTGGATTTAATGGACCCCAGCCAATTGCCGGTGAATAAAATGATGCCCATCTGTTAACTGGTCATTTCCACCAGTGATGTCAATTTAATGATTAATTGGATAAAACTTAGTTGAAATCGGACTAAATCACAAACCTAGCTTGTTCTTGGAACCACCCTTACATATATCCCACATGCTTCGTATTTTACCCTGAAATATAAACGGAAAGACGTATTAATATTATCGAAATTCGTGGACTGCTCACCTGAATGATTATCGATATATACACACATATAAATGGACACGTATTAATTTGTCTAAAAAAATGTTTACCTGAGATACCTTAACTGCAGTGATATCTACTACATGTATCAGTATGCCTAGGTTTACAGGTTGTACTTATATATACTGTTACAGAATAGCAGTTGTACTTGTATTAGCAGATTTAGAATGTGCTTAATAGCTTTTCTTTGCCTTATATATACGTATATACATATGTACATCGTGCGCCTGTTACCACACTACAACTCAATGCATGTTAAAAAGATAATGCATGCTTTCTCAATGCTCTATGCTTTGTACTCCCAGCTTGTTTACCCAATGTAGTGCCTTTTAGTATACATACCCATGATCAACTTTAATTGATTTATAGATAATCGAAAGCATTTGAACAACATGCGATGGATAATAAATAACAAAGATGCCGGTTGATTGGATTATAGTTTCAAGTGTTATACATAGATTTGTCTAGTTGTCAACTGTGGAGTTGCTTTTGGTATACTTTAGCTTTTTAAGAATTGCCTGTTCGAATGTTATATTTATCATTTAAGGTGTGAATCAGGTTATATCTATATTTTATCATATTTCGTTGATGAAGTTTATAGGTTTTAATCTCAGATGTAGTTTTGAGATCACAGTTTATCTTTAACGTGCATGAAGCTGAACCTCATTTTGTTGTTTTGTAAAATTACATTCAAAATTGTTCTTTGGTTGGAATCACAAATTTGATGCTAACACGTGTATGCTTCCTTCTATGTAAGAATATACTGCCACAGACTGCACTGATACATGGGAATATGTATTCAATATTCCACCCGTTAAGCTTGTGACATGGGTAGGAGTCAGAGGGTAATCGAACTGATAACTGTACTTTTTACTCACTTATCCACTTCGTACCACACATATAGTCCCATAAGGAACTAGCACACATGAAGGCCATGGGCACGTATAAAAACCTCATTTACATGTATGAAAATGCAAAACAGCAGACAAATAGTTTGAATAAGAGAGCCGATCGATTTCAGAGGACCAGTATAGAAACATATTTCAAATGCATCGGTTATTCAATTTGATTTCGGGGGTTCATAGCAGGTGTCGTTAGACGAGAAAGAAGGTTATTTTCATGAAATTTTACAATTTTTGTGTCCAGTGATATGAATGCGTTTAATACATCACTTGAAATTTCCAAATACGTTTTGTTGCTTAGTAACTCGGAATTAAAAAAACTGAATCTAGAACAAAAAGTAAATAATTAAACCACAATTTATGCTGATTTTATGGGGTACTGAGGAATATCATCTTTACATTCTCTTAGAAAAAATCCGCAGACATTCGTCTATCGGCTCTATTTGTTTTCTGTTGCTATTTGAACAATCGACATTGTTTTAAAAAGAAATGTCCCTTGTGCTTAGAACTGGTGCTACTTTATAGTAGTAACGAAATTTAACACAATTTGATTGTGATCTAGCTGTCACAGAAAAAAACCTTGTCGGAAGCTTAGAATGACAATTTCCAAATCAAACTTGCTAGTCAGAGATTTTCAACATCAGACACAAAATGGATTTTTTCAAATCTCACCCCTAAGTGGGCGAGAGATAGACTTGTTATCAAAATCGGTTAACACAATAACGCTGGGAAGCAGAGTAACAAAACATAAATTACGTTTCTTTTATCTCCGTTTCATGCTTTGACTCTATACATGTATACAATAACGTTAGAGTTGGTGTAGATGGCAGATTCTCATTGTCTCTGTGTGCCCGCCGCTGGCTGGCTATTGTAGTGGGGAAGCTGACTCATTTGGCGGTGAAGAAACCGCCGGTGGCGGAGGAACCGGCCATGAGGCTTGGTGAGATGCTCGCCAACTGCGGCGTCGTCAAGAGTTGCGGCACCGAGGCCTTCCCTGTGCATCTCTATACTGGACGCGGCAACAGCGACGGTCCCAAGATCTGCGTCAACGGCAAATAGTGAGTAGTCCTCTGTGGCTTTTATGTAGGTTATAGAAAATATGATTGTATTTTTGCCCAACGAGGCGTACGGAGGGATGGAAAAACAATGACAAAAATGAAGGAAAACTTATACAAAATAGAATTAACGTAAAACCCCACCACCCTTTGCAAACATATTGCCTGTCTTGTCTCCTACCATGTATAATTGTAATCTTCATATTGATATTGTACTTTAGTCGAAGAGTATCTCGCATTATACGGATATTCTCTGTTATTCTCATAATATTGTAACATAAATGGATCAATAAAAGCTGATTTTTCTAATACAAAATATTTAGAAAAAAATGTGACCCAAACTAATGACTTTATGAGCTGAGTCTTCTACCATTCAAAGACCCTCCAGTCTAAATAAAAGAATACAAAAAAAATACAAAAAAACGTGTCTGTCGTTGCTTTCAGTGTTCTGGCCACTGGTCTGAACGACGCCGGCCGAGGATTTAACATCGTGGTCGTCGACCCCAAGAAACGAGACGTCGTTCGTGTTGGCCATTTTGATACATACTCGGAAGGTGAGAATCAGAATTACAGCTATACTTTGCCCTTTCACTCTGATTTACGCTATATGAACATAACTATGTGATATGCTTTAAGTATGACCTGATTTGTCGATATATTACTCGAAGTACCTGTTGCTTCTGCCTCGCCTTATATAAAATATATTTTTTTTTAATTTAGAATGATATTCGCTTAAGTCCCTTATCTAACAACAAATAGGAAAGGTCAGGGAGCTCAGATTTACATTTGCTTTCTTATTATATTTGAGTATGTGTAAATATTAACAGATTAAAAAATCTGAAGGGTAAGGAATGTCTGGTCCGGGCGACGACCCAAGGAAGAGTGATGTCGAGTCTCCACCTAGATTGGCAACCAACCCCTGACTCCGACTAAGGGGTTGGTCTGGTCCAATCGCTTTCTAGGCAGAGAACTCTATACAAATATCTCAAAGCAGGGTAGACTTGGGACATAGTGAAATATAAACCATGAATGCTCACTACAAATCATTATTAATTTAGCTAATTGATAACAAAGTCTAACATAAAGGTCTCTTTATCAAAATACACAAAGAAGAAAATAATGTTTTGAATAAGGGGCTTCGAGAGTACTACAATCTCCAACCACAATAGCCTGTTGTGAAAGAGACTACCACAACAAAAGATATGCTGAAAGAATGATTCAATCTTCCAGCAGAGATTCTGTCTAGGCGAGTGCAAGTCGATGTTGTTCAGATCGGATACCACTAGAGCTAACATAGTGTAGCTTTGGCGGCCAGTGTAGTCTCCACCTTGCCGACTCTCCTCTGTGTCTCCCTCTCCTCACCCAAAGTCTCCACCTATCCCGTCCTCATCGCCCTCTGGTGTCCATCTGAAGTATCATAAGGCTTGGTACTCTGGCCGCCAGAGTAAACTCACATTAGCTCTGGCGGAGTGCGATACCAGCCACCTTGACTGGCATTCTCCTGGCTGATGTTCATAGTACTAGAATCAGAACCTCTTCTGGAAGATAGAATTATATAGCTCATTCTCCTAGCAGATCTTTGGTTGTGCTTGGAGATTGCAGTACTCTCAAAGCCCTTTTCCATGTCATTGTTTTCTCCTTTTTTTTTGTATTTTGATAGAGACCATGAAGTTAGACTTTGTTATTAATCAGCGAAGCTAATGGTGCTTTCTAGTGAGCATTCATAGTTTATATTCCATGATGTCCCACAAGTATACCCTGCTTCGAGATATTTGTATGGAACTTTCTGGCCTAGAAAGTGATCGGACCTGGCCAATCTCTAAGTCAGAGACCGAAGTGGTGACCAATCTAAAGTCGCTGTCCCTCCTAAAGGTTTTCAGAAGATGCTAAGCAATATTTGAAAACATTGAAAAGAATTGACTGAAATAAGTCTACGAAAGTGAAAAGCTAAATCATTGATAGTCCCCATATACCCTCAGGTTCCCCTGGGATGTTAAACCACAAACAAACAAACTCCTCACAAGTTATGTCTATGATCTTCATTTACTCTTGCCTTGCTACAGGTAAATGGAATAATTTTTGAACACATTACAAAACCCTGTGTAAATATCTTTTGTTACAGATAGCAGTAACTTAGAAATCTTCCTGGAGATGATGAAAGACAAGGAGATTCTTCTTGCTGTAATCCATGATGACGCTTCCAAAAAGTGAGTCTTTATCCTCTAATCGGTTTTACGTGCACTTTTCGATGACAATATTCTTTAATATATCTCAAAGATGCATTTAAATTACTAAAACAATATTTCGTGTTGACCGTTGATAAAAGTAAGTTTTATTTTTCCTAGACAATGTCTATGTATGTGAATACATTTCTATGTTATAATATATCATAGATGTAGCAGACATTTTTAAACTGATCGAAATACTTTGCAGTATGATAAAATAATATGTTCTTATGCTTTTGTAGAGTAACATATGGACTTTATATCAGTATCTTTTAGGACATTTAATGTTTTTAAAATTAGTATTTGTTACAGGTTAATTCAGCAGCAGCTTCCCCAGTTTATACTAAGTCTACAGTGGATTGAATGGATATGAATTTTATTTTAGAGAAGCAGTGGAAAATATTCTACCAGTATTTAACATTTTGACAATGCAATAGTTAGTAAGCTATTTATTCTTTGTGTAGTACAGTTTGCTCGACTGTTTCCATGTGGAGCGTTGCCACAGGTAACTGGGACGAGCTAACTTGGACGACCAATCTCGCGTGTAACATCTGCAGTGAAAGAGCCTGTCCCTAAATGTCATGGCACCAGCCTTTTGAACTATATTTATATATTTGTGTCTCTGAAATGAGACATTGGTCTTTAACTCACAAAACTAATGTCAACAGGGGTATAGAGAAGGGAAAATGTAACTGATAAAACAGGGCAATTTGGCATAGACTGGCGCGTCTTTGGTTTGGTTTATGATTAGATAGGGATAGTCGGGGGTAAAATGTGTAAAATGAAGACATACCAGGATGTGTCCAATAAGCAACTAACCAGCCAATCAGCTTCCATCTGACATAACTGAGAAAGTACTACATATTTCTGCCCGGGCGGGGGGGGGGGGGGGGGGGGCAGTTAATGTTCACATGACTTGAATGCCAGCTTTTCAGCTGATTCAGGGTTTCCTGAACATGACTTAACTAATTTGGTGCAGTGTTGATTTCACACAATCCAGCATTTTATTCAACTATATTTTTGAATGAATCATTAAAGACTACATTAGTGTTGTTTAGGAATCATATATTGTGTTAATTCTGATACTTGCACACTTATTAACAGCCAGCTAGAAGGAGACTGAGTTGAATTCTCTTTTGTTTGCTTTTCTTATTTTACATACAGTATGAGACTTCATGGCCTGAAACTCTTTGGGTCACTGGGCAGCTCCATGGTAGATAAGATGACTTTCCGAGACGTTTGGAGCTTTGTTGGACAAAAGGGCATTGAGGGCCATTCCACATTTGAACAGGTGCTTCTGATAGAAGTTAACGCTGAAGAGTGTCGACCATGCAGCATTGGGCTGTTCACTAAAGAACGTTTTGTATTTATTGAATTAGCATGAGTCCCACCTCAAACTTACCATGAAACTTTTTAAGAACTCCCTATTAAAAAAAAATCCTTATTCAGTAAGCAAAATTATTTTTTTGTTTTAAAATAATTTAATGGGACTTTTTATGATAACTAAACGGACAGTTTTGGATTGATATCGAAAAATTTCATCGTAATGTTTCCCCCATCGTACACCTGCAAACTTTGCTTTTTCTTATGTCGAAGATATGTTGGGAAGATTGTTCACGACTGGTGAATCTGTGCAGTGTTCGTGGTCGACAATGCTACTTTGAACTAGTTGTCTGACAAAACTAAACTAATTACATTTGTCTTATATATATATATATTTTTTTTGTCTTTAGTAGTTCTATGATTCAAAGAATAACACTTTTTTTTGTTAGAAATGGATACGCTATAACTAGTATTAAACTTTATAATTAACACCTTTTGACTAACTTGACTTTCATTCTGAAATAACTCATATAACATGGGTTTTCAATATAGTTGTATGCATTAGCGTCACCTTTAGGCTATACCAATAAATATACTTCTGACCATAATGGACCTTTCTTATCTAGAGTGTACTTCTGTCCGCTTCTGTTTTTACATCAAATATGCCTTAATCAACCTAAATTGCTACCTGTTCATTATGGACTTCTGCTCCCGTTTTCAATTTACTCTGATCGGGGAGAATCTACTTTATTTTAGATGAATTAAAAGATATTCGTATATGTATCTCACTTTTGCTTACACTGTACCGCAGCGAAAGATTGGATACAGGGGTACCCCAATCTATCGTATAACAAAAGCATATATTGCTGCTATATGTCATATCTAATACACGAAGGTCTAGGGAAATCCCGTTTATACAAGCAGTTTGTAAATCATAAAGAGAAACCCTTTGGTGAATATATTGAAGAAGTAAAGTTCATTAAGAAATATAAACAGTTTGTAAACAATCAAATTAAAAAACATTCTGAAATGTAGAAAACCCAGGTAACACTCCTAACATATTACGCTTCTTCTGAAACATTTTGATTTTGTATGATTTCGTATTATTATGTCAGCTTTTTCTGTCATTCCTTTTACCTTTATTTCTTTATAAAGTCTTTGACATTCAATTGTGTTTTTGTCAGAACGATGATTTACATATAAGTAAGATAGCGTTATCTTGGCTGTTATATAGTTTCTGATCTCGGTTCATGATCGTTTTTTAACATTTGTCATCTCTTCCTTTCAGCAGGGAAGTACTATAAGCACAATAAGCCCAAGTTGACATCTTGTTAACAAAATGTCTGTGTAAACCGAACTAACTGATTTTCATTTTGTACAGGAAAAATCGCCTGAGACATCCCTCGCCTTGTTTCTGCTGTCTGAATGTTGGCATACGCATTTATATCAGATTTTATTTACATGAATTATGTATTTCCAGATATTTTATTATCCATGCTACTCCTTTGGTGAACTCACAGTTTACAGGAACTATATCGACGGATTCCGTACCCCCGTACAAAACTTTAAGTCCTCTCCACGGTTTTCTCTTCATATTTTATTTTTACAGACTATCCGATCATGCAAAACAGCTTCTCAACGATCTGGGGAGCGGCATGATACAGAACGTGAAATTCCGCGACACGTGGGTGTTTGTTGGCCAGAGAGGTATATCAGGGTTTGGCGAGATTGAGCAGGTGAACTTTGTTTTTTGTCCCATCATCGTCGCATGGTTTACTTTCATCGTCCCCTGGGCATGACACAACTCCTGGTCCTGGTTGTTACTCCACTTGGCATTCCATCTACATGCTTTTTTTTCTTTTTTTTTTTCTTATCTCAGTTTTGTTTATATCAACTCAAACTCTTTCCCGGTTTTTATCTAATATACTGTGCTCTGATTATCGATGGGAGGTTAAAGCATTCGCGTGGTTTCGATATTTCCATTCATTTGCACGGCCATTTGCATTTCTTCCTTTCACCGAGCAGAAAATTTAGATATCATGAACTGGGTTCCCTTTTCTGATTATGTCGTCATGTATGATAAAATTAGTAAGCCTAGATTTTCAGAGTTCTATATTTTTTTCTCAACCAATCGTCACTGATCATATTGCATGAACTACCTCCCTGTACTTGATGGCCAGCATCAGAACATCAAATTTTCAATGCAACGCTTATTTTCCCTATATTGTGGGCCACTAATTTTTTTGAAATAGTTATGTCTCTATGGTAAAGGAAGTATGTGTGACACCATAATCGAAATCAGTTCAAAATTTATTTTGACCGTGTGTGTTATACTGTATTGACACTCGCATCTATATTTGGAACATATCAAATTACGATCTTCTGAGCTTGGCGTTATCAAGGAAAAGATTTAAGTGAAATACCAATAAGTTCAGAATATACCCCAAAAGTACATGTTGTAGGGCTTGTTACGGTGAAGTAGAATAGTGTTTTGACACTAAGATTATAACATCTGGACATCAACATAAACATAAACACATCAATAATAGAACACTGAAGTAGAATTCCATCAATAATTGCGTAGCAAAATATCGGAGCATCACGTGTAGGGCCTCTATAGTTTATATTTACAGTAATGCCATCGAACACAAATCTGGATTCATATATGCAACCAGCAATATAGACCACAAAACTGATATTTAATTGCAAAATTTTAATGGAAGTCAGATTCAAATTTCATAATCATCTTGTGAATTTTATTATTATAACAGCTATTGTCAGCCTTTCTTTCTATGTATAACCCCTATCAAACGGAAACGTTATTGGGTATTACAAGCTTTGGCTTTATGATAAAGGTTGTATTTCTCCACATCAGTCTCCAGCGGAAGAAGCAAGTTGCTGATTTTCTTTATCTCATAGAATTGTGTGGTCGCACTCTGTTTATTATGTCTGAAACAGACCAAAATTCTTTTTACTGGCAATCTTCCATGAATGTCGAATCTGTTCTGTAGTAAGAAATGTCAATTAAAAATGCATTGGCATTTTTCTTCTTAGTGTGTCATATTTAGGTAATTGGGACATCGGCGAACCCCCAGCCTTGTTGATGATCTAATTTGCGAAGTTTTTATATGTAAACCTCATCACAGTTAATAGGAATGGAGATGGAAGTCGCATGCTGAAGAAAGCTTCGCATCGTCACACTCATTTTGATGCCGTAGATATCGATCGAATAATGTATGTTACATATCATTCTCAGTGCACATATATTCAAACGTTCTTTTCGAAACGCAAACACTAGCGGAAAAAAATCCCAGTTAGGTGAACACTCACTCATATTTGTGCTCAATCCAGACAAGCATTCTTTCCTTTGTTTATGTCGCAGTTTAAGTCATGCATGACATCATAACGATGACGGATGTTTTTATAAAACCTCGCTCATTCTGAACAACGTCCACATGAATGTTCATTGTCTAAATCCCTGCGGTACCTAGCCGTAGTCATGCTCATTCTATAATGGTAACGTTTATGTGTATAGAAACAGTGTAAATTGTCTCAGAATACGCGTCTAGTTTCACCTTTTTAGCATGTTAAGGTACGCGAATATGGCTTATAGATAAAGTAAAAAAATCGAATATTGACGTTAACCACGAATTTGTCATTGTTACATTGATATTAAACCCTAGACATCAGAATATCATAGCATCTTTGTGAAATTTGCCAAAAAAAACCCACAAACAAATTGAAATTGAACAAGGAGTATTTTGAGGCATACTGAATAGAATAAGCATGAGCTCCAGATTGACGGAGCGTTGTAGAATATTTTAAAACTTTAATACTACTTTCACCGTTTCAGATTGAATTTGCAGGACCAGCGTCATCCTTCCCCAAACCCATTGACAAGAAAATGTGTGTTCCGTTCACGTGTAAGTGCCGTAAGGGTCACAGCGGCCCTCTCTTTGTGACGAGTCACTCGGGTAATAGTGTGTGTCCCCGTATGTTCCCGCACGTTACACAATCAATGTCTGGTGACTTGTTCCCACCCCATAGCATTAGGACGTCCTCAGCAGTCTGAAGGGCCCTGCCCCCCCCCCCCCCCCCCCCACCACCCCCACCCCCCATAGGAGTTTAAAAACGTCTTATTTTGTGACATGCTTTGATTTAATATGAAGCTTGTTGAGTTACGCTTTATGGCATGTTTAGTTGTCGCTGCATATTCTGTCTTATCAGTTGGTCAGTAGGCATTAGCCTGCGAACATTTTGTGGTGAAAGACTTCTCCACAGCAAATGAAACCTCAATTTTGATAAGACACTGGTAACAGTACTTTGTGATTTGCATAACAGATTGTGGAAAGTACAAGTCAACCTATTATCAACCTGATTTTATACTAAGATATTGCCATACATTTCGTCACCAGTATCTGGAATTTGATGTATTTTTGCTTTCTGATCATGGAAAATTACAGTGATTATATTACTGCTTGGGCGTCCCTGATGCCAATTTCGTGTCCCGTACTTTAATGAGGATATAGTGATGTAATTTTGATAAGTACTCCACAGCGAGTGTGCAATCACATGTGACGTTGCCAGAATTTGATTTGCATGTCGATAGAACGTGTCGCCCTGCTTGTATTTTTTCGGTAGTGCGTTTATATTAAGAGGGCCTTGGCTGCATGTAACACGCTCATGTATTGTTTCCACTATTGGTTCAGGTTGTTACAAGAACTGAAGGTCAGGCATGGCCAAAGGCCATAGATTTCAGAGAATGTATCCCTGCAATACGTAAGTCCTGCTGCCCTACCAGGTACTGTAGCAGTATAGAGCTAAGTGTTCTGCTTCTCTGAAAGCACAGAACCTTTTCTGAAGACTGATACATAACATTTCGTGAAGATTTGAACTAACTAAAATAATACAAATAAACGCATTCAAGATCTAGGTGTGTCTCTATCCAGGCTATGAAAAACAATTTAGTTTTTAGAAAATATGCCCCTTCCTAATATCAATCAGGGATGCCAGTTCTCAGGGAAATTTCGGTTTTCCATTTGTTTCAACTTTAGATATGTCTATGAATTCCTCTGAAATGTAATGTACAGGTGGTCAGCAGCCGGTAGAACAGACGCGGCACTCCGCACGATTACTAGACAGATTACTAGACAGAACCCATGGCACCTGGACTGATGGCACCTCTTTGGACCGATGGCAATTTTTATCCTAGATCGATGGCACCACTACCTAGACTGATGGCACCACTCACTTAGACTGATAGTTGTTGCTGGGTTATACTTTCTACACCACTTTTCAACTAGATTGTATTCTCAAATAAAAGAATTTATGTGATGAAAAAAAAAGAGAGAACGGCTCCAGCCCACTCTGCGCCGGCAGAAGCCGCATTATAACATGTATCTGAGTTCCTACCTCCCATATACATATGTAATCTTGTAACATTCCTCAAACTTTAAATGCAAACAAAACATAACTCATAAATGTTCATAAGCCCAGGTAACAAAAAGTAGGTGGTGCCATCAGTCCAGGCACGGGTGCCATCGGTCCAGGTAAAACTGAAAAGAGGTTCCATTAGTCCAGGTGCCATCGGTCCAGTTACCCTCAGCACTCTGTGTGCACCAGGACCTTGCAGTGTCCGGGAAACTCCCGCAAAACACGCTACCTGCATGGTAGGCAATCTGGCTCTCCTGGACATCCCCCCCTCCCCCCAAGCTCTCATATGATATTATAATGAATCAAGACCGAAGTAGGGAGAGTGGCCGGGTAGCTGTTTGAAATAGAACGTGGTCAGAGCACGTCAGAGAGACTAATCCCAGGGTTCGTACAGAGCCTGGAAAACCTGGAAAAGCCTTGAATTATGCTTTTGGTTTTTCCAGGCCTGGAAAAGCCTGGAATTCTTACAGAGGGTCTGGAAAAACCTGGAAAATTTAGTTTTGCATACAAACAATTTTTTTAGTCCGTGAAGTAAGAAAGATGAAGAAAGTAGTAAGGAAAATGAAGAAAATTTTAACAAAATTTGGTGATAAATCATTCATGGTTTTAAAAACAGCGACCCGATATGATATGCACCCTTCAGAAAACAAACAATGACTTTTCGTTCACTAGCAAGATGTTATTGATTGACATTATTATGTGCCTGGAACAAAATTATTAGAACCTGGAAAAGCCTGGAAAAAGCCTGGAATTTTATTGGGCTGTCTATGTACGAACCCTGTAATCCGAATGTGACCAAGATACTAACCGGTTTGGTGTCACCTCTCAGACTGGCCTCAGTCCCAGTGTCCAGAGAAATGATCTAGTTCTATGCTGTGTCGTACCCAGCAGTCTCCCTACTAGGATGCGGATAATTCAGATTTTTTTTCTCCAAAACCTCACTGGCATCCCTGCATCATGGACAGTCCATTCTCGTGAGCCTTGAGTATAAACAGTCCATGCTAACATATTGCAGTAGTACCTTCAGAGTGTTTTCTTTTAGACCTGCGTGATAATACATGAAGAGATGCACAGCAAAAAATAGTATAAGCTTCTGATCCGGAACAGAAACATCGTGTTTTTGATTGCAGTCAGCGTTGATTGCAACAATTTATTTAGAATGCAACAATATATACATAGACTAACCTTTTCCACACTAACCGGAAATATGGTAGTAACCTGGTGGTATCTGGAAGAACCACCTTCCTGTTCTTAGTCTAGTAGCTTCATGGTATCGAAAGTATCACTGCTTAGTTGTTGGTCAACTTGTTTCACCAATTGAACTCCAAGATACGTAGCATTTATATGATATACCAATTATTAGAGTGAAATCCTTACTAAACAAATTATTTTCCAGTAGTGCATGGCAAATATGTACAAAGAATTACTAATTCATTTTAGGCCTACGTATGTAGTGTTTGAATATGTTGTTATGACAGCTAGTTGAGTTATTCATAGATTATATGATATAAAAAATACGCTAGCAGAGTACTTTAATCATAGAAACTTTGGAATTTGTCGTATTTAAGATGAAATGCCGCAAAGAGAACCGCGTAATTGATGTCATATTCTAAAGATAAGTGCTATGAATCCAAAGTTTATTGCTAAGAGGAGTATGATAAAACCTTTTATCAGAATTTTCAAATAGCTTTAGATATATGGAAAAAAGATAAAGTTTTCTGGCGAAAGATCTTGATAAGCGAAGTTCATATATCGACTAATTTTGATAAATTCCTCAAAAAGAAATGCATTTGGACAGGTGATCAAGCCAATAATTCTGTTTTCTTTCAGTAAAGGGAAGTAAAATAAAACCTGATCCACTGGCAAATAAAAACGAGAAGCGCCGCAAATTTTGTGCCAAGTATGATGGTTATGGAGATTTCTGTGATGGTATGTACCCATTTCCCATTATCACTATAAATGTGTCACACCAATATCACTATGATAGCATACATGATGATATTAAGCTAAAACCACGGAAGGGTATGGCCTGGTGAAGTGTGAACATTGATTGCTGTCATACCACAGTAAAAGTACGCTGTCTACACTTTCACTAATGGGACCCTCACAGTTGAGGGCTCACAATATATAGCATACACTCTTACTGAGTGAATCCTTTGTATCAGTAATTAAATTCAGCTTTCCCAAATCAGCTCACATAATGGAAATAGTGCTATTTAAATGAGGCCCTTTCTGTGTATATTGTCATGCGTGAGGTGTATGCCAGTATATATAGTTCCCTTTGAATATTATAACATAATTACACAAGGTACATGAGTATATCTCTGAATGTTTGTCGAGGGTAATTATTTCAATTAGATGACCGCTACATCCTATACACTAAAAAACAAGCAAGGAACTTTCCATTCACAAGGCAAAGGCGAACATATACATGTTGAAGCCCCTGTATCAATATATATTCGTAAAATAAAAAACAAAACCTATTCATTATCAAGACATATGTTTAATTATTATTTTTTGTCTCTGGGTGTAGCGGAGCGGATAGACGACACACTCACTCCTGCTCCTCTGGCCGACAAAACCCTCGAAACACACCGCATCTTCCAGGTGCCCATCATTGTCATCCCAGGTACGTCGCGAAAGCTGCCTTCACTAGTTGTATAAACTCCTACTTACTTGTTTGTATGCGGTTCTACAATCTTGGGTCTACACTGTCTTACACTGTCTTACATCAACCCGGCTTGATGTCTTTGATAGTTTTCCAGCTAATACTCAAAATTTAGGACCTTTATTTTATAGATTTCCGAATGAGGACTTGTGATTTTTTTTCATTCGAAGATCCTTTGCAAATTATTTTCTTATGTTATTAAGGACTCAACCACAACGCAGTGAGAATGCAGTTGGAAACGCTCCTTATGCAGCCTGGAATCCGGCCAGACTTTGTCACAGTAAGTAGCAGAAAACGGTAGTCCGTAGGGTTTTCTATGCGCATGCTAATTCCTCCACAAGGTTGGTTTGTATCCTCTATGGGATTTTTTTCTTATTAATTTACCATGCCGTGCCTGTGTGATCTTCAAAATATCAAAGGGCTGGAAGTCAACAATTTCTTTAGACATATTTTTCAAAGACATCTGCCTCTCTATTATTCGACATCAGTGAATTATCATTTTATAAAGCACATCAATTATCGAATGAGGTTAATAGTGGTTATTAGTGTTTTTACAAGGCACACAGAGGAGATGGATATGGCGTATGATGTAAATTAATGTAGCATAAGGTATGATATTAAAACATCAGCGAGATTTCATTTCTCTATGATTTCATTTCAGGTAATGTACGACGAAAAGTTCGATGAGTCTGCAGCTCTCGCAGAACTTTTCAATTTCAAAACAGCGAAATTATCCAGTTCGACAAAATATGTTTGTAAGTACAACAGATACACGTAAAATATTTCTGATATCATCTGTAAATAGGCGTCAGACAGGAATTTGTTAATATCTCAGGTAACTTGTTAGTTACATTTTATTTAAACGCCCAACATAAGCATCATTTGAAGCACAAATAGTCTAGAAGAAGAAATCAACTTGAATAAGCATTTCAAATCATTTTTACATTTGTTGCAGATCAAGTCGGAAAAGCATTTGAGAAAATTTGGGAATTATACCCAAAGGCGGTAAGTATCTCTGGATTTAAAATGTTAGTTATAACAGGATCTCTATCATCTTTGGTATCTTCAGAATTCTATAGTTTGGGTATTGTGAGGAAACATGACTGGGACTTTTTATGAAGCAAAACTAGTAATATAATACACCTACTGCATTGCACTGTAGTACATGAGATTACAGGATTGTGTTGTTGTTGTTTTGTTGTTGTTGTTGTTGTTGTTGTTGTTGTTTTGTGGGGGGGGGGGGGGGGTTGAGTCACAGGTCCATTTTTAAGAACTCCTTTATGGAAATTTTTCTATCCCTAAAACTGGTTCAATCATGATATGATATGCTTCATTTGAAACAGAATAAAAAAAAACAGTATGCGCTAGAAATTGGAATTTTCTGGTTGGATTTTATATCTATAGAGATATTCAAGTATTTGTTAAAAGTGTGAGGGGATTTTCGGTGAAATGGGCACTCTAGAACAAATGTTCACAGGCCAGGGCTCAAGGCCAGGGCTCAAGTTGGAAACCAGAGGGCACCATCAGTAAAAAGATATCCTAGCAGAAAATGGGTGAACTATCGGTCAGGAAGGCATATAAGGGACTATGGTCGGATCCATTTTCAAATTTTTTTTCTTCTTTCGAAAAATTCTTTAAGATTGACTTGTGCTGCATATCTCATTAGTTTAAGTAGGCATTTGTTTTTATATAACAATTAAAAGAAAAACATTCATCGAAAGCAAGATGTCAAAATATTGCATTATTTCCAACTAAGCCTATTTTCAGTCAATAATTTTCAACATGTCTTAAGCTACTTGTATTGAGTTTTGAATGCGTCCACCCGCTCACTTCGCCTTTAAAAGGCCAATGATTCTATTTCGAAATTAAACTTAGCTCTTGTAGTTCTGAGGCTGCTAATAGATGACAGGCCAGTTTGGTTGGGATAGAAAAATAGGGACCCCTGATGTATAGAACTCAGCTATGAAATTGAAAGTTCCTCTTAATTTGACAACGTGCAGACGCACGTCATCGTACTGGAGGAGGAGGTCATCCTAGCGGCCGACTTTCTTCACTTCATGGCGCAGCTGATCGACACCATCGACCAAGACCCGACCCTAGCCGGCGTGTCTGCCTTCAACGAGAACGGTACGTGCACCTAACGTCTTTCTCTCCATGTCGTGCTTCAATTGCGTTATATGTTATTAGTTGGTAGGAAGATAACGACTTATCCAGGTTTCCCGGCTGCAGTTAACGCCAGATGGCGTAGCGGTAAATGGTGTCGCCAATGAATAAAAAGGAGCAATGAATGGACCACAACACTGCATAATCGTCCCGTTTATCCGTCGTTTTGGCGCTTAATTTACTGTATACTCTGCACGTGTTATGTACGAGAATAGATTTGAAAACCGTTTCTCGATATCTTTATTGATCGAAAGTTACTGAACTTTACTTCTTGGTGAGTGGGGAGTTAGCTCAATGGTTAAGGAACTGAACAAGTAATCTCAAGGTTGTTGGTCAGAGTTCGACTGCAGCAACCTCTCTCACTCATTGCCAGCGGTGGTAGACTTGTGGTTATCAAAGGACAGCCCTTCTCATATGTCTATGTGGTGTCACATCACTCAGCTGCCACCTAGCGGCTCTAGAATAAGTAGCAGAATCAGTTGGAAGACAACGCGCCGATCAGCAGCCGTCTAGCGGCGAAATCACAATAACATTCCTATTAATAGATGAAAGTGACACGGACGTAATATTGTAGCATATATATATTGTCGTTACCATATTCCCGCCGTGGACTGAATACTCTCCCGGTTGTAACCAAGTGAAATGATGACAAACATTATGTTGACAATGACATTGCGGGTTTTGATATCAAAATCAAGATAAAACAAACATTGGGAATTTCATGTCAGGATATTGTACCTTTGCATCTCAGGTTTCTCGAAATTAACCACTACTAGCTGCTTTGATAAAAAATGATTCTGGAATCAGCTTGATCGTGAAATGGATTCCACGCTAGCGTCAAAATATGAAAAAAAGATATGGCTTCATTGAACTGCAAATACTTTGTTGCACTACATATATCATACCTGCATTGAGGAAATTCATTAAATGGATACCCGATGGTATATAGCTAAAAGAAATGTCGCATTAATGACCGTCTTTGATCCTACCTTTCCTTTGGTATCAAGTATGAAGGACAAAAAGTACAAAGAAAAAACAAAAGAAATCATGGATTTGTCAACTAATTCGAAAGGCGGTGCATAGAAGGGGCAAACATATCCCTTTGGTTTCTTTTCTCTGCCTTGAGTACTAGATCTGGATTTTTTGTAGTCTCGTGGTTAAATCTGACAAAGCTCTCCACAAGTCTGATGGAGTTATCCTGCGCTCCGCTGAGCCACTGATCCTCGCCTAATGACGACTGGGGTGCCACCAACGGCCGGTATTGTCTTCGCTAGTGGGCACAGGTGCGCGCGCACCCGTCATAGAGCCTTGGAAAATGGCGCTATGGGGCGCTTCAATAGGGTGTCTCCGTGGACGCCTATCTAATGACAGCGTGATTACTGACGCCAGTTGTGATGTAATTATTAGGCACCCAGTGGAGCCCTCTATTGGGACGCTGGCAATACGCATCAACGGGAAGAAGTATGGCGCGAAAAGGCAGACGACATGTCTAGGATTTTTGCATGCCATTCTATCATTTGCCCTTCCGAACGCATTATAGCAGATTTCCTGTAGATATCTAGATTCATCGCAGTCGTGGAGGATGTTTTTTTTTATCACGTTGTAGATGTTCACGCTAAATCAAGCGATATCGCAGTGAATTAGTCGTGATTTTAGAGACTGCTTTCACACGATTAAACAGCAAGTGTCGCATGAAGGGGAAAACGACCCATCTTAAAAGATGCTTTTAACGTACTGCGAGCAGCCACCAAAAAGTACCATGCGTTCAGAACAGCTCTGCTCCAAGACTAGTGAAAGTGCTCCAGGAATAGATAGATGTTAGACGTTAGCCTTTTGATATACAGACTTCCTAAAGAATCTAATTTCAGATGTACGCAGATAAAGCGTACCTTTAAATGTTACTAAAACTCCGTCTTTGTGTTACGACGCGCCTGCTAGAGGGTACGATGTATAAGAAATCAATCGAGGATGTATAGCGCTTATATTTGTGTATGACTTAGGCTAGAAAGCCAGACTATGAATGTTCTCAATATCTAAAAGGAGCACTTTTACAATTAAAGACCAGTATGTCTAGAATTAGTTTAGAAGTGAAGATAGGACCGGTTAGACAAAAAGAAATATTTATAGAAAAGGAAAATAAATGAGTTACAGCTCCTTACCCATTGCCGAATCATATGGCGTTCATACACCGTTGACAACGAACCTATTCGGCAGTATAGAATCAAGTAAGGGAACACAAATTGGCTGGTTTCTGGGATCAAGACGAATCTCTGTGATGGATATAAGTGTGTATAATGAGCACAGTTAGTATCATTACCATAGATTATGGGTTGGACTGCTTGTCTATGCGATATTCCTCGCCTATCCTGACCCCAATCTGCCGCATGATCGACCACAGCGACCAGTGGTCACTTCCGGAAGACCACCTTAGAAAGACTGACAGACTCATAATGCGTCATCTTGATGTCAGATCACGGTATTTACAGCACTTACATGTTTTAAAATATATCCTTTTTGTTACGTTTAACAGCTCTGCTAAATCTAAGCTTATTTCCCTGACTTAAATCAGTGAAATCTTATTATAATCAGCTTATGGATGAATAACAGAAGTAAGTCTTTTATTATCCACCTAATAAGAACCTGTCATTATAAATGTATAGACTCGAGAGATCCGTATTATCCTACCCCTAATAAAAAAACGCCATAGGCTTAACATGGGGATTGTTTATGTCACACGTGTGACATAAATTGTTTTCATGTCACTACTTTCTTATGCTGAAAAAATGTTGAAATGGGGTAGGATAAAATCTAGACGCCACATGTTTGAGTTTGAGTTTGTTTATGTCACTCATTTTGTTGGCTCCGTAATGTCACTCGTCTTCGACTCATGAAATTACGGAGCCAACAAAATGTGTGACATAAATAAACTCGGACTCAAAATCGTGACTCTTGATAATCTTCCAGGAGACTAGGGAAAGGTTCCTAAAATATTAAAATAGTGCATGAGAAGATTGTATTTTCTTTGGTAACATAAATTTGCAATGATGAAGTGCAGGGACCAGTGACCATGTGCAAGTCCAATAATTTGTTGTAGTTGACATACTCTCAAATGGATGAATTCTTTCAAACATACAGTTTTATTTTGTTGTATTTAGTTGAGTTTAACGGTTATCTAGTTTGACCTACTAGTTTCGGCCTAGTGGCCTTCATCATTGTCGAGGGTTACCTGATTAGGTAAAATCTAAGGTTACCTAATTAGGTAAAATCTAAGGTTACCTAATTAGGTAAAATCTTAAATAGGGTCTTAAATCATATTGTGGGATATAAAGCCTCACTTTAGAAAAAAAAACCAGGAGCATCATGGGAGATGCTATAGTCACCTTTTTCATATAGGCAAGAGCCTCTTAGTGGCAAATTGTTGAAGTATTTCTCTCTAGGTTGGCAGTAATTGGTCAGTATTGGTCCTAAAGTGAACTAGTATTTGTGATTGATTTGGTGTACTAACGATGTTGTTACAGCCAAGTTGTGTAGGCCAGATTTATTGAATCAATAAACAGTAGTGTTCGGAACAGGTTAATGTTGTTGATATGTTGAGAACCAGGATTTGCAACATTGGTAAGATTTGCATGCAGCATAAGATCACTCTTGTACTGCGCAAAAAACATTTCATACTAGATTAAGAGAGGGATTTAGGCTCTCAGATGCCAACGGACGAAGCTATCCTATACGACATTTTCTCCTACTGCATATTTTAATTAAACATAGAATACTTCTCCGCACATCTCTAGTTTGGCAGATCATGTGAATTTGGTTCGCTGTTGTATTTTCTGGCTCAGTCTCATCGACTCTCACGCTGCCTCACATTGGCAGGATTCGGATGGTAAATAGTTCTCACCACCGTAGTCCGCTGCGCGGCGCTGGGTAGACCACCGTCTCGACGCGTCCCGAACGTGCGTTGTGCACTGCGGCCGTAGATAGTTCCACTGGTCGACCGCTGGAGGTCGCGGCTATTTTGGACGCCCTCATCGGCTACCAGTCGGCCACCGGACTAGAGCTTTGTGTAACCGACTTAATTCAGCCTTTCAAGTGGGCGGCTATGGACGCACTTTAAGGACATTGTTCACAAGCCTCCGGCATATAAAAATCATGCCTGGAGATACAATCATGTCAGTGACTTTGGGTATAGACGGAAATGTCCGGAGGCATAATGTTGTCCTTTCAAAAATAAAGTAAATGTAGACCCCAGTGTAGTTCCTGAACACATTTTTAAGGCCAGCACATATCGAACATTTCTCCCTGATTCATGTCGTCCCGATAATCTGAATCGGACGGCTACGTATATCACTGTGTGGTACTCTATCCATACAATTCATTATCTTTTTATAGCTGTTTTTTATTGCTCAAAACCACAAACCACAGGCAGCGTCCTTTGCTCTGCTACTGGATGGAGCTACAACTGTAAATTCAACGTGAGCTGTAAGAGCTCCAATCTAATTTACAACCTGACTTGCAAACGTTGCAAGACACAATATGTATTTTTTTCAATTTTTTTTTCATGTTCCCGGATTAGTGACAACTTAATTAAAAACATTTGGGACTTGTTCTATTTGTTTTGGGACCTAGCTGTGCCACCACTCTGACAGCAATCTGCTGCCTTAGGGTCACTTTGCTATTACCTCCATTTTACTTTATTAAACTTAATGAAGTTTAGGAATTTACTTTTTGAACTTTCCTCAAATGTGACAATGTCATATGCCTTGATACAGCCAAACTTTAAGATGCCGGAAGAGTCTGATTCGGATGAAACCTTGATCCCCCACCCCTACAGTCTCATTTTGACAGTTCCCATAACCAACAAAGTGCTTGGTTTCCTATAACGCTCCCCTGTCTAAATCATGGTTGGAGAGCGCCCACGATTGTGTGATGTCACAGTCGTGAAGGGTGGTTGTTATGCTGCACTGTTCCTTTGAAAGTGTTCACCTGGAGGTAGCATAGCAACGGTTTGGATCTGACGAGTAAGTGTCATTTCAAGATAGCATCGGTTGGGGTTAGAAGTGTTCTTGGCCACGTTTTCTAAAAGATACAATATGTAGGACAGACAAAAAATCACAAAAAATCGATCAGTTGGGCCTACAGCTTACCTAGCCATGTCAAAAAAGTGTTACCATCGTGTAAGCTGCTGGTTCCCCCACTATCTTACTGGCCTTTGCGCTGTCACACCCGCTTGTGAGTTCATGTTTGCTTTATATCATCATTTCCCAACATGTCGAAATGTCAACTCCAATGAAAAAAATACATTCTGATATGGCCTACCCAGTGAGGGCAGGAACACGTGCCACACCACCTATAACTTAAAGCCTGAACAGACACCTGTTAAAACCATGCTTTCTTTGTAAACCGTACAGAGAATATAAAAGTTGCCCCAAATTCTTGACATCTAGCTCAACTGCATAGTAACATACTGTACAATGCCGCTACAATAGCGATGCTGACACCAAGCGAAAATTCAATGATGACAGCACAGCCGATTTCACTCAAAACTGGCATTCATGTGATAGTGTCAGGAGTGAACAGATCGGCCCAGCCAGGTTTTGCCATACGATTCATTATCTGGTCAGAAATATAAACTAAATATGTTTATGCTGTGTTTGTCATATTTGACACACCACAATACCTGATCCTTGTCATTATTAAACCAAACTGAGTCTGGTAATGTGGTCATTGACGAGAGTGCCACAATACAGGTGTTGCCGTTCAGCGCCGCCTAACGGCCCACTGTCTAGTTACGCGGCTGCTCGGACAAACACGGCTGAGGCCAGCCACATGCCCATAGAGCCACACAGTATCACACCTAAAGTGTGAACGGTGGTTGTGATTACAGAAGTGTTGTTTTTCGACAGATTAAATTGTTAAACTAGGGTATTGTATCAACGAGTCTGAGCTGTCTAAACTTTATAGTTGATAATCATCTTGGTTTTAACTTGGAAAAAGATAAGCATATTATAGCTAGGCCTGCCAATGTATTAGTGTGTATGCAGTTTAGGTGCCCCTGTGTTACATAAGGTATATCTAAAGTATCATTGAGGTGATATGCATGTATTATACATCAAACTGGAGCTGGAGTACCATAGATTACGATGCAATCACTGTTATTTCTATAGAAATAATGTGCATGGGTATTATAGATGCATTACGCTTATACACTCAGTGTATACAATGCTAAGGTATACGTTGCCAAGGCTATGTTTGGCTTTAGGCATGGCGTAGCTAAGCAGATAACGTGCGACACCAGCCAGTGGAAAAAGGCCTATTGTCAGGTATTATCCGATTGGTGTCGATTTGTGATGTTCATATCTATGTCCTTCATCGCTTCATGAGGTATAAAAAAACAGGTGTTTGTCATAGGAGAATGTCAGGCGAGCGGGAGTGTCTGTAAAGGCGGGGATGCTGAGTGAATGAGTTTAGGTGTGGTTTGGCTTGTCTCAGTATCGGATCCGATTAGTGTGAACGTCTAATTGCCACTTTTCCCGGGCTCCACCCCCTGCAGACCATACGCCCGTAAGAGAAGAAAGTGACTGGTGCTGAATAAACCTAGATGGTGATACAAAAAAAACACTAGATAATGATGCCTGTCAGAACAGGCGGGATGCGGCTTATATTATACCATCCCCGTAATTATATCTACCTGTGTTACTTAGAATAATAGAAACGGTATCTAGAATTCTGAGCAACAAATAGATGTCTAGGTGTCCTGCACGTATAATATAATGTTTATATGGAAGACTGAATTGCATGCATATCTTGTGCTGATAGAAAAAAACCCACTACTTTGATTAGCAGTGACATGTATGCTTCATGCTTATCATGGCTAATCATGCGCCATACACAGGTATGGTATCACGCCATTAAATCAGTAACCAGGTGGAATACATCAATGATATTCACAATTATTACCGAGGACTAGGTGTTGACATGTGGTTTGGTGTGTGACTGTGCTTTCTATAGATTCCAGCTTACTTCTCAGCTTGTTTTGACCTTAAATGGCATTGGTCATATCACCTTTACCAAGCTAACAGGTGAAGTGAAATAAAAAGAATAATAACAGGTGAAGTACAGACAGATATAAATAATATAACCTCTTCCCAGGAGTACACAAGGCAATATGTGTTTCTGGTCGATGTCCTTTTAGTCGGGCGTTTTACCAGAGTCTCCTTTACCATTACCCCACCCTTCAATCTCCTCCCACTTCGGTCTCCAACTACTACCTGGAGTGCCAGACGGAAAATTAAGTCAATCAGCGCGCATTAAGCCGAGCTAAGATTTTATCAGATGGTGCTCACTAATAACAATAGAGCGCCAATGAAAAGGTGGGGCTGCCTCTGTTGTGTAGCAGTAGGCTGAGTGGACTCTCTCCAGTCTTTACCCAGGAGGAGGCTGTGTGCAGGTTTTCTCCTCCAGGGGGAGGGTCCGGGGACTAGGGTTGACGACGGTCTCAGCTCTCGGCCAACTGCACACACGGATGTAATAAAGCACCTTATCGATCGTTATGTCTGTATTCCACCCTCAAGGTCTGCTCTCTGACCCCTATTCTTCTCCTCCACCTCCTGCCCGCCCCCACTCGCCGAGCCCCTTCCCCGGCCATACTCCGCCACCGCCCGCTGATGAACCATGCTCCCTGCTCCATGTCCCCCCACCACGCTCCCGTCCCCACCCACGTGTTCGGGGAACGGACGACCGGGCACTGCCCTGCCGCCCACCTTTGCCCGCCGGACGGGGTGGGTCACTGTCAACCCCAGCTGGGGGACCTGTGGGTGGAGATTGGGGGCAGATGGAGGTGGGGGGTGTATGGAGGGGGGGGGGGGGGGAGGAGGATGGAGGCTATTGGTGTGCAGCCGAGGACCGAGGGCTTTGCCAAACACATTAATTTTTCCTGATACCAAATAACACCGTGTGTTGAGTTCCCACTGTGGTGATTATCTTATTGGTTCTGCTACCATCATACCCTGAGACCTGCCTTTCTAATTAATATCATCTAATATACAAGGTGGCACCGCAATGCTCACTGATATAGAAAACTGTGCCTGTGATAGTGTGATGTTGATGCTGTATATGCAGTAGTATTCATCTAAAAAGACCACCTATGTCTTATACTGGTCGTATTAACTGACCGGTTGTCTGAGTATTAAATGGAAATATTTGATATTAAACATGAAAAATGGAGTACGAGGCTTGTGTTCTTCGTAGCTTGGTTTTACGCATACAAAAACAGTTTTGATAACGAAGTGAGTAAAGGTATCCCTCCAGGGAGAGAATTTTACTCAACATCTGTCAAACAAAATATAGGAAAAAATATCTGTCGACGTCAAGTGTCATAGTCTATATGCTAACAAAATAAGTAAAAACTACCCATATGGCGATATCGCAGGTCGGTTTCACCATCCATATATATAATGATGCTCTGTTCACTCAAATCCAAGACTAATGAGCTTTAACAGAAGATTATATGAATAACCGAAACCGAAGCTTAGCTAGCCTTCGTCATCAGAGGTCCGCGTGCATGTATGATAAAGTTGCTCAGTCTGTTGGTATAATTTCTAGACTGACACTCAGAGCAGGCTCATGTCATTCAAAGCTGAGGTCGTCAGAAATGTTTCCCATTTTAACAGGTCAGAAGACCCTCCAGTTATCGAGCATTACTCAATAGAAGGGTTAGAAGAGATATTTGGGGCGATATGGTCATCTAAGTAGCATAGACTTACAAAAGTGTTGATAAACTAGGTATCGTCATTACATTCCAGACAGTTTAAATAACATATAGTCCTGTACATTACTATTCAGTATGTATTTATTGATTGAGGCAGTTAATATCAATAGTTTTAGATAATATTTTATTCTAATGAAAATCTTACCAGTTTTATGCAATAAATGCAATGTGTGGGTCATAATTCTAATGGTTAGTAATTAAAATCGCAGATGGCACGCTTACCCTCTACATATCCTGTCAGCATATTTGATTTTATAGTCACAACAATAATGTAAATAATCTTGTATTCATCGTGCACTAAGATGACTCTTAGATAAATCTGAGGAAATCTAGTCTGTGGCCTCTGTACCGTGGCTCCATACTCCACTCGTGTGCTGAGATATTTCATTGTCCTGAGGAAGGTCCTTTGGGCGACTGACTTCACCATGTTCATTTACACTGTTAATTGTTAACATCACACAAAATGTGTGGAATCTGTGATGTTCATAGTGTTTTTAGCGTTAACACCACAACCTATTAATCTATATATCATTAAATATATAGAAAGGAATACGCCGATGATCAAAGAATTATTGCTTCAACGGTATCCTTATCTGAAACTAGTACCTGGGAGGGTAGCCAGGGGGAGGCACCTGCACCTAACCTGGTTAGGATAGTATCAAGGCTTACCCTTGCGGTCGGCATCTACCAGGCTTTGACTGCTCCCTGCTCCCAGGCTATCTAGTGCGCTCTACTGCTCTAGCACCAACTCTGTCGCAGTCACAACCTACCTATGGGTCACGATCACAAAATTTCTGAAAGTTTTAAGCACCCGACTCACCCTCTCACGCAATGGAAGGGGCATACGCACAATTTCCTCTCTCTCTTTTTTTTTATACCACCCCTTAAGCACTCTATGAATAACCCCTTCAATGCCAGGTCGCTATTAGAAATAACAGGTATATGTCTTTATAAACTACTTTGTTGCTGTATAGTAAAAAAAAACCACGCCATAATATATTTGTTTGCGCCCTGTGAAACAACTCCATTTGAAGATGTCTCACATGCTCTGTTTTTGTTGTTGTTTTTTTTCCCTTATAATTCACTTCCGTCTTTAAGTAATGAGAAATAACCGACCTCTCGTGGGTTAACTACGTAACATGACGTAAAACAATTTTTCATTCTTCTTGGCTCTCAGCCTTTGACAGTAAGGAATCTCACCGCTTGGAGACTGGTTAGAACTCTTAAAGAATAGGTGCGGTTTGTGGACTCTAGCCGCCTCAGATAGTTCGTTTCTTCCACGGTCTTAACGCCCAGCTTTGTTACACAAAACATGACGATTATGACACACCTCGTGCTCCAACTCCATTCATACCAAGGCAACCATGTTTGGAGTGTCGGTTCCACATTATATCTGCAGCCCCTATCCATGGTCTCGTTAGTTGAGGAGCTCCAGACAAGTATAGTGCATCTTTTGGGGGGATACAATGTAACTTAGCAACGACATATATCAACCCCCACCTCCATTCCAATGGGATTGCATTCATATTATAAGACTCATGAAGCTGTTCAGTTTGCAATAATGATCTCTCTCGGTTGGGTCTCTCAATAATCTTCTCTCGTATTTCATGAGGTTATATTAGTAGATATCAGTTTTCCGTGTTTCCACGGAAAAATCCGTGTTTTCATTTTTAGAATGTGAAATCCTTAATCCTTGCTTAAAATGAATATTGCATAAAATGAACATAACAACTGCTATGTTTAAAACAAAGATGGTATAAATCAAGCCTCATTCATGCCAATAAAAGAGAGGTTTGAACCTCCTCACACACCATCAGCACTATTCCATGGCTGACTTTGATGTGATTTACATGTTTTCTCAATCTGTCTGAGGCAGAAAATTCCACATGCAAAATGTTTCTACTTTTTTTCCTGACCCCAACTGACATCCCTGTATACATAGTGTAGCGAAAAATATATACCCATGCATTGTATACTGTCAGAGGTAAAAGCTATACTCGGAAGGTGATGTAGCTCCTAACGCCTAAAGTAGCACCAACCAGCTGACCTAAGGAGCAAAAATGCTGTTATGATCATATGATCTACTCAGAGAACAGATGAACGGATGAAAAAATAATCATTCCAATGGATACAGAGTTATGAGACACAGTGGGTCTTTTGTCTATGTTTCTCAATAGACTTTTCATGACATTATGTCCCGCTGGATTGCTTCTGGGCAATAGTCTCGTGATATCTCTTGCCTCTGGAAAATTTAAGTCCCTGGAGGCATCGTGCCTTCTTCGATGTGAGACATAAAATGAATTTATTATCGCTTAGAGAAACATTACATATAATTGGCTTTCTATAATTCCTTACAATATCAAGGAACAGAATACTTGAGCAGGATTGTGGACTTTGCTATATGCGTAAAACCATGTGGCAATCGATATACAAATGTACTTGAATATATAGTTTAGATTATACTAGGGACGTTTCAATTTAAAAGAAAGGCACAATCGTTCACGTATCCCCTTATGTCAACCAACCCCTGCTGATCATCTTGTAATTTGGTTGTAACTTTGTGGGACTAACATAAACTTGCGTGTGTTGTACAAGGGATATTCTGTTTTACCATTTAGCCGTTACTACGTTAGACATGCCGTTTAGCCGGAGAACGTTCTCCGTTCTTCCTCTTGGCTGTGATCAATGTCCTTCTGATCTCACTGTGGATGTGGAGAGAACGGAATTAAGATGGCATGCGGACGGCTTGTCGCTGAGGGCCAGCACGGACACCGCCTCGGGTAGCGCCGGCTTAGCAAGCATTAGCAAACATTACTACCATACCTCAAAGACGGTCATAAGATCTGGTTACCACTCCTTGCTTAGCATGTCACGCATTATTTTGTATTACTTACCCCCACGTTAGTAGCTGACTCGTGAACTGTGGAGAGGGAATACGGTTATCCTATGTTGTAAATCTGCTTCCAGGGAATGTTTAGAAAAGGAGATTAAAGAAGTATAGCACATGTCGGACAGCAGTCTAATTGTGAGTGATAACTATGTTATACAAATAAGCAAAGTCAGTCTTCTGAAGTGCAACGGT
This sequence comes from Alentia gelatinosa, assembly GCA_950022655.1. Lineage (NCBI taxonomy): Eukaryota > Metazoa > Annelida > Polychaeta > Phyllodocida > Polynoidae > Alentia > Alentia gelatinosa. Next base: position 74,243,622 of record OX465581.1, read on the forward strand.
TGAGCTCCTAAAGTACTTGTTCTACCAGCACAATGGATTTGCGGTACTATATCTTGGTATGTCTTGTTATATCTTACAGTATCACGGTATGTCTTACCTCCTTAGCGGTGATATGGCGCATGGTGATTTGTGTATTTTTTGCCATGATGTGTGTATATGTTGGTGCTCCACCACCGCGACACCTCACAAACTATTGCCCGACATACCGCGGCAGACGGCAATCTATCGCACTTAGAATTGCGAAGGTGCTTAATCTTTCTGATACTTCACGGCAAAAACGCAAGCGATTAATCAAAGCATAGCACGACTTATCAAGTGAACCAAATTGTGATAGATCTCACTATATCTTGTGTGCTGGTGGAAGTATTCCCCCAGCGGCATTCAATAGTAGTATTAATGATGATGTACAAAAGCTAACATAGACATATTATATTCTGACATAAATTACTGATAACCCTATAGAATTGTAAAAGTCTTTAGATGTAAGGGCTGGTTAATAAAATTTCAATTGAATTGGAAATTGTATGATACGCCTAATTGCGTACATTTCTTTGTACATGGACAGCACCCTTTTCTCTGTTTAGTATCATAATATCACGACAAGTTAAAAGTACGTGTATGAATAATTGCAACTTCTGATCTATATTTGATATGACATTACACCATGGCAACGATAGTAGATGACGTTAAGGTTCGAGTACCCCTCATAATCGCAGGAGGTACTGTCCTGGCTGGTTGTACCCTTCCTCGCCTCGTCCTAACAATTAGGTTCTGATCTTATTCCCACTTTAGTTCCCTGAGCCTCCCGCCAGGTGTCAGCCCCACACGTACCTTGGTCCCTGCAGGCGCCCGTGCAAACACAGCCCGGAGCTGCGAATGCGATAATAATAACACAAGGGCGGGCCGTAGGTGGACACCTGACCTGGAATGTTTGGGCGGTGCCCCCTGTAGGCACCATGGGCCCACGGTTCAGCAGGACACCGGGGAATGTGAAGGACCGGTTCCCGTCTCCCGTCCACCCCGCTCCGTGCTCCGTGCTCCGTGCTCATATCCTCAGTCCCCTGGTCTTTGATCCCTGCTCGGATCGCCACGCCCACCGCTCCACGTAGTGACGGGCGGGGTGGTTGAACCTTCCCGGTGGTAAGACATCTAGATCGGTGACTCTCCCGCACGCAATTTCCCCCATAGCTACGAGGAAAGCTGCCTGTTGGATGAGTTGGTTATTTATCCCATTTTTAGCTCATTTGTTCCGGAGTCACTCACACACGTTGTCCGTAGTCCAGGAGTTAACGATTTTTTGCTCATAGATATGTTGATGCAATGTCATCAAGATGAACAGAATGTAGAAAGTTATGAAAATTGATAAAAACGAGACACATTGCATTATTGGTTATTTTACGATGTCTGTGGCCTCGTCGTTATGACCTTCTCCTTGTCAGACATTCCTGTCCTCGGTTACCACCCAGGGATGCCATTTTTTCCCGGTTATTTCCGTTTCCCTTTGTTTTTGGAGGGGTGGGGTGTATTAAATCAGCGTTATATTGAAGACAACAAAGAGTGGAAATTGACACTGTTCGGAGACTTTCCATTCTTTTGCCAGACCTCAATGGTTTGTCTCCATCAGATTCAATGCATTTATGTCTCATTCATTGGACATTATCATAAATTTGCTTCTCTTTTGTGGTGTTTCTTTTTTTTTGTCACAGTGGCATTTAATCCAACTATCTGATAAATATGTCAATCATTGATTGTCCCCTGTATCTATTTTCCACACTCTCCATTTATGTAGGATGACGGTAAATAAAACTAATCAAGTGGCCCTTTTTTTCTTGTGTGGAATTATGAAGTATGTATTCATCAGGCTATTATTAAGACTTGACAATTAGATACTTAGAAGGAAACCCACGAGATGAAAACAGCTTGGTCCGTACTCCACTGAGTTTGACTGCACAGTAATTCACGAAGCGAAGCTGAGCGAATTACTCTGCGGTCAAACAAGGTGGAGAGCGCACCAAGTTATTTTCATCGAGTGGGTTTCTGATTTTATCTCACCCCGTAAAACATTATTTATTGATAAAATGAATCACCCAATAAGCCATTGAGTACTGGATACACGAACTTCACAGCCGTGAAGTACGAGTTCTTAATGTTAAGCCTATTGAGAAAAATATCGGGGTGAGATAAAATTATGTCTTATGATGAGTAGGGACAGGGCTACATTCACTGTGAACTCTCCAAGCGTCATATGAGGACGACCATATGAGGACGACCATCTGTTTATTCAAAGAAACAACGGGGAAAAGACACCAGTTATTATTAGAGACACATTTTCAGAGTTCAAGTATCATCAGAGGCGTAAATAAATACTTCATAATTGGAATGCAGAATTAGCCTCCACCTGTCATAAACAGTAATTGATAGTTATATAATTTGTTATTTGTTAATTTGTTATTTTATTTGAAATTTCTTGATAAGGGAGTTTATAACAGCCTAAGAGATAATCATTGAAGTGAATGAGATACATGTTCTTTTGTTTTCATACATATACTGGAAGTTTTCTGCATATCTTTTATTACCAAGTCTAGGCAGATCCTATAATGTTTCATTTAATCCCCATAATTTTCACATTCAGACAGTACTTCAATCTTGCAATTTAATTTGTCAACGCATGTAAAATAGTATGTGGGGCTTTGGTTTATGCACTTTTCAGTTGTCCAAGTATTAATTTTAATCTGCATTCGGACGATAACAGCGGCATTTAGACAATAATATCATTTATAAGGCGGTTATACTATTCTTAGTTTTCAGTTTCTGACAAGGCGGGAAGTCCAGCTTCTAGCACAAGATTATTATGTTATACAAGTTTGTTCATTCAGGAAACTATTTGCACTTGATATGTAACCTAAATTTAATCATTTTCTAGCTGCCATTTCGATCGGGAGAAAGCGGGGCCGGGTTCTCCATTGTGCTGGGTTTTCTTAGAAAAAACCCGTCACCGGGTTCCCCTTGGTGCTGGGTTCCCTTAGAAATACCTGGTGTCGGGTTTTCCCGGGCGCCGAGTTCTCCTGTTACCGTTCTCTATCTCACCTGGCATTGTGAGGGGGCCCTTACCATACCATGAACTGCTCACTGAACATCCCCTGTGTGTGTCTCATTGTCTCCTCATTAGGAGCTGCTCCCGAAAATTTCATATCATTGATGAGTCCTTGTCACATCGACGCTTGGCCCGGCTCGTCCGTGTGTCATTGTTATCAATGTCAAAATATCTTTTTAGCTCGTCACCCATAGCTCAATTTTATTCTCAACTAACTCTCAACACCATCACAAGTCATTGCCACAACCTTCTGAGCGAATGATACTAATTTGTTAAACGATGATCTTCACGCATTCAGCCCATCTCAGTTTGGCAGTTTCCTCTTGGGCATGCTATCTGCTAACCTTACCGCAATGCGTTTAAGTTAATCTTACGTCATCGGTCATTCTCAAAGGTCATCTTCGGTTTAAACTATCGTCGGACTTCACGCCATCTCTGACCGGTAATCTTCAAATGCCATCATCCATTGATCTTTGTTTACATGGTGTTTTTACCCCAATGTCTTCCTCTCACATGATCTAACTGGGGTGTTGGTCACATCGTCTTAAACCCAGTGTCTTCACGTCAGGTGCCGTTAGCGAGGCTTTGTCAGCCGGTCGTTACCGTCATGGCGTCAGGCCGGCAATAGGGCGTCGTCCTCACGTCTTCGTTAGGTTGGTCGGCGGCGGGCGAGCGGCCGCGATCCCGATGATCTAATCACGGCGGCGCGTCAGGGGCGGCGCGCTAATCCTTCACTATAATAGGCCGCCGCTTCCTGCCTGCTGAATCATTGATGAGGCCGGTGCGCGGTCATCACACGCCTGTCGCCCGCCGCGCCGCGCGCCGCCCGCGGATCAGCATGCCGCGTTACGCGTCAGCGGCCTCATCGCCAGGCGGCGCGGCGTGTCGCGTCGCCGGGGCCGGCGCCGTTCGCCGGGCCAGGTATGACCCGCAGCAAACTGACCACAATCGCCCCGGGCGCCGCCCCCTTGTCAGCAGACACTGACGGATGGCCCCCGCTCATGATAGCGGTACAAGTTAGCACCATGAGCGGAATTAAGTCATCGCTTCACCTCCTAGGCACCGCCCCACCCCTTACCCCCTAAACCCACCTGCCGGCACCACGCGGGAACTGGTGGGTTGTGAGGGGGGAGAAAGAGAAGAGGCTTGACCTCTTCTCAATTGATCCATCTTTGGCTATTGTAATCAAGTGGATTGACGTACACATATGCCATAAATATGACGCAAATATATGCCAAGGGTAACAATCCTTATTGGGATAGATATTTCATTAAACGGCAGGGATATGAACTTGAATGATTTTTCAACACGTCAACAGGGATCTCAGAGTCCCTGAAAAGCTGCATGGACAAGAATCCATGAAAAGTCCATGAAACCATTGGTCAGTAACCAAAGAAGCCAGTTTAAATGAATAGGTACCAACAGGAAACAGCTTCACCCAACACTCTCCAATTCAAATATTTAGTTGAACATTGATAGCTTATAACATGTAAGTTCTGCTTGGAGAGCATGCGCTCTTCTAGCCTGGAAGCCTTGTCTCTGTGCTTACTCACATAGGCCAGGTAAAGCCTCCCATTTTTGTGTGCACTATTGGTAATACCTCTATTTTTCTGGTACATCATGTGTAACTGTGTTCAGCTAGTACTACCCTGGTTTTTAGAGAAACATTCTAATAAATAATATTCAATCTTTTGAAAGGTTGCCATTACTTCACCTTTTTATTATCCTTTATTACAAACAAGTAGAAGTAAGTCATTTCGGGAACCTCGCGAGGGAGAGAGGCATTCTTCTAGAAGAGATCCTGCTGAGAAAGTGGAAGAGAGGTTGTGCTGGCTATCCTTGCCACTGCAAATTTATAAGCAGGGAACCAGCGAAAGTTCAAAGACGCTTATACCTACGCGATACCAGTCCCATATTTCATTGGGACAGGGAACTAGTCTAATACTCTCCATGCATACTGTAGTACAAGGCCCACTCACCAGGGTACAATGCTTTTTTTTAGTTCCCTGTAAGCCTGTTCATTGTAATCCAGAAGAGCAGTGATTTCTTAACATGAACATAAGCATTTCTCATGAGAACATAATAAAATCAATGAGTGAGTATCTAAAGTCCCTATTACCAATTCAAGAATAAAATTGAAGCATAAATTGAGCGTGTGCTTGCCTTGGGTTTGAACTCTAGATCTTCTGATTATCAACCCTATACTCTTCCCTAGGCTAACTTGGATTTAGGTCAGGTAATGTAGAATGCTTTCCTAGTGTAAATGAAATTATTGTTACTATATACCATTTGCTCTCCCTTTTTTACACACTAATCTCTATAAGGCACATGTTAGTTATATGGCCATAGTGATAAAACTTAGCTCTTTATGGAGGGGGGGGGGGGGGGGTTGTCGACGCAAATGTCTTCAGGAATTTTCTATAAGGGCTGCTGACAGCCCTCTATATAGAAATGGGTGAAAGAACTATTCTTATCTTTGAATAGGCATCATTTTCACATGTGAAAAATACAGGAGTATTATGTGTACATTATGTATCAGCACATCTTAGCTGTTTTGGGAATGTAGAGTATATTTAATCCATTCTTAAACACTTATAGAAATCGCAACTATTTTTTGTATCAACATATGCCTTTATCGCATGGCAGTATCTTTAATTAATCCGTACTACCAGATGTACTTAGTGAATTTGCTCTACCCAGCAGTAACGCCTACAAAAATACAAAATCACAAAAAAATCCGCTTGAAAAATTGTATATGCTGTTGCGCCGTATAGAGTTTAATTGGACACTCAGGTGCAATGAATTACCATGTTCCCCAACTCCCGATCCCGAAACGACGGCCTAATGCCCAACATAATTGTCATGCCTGAATACAGCACCTCACCTCAGTCCCTCCTAACGGGTAAATCTGACAGGGCCATATGAAAATGCTGAACTCATTCTGCAGACGGCCTTTTAAGGGGCTCAGATAACACGTGGTAATTACATGGAAAGCAAAACTTTGTGAATTCTACACCCATATCATTTCCATGAGTGTTTTCGCTTCCTCTCAAATGTTTCTTTGATTTATCAATAAGTCAGTGCATTAAAGAATGCTGACATGTCATGACGTATTTTCTTATTGCTTCCTTTCACTGTGTCAGGGGAAGGTTTTAAGAGTTATCTGATCAATAAATAGCATTCATTTTCTTCAACTTAATTGCTGAGTAAGAGGTTAGTGATGACATTGAATGATCATCTTGAAACTCACAACTTTATATACCAAATGTAAAATGAGGCAGACGCAAACAGTAGCTGAGGTGAGACTGTGATTGTATTGTGATAAATTTCTCCAAAATAACAATTTATCTTATTTAGGAAAATATTACCTAATTGGGCTTAACATATTGAATACTGTAGAAATATTTGTAACGCATCGGTGGAATTTGATATTTATACTATAATGTTACCACTAATTGAGAAACAGAAATGAGAAATTTAAAAGAATTGGAAAGTAATTGGCATATCGGTTCTTCTCACCTATTTACCTGAGCCTGACCCATATCCCACGGACACCAAGCTTCATCCAATTTGTGTTACACGTGTTTTATAACGCCCTTTCTAGCCTGCCAATTAGCAGTTTACGGAGAGATAAATTATTTCCGTGGTTTCCCCTCGTGCTTCACACGCCACATCCCTGATTTCAGGAAGGTATGAAAAATGTGAGCCTAACGAGGATCATTCATTTTCCAAACTCATCAAATTATCTAAGGTTACCGTCTAAAACTTTCAGGTACATTCTGCCTCATCACGAGTGCGACTTCTCTGATGTCTTTTTGATAAAGTTTATATTATATGTGTGTTTGATCGGATTTCGTTTAGAGCGGTTGTTTTCTTTATCTACTACATGTATTTGGCAGTCTATAATAATTGTGCTCGTCTATTTTCTAGATCTTTTTGAAGGTCCGGCACGGCCCTAGAAATTGAATATACCCGGCCTAACCCCTCCGATTATAATGATGCCTAAAGTTAATGTAGTATATAACCAATACGATCACTCTGTTACAAGATACCACGCTGCATATAGCTCGTATTCCTTTTTTGAAGACTTCCCAAACATATCCACTGTTAAATGTTGTTTAAAAGTACCTGAGTACTTCACGGTGGGTGATTCTAACATGGAATATGTCTCCCTGAAATACTGTACATGCTATTACGCATGTGATGCGGCTGTAGGGAATAATTCTGAAATGAAATATGCGCTAAAGTTATCCTTTCCTTTCATAGGGACGGTGTTTCGTCTCAATTCAATTCAAAACCATCACACTAGAACTGTTCTGAGTGGCTCAGAAAAGTCACTTTAGTCTCTCTTTGTAATTTAAGGCGGCCTGAAAGCACTAGATGGTTCGCATGTTTTCTTCCTGTTACACATCCCGATTCAGTCTTATTCTAAATGCTTTCACTAAATCTAATGGGGATGTAAGTAGAGGGCCCCATTAAAATGTATAGTTATTGTCCTCTTTAGAAGTAGTCTCAACGTTACACACATTCCTAAGATATAACACCCTGGCCCAGTTAGTGAGTGAAAGGGTCGCGCATTTTTACAATGGCTCCAAGTACATCAAGCTGTTAAGACCTACTCTATATTGGCACAATACAAGTTTGTAGCACAGACATATAAAGACAATTTCTCTCAGGTCCTAATAAGCAGGCATTAATTGATGTAAGCCTTGGTGCGTGTAAACGCCATCAGGACATCTCTCTCTATCTATGCTCTTTGTGTCTGAATCTAACAGGTTTTCCAGATCTCTGCCCTTGTATGTCTCAGCGATTCCTCTTCTTCGATCAGGGAGCTCGTTTCTTTATCCATTAGCCCAGGTCTGTGTTAATTCTCTAATGCTGAATTCGCAAACTGTAAGTCTATGTATTTTTAGTTCTGTTTTCACGTGCATCAAAGCGAGCTCAGTCTAACAAGGTTAATGTCGTATTGCCTTGCATTTCACTTTTATGCTCAGGCAATTGAACAGGAAGAGGCGCAAGTCAGCGAAGACCAAAGTGGGGTTGGGCTTGTATTGTCAAGTAATAGGAACGTCTGAACGATAAGGGCGTTTGGCCCACGTCTAATTGGTAACATCCGTCAGTGAACTGCCTCCTTGGGATTACCTTTCCTGTCAACAGCTTTAGGGTGATAGGTCCTCTTACGCATGACGTGTTTTTTTTTCCATGGTTTGAAATGGTGTACCTCTGTATCTTAGGCGTATTGGCTGGTCGGAGTAGATCAAGTTTCACCTGCCATAATAGTATTGTCTTCAGATAGGAAGGCGTGATTGCCTGTGGATTATCTTTCGCGTATCGGGGATGTGACTCGTCTTACGTTTTTCACTGACAGTCCTGCGTCCACGTGTATCCCTCATGAAGACAACTAGTGCGAATAAAAAAAAATCCCAAAAAAAATCCAGTACATTAGGTGCAAATTACACAACGACACTGACGCTGTCATGTTTTGCAGTTATGTTACCGTATCTCGACCCCATCTTGTGTATTTGCCTTGGCCTACGGTTCTATCGCCGTCTATTGGTAATCGCCATGGGGAAGAGTAGTCTCTGCATATAACGTGGGGAGAATGGTTAGGTAACTGAGCAGCCTCTTAGTAAAATGCCCGCCCGGCAGTATGACATCGCCCCAGGTGTCTAGAGGGAGTTCTACTTTTTCCCTCACGGGATATCAGCGCCTAACCATTAATGTGCACAGTCCCATCACGGTGTACCACACCTAAATTGTTCTTGAGCGGATAATGACCGACGGAGCAGCCCATTATAAAGACGGAAAACTAGGGCGGGGCATTAGTGTCGCCTAACAAGATCAGATGAGATGGGGATGGTTTACTGAAAGCCTGACTGCAGGGGTATCAGATGTAGTCTGGATGAGCTTTCCCTCGGGACAGGTATTTCTTCCCTGTCCACGGGGGTCAGTTGATAAATGCTATGAAATGGATTGGTTATCCGGCCGTGACTTGCCTGTACATACGGTAGGCCATACACGCCGTGGGAAAATGAAAAAACATAGTCCCTAAACCTACCACAAGAAAGACCAAGTATTTATTTTTGTATTTCTGGCTGATAGTGGGGTTTTGGCATCTTCAATGATATATCAAAATAATATGATCTATCTTCTGTAGAATTGAAAATAGATAATCTAAATATGAACGTTAGTCGCAACATGTCATACAACCTTACAATATTGATTCACAAAGTTCAACCACTGGGGTTTCCTCTATGAACTGTGTAACCAAGGTTGAAATAAGAGGCGACCCTGGAGCGTAGTCTTGGTTGGTTGTCGATCTTCAAGGACATCATTACTGTTGACAAACTATTGGCATAAGAGTTGTTTGATGGGCCGTGAACGCCCACATGGCAGTAATACAGATGATATATTCGTTTTAGGATATTTTTCTTCAACGTCCTGTCACTGAGAAAACTTTGTTCTTTCTGCCGGCAAAAACGATTTTAAAAAAAGATGACTGAAGCCTCATAATGGATAGAGTATCGAGCCAAAATCGATTTTAGGCCATAGAAATAAATCCATATCCAGAAACATAAAACCAGGAGCACTGCGAATAATGATTATGAATGGAAAGCAAGAATTCAAAAGAGGCCCACTCGTGTTTTGCAATAACGAAAGTAATAACTGGTGGAGGAAAAAAAGTTATTGGTCATTCTATGTACCCATAGTTACTGCAACATAAATACACGTACTTCATATGACAATAACCTACGCCCTTGTGTTGACAGTAATGATCAATATCTACGTCAACTATAACTCACAATTGTGTTCATATATCACAAATACAGTATTACTATGTAGGTGTAAGAAAGAAACTGGTGAGTGTTTGGTCTGTCTCCATTCTCCATCGAGTTTGGAGTACACAGTAATATGAATGACGAGATAGCCGAGTGAATTTTCTAAAGCGCCCCAAACAAGATGGCCACCGGGGACTCAGACCAGACATGCTTCTATGCGAATATGCTTCTGATTTTTATCTTATCTTGGAAATATCTATCTGTTTATCGCTCATTGAGTATGAGTTACCATACCCGAGACCCTGTTGAGTACGAGTTCCTAATGTTAAGCCGATGGACATTTATACCAGGCTAAAATAATTCGTAATACGCTCGTTACTCATCGTATACTTAGCTTAGTCGTTACGACATGTGGTAAAACAGTAGTTTTGCTTTGCAAGTATTTTTCATTTTATCTGTTGACAAAAGATTTATAGACGAGAACGTATCATAGGCTTCCCAGCATTTCTCAGTGGGCTGTTTTACTTACATAATATGAACGCATGTCATCATTTGATTAGTTTATATACTCTCCATATGAGTATAACGCTTGGGACGGTTTTTTTTTATTCAATTTTGAGATTAAACATCGCGTTATGTTGCATTTCAGCCATTTTGTTTCAAGAATATCTGATTTCCTCTTTAGAATGAGACAAGGCAAGGACAGACAGGACGTAAATTACCGTAGTGGGCAATGCTGCACCCAGATTGATAAGCCCACCAAGTTTGGTCTTAATAGCAGACATTTTTAAAACTTTTGTGTATACATAAGTCATATACCATTGTACTATTCTCTCCAAATATTCCACACCGATAGAGAGTAACTGCGAGAGAGATTGCTAGAAATTTGGGAGTGTTTCTGAACAAGGCATGAACCACTGATGGCGAGGGGTACCACTGTTATGATTCATGACTCAAGTTTAACACGGGTAGTGCGTGCCTCCTGGTGTTGTGGTGGTTTGGGTTGGGAGAGGAGGGCTTGACGCACGTGACCAGAACCGGGGATTGGTCGGCCATCAGTCTCCTTCGCTAGGTTTCCGCCAATTGAGCGCTGGCCAGCAGCGGTTGACCACCGTGATTCCGGAGACTAATGAATATTGCCTACCACTTTGGTCGTCCATTGCCCTGTTCCTTTAGCCGGGGCACTTCTTCCAAACCCAGTTTCCAAAAATACCCCAACATCGTGGCGTAGTCTCATTCGAATACAAAACAAAGTGCTTCCACAAATAGGATATTAACTTTGTACAATTTCTGTTACCCGAGATTGTTGAATATACGGGACGGGATCATGAAACAACACTGAAATCTCATATTTTATGCTTAGCATGAACTAGCAGCAATGTCCCAAACACGAATGGTTCGGCTTCCAGACAGTTGATAATTATCATGCGTTTTTGACCACAAACAGAACATGGTGAAATGGTCTCAATATAAAACATTATTTTAAAACACCAGTTTATCTTGTACTAAAATAAGCACCGTGGTTAAATGCTTCGCTGTCACTTGCAGATATTCATCTACTAACATAAGAAAGTAGCAGGCAGGGAATTAAGATAAGAATTTTGCGAAGAACTTTCAAGCAACTGGGTCTAGAGACCTCCTCTCTTCTTAAATACTGTCCATGATTAGAACGGACAACAGAAAGCCTTGCGGCGATGAACATAATGAACGCTATGAAAACAAAAATGCACATAGTTTAACAAGGTGAATAAAAGAAAGAACAAGCCTTAGTTTAAAATCGACCATACTCATACCCCCTACCGTTCTATACTGAAGTACCACTTGAGTTACCCACGCCTGTCGTCTCCACCTGGTGCTTAGCTCCCATCATAGTATGCATTGCTTGTTAGCCCTACCAAAGGCGGCCGTCTTTCCTAATTACTCACGTTTCCCTCCTTCATCGTCACAGGTAGTGCTTACCCAGATCATCGCCCACTATTGCCTCGCCTCTTAGTCCTGTGTTGATGTACATACTGCATCATAACTCTTCGTTCCTCATCATTCATTGTCATTCACACGTTTGTCTCGGTCCTAGTCATAATCCGCTCCTCCCTGCTGCCATAATCACCCACACCCATCTACTCCCTGGATTTAGTGGCAATAGTACCACGCTAAGGCAAATATTGGAAACCCAGTGGACGTAATCTCATCCTGATACTAGGCATCCAGACTTGTTTCTTAGGTCCATTTACTGTTTGTATTATTAGGTGTTTAAGTAGAATATCAATAATGATGCATTATAGATTACTTTGGCGTGTACATCTAGAATACATTAAATAATCATTGGATTTCTCAGGATACTACCTCTAGCTTTAGTCGTCGATGAGGATATTGATCTATGTTATAACCAGATCAAACTAGATATATTTGATTGTATTGTGAGAAGACGTTTTAGGGATTACGATACAAGTGAAACACCAAAATACATAGACCATTATCGATGGTTTTGTGGACAGGCGGCCGTAAACCACGAGATGTTGACGCGTAGTAATACACGAGCGCTAGCGAGTGTATTACGACGTCAACCTCGAGTGGTTTACAGAGCCGCCTGTCCACATAACCATCGTTTGTTGTATTTATTATCCATCTTTTCGTATGAATTAAACCCATTAATTACCATATAAACGGGTATAACAACAGGGACTATTTCTTTGCTCTACAGCACAAAGGGGCTATTTTCCCCGTATACCATGGTTTTGAGGCCGTATACCACAGGTTTGAATCCGTATACCACAGTTATGGTATCTGACAGGTGTTATACAATGGGTCGTGGTTTACTGAATCCCCATACATTTTCAATGGAGTCTTTGTATACGATGGATAATAAGCTTTACGTTCCGTATCATATCCACCCATTATTATTGACATGGAATTGGAGCATTTCCATCCTCGGTGAAACCTTTAAAAGTGAGACTGCAGAATGGAATAGCTGGATGTACGTTTACTCTTGACATGATTATTAAGAAATCTGTGAGCTTATTATAAAGGAATGTAATTCCGCATACATGTCTCTCAGGTATCCTGTCATCCAGCATGGAGCCTCATCGTTCGATCCAGTGCTTTAAATGCACATTTTCCTAATGAATGTCTCTGGTCGTAACGGTGCACTCCAGACGAGTCAAAGTTTCTCTCTATTGGCGCTCACCAAGTTTTCCAACGACCCACAGAGAGGGCGCAACCAGCGCCTGGTCAAGACGCCCGACGTTAATGAGCGGCAGTCGCAATCAATTTTTGTCATCATTTTGCTAATGATCATTAAGAGGGGATCATAATAACGTGATGGTATCTGGGCGCAGGATGTCGTTAGGGAGCAGTGTTTGAGGGGCAACAGACGCCGTTACGAGCGGCCAGGTCAGCCGCCGACGAAACAGGAAGTCGCGCGCCCCATACCAGAAGTAGTTGTCTGCTTCACGGTGTGCTCAATCAACTATAGCCCTACGTCATCACCGTAATTCAGCGCGTTTTTTGGGGTTGTATTTTTTGTTGCCTGCCTAAGGGAAGCGTGCGTTTTTCCTCAAACAAAAGTTCAGTGGTTGTGTTATTGAGGACGGTATGAACTAACTAACTGTAAACATAATTAGTGTCGTTAATAGTTGACATATCATACATAGGTTAGTTGCCCATGGATATATTTCTGTATAACTGATGGTTCTCTATTTTCATACGCTAAATTTTATACAAAGATGTATAATATTCATTTATTGAGGCGCCCGAGAGATTGTATACATTTAGTAATTTAGAAAATGTGGATGATCTAAAGAATCATTAAATCTAACGTAATCCATAATACAGCTAAAGGTCATAGAATAAAGGATTAACCAGGTTATTTTAGAGTTTAGCTGAAAACAATTATAAATGAAGGAGTGTCTACAGCGCAAGCAAAATATCTAAGGTTATAGAAACAGATGATGTAGAGATAAACGAATAGAAATGTCCTTATAATAGTTTTGGATACGAAATTTGATCAATGTAGGAATCTGAGAAAAAGCTAGCACTTTGTCATAATGGACTTTCCGAGAAGACTGTCAACTACCTTTGAAATGTCATTATCATCATATGGAAATGGTTCTGAGATTCATACTTGCTGTTATGTATAGATACATTTAGTGTGAAACGTTGCTGTGTCTGTCACTTCGAGATTATAAGCAGAGAGGGAGTGTTAGACTTTGTATAGCCTTTGATTTTGTCAAATTTTAAATCAACCAAAATCTATACAAATTCCTCTTGTACTACGAAGCCATGTGTCGTAGTGACTTCGGTAGGTAAGAATCGCAGTATATCTGGAGCCATGAATATAGTAGTGTTTCGTCAAGTTTCTTTAGCCTTTTCATTGTGTGGTAGAAGTATTTTCAATGTTAAAAAATTTCGTGAAACTTCCCGAAATTTATCGGGAACGTGAACGGGCCTCCACGAAAATCCCGTGAGCGCTTGAAAATCGCTGAAAGTACGCTTGTAAGATTATGACAGGAACATTACGAAACACCACTCCGAAATAAATTTCGAAGGCTTTCTGGAGAGATGTGTGGCTCGGTGGAATTGGCGCTTTAGTATTTCGTCGTGTGAGTAGTAAATATAAAGTGTGCTCTGTTGTAGGCTTGGGAAATGTGTTCGAGAAGACAATTTGTTGTAAGTAGTATATACAAAATATGGTTTGCTGTAGGCGGTAGACTTCAGAAAATAGTTTGTGTAAGCAGTTTTGTTGTGAGAGAAATATATACATAATGTGTTCTGGTGTAGACCGGAGAAATCTGTTGGATGGGATAGTTGTGTTATACAATTAGTATATACAAAGTGTGTTTCATTGTCGGCTTTTTACGTATGGCTTCAAGCAATTCCTGTTAAGGATATGATAACATTCTGTATATTGATCGGAATATAGAGCTTTAGTATGTAACATCTCGATCACAGTAGTGAGAGAGTGACGGGCCGTGGCATGCTGACTGTCGGGCAAAAGACAAGGGAAATTCTGCCCTCCTCCTGCCCTTTCCCCGATATACGAACTGACAGTGATGGATACAGTTCCCCATCCTTACCCCGGGTTTTTGGCGGGCTGCAAAATGTCACCTCACTGGGACAGGGTTCTGCCCGACAGGTGTCGCGCTCTGCGCCTTGATAGAAGACCCCCTGTAATCTTCCAGCAGGTGGCGTGGGTGGCGCCAGGCAAACGGTCATTGCGATGCCTGATGTCCCGAGTCGCAGCATCTTTGTCGGCGCTTTTTATGGTGTCTTTCTCTAAGGAGGGCCACATCGTTCGTCCATGTTTCTAGGTGTCAGGCGACAGGGTAAGTTTACTGCCGGCCTGACGATTCTTTTAAACCCTCATTGTGTCATAGCATCAATGGTTTATTACCCAGGTGCAACGGGATGGAGTGGCTTGACGTCACAAACCTGTACACAGTAGTTTCATTTTAGGTCAGGTCAATATGCTGATTCGTGCATACGTAGTGGGCAAGATACAGTAGTGGGGTAGGATTTAGATGATTTGATTTTAAAGAGTCCCTCTGATTTATCGTAACCTGTTTAGTTGCAGTGGTAGATGTAAGTGCAACATGGTGCACATGAATATATATATATTATTATATGTTATTGATATTTAGATATGAATATCGAATGACAATGTATTTATAATTCACCTCAGATCTCTACCTTGCTTCCGTTGTGGGGTTGGTTGATATGATTAATGCGCACTCCATGGTTACGGCTCTAAATCCAGGTGATTTGAGCTGCTCTAACCGTTATTACCTCTTCTGCTCCAGCCTCCGACCAGCTCACTTGAGTAACTCGTTGATGTTGAAAATACTTTCTCTTGGCGGACTTTGTAAGGTTCCAAGTCAGAGATGGGTCAGAAGGCTCAAGCCAAGGCGACCCCACGTGGGTCTAAAAATAATTTTCCTGAAGATTTAGGTATTCAAGAGCAGAATACAGGATTTTCCGGATTACTGCAGTCTGGGTTGGATGAGCAGCAGCTCTCCACGCTCGATAAGACTGGGCTCGAAACCTTGACGAGTAATATATGTCCGGGTGCCAGTTGGGTATGGCATTAATGCGGACTAGTATCAAATAGTGTGTTTCAGTGACCTCCAGTACGTGTTTCATAGGTTTATATTTACTCTATACATAATCACTATCACAGTGCTCCGGTGCAGCGAGATTGGGAAAAGATATACACGTACCTTTTGCCATTAATATTGGAAACTTGATGTACCTGCGAAACATGATTCTACTTCTCAGATTTGCACGGTTCGTCATGTATGCCCAGATAGCCATCAACCAATAGGGTTCAGAGCGCGCGAACAGGTTGTGTGTATGGATGTAGGTGAAAGGAGAGAGACCATTACTTATTTGGTCAGAACGTGCTACTGGAGCCGGAGTAAACTCGCTAAGGTTGTAAGTACCGTCCGACCAGCCCCTCCCTCCCTCACACCCATTGACAGAAATAGAACATGCAGGGAGTCCTTGCTGTCGGTATCTACCACCACGTTCAGGTGATGACCCGGCGACAGCCGCACGTTCGCTCGCCCATCACCAAGTGATAGCTTCCTGACGGGACTCACCTTTCACATCACCCTTAACCTGACCCCTTCACCCCACCCTCTCTCACTCTCTCACACTGCAAGGTGTGTCCAGTCTTTTCACCTCTTCCTCACCGTGGCGATATTGGGAACAGCTCGTTGAGACCTGTTCCCGGGCAACTTGTTGAGTAGGTCGTCTCAGGTGCAAGGAGACACTGCCTACGTTGTTCCCCATGCAGATGACTATGTATACTTCTCACCGACTAACCCTAGTA
This sequence comes from Alentia gelatinosa, assembly GCA_950022655.1. Lineage (NCBI taxonomy): Eukaryota > Metazoa > Annelida > Polychaeta > Phyllodocida > Polynoidae > Alentia > Alentia gelatinosa. Next base: position 74,260,321 of record OX465581.1, read on the forward strand.
TTGTACCGTTACTTGTTGCGTTGCCGTACCAGAGGGGTTTGCCAGGGTGGCACTTGAAATTATGAATTCAAATCAGTTGTATCGATGGTAGAAATAGCATATGAACCATTCCTTTAAAATGGCTGATTTAAAATGAACAATCTTCGAAGTGCTTAAACAGCGGATATGTTGCTAGGGAATATGTTAAGCGCTAACTTAATCCATAATACAGCGTTGCAGAAGACGGCCAAGGCACTGATTCTTAACGTCTTATAGCTTAAAAGAATAGACGTGGCTTTGCAAAGACATGTAATACAAAGTGAAATTACCATTTGCTGTAGTAATAGTAAGTAACTTTTCATTGATCATGATATCTGGGGTATTAGAAATTGAATTTTGTATTTCTTTGAGAATATAAAAAAGTTATACCCAAGAACCCTGAAGTAAGTGAAGATTAGAACGACGAAACAATAGAGAGAACGATTCGACTATTTTTTCTTTAAATTAGGAAAAATAATGGAACTGCATACTCCGCTGCCAGAATGAAATTCTAGCAGAAAGACCACAGAAGAACACCTACCACACCTTGCCTGATGAGACTGGTTAGTAGTCGAAACCACGAGAATAAATATTCTTGCTACATGCGGAGATATCCTCTATATGGTATGAAATACCATATAGAGCCAAACAACAGGATGGCGACAGATTGGAATGGGGCAGGCAGCACGAAAAAATCTGCCACTGGGACTGGAATCTCTCCCGGTACAAGATCTCTTGATAACAGTGATCTTTTTCCAGTTGTGAAACATTTGGCTCCCCATAGAACCAACCAGGGACGGTCGAGTCGAAGCACTCGCACGCCGCACGGTTCTATTCACCGACGTGAGACCTGAAAATCAACATAAACAGCTCTCAACCAATCAAAACGCCGCATTCGGGATATGCAGATGCGACAGCGGCGTCGTCCGCTGATCCATTTCCCACTTCTCTCTATTCCGTGGTCGCAAAGCGTTGGATGAAGAAGGGTATCACAACTTGTTACGCCTCGTCTACCTGCTATTTCTTTGAGAAATTAGTATTCAATTTTATACCTTCAATAATATGCCTTTTTCTACTTTCCGATGACTCCTTGACTGATATACCTACTTAAAAAGTGTAAACAATCTATCCCTAAGTTTCTTTGTATAAGAATATTGAGTTTGTTACCTGTGAACGGAGGTTGTATTATGTACTAATGCATGTATTAGATTTCTTTCTCCCCCATCCTTATTGCCTCTTAGACAGGATACCAGACTCTACTGTTCTTTGCAAATGCGGTCATTGTTTCTCTGCCCACATGAAAACATTCAAATCTAACTAGTGATAACAGAAGCACTCATATTTCCAATGGATAGCTCAATCCCAAATTCGTGCCTGCATTGTATACAGATTTAATATAGAAATCTAAATAGTTTGTTAAACAAACTTTGGATCCCCTTCCCAAGTTGAGCCTATGAAACTTGCTCATCCTATATAAAATTCATCCATTAGTTTTGTATCATGTGAGAGGCCCGTTCATTCGTTAACGAATGACACTGATAGCGAAGGTCATTCACCTATTTTACACCCGCACCATCTTGTAATGGCTGTCAAAATCAGTCCCACCAGAACAAGTGGTGTGATCACTCGTTTAGGCAGCACAGTGCTGCAACATGCTGTGAGTGCCTAACTCTAATAACAGACCGATGTTTATGAATCAGATATCACCAGAAAGCTAAAAGTTTTGTTGAAATATCTATTATTTACATGTTATATATTGTTCTTTTCGGCTACAATTTAAAAAATAACACACAAGGGGGTCTATCTTTATATTGACCAGTCCATGTTATTTGCTTCACCTCTTGATTTCAAGCATCGCTTTGGGGTGCTATAGCTTAGCTGGTGGATGGCAGCCATAGACTACGTACATAGAACCAGCATATATTACTACACGTCATCCACTTGTGGTTTACGGCCGCCTGTCCACAAAACCATCGATTATTGTTTATTTAGTCTTAAATACTACTTGTCCGCAATGCATTACTGCCAAATAGTTAACTTTTACAAATTAGTTATCATTAGAAAGGAAGTAGAACCAAACACAGCAGACACGGTTCGAACGTCATTTTTATGGTAGTTTCCAAGAGGCAAATTGTTCCAAATACTGTCTCGGTCATGTTTGCCTGATATATAGCGAAACAAGATGCGACATGGTAGTCTTTATAGTAGTTAGATGATATTGAATGGTATTATAGGTGATCACATTGTCATGTACCTGTCCAGTACTGGGTCCTGAGATCAATACTTACTTTAACTACTACTGCGTGTTCTTTTCACTGTCATGCTCACGACGAAGGCCTTCCCTCTCATTTCTCGTCATCCTACAATGAAGTATCATAAATTTGGTCTACGTCGTGACAAAAGATAAAGACGTGCTGGAGTTCAGCTAGATAAGACGCGGGTAATGATGGCCACGGCGTTCCCCTAGCAGAGAAATGATGAACGAGCGCCTGGCTGACACGTAGCTAACGGCGCATGCGTCACACGTGACTGCGTCTGTCGACAGTCCACGCCGTCTACCGGCACACCCTTGGTATGAGCGGCCAAGGTAAATACAAACCGTAGCTGTTCTCCTCATGGTTTTAAAGAATTCAATACCCTACCATACAATATTCTGAATACAGGACTGGATCTCAGTCTATGGGTAAATATTTTGTTACATCGGATTGATGTATACATACGAAAGTATCCCTGACATCTTTTGAAGAGAAACGATGCCATATGGTAGTAGACATATTGTTTTCACATTGCAAAGACGACAGAACTGGCTCCGCACAAATCAGAAATGATCAACACTGAAGGTTAGGTGAAGTACCCATAGACCATGAAAGGGTCCGACTATATGACAGCCTTATTCATGGCCTTAAATGTGTTTTCATTGTGGTTCCAAGATACTGAGTGCATAGGTATCACTATCAGCTATAACATTTGGAATATTTCGGAATCATTAAGCAGTGTAACAAGCATGACCTGCTATTGGGGGTTACAGTTGGGTTGTTGGGATGTTCAAGAAAAGCCCCATTACAACCGAAATACATGTAACGAACAACACGCTGTTTGTGAGGAACCACATTAACACCCTTCTTATTGATGCAAACGATACAGTCATAACTTCCATGCCATAGGCATGGGACCTTTCAATAGGGGATTGATACTACATTAAGTAGGACTACAAGGCTGACCAGAACAGCATATCAGTGAGGCCTGCATGACCAGAAACTCACGTCCTGATCACTACCATTACAGATGGCCACCGGTCAGTTACCCATGGCAACCTGCGCCTAGCCACCTTCTCCTCTGTATGCCCAAAGCCAGTGATGAATGTCGGCAGTCTATAACACACCACCCCTTCTGAAACCAACGGTTATACCTCTCTGTTCTGTGTACAATACCCAGGCTTCCACATGCTGCCTGTAGTGGACAGTGCTCTGTGAACACGTATATAGTTAACAGTAACTAATTTCGGCTGGGTATGATTCGGTGTGGCCATATCGCCGATGCATATATATCATTCAGGACCAGGCTCGCCTGCAGTATTTATGCATCAACATGTTTTATGGACCCCTGAAAGCCGACCGAAGGGACTCAGGATTTGATAGGATGGGGCCCGGGAAAATCCCAATAGCTTACGGGGAACATCAAGCATTTATGTTTCATTTACGGTTAGGGATGTCCCAACCCTGCTCACAGAGGCACTGGCCTCTTTCAAAATGACTATAAGAGGAAAAAAAGGTTGGGTTGATGTGCCACTTGAAACAACGTCACCTATCAGAAGTCGCGTTGGAATGAGAAAATCCCGAGGGCCTAGCTTTGTGGCGCTCTAGTTCGTTACCCTCGTACTGGGTTTAATCATTTCTCCATCTGGATCTCGTATTTTGACCCATTGCAGTTGTGAGAGTGACTGTAAAGAGGCTGGGCCGCCTAGGGGTGGGGATGAGCTGTGCTGTTCTAACGCCCTCTACCGCCTTGTGTCAGCGCCTTTGTTTGAGAGTGCACGACAGGGACGCCCCGTGGCAGCGTCCCGACAGGGGGAGTTAGCGTCACTGCGGGGCCACTCGTCAGAGGGCGCGTCGGATTTGTCGCTGACATGCTCAGAATGGGGCATTAGACGCGCCTATGGGTTCGGTTAATCTGCGCTTTTCCGTGCGCCTGATCGGTGGAACGAGAGTGCCCAGCGGGTTACTATTTGTATCCGTATTTTACGTCACTGAAAAGGGTGTCCGTGGAAGGATACTCTTCCACGAAGGTGGACTGGCAAGAGACTCTTACCGGGCACAGTATAAGATACTACAGAGCCATAACATATATATGGCACACTATAACACTGTATTGGTAGATTACCTTGACAGTCCCACTCATCTCTTCCTTACGTATAATGACACAGAGGGACACTAATGATCAATATACGGTCAGTGGTCAATATATATGAAGAAGAGAAAATGAAAGAAACATAATAGATGTTGCTATATATTGGCACATTGTCGTTAAAATTCATATATCGTATATTTTCCTCATACCATCCTAAATGATCATCCTAAAGGAAACCAGGGAGATCAGGGAGGGGGTTGTACGCGATGGGTTGGGTAAGTGTGATGCACGAGATCCACCCTAGTGGAGCTCAACAAGTTCCTCTAAGAGACATCCCTTAAGTACCAGTGAATGAAGAAAGAAAAATAGATTAAAATACCGCAAGTGTCAGTTATAATCGCTAAGCGTGCCCGAGTTGACTGGGATGATGGAGTGTCAGAGTGAACAAATTAGAATTGATAAGACAACAGACGATGAGTGAGTATGAAGGTAAGGCAGCGGCCACATGCCCGCCTCCCATCTGTCTTCATCACGCTACCAGGCGACGTAAGCAGGACTACTCTACTCGTATGGCTCCTCCAGCTCCGACAGACCAAACCGCAGATTTATCTCAGTTTACACGCGGATGAATTTTTCATGTAATCAAGTGTTTTAACCTGCGTTGCGTATTAGTGTTGATCATCTAAAATAAGCAAGGTGTATAATTAAATGTGAGGCACAGTGTCGGTGCACCGCAATGCGTCACATCCGTTTAGTGACTGTTGCATGGTAGTATATATTCCAACAAAATGGAACAACGGATGTATCACATATTCGTGCGTATAACGCCACTGGTAGTTCTAGAATAATACCGAGGATAATGTGGATAAAGAAAATTGTACATGGATAAATCGGGCATAATTGTTGCAATGTAGAATTAATTTATCTAAAATTTGACTTGTACAAGAAATATTGCACTCCCAATAGAATTTTGTCTTTTTTTCTGAAATGATACCAAATATTAACTTAGAACGAACTTGTTAAATAACTTGGCAAAGATTTTCAAATTAGAAATCAATGCTGATGTTTCTTTATACTATACATAGACATATCTGATATCGGATGCTAGATATCAATCACTCCTTGTACGCCATATCCTTCGCTTACTGTTCGGATATCGTTTAACGTTTGTGTAATGATAATTCTGTAATCGTACACTGTATATAATCTCGTGATAAAACCAGCGCAATTTTTGTCTAGTAATCATCCGCGAAATTTGTTTAGTATAATTCTGGGAAGCTGATGGTTCTCTTTGCCTTTATTAGGCAAAACTCGAAACATTTTATGTTCAGTTGCAGAAAATGCTACCCTATGTTTAGCGTAGAATTGAACAGTGTTTGTCGACCTCATATAGCCCTGTACGCCCTCAGCATTCAATCTTCTCCAAATCAAATAAATGCCTAAATGCCCTGACAGGGAAGTAGTCCAGAACCGAGCGACCCCGTCCAAGTCCGTGTATTGCACTGTCAAGAAAATCATGGTTTCTGTACACACACAGACCAGTCAAAGGCAGGGCAAACAGTAGCTCTGTAACATGATAAGGAATTCAATTCCGTTAGACAGGAGGTTCGTCTGTATTACATCCTGGGACTTTTTTCAATATGAAATAAGAAGACTCAGGATGACAGATCCAATGCTCAATTATTGTAGATGGATACATTTAATTTAGGACTATAGAATTGTGGTAGAATCTCTCTAATATGATGAAGACAAGCCAAGGTAAGCTAAGTGAGGATAGTATGACATTTCGTCTCAGTATGGTTTTGCTGTTATTAAATGTTCACTTCTGCCCATATACCATTTTGTCCATGCTGTTTATCTACATCCCCACTCAAATTGTTTTCAATATCAACTTTATCCTACACATATTACGATTCGTCTCGATAAGTTTCCACTTATTACATATTGTTTACAGCTGACTCTTACAAAATTTACACACTTTTTATCTTACTTTTACAAAGTATGGTGATATGGTTGCAGGACGTTAGGGCCCACCACTTTAAAGCTGATATTCAGAAATTATTCTAGATGATAATTTCATTAAAAATATAGACCCGCCCCTCACACAGTGAGAGAACGAGCCGGCGTGTGTATCAGTGGTCGTAACCAGTCAGGGCAGTAAGACCAGTCAGTGGGGGTATATATAAGACAGGTGGGAGGGTGGCCTACACCTCATTTACATGCAGTGACCACAACAGGTCAGAGCTGGGCCACAGACTTTATTCCCTGTGAGTGTACCTTTTTAATTTAGTGTGAAGAATGGTGAGACATAAACAAGATTAGGCAGACAGGCAATGATATAGAGATACATTTACAGATACATAGATACATATTACACAGAGTTTCATATATACTTCCCCACATAGTACTACCTTGACCTCAGCTGTCATGCCTCAGTACACCTTTCTCTCACCTGGCCTTGTAAATTCATCAGAAAACATACAGATACAGAGACTACAGATACAGAGACACAGAGACATAGATACACATATAGAAATACATAGAATTAGTTTGTATAGTGTATTAGTTACCATATTTTCTTGTTGTGGACATTGTACTGCCTATAGTGCTTGTCATGGTTGGTAATCACGGCTGTGTGTGTGCTCTGGTCAGTGTCAGGCATGACTGACTGCCCTCAGCTCTCTACCTTTTATAGCTCCAGTCTGACAGTCAGCGCAGGTAGCAATGCCCAAACACTACTCCCATACTTTAGCATTGGAGCAGTGCTCCTATGGACGACCTTTGCCTCAAAGTTGTCCAGGGTACATGTACACGTGGTAGCTCCGCTCTGTGGAGGGCGGGGCTTATTTTTTTGGATTGATTAACTGAGCTTAATTGCTTTATATAAGCTTTAAAGTCGGGACGTTAGGGCCCACCCTACACCAGGAGTGTGAAAGCCTCAGTCGCGCATCAGCCGCACCGCGATGCCGCGGTCACACCTGTGGTGCCGGGAGGGGGATGTGGCATAAATAGACGTTAGGGCCCACCTAATTTTGCATAATTGGTTAATGTTTGAATACTGGAGAACTCGACCCTTAAAAAACTCAACCTGTAACGAAGGTGACCCGTTTTAAATCTTCTCTACTCAAGCATCTCAACTGTGAGTAAATACTATATTTAATAGTTACTGTAAATAAGTAACCCTATCCCTAACCCTAACCCTTATCCTAATCCTAACCCTATCCCTAATCCTAACCCTTATCCTAACCCTATCCCTAACCCTATCCCTAACCCTTACCCTAACCCTAACCCTAACCCTATCCTTATCCCTATCCCAAGGTTGGCTTTAGGCGGGCCCTAACGTCCTAGTGAGTGGGCCCTAACGACCCGACTTTCGGGTGGTGGGCCCTAACGTCTACATACCGGTGATAGTCCATGGTGGATGGGCGGCTGTTATAGGAGGTAGATACAGGAAAACAAGACATCCCACTGCAATAATTCTGTCACCTATCCCATTTTATTGTAACTTTCAGACAGGGGAACACGTAAAGGCATAGGGAAAATGAATCTGCAGTTAACACTCGTGAAAGGTTTGATTAAGTCAATATCGTCAAAAATACCAATAGTCCTGTGCCGGACACAACCTGAACCTCCAGTAGGAATAGTCACCTTGCGTTCAAGGAGGAAATGAATGCCGAGTACCACAAGGGGCATATTTTGCTGTTCTTCATGCAAACTTTATATGTCATGGCGGAGGTGGCAGTGTGAATACGCAGTAAGTCCTGCTGGTGATGATTGGCTAGGTTGCCGCAGCAACTTCATAACACAATGCTCCAGTATCCATCATGTCGGCCCCACATCACACCGCAAATAATTGCGCAGTGCCGAGCATTCATCACGGCTGTGGTTATATACATCCCCGCGAGGTATGTTACAACCACAGTTAGTTCTTGCCCCCCGGGGGTACCAATGACCACCAGATAGGCTTCATACTTGAGCATACCGACCAGGCGGTCCTCCCCCTCAGGTAGTTGTAGCCTTTGTCCCCTTTTGTGTACCTGAGCCTTGATTCCCGGGTCGCAGGACGCCGGGGCCGCGGGGATCGCTGGCCGGGGGAGGATGAGGGCGCGCGCCGTAGTGTAGCCACGGTGGGCTTAGCAAATGATACTACACAAAGGGCGCTTCACGATAATGATACGGGCCGACCAGACGGCTCGCCACCGATCTAGCAGAGCCGCCATCCCCGGGAGTCAGTGATTAATTGTTGTAACATGGAGGGGACTAGCTAGATACGCCTATACTGTAGATGACCTGCTGAGAATAATTACTTGTTAAGCTTCTGATGTCAGAGGTATCCATTATATTTTTGTACGATACCACTTGATATTGATGTGGCTTAGTATCTCACCGCGAGGTATTGTTTGACGAAGGAAATGCGTAAGATTGAAATACTGCCAGTGTTCACTGTAATTTTGTGGAATTCATATTTCTTTTGGATTTTTTTAAATGAAGTGATTTACTAGATTTAGAGACTAACACACCCGATCCCTCGAAGCGCATGTATGTTGACCAATCGTTGATGCTGTGATGTCAACTGTTGCCCACTTTAAGAGGTCTCCTACAAGTTGTCCTAAATGGACAAATGAAAAAACACAAGCCTTAGTGTCTTGGCGACAAGTGCTGACATTGAGACTCGATGGCTGTTCAAGAGGCTTGTGTGTCAAAGAAATGGATTTCTTTTTGGAATAGAAAAAGTGTCATTTCCCATGGATTTATGAAGATGAGGCGCAGGGCCATAATGAGATGGCGATATTTGCCACAATGCTGTTCAAGTTGGAATTGAAGTTGGAGTTAGGAAATAAACCACAGTTGTAGTGGCCATCTAATGCTTTAACACCTGCATTTCTCATTATAACCTCTGATGTACCTCATTATAGCTGGATCTACTGGATATGTTGAGATAATAGTAGCTTTTCCGGAAAAGAAACCGAATGCGTTTATATTAGATATCATTCAATAGATAATGTTTTGTTTTAGAATTCTGATTAATAAGACGTGCCTATAACAAAAATTTGTATTTTCAGTACAGTTTTCTTCTCGACATATACGGTCAAATACATATATAATACATGTATGTCCAGAATCAGACTTATTTTGAACAGGTCCAAAGCTGTATCCATATGTATTTCTATATATTTAGAAGTATGCCTCATTCATTTATAAAAGTCGTGATAGATAATACAGAATTTATCATTTGAACAGCATTTTGACAAAATTAAATAGAGAAATGGATGAACAAGAATACATCTCTTCTCAGATTTCTATTGTCTTCGTGTCAATATGGATATGAACAATTTCATTGTGTTGATTGAAAGGGAAAGGTGCGAAGTAGTCGATTAGAGGTCATTGATGTATTTATTTCCCGTTTTCCAACAAATCTACTGATAGGTAGGAGAGTGTAGCTCTCACTTGATTTCTTCATTTTCAGAAATGTAAATGGATGATTTAAAGCAAACTTTGAATATACTATCAGAATATAATATCAGTTATATGTTCTAGCATAAAAACTGTATTGATTTGATTGAAACCAGACAAAGGGTTACCAGACAGACTGAAGCCGTACGATTCAAAGGTATGCGACGAAAGTGTGGGAAATACAAATCTGGCAATCTGTACAAAGGAGCTAACTTTTGGAACTCGTTATCAAGTGATATTCAAAATATAAATAATCATGACTCTTTTATGGAAACTATTCCCATAAGCAAACTATACTTTTTCTGACTGATCGGGAGCAGTATAGATAAAGAATATAAAAAAAAGTACTACAATGGGATTTCGTAGTGGTTTTATCCCGATCCTATCAATTTTCAATTGCAAAATGGTTTTAGCACATTTAATTTCAAATGAGGAAAGTGAATACATTAATGTATTTTACTTCAAAAAATTGTTTACTGATTTCAACTTTGCTAGTGATTGAATTTGTTAGCTCTTGAATTAATGCTCGATCCAAAACTGACAAAATCAATTCTGACCAGCCTGAACAGACTGAATCACGTTTACACTAACACTCATTCATCTTCTTTCATATCTTCATTACTTTCTTTTAAAAGATTTTCGTACACTTTGTCATGCTATGTAATGTGACCTGGTTACTTTAACTGAATAACTCAAAACTTTTCGAGAGATGCAAAAGACTTTAAAAAGGTTGAAACTTTGTTATAAAAGATGACATACTTAAGGAAAGTAGCTGAAATTCGATGTAATCCAATTCAGAATTCATCTTTCACACTTTGGTTACATAACTGTTCGATGATGTAAATGAGTAAACCTACTTCAAAATTAACATCTAACGTTATTAACTCGTACTATGCAACTGGTAAGTCGACCGGCCACGAAAAGTCGGACTACTGTGAGGTATCGCGTGTTTAATGTCCATTAAACCTCTCCGGTTTTTGGGAAAGGAAATTAAACTGCTGCGAAGTGAGCGCGACCAGAGATTTCTTGTACATAACGTTGTTTCCGTCGCTACTTTTTCCCATCACAATGAGATATGGATTTACACCCAGAGCGCCTTTTTCCTTCTTAATTCATACTTGGATTTGAACATGACATCCAAGCGCACCGACAATCCTTTATTTGCCTTGGGCGAAAAAGCAGGAACATTACCATCATCTCTTTCAACTACCCTTACTTTCAGGGAGTTGAAAATAAAGCCAGAACTGTTTCATGAAATGATTAAAGCCTGGGACTACTTCATGATATCAGTAGAGTCAGGGCCTGCTTCAGGAATTCAGGAAATCTAAAGGCTGACTCATGAAATAAATAAGTCTAAGGGCACTTATCATATCACTAAATCTAACGTTGCTTATTAAGATATCGATGAATGCGCAAGGAAAGTAATGGTGTCAACTATTGGAGAACGAAACAATGTCTGGACTGCTCCCATCCTTATTATTTAGGATTAAAAAAATATGTGGTATCGTTCACAACAAACTTGTACCATGATGGAAGAGTCTAGACCTCGGTTAACCCTTTAAGGATGCATAATGCCTGGAGGCATCACAGTGCTGAAGACACATGATGACTTGAGGCATCATTTTCCAATATTTACAAAAACGCTTTAACAAAGAAATAATAGAGTAATGTTCATGAAATCTTCACAAAATGTAGATATGACATCATATTCGGTATTTCTATTTAAAAGAACATGTATTAGGTTATTACAAGTTTAAATTAGGAGTTTTCACTATTATCATCCCGTCCTCTAGCGGGACAAACTGCCATCAGCAACCATCCTTACAGGAGAAGTTCGGCCACAGTCACACGTCTTTAAAGGGTTAATAAAGTTCTCCAGGAACCAAACCCTTTACAGGCGGGGGTCTGTGGCAGAGCCACGTGGATAGGGACGGGACTGACGTTACTGCATAACACTAAAGATAGGCCGATTCTCGTCTCAACTCTTATGCGATTCTATCGTGACCTGATATGACACGTCATCCTTGATTTTCGCATTTGTTTTACCTAGCAAAGATATCTTTGATGTTATAATATCTCCTCTGCAAAATTCATGTTTGCTGGTCCATTATTTCCTGATAAAAGCCAGTATAACGTAACTATTGTAATGCCTCAATGCATTATCCGTTCTATGCTGGGAATGCCTCAGGACAATATTCCATCTATGGTGAGGAATGGGTTAAAAACTTCGTATCATGTTCTAATAAGCGTTTGGATTTCCTTTCAGGTTACAGTGGACTTTCGACTGACCCAAGTCTGGTGTACCGCACTGAAGTCTTCCCTGGTCTAGGCTTCATGCTGAAGAAGAGTTTTTACCTCAGCAAAATGAACGGTCATATGGCTGATTGCTGCCTATTCAGGTAAACGTTTACTGTTACACCTATTTCCGCACCGTCTGAGGTATATCGTCTTAAATTGCTGTTACAAATGTCATCGCTGCAAAGGTTTCACTCAAACAAAGTCGTGAGAATAGGGACCTTGTTGATGTGGCACATTTGCGAGACTCTTGTGCCTTGTTCTAACGAACCCTGTGCAGGTCCTGTTCGTTTTGCGTCTCTGGAGTCATATGTCATTTTATTGATATATTTCTTTTTATATTTTGTATATTATTTTACCTTTATTGTTTCTATCTTGCTTTGAAATGATCAGGACTGTTGTATCCAACAACAACGACCGACTAAGCTACTATCCACCTTAAAAGTATATTGGACAGTTTGCCTTGAAAATTAAAACCCATGTCATTTTCCTGAAAATTGAATAGGATGAGCTCAAAGTATTTGAGAACACATATCTAACTTAAGAATTGGGGGTCATCGTGATAGATTTTGATTTAGAGATTGATATGAAGATTATATCATAATAGAATATATAGAAATTCAGGTTTCTCCCATAGAAGTCTACATATTGTCAAAAGATACATGTACATAATAATGTACTTCTTTGCAGACTCGCATAGTGCGGGAAAGGAGGAAGGAAAGTTTATGAATGGGAGACTTATGTATTCCGAAACAAGTAAAATCCCCATAACCGTCCGTTAATGATAATCGGAACACATTTGACTTCGAGTAAATTGGAATACTTTAATTTTCTATAAGAGTCCCTAAATACAGGCTTAGATTTACGTATCATCGTACGGACTGAATCGCCATTCCTGAAATCATATAACAAACAATATTTAAGTTGAGAAAGTCTCACGACTACTTTAGCAATTGCCGGACCTATATAAAAGTTATCACAAAGCCGAGGAATGCACAACCTTCCTAGGACGCCTGCCTCACAAGTTCCCCCACCGCCCGCTCACTAGCCAAGATGTGCATCTCCCTTAAATGTGATCATAATAGTCAACTTAACTTTTCTAAATATAGCATGGTAAATGTATCGGATGTAACGCGGGTCATTCTGTGTTCATGGAGTAAGCCATCTCAACGTAGGCACGTATTTGTACCTGATGTCCTACTACGCACCCGCGTTCCCAAATCTCACGAGATGGCACGAGAGGCTGCTGGCTACGATATCGCCACACGTCAGTGAGGAGGATGGCAGATGACATTCAGCCAACAGGATTAGGAAAGAGCGAGCACTCTAAGCCTGTATGAACGCGGATGTTGATTCCCATTTTGAAAGTATCCCAAAATGGGATTAAGGCCTGAACGCGGCGGGGGGCCCGCTGATGGGATGTGGCCCATATTACCGCGATATGGTGATGATAACAATGTTGTTTGTGAAACAGTAGACTTCGATGGCGGTTCTAGGCGCCAGGTTTATGCCCGACGGATGGGATTATGGCCGCCCAAAAGGTGTGTCGATGAGGCTTCATTACCGTCCCTAACGGCCGCTTGGCGGCGCGCGCTACCTCACTGCCAAGTCTCGCAAGTTCTCGTGCCTTATAGACGAGGCGAGACTTTCCCTCCATTAAACAAGGCTAGCGTCTCTTCCGAACGCCGAGTGCAAACCGCCCCTCTTCATGGCGCCCATCCATTCACAGCCACTTCTCCTCAATGGCACGCTTCCATGATTGTCGGGAGGGTGTCGGATTCCCCTCGTCGCTGCGCTTCCTGTTCCAGGCATTTCGTTTTCTTTAACAGACGATTTAGATGTTAGGCCCTGACCCACCTCTATTTTTCCTGTTCTCAATCGGGAATTCTGCTTAAAGATTAGGTATGTTTTTTATTCAGTTCTTTTGTGGTCTGAGCTCCCGTTGTAAGATCACATTTTGAATGTCGAGGATCATGTTACCTGGGCACATTATCCCGATCGTCTGACAGATCTATACTGATGAGACAAGTTCCTCTGCATGGGACAGGACAAATAGTTACAAATGTTTCCCAGTGACGGGGTCTTGAATAATGCAGGCTTTTGCTGATGTCATCTCTCACAAACCTTGTCAGACGGGAAGCGTTCCAAGTACGGTCCCGCCTATCTGCTCGATCTACCGTCCGATTGGTTACAATCGTTGTCCTAATCATAACCAGTTTCTGGCTGATTAACTAGACGAAAAATTACAACAGACATGCAATGATAATGTATTACTCAGTGCAGAGAACACTCTGAGTATGGTGCATTAAGTTTAATGAGTATTAGATTGGCAACCAACCACTGTCTCCGACTTCGGGGTCGGCCTGGTCCGATCGCTTTTTGGCCAGAGAACTCGAGCTAATTATCTTGAAACAAAGTACACTTATCATGAAATATAAACTATGAATACTTACTACAAATCATTACTAGCTTAACTAATTGATAACAAAGTCTAACTTCATGGTCTCTTTATCAAAATATACAAAAAAGAAAATAATGATATGAATAAGGGGCTTCGAGAGTACTACAATCTCCAACCGCAATAGCCTTTTGTGATAGAGACTACCAAGGCAAAAGATCTGCTCGAAGAATGATTCACTCTTCCAGCAGAGATTTTGACTCTGATAGGTCAGCTAGGCGAGTGAAAGTCAAGGTTGTTCAGATCGGATTCCACCAGAGCTAACGTCAGTGTAGCTCTGGCGGCCAGAGTTAATGAGTATCTGCCGCACTCTCTGAACCGCACAAATCATTCTTTGAAGATCATATACTATATGGTCTGGGTCACGGCCCGGTCTGGGAATTGGTGAGGTCGACAGGATTACTTGTTTGAATTCCAGGGGGTGAATTATAAGGAACCTATATGTCTTTTATGTATTTCTCAGACTCCAAATTTTATCTATATGCCAATGGACAGCATGGTCCAAAAATGCTGTCATCAGAGACATTAAGCAGTAATACACAGAACTGAAAGGAGAACACAGCAAAGGGGCAGTCATGTGTTACCGAGACATATCAGAATCAAGGGAAATGAAACTGCAGATCAAGCAGTCAAAAACCTATTAAACAGAAGAGTTAGAGCCCACACAGTGAACTGCACCAGTCACTGCCTGGATTTGGGTATTGTGTCACGATGTTGAGGGCCACCAGAAAGCACCTCACAGTGCCACCCTGTAACAAGACCAAGGTGACATAGCGGATAGGTAGCAACCTCAGTCTGTGCAAACCACAGCCCGACGCTATAGCCACTGCACCACGGCGCACTCCATTCACTGCTTCCTGTGGGTTATTGAAGCGAGATCCTGTTTCAGCCGGTTATTTCACGAATGACTTAAAATTGGGGACACTTTTTTTCACACGATGGAAAGAGACTCCACCGCCTCTCAGCAAGAAGCGACTAACAATGATTCCATTGTGATTTGCAGAGTGGATGGCAGCATTATTTATGTAGTGATCGGGTTAGTAAAGTCGTGTAATGGAATGAGGTTTTCGAAATGGGCATTGAATAGTAAGCGTTTTACATTGTCTCCGGATGGATATGAGGGCTTTGAGAGCACACCAATAGGAAACCGTACAGTGAACATTTCAGTCAGTACCACCGTTTATCCTACCCCTAATATAAAATCCCATACGCTTAACATTGAGTTTCCATATGCCATGCTGACTGGCATACTGAGGTTAATATGCCACTAGTGGCATACAGAATTGTTATCACGTAATATTCCAAAATCGAGGAGGAGGGGTAGGATAAAATCAAAACCTGATTCGTTTTAATCTTGGCCACCGCATGCCACTCCTGGAGTTTTGGCTCTGGACTTCACTCGGCTTTGCCTCATGAAGTCACTATGCCAAACTCCAGTCGTGGCATACAGTGGCCAAGATTAAGATTCATCCAGTTTACGATAGGACCCTTAGCTAATTACATGCATAACAATATTCATATAACCACTGAGAGTGGTCACATACTTTTGTCGTGATATGTTATGAGTTGGACCATTTATCCAGTATTTATACTGAAGTTTGTGGCACTTTTTCTCTTTATCAAAACTCATACGAAAACCTACAGATGTGAACAGTTGGAAGTTCCTCCCCCATATGGCGTGATTCATTGTCAAGATCAAGCACCTCTACATGAAAGTTGAATAAACAACGTTGATTACAAGTCTAACATTTGGCAACGGCAACCCGTAGTTATACTGTTTGACTAGACTATAGCCTTCACAGCCGAACAGCTCACATATGGGTAGTGTCATGCAGCAGCCTGGATGCTAGCGGCTCTCCTCCCCATTCTTAACTTCATCTCTTTGAACCTCCCCATACAACCTCTCCCACATCCTAAAATTACCACTTTTTCCCCCTGACCTCAAACGACATCAAAATCTGTAGGAACCAGGTAGACCAGCATAGTTAAAAGTATAGATCAAATTATGATCGACATGGCGGCACCCATGCACGTATTAATCAGGGGAATAGATTATGGTGGATGACCATGTATTTAACCATTCCTTTGATGTTAGTATAGCTGATGTGTGCCTAATGGTCACAAACTACACAGGCCTGTAGTTAATAAGCAGGTAAATATGGACTATGGTCTCCGGGAAAGTATTGGAGTAATGAGGTAGAGGAACGTTAGGTGTGTGGTCAGGCATGTTCACTTTGGAGTGGTTGTACGCAGATTCTGCATGTGTTTTGCTTCGTACCGAAATAATTATATAGAACGTCCTGACCATGCTGTACAAGTCACAGAACTCGATGATAATTTACGGTTTGTACGGAACTCGGCATAAATGCCTCGTTCCGTACAAACCGTAAATTACCATCTCGTTCTGTGTTTTGTACAAGCATGGTTGGACGTTATATATTTACTATATACCCAAAATTAAAAAAAAAAATCATTAATTTAATTTTTAACAACTGATATGTTAATAAACGTGTTTGGCAAGGTAGTCCGTATTTTATTGTACGGACCAGTGGTCCGTACAGTAGTTTTACGTTATATGGCGAAACGGTGCGTATTTACAGTATATACTGCATGGGTATATAGTAATGCTTAAGAAAATGTAGAAAAACGTCAATGAATTCAGTATAAGTATGTCTCAAAGATAACGTACCCAAGATGACCTGTATATTATAAGGACTTGGGAGGACGTATCTTGTAGATACTCGATCAATTTCAGACATCATGGAAGTATTAGATACCGAGGAAACCAATACGATTTGCGCAAAATATTGTTTGTGACTCCATATGTCAGAAGTAAATGCTAACCATATACTTCTATTGATAGAAAAGGTTCTACCTTTCCTTTGGTTATAATATTGTGTCATAGATACTGGTTGTCACACAGGCAGGGTCGGGCAACCCACCATCCCGAGTTGGTGATAAATGGCCTGCAGGGCGAGTCTCATTACCGGACTACAGGAATAGCAGTTATTCGTCGAAGATTGTTAGATCCTCCTGTATCACCAGCAAAGTCGCGAGATATTTTGATATAAACACTGTTATATATAATCCGTTAAATGTAATATATACTATATGTAGAGCCATTCCATTGTGCGGATATTCCTATGTGAGTAACATGATTGTTATATCTATATAAATGATTCTTTAGAAATGGGCTTCCAAATCTGTCATCCAGTAAGAGCGGAAACAAAAGAGGTAACCAGGAGTCGATCAAAAGTTTCTGAAGATATCATTATAATATCTAAAAGGGCAAGGAAGTTTACTAATGTAAGTGATACTCGTCAGTACATGATACATGTACTTGATTATTAAACCGTAGTTCGGCGTAGTTCTATCTATGTTTATACTTCCCTCAGCGATGATGTGATAGAAACATTATCACCTGACCAAAGTTATGAAACCAAAGAAAATTATTAATTCCCATGTTTTAGACCGAAAAGTCTCTCGTTCATAATCCTACCTTATATAATGACAGCTCATATAATTTTTATAAGGTACTTACAGAGTAAGTAGGTTTTATATCTCCTCTATATGATTTCTGACCCTAGTATTATTATTACTCCTGCTCTCATGATATGAGAAAAGATGTGGATTCAATAATAAAGCTATCTTTTGTTTATACCTATGACGTATTTACTGTAAATACACACCGTCTCTCTGTATTCGGTGAAATAGTCGTATTTCTCTGTACCTAACACATTAGCTTACTTTGGACAAATAACGCAATCTGATCGGCAAAGTGACCGAGCATTTCAAACATGTATTTCGCTGTAGGGACGACTTCATTAGACCAAAAAGTTGTGTAAATTGAATAAGTTAGGGCAAACTACGGTAATATCTCATCATTTTCGGTATATGATAAATATATAACGACATACCATGCTTGTACAAGGTACAAAACCCGGTGATAATTTCGGTTCGTATGGAACTCTGCGTAAATTCCTCAATCATACAAACCGTAAATTATCATCTCGTTTCGCAGCATGTGCATCATGGTCAGGTGTTCTATATAAGTACGTTTAGCCATGTATATGTATTTTCATACAGCGTCATTCTGTTTTAAGCATTGAAAGGTGTGTTCATGCAATGTTATCTATTGTAGATCATTGGACGGGTATGTCTATGTGGTATGGGAACTAATAGAACTCTCACCTTAGTAAATGTGTAGGGGTGAGATTTCTACCTAGATTCATTACATAGATTTGAACACCACCCTTGTGGTGTAAATAACCTTGAGAAAGTCTGGTAAGAACCTGTTATGGTTAACGGGACATTAAATCAAACCAACCAACCAACCAACCATTGGACGGGTATGTCTACACACGTTTATACAGGATTATGTCTTTAGTGGTGACTTACAGAAGATAAATAAGTGGAGGCCTATATCGCTCCTGTGTATACAGAGCAAAGTGTTAGAAAAAGTAATACATACAGAAATCTGTGATTTGTTAAAGCATAGTAATCTACTAGACGATAATCAGTATGTTTTTCAGGGGAAAAAATGGGCACAACTGATGCAATCTTCAGATTCATAAAGGAAGTATACACAAACAGAAATGAAAATAACATTACAGCTGCTTGCCTAATAGACTTCAAAAAGGCTTTCGATTCAGTGCATCACACATTGTTTCTGAAAAAGCTTGAAAAAGTAATTAAGATGCCACCAAATTTGGTTAGATATGTCAATAGTTATATGAGCGGTAGGCAGCAATATGTAACCGTAAATAGTCAGTCGTCCACGAAGGAGTCGGAAGTATTCAGAGTGCCTCATGGTTCCGTACTTGGACCCCTGTTATACAAATGACCTTGGTGAGTGCTTCCGGCATAGTGGATACCTCAAGTATGCGGATGACTCATTTTTTTATGTAGAAGATAAAGATGGAGCCACAGCCAGGGCTAAATTGCAGGAAGACCTTGTACATCTTGCTAATAGGCCTTTTTCCATAGGTCAGTGTCACACGTTATCTACGTGGTTATGCAATGCTTGCAGCCAAACATACTACTGAGCAAAGTGGACGGGTATGTCTATGTGGTATGGGAACTAATAGAACTCTCACCTTGGTAAATGTGTAGGGGTGAGATAGTTATGGGGCCTTTTTCCCACGTTTTCATTTTTCAGGGTTATCTCTCTTTAGGTTGTGGGACGCTCATGAGTTTTAATTTCGGATTAATCCCACGAGGCTGAGATAAGTTATCAATACCGTATGTCATGGGACATGCACTTTTACACGTTATATACAAAGATATTTCTGGTGTAGGTCATGGGGCACATACAGACCTATTTCTGCTGTAGGATATGGATTATGTATTTACACACATGTTTATCTGGTCTTATCTTTCTTTTAGATCCTGGGATGGATGGCTACGGGATAAGCTAGGAGACACAGAGATGTTGATTCCGGACGTGTCACGTGTCTACCGCCGGCCATATGAGGGTCTCTCTGAGCAGGCCGATTTCCTCACTGAGCTGTTCAACAGGGAGCGCACCACCAACTTGTAAGTACACAATTAAACAAATAGGATGTTCTGTTTACCCCGTGTGTAATTGGCTTATTGTCTTTGAAACCTTTTGTGGAAATTCCAGATCCATCTCAATATTAAAAGACTGCGAGGGGCTTTCCATAAAGTACGCATGAAAGGGAGAGGAGGTCAAAACGTTTGGAAAATGTGCGCACATTTCCTCTTTAATCTATTGCATACATGACGGAGGGGGAGATCAAATTTTATTGATTGCCCCCCTTAAAATCATTGTAACACACCCGACTCTATCGGGTACACTGGTAAAAGCATTCCCACAAGTTTGGCAGATACTTAGCACTTTGCACTTAGTTGAATAGAAAGGGTCTACTTTTAACACACGGTGTAGTGATATTTCAGCCATTGTGCATTAAGAAAAGTAATGTTATATATTCCCAGCATACGCTTTCGGGACTGAAAATCACGGATTATACTTTCCCGCTAACTGATGTTCAAGTCAGGATTATCCTAAATGGTTTTACGAGTAGGTGTTCTTCATGGATCTCAGTCTAATAGAACATAATGGACGTTAAACTACCCAAACAAAACAAAATTCTGATGGATCAAAATGCAATTTCATTAAAGTAGCATTGTTCATTGTCCTTATCTTATTGATATAGTTGTTTGTTTGAGGTTTAACGTCCCAGGGAATCCTTAAGGTATATAGGGACCAATCCTATTTATAACAAACAATGAATATACTATTTATTGACTGATTATGTTTAAAGTTGTGAACGCTTTACTATTTGAACGGTTATTACCACTAATCACATTTTCTGCGTTAAAGGCACTAATAAATGACAGTTGGAATCACCTCATAAAATGATTGCATTCTGCCTTGTGATTATAGCATCCTTTGAACTAGACTCCTAATTCACTCAGAACATACGTTCTTTCTTAGAAAGGTACATGAGGTAAAATAGTTCATAGGTTACAGCTAAAGAAGGAACTGCCACAATAACAGGAACTATGATAGTCTTACCATACTTATTATATATGACCTTTTCACAAGCAAAAGTATGATTAAGAGCTAATGAGTCATCCTATATATCAAAAACGGTCCACGAACCTCGATGGAGAGATATGTAATAGAATATGATGTATTGTCGGTCGTGGTTGTATTTAAAGAGAGGAGAATATTAATCTCTCTCTGTAAGCCTATTTCCCCTACTCGCAATACTGGTCTGATGATTCTTAGATATGCCACAGGTTATCAATGTTGTTTTTCTTCGTCTATAATTTAGTCTGTTCTGATTAGGCATCATTTGTAATAAGTAATTTAACCATTTAAGGTCGACTGATTCCTCCATGTGATTCCAAGTTTAGGATATACCTCGTCAAAGAACATTGTTCTGCTCTATTTAAAAAAAAGTAAACGGATTTCACCCTGTTTGAAGGTTCTTAAATCTCCTTTCACTCTTACTATCGAAACATACCGTTGTCTCTACACAAGAGATACACTACATGCCAAGCCCTGATACGAAAGGGGTAAGCTAACATTTGGAGAGCAAACTGAACTTTTTTATTTTTGCCCAAGTGATTTCATTCTAATTACTATGATTTAATGACTCTCTGAATTATGAGTTGTATTCTAATAGAACTTTGTGTTTTATATAAAAAGGTTACAGGTTTATCACGTCTTTCTAACTTTGTGACCTGTAGTTAGGCTGCTATGGCATAAAGAATCTCCCATAGTTTGAAAGAAGGAACAATCTTATATATGCCAAAGATTTATGCTCGAATAAGTCATAGGCCGGAAAATGGTCGTCCACTCCGCCGAATTATTACATGGTATGGGGATGAAATATAGATGACCAAATAAACCGTAGATTGTTTTGCTTTCTGAAAGATAAGAATCATTAGGAACTAGCGAGAGACAGCTGTAAATGTGCAGTGTTCATGTTGAGGATATATGTTTCTCTAACTTACCCTTTTAGAGGATTATTTTCTGCTGACACAATCACACGAGCTGGATCCCGACAGTGCCTGTCTGAACACATCCATTATGATGTCTGATACACGAGTCTCTGCCCTATTCACTGATAACGCAACGCGCGGGTAGGTTGACCGCGCCCTTTGACGATAGAAGGGCGGGGGGTGTCATTTATGGGGGCAGAAGCCACTGTTATGTCCAATATGTTGTTTCCCGTGTGGCTGTAATTCAGTGAGCACGCACCGTGACCGTGCCCGCATACTTAGGCAATTTGCACAATGTGTGTTCCACAAATACAAGATAATTGCATACAAAGGGAAACAACCCTAGCAGACGACAATCGGCAATCGTGATTCCCGCCAAGTTGTGTATATCCCTGTCTATATGGCCCGTGGAGTGATTGGACTTACAGTGTGATTACATTGTGTACATGCAGTGCTGTCAACAGCTTTATTGCCTCCTGATGACGTGATTGACAAGCCCTAGCGTTAATATTTTACACAGTACCGGACTGTCCCGGCCCGTGGTTCACTAAAAGGAGATAGACAGTGTCGGGCTGACAAGAGAGGTCCCAGGGGGGGAGAACGGAGCGAGACCCCGAAGCTCGCGGCTAAAAGCCCTGTCGCGTGAGCGTCGAGTCCATATCTGACAGAGCAGATTGGAATCTGCCGGTTATGATCGAGCCTCAATTTTGATCATTCATCCCGCTACTCTCAGTGTCTCGTCAATCACCAACACGTCCTGGAACAACAATACGAGCACGTCTGTCAACCGACTTTTGTAACAGTAAAACGCCGCTGGAATTGAATTCAGGGCCAATTTTCTTGCTGGGCGGGGGCAACCTCCTTTTGTCGACTCATGTTTAATTGGAAGTCTACGTATTTTGAATTTTGTCTCAGTGTTGATCTGATTGCTGAGCTTAAAGAAACCCGTCAAACCTTGGCAGAATAAAACCCTCACTGAAACTGGAACCCCCGACATTTTGTATAATGCCATGTCAATGTAATGTGTCTTTGTCCGGAGTGTCTAGAACAGGTGTCTTTGAGAGAACTCTTTCCGTAAAATACGAATGCGCTATTATAGAATGCAGGCAATATATGCAAACCACAGCCTTAAATATGCCACGTGTGAAGGAGGTCAGTACGTGTGTGCCCTTTTAATCAACCCATTTACTGCCTTCCTTTGTTACTGCGCCCTAGGATGTAATTACACAAAAAGAAATTGTAATACATGTCAAAGCCTGCTCTGAATGCTTATGAGAACTCGAGGGTTGGACTGAACAAAAACTTTAATCCCGTTTAGAATCTATTATGGGCTATCAACACGTCTTTGACGAGAATGGTTAATCTCGGTCTATAGTTTCAATCTGCCTGACTTTTGGAAGGAAGACTAATACCATCATGCAGGCTACATCCGGGTTATCTCTACAAATTATTCAAACATCAAGTCCTAAATGGGCTGTGGTGTTTAGCTATCGCAACCGGTCTTTGTGAGGGATCCAGATAAGCTCGAGATAGAGATCGTCTAGCGATAGTGTGTGGTTGCAGCCATGTTCCAAATATTAAGTGGTGATATGGTGGCCTTTATTATGAAATATTCAGGGGGGTTGCATTGAAATGACCCATTCCCCCGTCCCTTTCTCCACCACCTACACGGCGCCCCGCTACTATCGGCCCCATCCACACGAGTGCCACCTATCGGGCCCGCTCTCTGATTGAATCCTCTGATTTGCGAGTGAAACAATCAGTGCGGTAGCCCAGAATCAGTGAGGTGGTTGCTGCGGTGGTGACGGCGGCCGTGCCCTGCCGAGGTCTCCCGAGAAGCCTCTATATGTTAGAGATATATTCAGATCAGACATGCTGGGGTAACCTCAAGCTTTTTTGTCATGTTGGGTTGGGATGTGTAATTATGTTCGTGTTCTTTTAATATTCTTTATCTGTCGGTTAGATTTAGTCAAATAAACTCCCACTGTGTAAGGATCGTGTTTCTTTTTGGGGATTCTTTTGTTAAGAATTTCTTAATTGATTTCAGCATTTACGTAATCAGTTCCCGAGTGGTAATAGTATGGACAATAAATGGACTGTGGTGTCAGCCTGACATAATGGCTGGTTTTCCTCACCCGGCCCAAGGTTTGTTCAATATCCCACATTTGATGTAATTAGAGGTTGCATACAGTGATACTCGATTACCCTATTGTATTTGGTGGGTAACATTAATTTTATATATGATATTCGTTTCCTTGGCCCATCCTCATTGATAAAACTAGAGATGTACCTCCATTACTTCACTAGAATACTACTTTCAATACTACCAACTAGGTTATGGTCAAATTATTGGCACGTTTTATAACAGCATACATCTGTAACAGCATTATACAAAGATGATAGCCTTCAGATTATCAAAAGCTTTTTCTTGACTCATAGGTGGTTGCTGTGGTGGTGGTGACGGCCGCCGTGTGCTGCTGGGGATTATAATCATATATTCTTGTTAATGTAATAATTTTATTTTTGTTGATGGTGGTAATGTTTAGTGTTTTATAAGTAAAGGCTAATAGATAACAAGTATTATTATATACCGGTGCACGAATGTCTCACTTTTACGCGATAGCAGAAAAGATTCCGTTCGGCCGCACTGTGGCGTAAAATATTTTTACGCCACACCGTACCACGTGACTTATTTCGGAGGTTGAAATAGGTTGATAATGTAAGTACAAAAATGGCATTTAAATCGAATATCGGTATATAATAATAAAAAGACATAGTGAGTGTGGCCGAATTCCATCTGTTCCTCGATATTTTGGTCAGAAATATCTCTGAACAGATTCCATTCGGCCACACTAACCATGTCTTTCTATATTACTGGTACTCTCTTTTTAGCATAATGACCCTGCAGCCAGGTTTGACCTCTACCTAAACAACGAGAGTACTGCAAAAATAGCGGGACAGCGAAGTAGGGCGGAGACTGAGATGATATTATTATATGTTATTCTTCTTGTCAGCTTGGGTCTGCTGGGGTGCAGCAATTATCAATCTGTTAACCCTCTTGGTCGCCTCGCCTCCTCCTGGTGCAGACCGGATATGCTTGCACCCAAGCATAACAAAAGCGACCAGGGTGGGGAGTTACCTCAGTGGTAAAGAGCACTGGACTTTGTTGATTCGGGTCCCACTGGAGCCACTTTTCTCCTTGACCCCCAGCAGTGGTAGATTTACTGCTATATCAAAGGCCGATCCTTCTCATACCATGTCTATGTGGTGTGGGAAGTAAAAGAACTCTCACCTCGGTAAATGTGTACAGTTGAGATTTCTACCTAAATTCATTACATAGATTCGATCACCACCCTTGTGGTGTATAAGAACCTTGAGAAAGGTGGGTGAGAACCTGCAATGGTTAACTGGACATTAAATCAAACCAACAAACAAACAAACTTCTTGTCAACTCTAGGATCAAGGCCTTAAAAGCATATTCAAGTTGAAATCAGACCAGAACGATCATCCGGTCGCAATGCAATCACTGATACCCTATTAACCCACATGTATTACACCAAGGCATACTCAAGTAACACCTTGATGGAACAAACAAGACCAATTGCCTCGAGGGTCACCTCTGCGCCGCTACTCCGACATTAAAGAAGAAACCAACAAGGTTTGGTCAAAGTCGTCGTTCTCCACGAGTTTGATGCTGTGTGATATGAACGAGGTGAGAGCCAAGTGAATATCATGTAGCATTCAAACGAGTTGAAGAACGACTTCTTTGACCGAAATGAGTTGCTTTCTGTATGCTTTCTGGTGACACACAGGATATAGACCATGGGGAATGGACTGTAATACTCGTAGGGGCATTGAAACCAAGTTCCCAATGTTAAGCTTATGGGACAAAATACCAGGGGTATGATAAACCTTCGTCAGGGATGGATCTCTGTAAGCCGATTTAACAGGGTAGATTCACTTAATTATAAGAGCTACCTTTGCCCTCGTGACTCCCCCGCCCCCACCCCCAAAGGGGCTATATGTGCTGGAAGTCTAGATTGCCTAGTACTGAAAAATGAGCCAGTGGGAAGTCGTCCAGCTTAAAGGATGGCAGCTGGCCGACTCTGGACTAATGCACCAAGTAGCACTGCCCCCCACCCCCTCCCCCCATTATAACCATTGCGTATGGAAACACTGTCTGGGTGGTGAGTTGCACCTAATTGAGAGAGTGCCGACGCACAGCATTTGGTACAGGACATGGCTTAGCAGTAAAGAATATGCAGTCTAGCCTGCCGAGACCCCCCCCCCCCCCCCCGCTAAATATAGGGTGTACTGGCGCCGCCATTTTCCTTTAGTAAATGTAAGTCCCATAGTACTTCACAGTGCGACGAGACTGCTGGTTATGATTCCTATGTTAACAACCTAAGTGTCACTGTCCCAGAATATTTGTTCCACTCACCGAGGAGATTCTACGCCCACCTCTCGACCATTGGCGTATACGTGTGTGTTTAAAAAAGCCGACGAGACGATTTCGGGCTAAAATGACGACATGAAATCAGACTATAGCATTGGCCGTTGAAAACGGCGGAGATTTTATCTCGTTGCTATAAAGGTCCGGCTCCACTGGTGCGATGCGATTGTCGCTAGTCAATAATAAGTCATAAACGGCCGCCGAGGATCATAAAAACTGTGTCTCCCGTCACATCGTCCTGTGGGGCCGGGCTTGCGCGCGTGTGCGATCAGGTGCGTTACGACGGATCAGTCATCTTTGTTTTACACTAGAAAAAAGGACTTTTAAAAGAATATTTAAAGTCATTGTATTCTCTTGAAAGAACAAACACTGCGACGAATCCATCGCATCAGTTGAGCAATCCCTAGATTTTCTTTGCGATTGAGTGTGATGAATCCCTCGCAATACTGGTCATAAACCCCGCCGAGAGGGCGTTTATGGGCCCATAAAACATGTCGCATCAGTTGACCGGGTGGTTTAAGTCTATCGGTGGTGCTGTATGTCGATATTGATTTATTGGGTGCGTTTTATGCACTGTTTCTATTGTATTTTCCAGGTAGGCCCATATGTTCTGTGAGAAAATCTGGGCCAATTTAATCTGTGGTAATTCTCTACAGATTTCTTTTCCATTCACCTGTCGTCGGAATACCAAAAAAGATCTATCGGTGGTTCCCGACTGCAGATCGGTGCCGAATAATCGGCCAAAAATGGAAACTGGCTTTTAGTACATGGAGTTTCAAACATTGCTGTGCGGCGTGCAGTAGAGTGAAACAGTAAGAAACATATCCACTCTCCGCCTCGTGAAATTACTACGCGAAACTCCAGTCGTCGCATACGGGAGCCCAGATTAAAACTCATCCAGTTTTATGATAGTATTATTGCGGTCAATAACTGTAAACCAAACATGATACATCCAACACAATTATTACTATCATCAAGATACTTTAGATTTGTTGCTTTTACTTTTTGAAATTGTTATTAAGTTCAATACCAAGTAAGTTAAGAAAAACAGATATGAAAACCTGAAAATCACTGTAATCAACGGCGGTTCTTCTACATCAAACACAAAGACCATGGCGATGAGTAGTGATCGTCATGTTGTATATTTTATTGGCTCGTCTGTCAGTATCTCAACGTTCATATACAGACGTCACTATTGTCCTTTCTCAGTTTCATTGCCCAGCGACAGGCTTACATTGTTGCCAATTCATTTTTGCTGCTCTAATATGCTTATATCGCTCAGACAATAGCATTGAGACTTGTAACAATGTGATAAGAACAGGTTATACTAAATTTTCGGTTGTCAGCACCATTCAGAGTGAACGCTGTTGGACCATGAGCAAAGAGTATTTAAAGTAACCCCATTGATGCCCCAGTCACACTGACGTAAAATCTGGTGTTTTTCTGTTTTCTCCCCTTTACGTTATTTTACGTTTTTAGAAATCTACTATGATATAGGGCACATAACGATTGCTAGTTCTGCCATCATCCGCCAGAAGATTGTAGATAGCACCACTGTAGTCGGGGGCAACTACTGTTATCAGTTGTTTTAATCTATAGAGGATATTGAGACCAGGTTAAATTCTTCCATGGCAAGCCCAAAAAAATATTATAGATAAAATCCATTGATAATTCGTCCTGCCACCTACCGTTTTAGATGGCGTCAGGGGGCAAGATGGCCGCCTCTATTGCACAATATCTTTGTGCCCTATACAATAGAGTAACCATGTTGGTACATGATATTAAATGGTTTTCCCAACTCCAAGTCTGGTTTCAACTGATGGATGTTTTATTTTAAGAAAAAGCGAATATCAAATGAAATGGGAGTCATTTGGAAAAAAGATCAGAAAATTTCTCTGACATATTTTCAAAGCATTGTGTCAATTTTCCATATTTTAAAGTACTACTCAAAAACATATATGATATATTCACCTCATTTCATTGATGACAGGTCTCTTACTTTTCACTGATTTATGAAGGCGATAAGCACGAGCTTCCTTCCCAGAGGTGTAAGAGGGAGCTGTAACTCTACCCCATGTCTAAGCAGCAGGATTCCCCTTAAGGTGTTAGACGTCTACCATATCAGGGATATTCATCTTGGTTGCCAATTGCCTTTTCTCGTGCTGTCATGCAGGGGCCCATTAGCCGGAAGGACCGGTTCTCATTGGAGGAGTCTCAATTATCCCATTACTGAAGTCCCGTATGGGCGGCTAAATTGAATGCTGTTTTTGCGTATTGCCATAGAAGTTCCCTGGAGTGGAATAGATTTGAAGTTAATGCTATTTTGATGATAGATACCAATAATGATCCTCCCCCGCTGATGTTACCATAATGTCCCCAATCATAATTAAGTAGGGAAATGCAGTGAGGCCTTTCATTCTCCTGTTAGTGGACTCTACCTCCTGAAGACTTTGTGTCTTGAGTGGGACCACTGCTTTCTTTTCCTGGGGATTCTGGAGCTTTGAAGGGCTTTGGTTTGAGACAACCTTCGAGTTCAGCCTACATTACACGGACTGCGGGGTTTTGGTGTCTTTGTAATTGGGTCTGTTATCTTGCTATGAGACCAGCGAAAAATCAACCTTCACAGGAGGAAAAAGTACCTTTTAGTTTCTTTCTTACAAGTTCATAAATCTTGTAACCAGTAGCTCGGAAATGGCTTTATAATGATTAAACGTGGTATACAGATCACATGCCCTTGGATTTTACTGTGCACTTTGATGAAGGTTTAACAGGCGACCTCTGATGAGTAATTGTACGTGTTAATGACATTTTCCTGTCTTCAAAGCTTTTGAAATCCGCAACTTAACACTTCAGGTCATAATAGACGTTCCTCTGTTAAGGTCTCAGGCGGTAGACGATAAATGCTGACAAATTCACCAGATATTTGCAAAGCTTAAATGGACCTACACCATTCGTCTAGGTGCACCAAAGGAAATAATAAATAACAGAACTTGCCGGAGGTATGATCATTGGCAAACACAGTGACACTGTTCTTCTTTAGCATTTTCAATTATATTCATGATCGATGCATTTAATTTAGGTAATGGATGAAAGTCGCAGTCTTCCATTATTCTATTGTCTTTTTACCTGATGTTTCTATGTACAAGATCGCCCGAAAGTATGGAATAGCCTGAGGTCATAATACTACGATTTGAATTATTGTTTCTCCTCCTTGCCAGATAACATTGCACGTGGCAGAACGTGAGACCATGTTATATATTTTTTGTATTCCAAATTTCAGTCTGTAAATCTGTTCAAAATAGACACTTATCTGCTCCATTAGGACAGGCTAGAATCCGTTCTACAGTATAAACCTTCACCCTTTGTGGTTCATTATTACACCCTGTGTCTTATCTAATGAACATAAGTCATGTGATCTCGACGACCCCATTTCAACACAGAAATGAAAATCCAGTTGATTTACCTGCCAATCTACCTTGGCAGGGCCCCTCTGATATTGTCTTATGGTGATGGATACATTTATTATTAGCAGGTGGACGTTTGGTCTATGTATTATGGCTATAGCCTAGCGTAGTACACTTGTAGTGCTTATACAGTCACTAGGCGACCTGACCCCATTTTAGCATTTTATAGCTAAGTAAGTACAGATACTGATAGGAATATGACTTCTGTTTTGGAAAGAAGGTTTAATGGACATATTTTTACCCCTTACACCGGTTGAATCGTAATATGATATGCCTCATTTGTAAGACAATAAAAAACAGTAGGTGCTAGTAAGTGGAATTTTCTAGGTAGATTCTATATTTACAGAGATATTCAAGTGGGAAGGATTTTGGGTGAAATGGGCATACTTAAACAGATCTTTACTCAACATTGATTTACAGTGAGCATTGGTGTAATATTTACCTTCTCCATAAGTGGCACTGACAGTTGCTAACTTCCTTGGAAGTATCTTTTCAATTTTACATTTTTTAGAACTCCTGGGCAGGGTATGGTCTTTCCCAGACTTGCTCAAGTCTTTGATTATGGACCTTGAACTACTTTATGAACTTCTACAAACACCTGTCAGGCCCAGTAATCAGAGACTTGTAAGATATGCACAAAACTCATGTAGATTTTTCCTATGTTAACCTGACACCTCCCTTTCCTCCTCCCCTATATCTCCACCTCCTGCTTACTCTCAGGGCGCTTCCTTGCTATTAAAGTAATAAGTTATTGACAGACCTTGTATTGAGTTTTAATTGCGTCCATCTGCTAATTTGGCCTTTAAAGGCCAATATTTCTATTTTACTTCGCTCTTGTTACAACCCATGTCCATCCAAGCAGCATGAGGATTCCCATTGATGAAACTGCTGTTATTGCTATACCCTTACCCGTAACATGAGAACACATGACAGTCCCGTTTTGAACCCTTTGTGTTGTCAACAACTGGCAAGAGGAAAGTCGCCTTGATCATGCTGATGTCACTATGGTCGTTACAGAACGAATGAATGTATGACGTCAGCGATTCCTATAATGAAGCTCATTCATGTACTTGCTGCCGACCTGATTTAACCTAGCAACGTCCACTTTGCATGTTATAGATATAGCTTATAAATGCTGGAAAGGACGACAGCCTTTATAACAGCAAATATAAAAGGAAATCCGGATGTGTGATCAGTTATATGATCAAATGTTAGCTATGAGGACCAATCAAGGATTTTGGGGCTTTTCCAAATTTAGGATTCGAATTATTTAGCTTTGCCTCCTATGCATGAAGTACCTTCATTGGCTGACGGAATAAGCCGAAAGAAATACGTCATTCTCTCAAGTTGAACATTGTTGTACATAAATGTAAAACAGAAGGAAGACTTTTTGTATCCTGCAAATATCAAAAGAAACTAGAAGGCTGCAATAGAGAAAATGTTGTTTTCTCTCACACCGCCTTCGATGTTTCACTTGCCAACTGACCGGGACTGTTTTCACAGCTCACCTTGTATTTACTTTTTGGTGTTTGCTTGTCTCCGTCCTTCAGAAATTCCATCAATTCAATCCGAAACTCGGCCGAAAAGAGTTGCCGTCCTTTTTGGGGGGGATAGGGATAGGGATCGACAACAATTACTCGCTGTCGCTATTAATCACAGGTTGTGAATTACTGGTGACACCTGCCTCTGCAGAGTGGGTAAGAGGTGGAAGGAACCGCAGCCGGCAGTCGGCGTCTTGTCTGTAACTTTGAGCGTGATGAGCAAACCCCACAACGCGTGCTTGTTATTATTATATAACTGTGGCTGAATGTCTATTAAATACTGCCCGTTGCTAGGGGTGCAGTAATAATAATGTTCGTGCCCGCTGTGAGAATAACTTAATAAGTCATTAAAATGTAGTTCTTCCATCGATTTAAGATATATAATAATAAGCAAACGTCCTGACTGTAGACGAAACGATTCTCGTTCTCGGTCAGTCGTCGATTTCATACTGCCTTCCGCCTATGGCGTCAGGCAGTATGATATAGCCGACTGACCTCGAACAGGAACCGTTTCGTCCACAGTAAGGATGTTTTCTAATATTAATGGCCGACTCACTACCCTAGACTCAACAGCTGTTACCGCTGAGAGCACGTCCCCGATGTAACCATAACGTATATCATATTGGATCTTCGGTCCACTTTTCTGGTCATTAACTATTTCTGTAATGAGTTGGTTATTACTAATTGCATTAGTTACGTCAGAACTGGTGGGTGTATCATGCGAAAGTGTACCCGATGCGATGGATGATGCAGCAAAGTGACCCATATTCTCTATTACACGAGATTGATGGCATTATTATATACCTTTGGCTGTATGAACTACCCACAGCATCGGGATATGTGATTGATAATTTCACCGCGTATTTTTGACGTACGGAGACAATAAGCAAGTTTCCGTATGTTACTGTCTGAAGGATTTTTGATCCGGGAATCATTTAATGATAATTTGGTGTGGTCTCCTTATGGATTTATTATTCAGTTTCTTTTAAATAAGCTATTTCTGTCGGTGTATTTCATCTGACTCCACACTTTTCCTCATTGTCTACTCGTCCTCAAGGGTTTTTTAACACTGAAATTACAATTAGGTATTATACGGAAACATACGGATAAATACTCGGTAAAAAACTAAAGATTGGCTGTTTTAGGCCATTAAAAAAAACAACCTTGTTTCTCATCACTGCGCGCGTCAGTAAAAACTTTTTTCGAAGATTTTTTATTTTTTAAATAAGATGAACCTTGCTAGAAATCATGAAAGATATGGGTGTTTGCTATCAAATTAAAGCTCCTGATGTCAGGAATGCATTCAATGTGGTTATATGGTTGGCAAAAGTGATACATTAAGTGTAACCAATTATGCATATATAGGTAGATTAGGCCCCCACGTAAGTTCTGGGCCATAGTGTCTGCTTACATGGGATGTCTGCTTACATGCAGATTTCAGTCCGTAGATGGTTAGACTATATAGAGGAAACCTATGAAAGTTTGGGGCCAGAGCTTGTATCCAATCAAGTTTGAATTGTAAATAATCGTTAATAGTAATTAACAAGGCAAAGCTGCATGAAATATGTTGCAATTCAAATGGGATGGGATAGAGCTCTGACTGTAAATTTGAATAGGTTTCTGAATTTATCTTACCCTTCACATTGACTCTGTGCCCTATAATGCCTGTTTCCATTGGCCGACGAAAAAGGCCTAGATCTTTTGAGTTACCCAGAAAGTCTGTCTGTGGTGCCACTGACTGCGTCGGTATGGAAGGGTAGTAGATTTCACTCAATCACCAAGCTTTCACTCAGTGGTGGGTGGTGCCACACTGCATAATTGAAGCATAAAAAGTTGTGGGTCACAGAGCCCCCTAGCGGATACCCCGGGAACCAGGGTATGTATCCTACAGATGGCGTGTTTATAGACTTTACAACACCCTGTAAAATGTGCTGATATAAAAACTACAGAACTAAACTGAACTTTGATTTTGGCATGGTTCGAAATAAATGATTAGAGGAATAGCATATCTGTCTAACGATCTGCAAAAATGATGAGCAAATAAAGTTTTCTTCTCCACAAGATTCTCACTCTCGTGGCCCCTCAGTCTCCAAGCCTAAGTTTAGTTCACCATGTCTCTATGTGCGGGAGAATCTCCAAGTGGATCTTACCGGAATCGTAGTTTTTTAGATATAGTAGGTAATAACTGTCCATTAAAGCAGGGTGTCCACTTACATGGGGTGGCCGCTTACACAGGGTTATAATAAACATCTAATACAGAGACAATTACACACAACTTACAATGAGAGTGCAAGATATGACCTGAATAATTCATCTGAAGTCCATTTTATGATACTTCAAAAGCCATGTCTGATCCAGCAAAAAAAAAAAAAAAAAAAAAAGCGCCCTCGTCATATTTTTCATGACTTGGTGATGAGAAACAAGTTTTTTTTTAATGGCCTTATCATCAATATTACCAAGTACCTATCACGTACAGACACAGTATGCCTGTTTTCATATTATTATATATATCGACATTTTGTAACTTCCCCCAAGTTTGCTCGCCTTGGCGGAGAAGGCCACGTTGCCCGGTACATACGGACTGTGAGCTGCCGGCCAATGTCCAATCACATCCTCTGTTGTATGCACGCTTACCGAACAGCGGCCAAACATTGAAATTTCCATTCCTACAACATATTTTCATTTTGTGATCTGTAAATAGACATGTTACCCCGGAAGGCTGTTGGTAAGCTTCAGATCATTCTTGTAATAATATTCAGGTTTGTTGACATCGGTTGCCATGGAAATTGCATCTATTCTATCGAAATGGAAATTTGGGTGCTATGGCAAGGGGCGCCATTTAGTTAATACTAGGAAAATTTACTCTTAAGGTTCATCAGGACCGTCATTTTAAGTTGTAACATGCCTATGTTCATAGCATAGAACACATTTTCGGGGTAACATGCCTGTTTACAGATCACTGTCTGAAGATAAACTATTTCAGCCCCCTAATAGGATATGGTTACCATGGCAACCTGTTTTAAAAATATGAATTTAAGTGATGGGAATAGGTAACTTCCACCAAAACAATCATATTATATGGTTATACGCCTATTGTATTAGAATTGAATAAAATCTGATGAAAACTTAATTTGTCCCCGTTGAAAGTGTAATTTGGCAACCTATTTAATTGAATATGAGGAGGGGGGGAGGTAGTAACCTTTAGAACTCATCAAGACAATCATTTTGAGGTGTAACATGGTTATATTCATAGAAGAGGATAACTGTGTTGGGTAACATGCCTATTTACAGATTAATAGAATGATTTACAATATGAAAATAACCTATTTCATCCCCTTCGTAGAGTGTGGTTACCATGGCAACCATATTCTATGGAAGCCAGCATTTGGTTACTATGGCGACACGATTCTTTAAATATGTATGAAAATGATAGCAACCATTAGTACTCACGAAGACAGTGCTTGGTGCCTATAAGGTGCTTGGTGCCTATGATCATGGCCAAAGAAATATACCTGTAGGTTTTTTTCCAGCCATTTTGAATTTTGGCTTATAACTCAAATTCCCCATACATCGCCGAGGTTGGATCCAGATATAATGAAAGAGCTGAAAAAAACTCTTTTAGAAACAATTCTCAAAAATTTGTAGGTTCGAAATGATTATGCGGCCGATGAAATGACCGCCTACTGAAGTTCTTGTATTTTTTCACCCAGAAGAAGTTCCACCCTTCCTGAATTTCGAACTCTCGCGTTTGAAATTTTGGATCTGCCCTAGTCAATCTATTCTAGTTCACCTCTAGATTAATCCGCTCGATGTTGTCCCCAGAGCAGATTTAGATAATAATCCATTTGATAACCTGGTGTGAATTTAAGAGGGATTGTGTCTGAATTTAGTTCTGTGTTTATTGCAATTCCGTGTATATTGCAATTCAACACACTCAATTTCACCACCGCCGACGCAGAAACTCAGACCTCCAAATGCCCACTCAATTCAATGCATTAGCTCGTCGTAGAGCGCGTCGGTGTACATCGGAAGCTAGGTTGGTTTGCTGCTTAATGATATCGATGTACGCAATTCACGGACTCTCTGTGGTCCTCCGAAGGTGGCATTCTCTGATCTTAATCGGGTAGCTCTACGAGGGTTCTCACTGCCTTATAGGCCTAAATCTCCAGATGTAACTAGCAGAATATTGGACTTTATTATCCACCTAATACTGAGTCTCCGTACTAAACTTATGGGGAGTGTGTAATTCACCGGGCAGAGATTGCGGGTAGTCAAAATCCTCAGCATATATTGAGGGGAGATTACGTGTTCCTTGCTTCCAAAGTAGAGCATGAGAAGGTCGGCGGTCATTTTGTCTTTGATAATTTGAATTTGCAATGCCGAGTTTTAAATATAATAGTAACTGGTTTCACATAAAAAGCAGTTGGAATCTCCTTGGAATCTCCTGTCATTCACCCGGATATTACTACGCGTCTAATCTTCGGAGAATTCGGCCGCTTGTATCTGAAACCAGTTAATATTGTGTATGCATTTGAAATGTCTTCTTAACGTGAGTAACATTAAATGATCCAGTAGTTTTTTCGATAGTGGTCAATAGTTACTCTCCACAACCAGATGGTTCCATGGCGCACACATTATGTAAGCTTGTTGGCACGTCACTCACCACAGCTGATGTGTATTCGTAGCCCAGACCTATTGTGATTCAAATAAGCTGCAGCAGTGGTGACAGAATGAAAATTCGTCTCAGGGTGTGATAAACCAGTCAGGACCTAAAGAGAAAAAAGAGACAGCAAAAATAAAGAAGACGGGGGAACTAAGGAAAAGAAAATCCCATCCCTGGACCTGTCCTTCTTAACAGCTTTCTTGTGGTCACGTGACACCACTCAGTGGCGTTTGTCATCCCGGCGCATGCGCAAACTAAAATCGAAACCGCTCTCCAAGCAGATCTCTCCACTGACTGCATCTCCCACTGCCGCGCTGGACCGTAGGTGGGGTTTGTGTTTGGAGAGTGCTGGAACACTGGAGCACTCTAGCGGCGGCCTTGCTCTCCTGGGGGTCGTTGAGGGTGGAGGGGGTGGAGAGGCTATTACATATGACAACGAAAAGAGGTGATTAGTAAGACGTGACTTGTCAGTGCCCCACGCAGCCCCATCCTATTACACGCGGGGCCTGGCAACATGACCGCTCGAATTACTCGACTAGGGCCTGTTTACCTGACGCCCGGACTCATTATTACACCGCGTTCTTCTGTTTCCTTAGTTAAGTTCATCGCACGAGTCTCTCATCCTTTATTAGCCAGTTTAGTATTTCTAAACCGTCAAACTTAGAATTAGGGTGTATAATCGCCCCCTGGCTCATATCGTTCTTCAATATATATTGATACGTAATAAACTGGACCATGAATCCACTATCGACGTTCTTACCAAGAACAAATGCAAGACAGCCACAATAAAGACGAGTTTGTTCTTTAAAAAGAAAATTTGGGGGGCAAAAAACGAATAAATTTTGCTTCCATATGTCAGCCTTCTCGTATTTCTACAAAATGTTGTAACGCTATACCATTTATCTCTACCGACAACCCTTCGCAATATAGCAATATGTTATTATTACCAATTTGTTCTAAGCCACAGGTTTCGCATAAGGCAAGCTATTCTATTTCTATGAGAAGTACAAGGAAAAACTCTGGCTAATTACTTGGATTTTGGTGAATCCCAAGGTATCCCACGTAATTGAAAAGCCGTAAATGGTGAGTTATATTACTTGAAGAAATCGGTCTCCAACTCCTTAGCGATGAAAAAAACGCTTCATTTTTTTGCAAAATGGAAATTGGACTCGTACTCCCTGCCGACATGTCAGTGGCTGTACTATCTCCTTACAGTACACGTTCTGTGAGATGTATTTGTCCTTTACTACAAACACACTCATTCCATTTTAATATCTCCTCAAAGTATATCCACTCTTCCCCTCTCTAAACTAATTTGTTACCATGTACATTGACAGGTCTTCTTATTGCGTAGTCACGTCAAGATTAGTATCAGTGAAATTCAATATCTCCCGACCATGGTACGGTTAGACTAGCTATTTGTTCTAACGACCTGGCTTATTTAGTAGTAGTATTGCAGGTATCACATACTTGATACGATTGTACGAAGGAGATTGACATGAGTTTATTTTATCACAGGTTGTGGTGCGATGTCTTCTACGGGTTTACGCCATATTGCGGCAGTCACAGGCATATCATGTTCATAATTGAACCAGTATGTATGCTAACGGCGCGTATCCTATTACCGAATATACTGAATCATTATCCTAAATCTGATATTAAAACCCATAGACTTAACATTGGGAACTCATGCCCAAAGCCCATGGAGTATTGTAAAAAAAAAAAAAAAAAAAAACCCTCAAAGGGGGATGATGTAACAAAGGTTAACCAATTAGTTTGTGATATAGGGGTGAAAACAAATCTGAACCGCACTAGATCCATAGCCACTGAAAATATTTTATTCGTTTTGGTTTGCTATATAATCTGACTCTGCTTTGTCCAGTGGGATTATTCCGCAACCAGAACTCATGGCATATTTCCAGCGACTATACGGATCTCTATGCAGTTCCTTCATATTATGAACTACAAAGCACATGCCGGAGTCTCTAGTTATAAACTTCGACCTTTTCCGAAGACATTTCTTCTGCTTAGGCCGGTAAATTCTGCTCATTGTTCAAAGTTAACAAAAGCTCAAGAACAGAAGTGTTTACACCAGGACGCAGAGGAATCATCCTAAATTGGCTTTTGTCAAGATGGAGGCAATGGGGGAGGGCGATATTTTAACACCAACAATTGCATTTGCGACCTCTGACAATTCTTGAGCGTGAAAAACTGCTCGTGAATTATGGTAATTCTCCTCAGAATTGAAGAATTGTTTTTGCTGAATATTGTTAGTCAGGTCATTGCGGTATTTGCGAAATTTAGTCCATTGCATCCTACTTTCCTGTGGAACAATAGACGTTTTAGACTAAACCCGAGCCATCTCATTTACTTTATTTCTATTTCTTGCAATTGTCCTTGTGATTTTTCACTAGTGACGTGTCCTTTGTGTCGCAGCATTTTGGAGGCGGTGCATTTTATGCCATTAAGCTTGGAGAAGAAATCATTGTTTAACCTCCTGTATTCAAAAAGAGACACTTCAACAAATGCCGCTATGGACGTGCACGTTAAGAATGGATCAATGTGACTAGGCAATTAAGATTTACCTCAAAGACATACATTTTGATGTAGCCCTCAATGAATAGAATATATAATATTTTTAGTGCTACTTTGTGGTGCATTGTTCTGGTTGCTTTCAACTTTACCTACTTTCGTGTACTATAAACATATGACGCATCCTAACCTTTTTGATCCTGACAGGAAAGTTCATGTTCCACCTGCTGACTCACCATCTTTGCTGAATATTTATGTATCAGGTATAAATGAAAAGGTAAATTCAATCCTAATCTGGATCCCGGTTATTCAGGTAGCTTTGTTACCAAAAATATAATAACACCAATACGCAGACGACCTGCAAGTCGTCCACGACACCTACTTCACCTAAACATACGATTTGGTGATGTAGTGGTTCCAGGTTGGAAATCCTAGTGCTACATAGGAGCAGATGTGGGTGAACATCTACATTTTAAATCCACGTGATCAAAATGATCAAATATGTGGGTAATATATTTCGCAGGGCAACAAGCTTTGAGGCTACACCAAGCATCTACTATGCAGCTATAAGACCAGTATTTTAACACCCTAGCTTGGTAGTTGACGGTTCTCTACACAAAGATATTTTTCAACTCAAACACACCCAAAACAGGGCACTGCGGATTTTGCTAGGTCGGAAAATGATACATCTTGAAAATTCGCAGAGACAAATACTTCTTAAAATCAATGTAAAAATATGATAATATTTTCGATGCATTAATCCGTAACACCAGACAGGATGCCAAAGTAAGATTGTCTAAACATCACCACAGTAGCAAAAACATACGAAAGATCTCCTCTATACAGAGGAATTCACGAATGAGACAAACTAGACTTAGAAGTGCAGAAGATCAAATCGATAGCTAGCTTCAGGCAGGCTATATCGAACGTATGACTTCAGGGATGGTTTTTAATAAAACACAGAAGCGTTACCCTCACTATTTAAAAGCCGTAATATCACTGTGTATGACAGCCCCATATCATTTCTAGAACTCCAAATACCTGATTTCATTGCTGATGTGTGGATTAGTTCTTCCATGATCTCCAGGGCTTTCCCTGACAAGCTGCCCATAGATAATGCATGGCTGGAAATTCCTGAAATCCCTGAAACCATTTGCAGTTACTATATAAACCACTTTGAATGTATAGCTAACACCAGGGACCATCTTCATGCTTCACCCTGCCAGGCAAATATTTGGTTCAGTGTCAATAGAACATGAAAGGTAGGGTTCTGGTTGGAGAGCACATGCATTGTAGAACCAGTGCTTCTCACCACGGGACACAGTTTTCATTGTTTTTGAGGCCCCTGTACACTTGTTCATTGTAGTCCAGAAGAGCAGTGATTTATTACCATAGCAGGAGTTGTTCCATAGTTGTGTCCCTGTATAATGCTAGGTTTATACTGACCGACCGCAGCCAGCCATACAGGGAACCATAGACATAATGGACCCCTTGAACGTCCTTTAACCGGGGCTGCCGGGATCTCTATGTAAATGAAATTTATTAATTCTGTGACCACCTTTAACGGTGCTACACGTTTCTGCGAAATGTGGTCGCCAGGGCAAAGTCTAAACATTACATACACTTTCTTTGCGCCTGTGAATGTTCTATTTGATGTCCCACACGCTTACGTACTCTTCATTCCCAGCCCATTAGCGCCCTAATCCCCAGCCTATTAACACCCGCTGTTGAGTGAGAGGTCGAAAGAAATCCTGCACCTATTTTATCTATCTTTCTTAACATATATATGGAGTTTCCGAATCCAAGAATAATGGCAATGTCAAGCGTGAGAAATTCCTTCAAAACAAAATTTCATTCATATGTGCCTTATATAATGACTAGATAATGAGAAGCACCTGGCAGGTTAGCGAACAGCTTACCTGAATGGTGTGCGCCCTGAAAAGTTCTTGTCCTAAGACCCAGTTAAAAAAACCAACTTCCACAGCTTCAGAGGTGTTTAGTTCATTTAGGAACGTCTTTGACTGTGAAGGGAGTTCTATGCGGATATCCTGTTTTTTCTTTGGCCGTGTTGAGAAAAGGAAATCCACTGTAAGAATCATGAATGTCTGATACTTCTGGGAACTAAAAGGCCCGTCGTAGAGAACGCGGAAATGTCTTCCGCATTCTGCATTCTTCTATTTGAATTATTAATCAACATTGTCGTTTGACTGAGTAAAATCCAACGGGTGTCTTTTTCATATTTTATATCAGGATGAATTGTTAGGATCCCCAATTACCTTAACTATGAAACCACTTTGCTATTACGTCAGACAGAATGTAAATTGCATCCTTAGAAAAGACATTCTACTGGTTTGATGCCCTTTATCGTGTCTCTCTCTAGAATGACATTCCGAACTAGCTTGGTATACATGGGTATGGAAAGAAATGTGTAGGATACCTCTAACGATAGCGAGTGGTCATTATATCATTTTTGAAACATCATCTACTCTGAAAGGAAGTAATTAATGATATCATTCAAAATCCGAGCTATCCACATTCAATTTCTTCTTTACAATATAATACTCTGTGTTGAAGTCATTATATAGTATTTCCGTTTAAAACCACCGTTTATAGCTAATTTTGAAATTTGGTTGACTATTTCATTGTTATTCCCTAACAACAGCTTGTAGGTAGGTGCTTGAAGTCTGTAACTGTCTTCGCACTCTAATATGAGAGATAATTCTAGGTATCAATTAGATGGGGTGGGGGTTTGCGATCGTCGACCAGCAGTTTATCGCAAAAGTTCTTTATTTATCCTATTTTTCAGCCCCAACTGAATTGAATACAGTAATGATGATATTAGACAGCAATGAGCGATGTCTTTGCTGATCAACAGATTTGTATTTTAACAGATAAACTAAAGATGTCCATTAAAGAATCGGTTTTTAAAAGATAATGTCGAAGGATATTAGGAGTTATTCTAGGAGCAAATTGCACAGTTCACTAGTAAATGGACCGGTTTCCATTTACCTTTCTTTATGAACAAAAAGTATTTATTGTTTGCACTACTAGTCCAATAGAAGAATCCTAATGTTCCTTTATTAAATTGATACATTTAATCTAAGTCTCAAGTATTTGATAAGTTTGGATTGAAACATGATAACTTGGACAAGTAAGTGTTGCTCCATTCATCTTTTACTCAAATTTATCTTTCTGTTAACTGAACAGTTTTCTTTATTTCCCAGGTAATATTTCATTTCCACTGTTTAACATTATAAAATTGAATTGAATGAAGACAATCAACAATTTTGTAAGGTGAAAAATATAGTAGTCTATTGAGAAATCTCTCAAGAGTTAACGAACTGAAAACCATATCCTTAAGTATTAACAAGATCTTAATAGACCTTTTACGACTCAACATATTAGAAACTATATATGAGGATCAAAAGAATAAAAATATATAAACAGGAATAAACGTTTAAAACGACAGTCTGTATAAATATGAGAGATGCTTTCCAGAAGTATCCACTGGATTTATCCATCTTAGTATAGCTCAAATAGCGAAATGTCTATGGTGGAAATGTTCTGTTCCCTCTACCGTTGCGTCTATCTTGGCAGCAGTCGAAAGTGGCATTAGGGGGTGGCCTCTTGATACATGAAAAGAGGGGCGTTGTGTAAGGTTAATCAAGGAACAAGAAATCGAATTAGACTGCTTGATTTGGCCTTCTACCAATTGAGGGCGTTCCGGGGCACACCTCCTATCTTTGGGCATGTTAGCACATGGAAAGCTTCCATTAGAATCCAGGACCCAGTTTCCATTGACAGGTGAACCGTCTCAGTGACTACTCCCTTCTTGTTAGATTTGTTTAATGCGTCCATCTTGTTCGTTTACAAGAGAGGAAAAAAATGTCTGGCGACTCTCCATCTTCACTTCTTTGAAAGTCAAGACGCGTGGAAATTAGAGACTTTACAAATTAGAGACTGATCGCCAGCTCGCCTGCCAAGTTAGCGAATGTGATAAACTCTCCACAGATGGCTTCCGAAGATACTTCAAACGATGAAGACGAGACGATGGTTTCGAGAGGGAAACTAAGTAGTTAGATTTCAGATGGACAAGCTATGTGTCCAGTGAATCCTCGTAAACTAGGTGCATTTAATTTAACATTGTTTACACCTTCGAGTTAGACTCGTCATTAATGCGTACAATACAAATGATGATCGAACGTTCACAAATCCTAGCCAGACAAATAGTGGTGTTTCATTACTGGATTGTTAGGTTTCACCATTGCCTTTATAATCATCGCAGAAAGATTCCGGTTGCAAATATAATGCAGCCCAACAATTAATAGTCGGAGGTAAATATTGTTTTATTCGTGGGGATATGTGCATGACTCCACAAGGTTACCAAAATAATTGCATAATTGGCTATTACAAATAATTAGTATCCAATGTTAATCTGTGAATAGTATAGGATTTTCCTAGGTATTCCATCACGAGTAATGTTTGCTTATCTTACACATTTACATCTGTAGGTTTCATAGGCTGGTGAAAGGGACACCAATTACAGTATTAATCCATTTCCAATATCAGCTCTTTCAATTATTCTCTGAGCACTCATTGCAGCTTCTCAGTTAACACCCTCCAAAAAAAGTTGCTTAATGAGCCTGGTAGAGTGTGCAGATCGGTGATAGATCTCTTTTATAGATGTCAGCACATAGTCAGGTATTAATGAACTGAAGTGTAAGTGAGAGTGCCGAGGCTTGTTACAAATGAGAGATTCCTGTGCGGGACGCGAACAGCGTAAATATAGAATCGGGCAGTTTTTATTCTCACAGGTTCTGGGTTTGGATAACACATTGAAAGCCGATAGAGAGATTATTATAAATGGATAGAAATGTTCGGAACTTCAGTTTGAATGCGTCTGAAACTGATCATCCTCATGGAAAGTGTTGAGGGTGTGTTTCTTTGCACGTTCACTG
The DNA here is from genome assembly GCA_950022655.1 of Alentia gelatinosa. Classification (NCBI taxonomy): domain Eukaryota; kingdom Metazoa; phylum Annelida; class Polychaeta; order Phyllodocida; family Polynoidae; genus Alentia; species Alentia gelatinosa. The sequence continues at coordinate 74,303,977 of OX465581.1, forward strand.
TTTGCAGTTATATGGAATCCCATGTGATCAGTGTGAACTGTAATTGCCTTAAGATTCCATTTTGAGAACTCAACATTGAAATCCTTGACATAGGCAGGGCTTCTCCGCTTTTACGCGGGCCTATTCTGCAGCTACTGTACCTTTTATAAACGCACAAGCTTTCAGATGGCTTCCGGTGAGGATGTTAGCTGAATTCAAAGAATATTCAGCAGGTCCGTATAAGCACTTCAAAGTTTATAATGGGAATGCTGAGGTACATTCGCAAAGACTGCCATAAATTTTGCGAACGACAAATAAACATGTTTTACTTCAATGCATACTACAGGAAGGTAACTTTACCCTTTAGCCATCGCTAATTGACCAAAGGTGGCCATCCGATTCTGTGATATGTAGCGTTGAAAGTAAACTGCATACTTCAAAGTGGTGAAGCAAAATGCTAATTAAAGTTCGTTGAATGGCCCTCGCGACGAAATTCTCACAAAGTATTACAAGTCCTCGCGTATTGTCGAAGGCTTTGGTACAACTACTATGGTGTTACGGGAACTATTCATATTGCATAAAGGATACTTAGATTCTGATAGAATATATTTCCAATGGATGTCGTACATGAAATCCCTTAAGGTTGCTTAGATTCCTCTGAAGGATGAAACTTTCTAACATGAAGTTGAAGGTGAATTGCATTTCATACTACCTCAAACCAACACTTATTGATATATATCATAAGGGAGGCACGCCTTGGACAGATTGTTATTCATTACGAGCTCCCGGACAGTTAGATACTTGTCCCGACGCCATCAGGCTAAGGGGAGTATTTGAGATCTATGTATGTGAGTGTTTAATTCCGGATACATGTCTGTTTTCCTTTTATTATACACCTTCAAACGTTAAAGATTAATAATAATCATTAAGATTAATATTCAAAGGAGAGGTCTTTTTTTGGTCCTAGCAGGGTTCTAGTGTAGTTTTCGTTGTTAAAACAAGGATTTTCTTTGTTTAGGGCTCAGTAAAGACGGACAATTTAAAGGTCATCCCAACCTGTTGATAAGAGGGGATTGTCCACCGGGCTACCGGTGCACACTGGTACACTGTGATTTTTACCTCCTGATGTAAAGTCAAAATCATTGCGGAATAGTAACTGATATCGGGCCACCATGCACCTTACGATGCACACTGATACACACTGATGCACTAATCTTCAATAGTGTATTTTGCCGAAAAACATGTGAAATAATCAACAACAAAATATGAATATGGGTAATTCTGCCCTGCCAATATAGTGGAATTTGATAAGGGCCTCAAATCAGTAACTTTATACTTTAATATGGAATCGAGTTCTTAACGTCTGATGAGTTATACGATCATCTTTCGTATCTACGGGTGAGAAATCAATTATGATGCACTATTTATGGGATTATAAAGGATTGTATATGCTACCTCAAACCATGTATTAATGCACTGGATGCATCGTGAGGTGCGTCGGGACCATAATCTCCCCCCCCCCTCCCCCACCCTCATAATGTCCTCCTCTTGACCCACATCGTCTCTGAGAACCATATATTGTCCATATGTAGGATATCTCTAGAGGTATCCTTAATGAGGCTAGTACCCTAAGAAACCACTAAGCGATCAATATATATGCTGGAAAACAATCCTTGCGCCCTTCTAACAATTAAGATAATAATAATAAAGAGATAGCTCAGTCGCCGAGTCTTTTTAGAAAATGGGAAAGAATATTGAGCTTGTCTGGGGCTTGAACTTAGGACTCTCTGATTACCAGTCTTTCTAGCCAAACACCTACACCAGCACCATGGACAGACACAAATCGCAGCCAATCACAAGATGGCTTTCATCATGAAATTGCCTACATAAGGATTTCTTTTTTGGTTAATTTTATTGACCTTTCTCCATTTGGAGTTCATTTGTTTGGCAAGATTAATGACATGATAATACACATAGGTTTCTAGAGTATATAGAATAGTAACTATATTACTGTTAGATCTTCTGCTTATAATTGTCAATGTTCTTCAATCTCTGTATTAATGGTGGTAGCTGCTGTAGGTCATAATTAGGACAAGATTGGAGGATATAATTTATTCAGCGAGACTATCTTCAAGCCGATGAGACTCAATCCTCTCTTTGTGTGAATCGTAGTTTCTCTCCCTATATATATACTCAGCGGTCCCCAGGATCATACACGATTTTTACGTCATGGGAAGCAGAGGTCAATGACCATAAGAACAATGGGCAAAGGTATGCGATAAATGTTGTATCATGTTTATATTTCTTTTTGTCTGCATTGCCAGATTACTATTTTTATAATCATTGGAATATAATGTAAAGTTGTTTCCGACGATAGATTTGTGTACCTCATCTCGTAGCAAGTGGAAGGGTTTCATTGCTTTCTGACAATGTGAACCATCTTTGAAGACATGCATACAGATATGAGACCTCTTATAATGAGTAAATTTTAATTAAGATGTGTATAATACTCAATAGTATAATATATCTAAAAAGAATCCTAACTGCGCCTATAGATAAGCAAAGCAGTGAGTTCTGTTAAGGTCCTCCTTTTAATGGGTTATGTTTCGTCTCTCAATCTTGATCGAGTGTACAAGATTTTACCCACTGAAAATCCACTGCACCTAAACTACACTTAAAGTACACTTAAAGTCCTAGGTTGCATACTAAGGGGTAAAAAATGTGTACATGTTCTGTTTTCATCGTCAATAATACTGAATTCCAAAGCAGACTGGTTGCGTTGCAACAGTCCAAGCCCTTTGGTGAATCGAACCACAAAGCATTAACAGGGGGTAAGATTGTGTTGCAACCACCTTAAAAGTACCATTTATTGCCTTGGTAAGACTATCATATGACCTATTACTATTGACATTTTAGACATGAATATCTGCTTAGGGGATGAGATTGCGTTGCAGCCATCACACTGCTACTTTTCGTTACCATGGTAGAAAATAATGCTGTTCTCACTAGAGAAAATAACCAACCGCTCATAAGCACTACTTTTGAGAGTAGATTGAATCACCATTGTTGAAATACTATACGAGGTATTAAGCTCTGTAATACATCAAGTATGTTTAAGTGAAATATGATTATACAGCTGGTTTGTTTATAGGTTATATACATCTCATCTCATCTCATTACCATATCTCTTGTGTACCGCTCAGCCCAAACGGATATAATTCCCTATTATATTGGTCTATCTAGAGGTTTTAGAATATACCATGTATCGCACACCGCATGTGGAACATAATAAGATGTATACCGTTTGAGTGTAAGAGGGACCAAGCGGAAGAACGGCTAAGCCGAGCTTGGTTTAAAACAAGAAAGCTTGTATTTATGACGCTTATAGAATTTATATAAAAAAAAAATATACAAAAAATATACACCAATTTAAATGATGGAAGCTGAAGGTCTTTTGGTCATCAATTAGAAAGCATCAGAAATCACCTCGGCGCACTTATAGAAATACCAACAAATATATCCATCATAAAAAAAAATGTAACATAGTTACTAATATTTGAGTTCATTTTTGTTCATTGTTTAATCCTCAACGAAGACCAGTTGTAGGCAAATATGCATGAGTTTCTCTTTGTATGGTGTTTTTTCGTGGACTATCCTCATTATAGCACTGACAACCTCTGAGGTCCCTTCAGTGGGACTAGTGATTGAGGTTTATATACTGCCCAGCATGTCTGATGACGGGGCGCAGGCTTCTGTATCCACAGTTTTCTCAAGATATTCCAGCACTTTTTCCTCTGGGAGGAGTGATATAAATGGTAGAACAGAGTTCGGATCACCCACATCATGTCGAATTGTACAGTTATTATGTGGGGTGGTACGGAAGTAGGGTGGCGTGCTTAATTCCCGTGTTACTGCCAATCCGTTTTCCCTCTTGTTGACAGGATGGTCAATGTCAGCAGTGTTGGGTAATATCGTAAAACTGGATGAGTTTTAATCTTGGCCGCCGTATGCCACGACTGGAGTTTGGCAGAGTGACTTCATGAGGTGAAGCCGAGGGAAGTCCGGAGCCAAAACTCCAGGAGTGGCATGCGGTGGCCAAGATTAAAATGAATCAGGTTTTGATTTTATCCTTCCCCATCTCCTCGATTTTGGAATATTACACTAGTGGCATATAAAACTCCATATGCCAGTCAGCGTGGCATACAGAAACTCAATGTTAACCCTATGGGATTTTATATAAGGGGTAGGATAAGGAGCTATATTCCCCGTATATTTGATTCCTGCTTACAACAGTAGTATCTACGGTATACGTATATCATTAGTTAAGCTTATTTGTATTGTTTCATACGTGGGTCATCACCACTGAAATATGGATTTGTGACTGACATTATAAAGGTTTTTGTGTGCCTTAGTATCTCGTATGCCTTCTTTGATTATTGGCAAACACTACTTGCATAATTGATTCAGTTAGATTCCTCAGAAGTCTATATACTAATAATTTGTATACGCACAAGGTCATTGCGGCAAAGGAGTACACATGTTCAAAACACGTTGGCAATTACATCAGTCAGCATCGGTAAAACCACGAAAAGGGATTTAGGGAGCGAGAGGGAGGAAAAGGAAGCTCTGACTTAAAGGAGGCTCCTGTCATTGTGATAAAACTTAAGCCATTAAATCCTCTAGGTAAAAGGGGATCACTTCAGGGCTGGGAGGACTCGGAAACAAAAGATTACTCGTATTTAAGGATCCGCGCGTTTTGGCAGTCGGAGAAGGGTCGATCACGACGAGACACATTGTCGGCGGATTAAGACGCCCTGGGTCCGCCTGGATCACACGTTTCTGTGACGCGTCGGCCTGGAGGAGGAAAAAAGTGGTGTAGGCGTCAGGCCGGGATCCGTCTGCGCATAAAACCAGTCGGACTTGCCGTTTTCGTGTCTGGTTGCGACTTGAGAAGCGGTGAAAGCCCGCCTCAGCGTTCATGTTCATCGTATGGTAGAAAGGATGAGCTCATGAGACAGCTGACAGTCAGAGCATGGACAGTTAAAAGACGTGCTCATATTGGGCCTGATTGGCGTTGAACGGGGCTCGGGTGGTGTTGTGTATGTGGCCTGCCCGCGGCCAGGTATGACCGGGTGTCTAACTGCCACGCCCAATCAGCCCTGATCCGCCGCCGTCGCCGCCGCCGCCGCTGCCGCCAAGCCTGCCCGGGCCCGCTTGCTTGCCTACCCCGGGGCCCTAATGGCCCGTCCCCGCTCCCGGCCGGAGGGCCGCCCCTGGGGAGTCGGCCGGCCGGGACATCTCCAGCCCCATGTCGTAACCGGCGCTAATAGGCGCCGACACCGGACGGGTTTTTTCCTGGTTACGGCAGCTGGCCGGTGGGGAAAAGCCCGCGTAAAGAGAGTGGTGCCCGGGGAAGGCCTGACATGAGGAGCGACTCGTCGCGCCCGTCTCTCGCCACTGAGAACTGAGCGGGAAGCGAATTTTATTTTATTCTATTACTTTAAAACTATTTTCACTCCCTCTTTCTCTAGCCTCTCTCTAGCTTCCCCAGCCCTTTCTTACCTCCCACATTCTCCATCTGCTTACCATCCAGGCTCCCACCCCACGTATCTCCCACTACGTATCCCCACTAACTACTAGGCGTCCACCACCAGCGTCGTCAATGCGGCCAGCGCTGCAGCGTCTTAAAGGCGGCCGCCCCACGGCTTTCCTCTGGGCTGCGGAGGCCCGAGCCCCTGATTAGTGTCCCATCAATAATAATCGGCTGAGCCAGGCGAGGGACTAAGGCGCATTAGGGTTTGGGTGACGAGCACAAAGAAATGAAATCAAAAGGATTCCTTATTGTCGGCTGGCCATTAGTTCTTAACCCGCTGCCAGGTGCGCCACTGTCGAAGCGGCAAATATAGGCGTCAGCCATACTGACGAGAACTACGGAGCTCGTGGAAAGCAGTCGAGCTGTAATAAGGGAAAGAAGGGGATGAAAAATTCCCTCTATTTTGTGTAGAGGTGTATAAAATCATCTCTTTTTTTTTCGTTTTCATTTCTTTTTAGATTGTGACATTTTGGTGGTGGGCAAGAAAGGGCTGGAAATTAGCTACTCCGAATTTCCTGTTGGCAAGTTAATAAAATAAGTGTATTTAATTATGTGTAGGTTATAGAAAGAAATAATATCCGGAGCCTACAGTACTTTGCATAAGTCAGACGAGGAAAAATCCAGGCTAAATTCCTAGATTGACTGGGGGGAAATGCTGCAGATCTTTTCTTCATTGTTCCAAAATGGACGTTATTATTTTCTGTGGATAACAGTAAGACGCATGCTGTCTTGGGATTACTATACCGATCATACCAGTTCAATAGAATTTTGTTAGAAATCCAGAGAAACTGCACTTTCGGGGCAGCTACAAGTTATTCATGTAGGCACTTACTTTAAATATTTCTATGGTATATGATGGCGCTACACTATGGGTTAAGAGACATGTATAGTCTCAGCCTTTTGATTAAAGAATGATCTAGACTGGCCTCAGTCCCTGTATCCCACAGCCAACGCAACCGCGCCACCGCACCGCCGCCGCCCCTACCCCCTACACCCAACTTGATTCATGGGCCAGTCAGAGAAAGATACATATTATAATGAACTTTATTTCTGATTCTGTTTAACCCATTCACGGCGGGTGATGCCATATGGCATCAACCGTGCTGGGGCGGGATGATGCCATATGGCATCATCTGTGCTGGGGCGGGTGATGCCAAAAGGCATCATTTTCTTAGATTTGCAAATTTCGTTTTTGTGGAATAAAATAGGATATTTTGGTTATATATTCATGAAATTTTCACAGAATATAGATGCAACACCCAGCTCATGAATTTGTGTGAACTGGACAATAATATTAATGATTGCATATTTTATCACGTCCTGAACTATAGAACTATTACATTAGCCCTGATTCTTCCCGCCCTCTGGAGGTATGAATTAGCACTATCACCCACCCTGAACTACATACTATAGCCACAGGTACCCGCCCTTAAAGGGTTAATCATTTTAATGAATTTTCATGATCAAAGACTTGAGCAAGTCTAAGAAGGACCTCTCTTCAGAGATGTTGGAAAGCATGGGTCTACATTGCTTAATTAGCTACTACTGCCAGTCTTTTACTCTTTTTTGTGTGTCCAAGATATCTTCTTATAAAGAATACATATATGGTTCAGAAGAATACATATATGAAAAATATATGTCTACTGGAAGTGACATCAGAATATTACACAAATTCACGGACTTGGATAGCTATATGGGTCGGTGACGAATTATAAAAATGAGTCCATAGAAGGAATCCTGTTCAACTGTTGGTAACGTTTTTATCCCTTTCCCTAACTCTAGCCCTCCTTATCATGCCTTCTCTGACCCTAGTATGAGATGCCCCTAAATATAAATGTGTTTTATAACGATATCATTTGATAATCAATTATAAAATAATCCAGACTTCTTTTTGGGGGATACAGGTGCATCATAAACAGTCCATAGAAATGTGTATGTAGATTTACATTCTGAAGGCCCTCACATTATTAATCTGATAAAGAACAGCTAAGACACATCGTTTGGACAAGGTGTAAGCGATGACGCTGACACAAGTTTTGAGGTGTCCAGACACTGAGTCTCCACAGACACTGAGGTGTGAGTCGCTCACCAGTCGCTCAATGCAGGTGTGAAACACCCACCGCGCCTTTTTGCGTCCGAGGTTCGCAGGTAGTGACTGATGAGCGACTCAATTAGGTGACAAGTCGCCGAGCCGCCGTTCTGGAACCCCTGCGCCATCCCTGTCTAGCCTGATCCATCTCCTTACTTGTCATAGAATGTATGTTCAGAGATAAAGACATCTTTTGATGGTATCATGGATAAAATCAATTACGATTTGCGTTCATCCCATGAGAGTGTCATTATTTTTGTGTATTTAATCTGTTATCATACCTTAAAGTGTGACTGCTTATTGTATCATGGGTGATTGAAAAGGAAATTGAGGGAAACTAAGAAATGCAGATTACTGTGAGGATGTTTTCTTGAACTATGGAATTAGGAAAAGGATATCATCAAAACACAATCAGGTATGATCTCTGTGGGCATCAAAACTGTGTAAAATTTATTTTGACAAAATCGGCACCGAAATCATATTGCGGGATTCTAAATAACTACCAAGTGATTTGCACAACGAGTCGGATAGACAGATATGTGCAAATATATGCAAGTATACAAACGTAAAATTCCAGTTTTCTGATGATGTATCACGACCAGCGCAGGCTTGGGTGCATCAATTGGTGGATGATTTTATTTTCACTTCCAAGAGTCTTGATAAGGCCAATGATGCCGATTAAAATCTCAGTGATTCACCTTTCTTTATCCCCTCCAGGGAGGTAGTGCATACGAAACATGTATCGTTTGAGAGCCCATAGTTCTTATTACCCACCTAATACGGAGTCTCTATACTAACCTACGGAGCCTACAGATCGCTACTGAGTAGAATATGGAAAGCCGAATACAGAATTTTCTGCCACCTCACGGGCAATTTAGGAACTATATTTATAAAACAATGTACGGCGCTTACGTCGAGCTTCTAATAGTTTCAAGATTTATTTCTAATGATCAGTTGAAAGATGAGTAATGAAGACAAAATTACCATGTGTGGCCATGTTCTCCTTGTAGTTGACACTAGGCAATACTCCTCGCTATCGCTTTGAGTTTTACTATGTGTCAACTACGTGGAGAATGCGGCCACTCAGATCAAAATCATGGTGATATCGTGTATTTGTGTGAAAATCACAAGGTACTCTGGAATATATGACTAGGATATATCTCGTCCGTTACTACATTTTTTTTTATCGTCCCCTACAAATTTATGGTGCTAGAGATTATCCATAGAAATTCGAGTGTGAGATACAGTGATGCTAAATGAGGAATTTGTTTCAGAAATGACTGTTGCAAAGCAGCTTATATTCAAAATGAATATCACAAACTCAGAAGATATCTATACTCGGAGAAACTGGACATCATGAACTTGTTCTTAAATCTGATACTTAAAGACTAATTATACTTGTAACGATGTTACTAGGAAAATTTTTCGATTGTTGTTGTTATCACCATGACTACGCCTGAATCTTCCAATCCGTGTTATATTTCTTATGATGTGGTTACCATGGCATCCCTTGAGCACCATGCCTTTAGAATGTTGAACATGAATGATTCTACTTTGTTAATAAACAATTATGGTTGGTTGCTATGATACAGTATTATGATCATCACATTGAGATGGTCCTATTCAGAGCATCAGAACTTTGGGTATATATATAGAACACGTTTACACAGTTTGTCCACTTCTTGTTTATTGTTTCCCTGAGGAAGACCCTAGGGGGGTCGAAACGTAGGCTGAATTGTGCAATAAACTTATATCAGTGGAGAAGTTGTCCGAGTACTTCTTTTTATGGAGGAAAAGTCAAGTTTGTCGGTTCTCGTCATCTTGGGAGCAATTATTAAGAAAAAAACCGACTAGATATACTTTGAGACCGCGAAAATGTAGGGTAATTTTCATTCTTTTGAATCTCGTCAAGTAACAATGGCTACTTAGAGGTGATATGAGAAAGGCCGATTAAACCAGTCTGGTACAGGCTAATATTCCTTCATTTAATTATAAGTTCAATATCAACGGCGTACTGACAGGTAGGCCCCCTAACTTGTATCCCAAAAAGTTGCATGTGGAGACTGAGACATTGTGTGGCAGTGTCCGGACAAAACATCATATGATTTAAGGTATCCCACCTTTTTATGAGGGATATAGGCGGCCATTCTCTATTACAGTGGTGTTTTCTTTTAACTTCCCTATGTCATTTCTGCCTTTATCCTTGGTAATGACATATCAGTTTACTGCACTGTGCTAAAGAATAAATCACAAATACATCATAGATAACAAATCCCCTTCTACCTGTCGGGCCCAGTCAGACTTAAAACTAAGCTTCGCTGCAATTGTTTTTCACTTTCTAGGCTGAAGTGACATTTGTTACTCGCTTTGTTGTCTAATCACCGATATACTTAAGCTTAGTCAGAAAAGTAGTGTAGAGAGATTCCGATTTTTAAACTTGGCTTCCAGCATTTACTAGATCGGGTTAATAAAGAGACCTTTTATCCGACAGTCAAATGGTTGTTACGGTAAAATAAAACACATTTCCGCATAAAAGTACCCAATATGCATTCCTAGATCCTTAATGAAGGATTTAGAAAACGTGGCTATGGCACTTCTATGTTCAACCGATGCTACCTTGAAAGAAAAAAAAGATCCTTAATGAAACTAACATATATATATACGAATAGGAAGTTTAGGGTAACACCAACTACACCCTGATATAGGGACCTTTTTTTATACATAATGTCCGTGCACTCTTGTGGAATTTCCTAGCATTCATATTAATTATTTCTCGAATGTCTCCCTTTGCCCGCTATTAGAAAACAGCGGAACATCCACAAACGATGGCCATGACATGAAGTGCCAGCAATGGGCGTGCGCATTTTGTAATGTTTTACTGTGATATGTACGAGCACGTATGATGTAGACGTATTCCCTTTTAGCGTATTTCTATGTTATTTGTGTTTGACTTCACACTGTCACCTTTTTCTGTCTCTGCAGGGAATCCAAGGCAAAGTTGACACGGCTGGAGACGCTGGGCGCCCAGGCCTACGAGGCCGAGCTGACGCGGCTGCTGCAGTCTGCGGTGGCGCTCGACACGACCAACGTGGAGGACTGCCTGGCGGCCCGGGGCCTCGGCTTCTACGTGCCGGAGACGGCGGGGTAAGTGGACACTTCTAATGAGAATTATACAATAGTGACTAAACTACTGGATGACCCACGCCACCCCCAACCAAAAAAGATGGATAAAAAACACGCTGCCCGCTACAGAATTTCCAGTAAAATACCAAATAAAGCGGATATAGTATTCGTATTTCCAATTTTCATAATGGATGTTTTCCAGATTATGATTATTCAGAACCCATGCACTTGTGTGTGTGTGTGTGTGTGTTCTATTGCTAAAAAAACCATAGAAGCATTACAATCGTCTTCCGCTAAAGCACCTTTCATCAGGAGTACATTTGAAACTAATGCGTTTATGTGGTATTCTTTCATAGAAGGAAAATCGTTTTTATAATTTACATTTAAAAAAGCACATCAATAACTTAAAGGTAAAATAAAAGTATGAGTACTTCTTGTTACTGGTCGGTTGGAGGCTATCAGAGATGTAGCTCTTGCCAGGTACCAGCAGTGGCTTCCCTGAGGTAATACCCCTTAACAGTGTCTCATTCTAGTCCTGTTTTAATTAAAAATACAGGAGGATTTTATGATTTCAGAAACAAGTTTGTCATTCCCCCTAAAAGCAATATACTCAATCCACAAATGAGTGGCCTTTTAAAGTCTTGACATACTAGGTTTTTACAGCATTTACTGAGTTTTGATTCAGCCTGTTAAGCAGCTTGCCAACATGGCAGATGAGCAGAGGGATAAGGTCAAAGGCAAACATGGCCCACCTAAACCCAGAGTTGAAAAAGCTAGATCTCCTGTGAGAGAAGTTGTTGGGTGCCATATCATAGCCAGGACCAACTGTCCAAGGCCTAACCACAGTACAAATAGACTAGTGCCGAGAGATGATGTCAGCTTATCTGGATGAGAAGGAGAAGGCATACTGGGCCCTCACCGGTGGCACAGAGGAAGCCCTCCTGTCAGACTGCTTGTTCATCAGACTCCAATTCAAGCTCCAATAGACAGCTGGAGTCTTGATCAGGTTGATGTTGCAGGCTCCTACCATGATGGTTATGTGACGTTACCAATGTTGGCGACAAAACTGGACCTTAGGTCTCTGATATGATTGTCCGGGCCCTTTCGTGGGTGGTGGGGCTGCCATTACAAAAAGACACAGTGAGGGAGAAGCGTGACCGCATCCCTCTGCATAACTATGCTCCAATGTTGGAGGTACCAAGTTCAAGAGTGTCTTCCCAGGAGCTCTTACAAATGGACAAGTACCTCATGGAAAAGAAGCAGAACAAAGTCATTGCTATGTCGGCCATGGCACATCTATTTCAGGCCCTGTATGACCTGAGACAGTGGGCTAAGTTGAATAAAGGCCCTGAGAGCAGGGATAAGGCGGCTCCGCAGAATCCTTTGTCAGCCTTATGGATGCAAACCTCATCCTCTCGACTGCGACGTCTGACACCATGCATACCAGGCATTATTTGCTTAAGCAGAACCTTAAGAACCTGGAGCAATTTATGCGTTGATTTTATTCAAAGGATGTGTAAAGGAGGAGTTATTAGATATAATTGAGTAGCATGTACTTGGCAGATCGAAAGATCACATAGATCAAAATCAATGTATAACATAGAAAGGTATTTAAGGCGTGTCTGCGTGAGTAGTATCTCTGCATTGGCAATAGGAAAGAGTTTGAATTCGAGAAAATGCAGTAGATTTAAGGGACTCGGATACTAGCATGAGAAAGCGGGTAGTACTAGTAAATAGATATGTGATATTACTGTGTGGTAACAGCTAATGAGGGATAATGCATTGGAACCCTACAAGATACCTCCATTGGTAGAAATGTTTGGAAATATATTAGCCCTTATCAGCATCCAGATCATATGAATTGGAGGAGTTGCTTTTTAAGGTACCATTGTTCAAAACCTTGTTCTCTGACATTAACTTTTGAATTACTTGCATTTGATGTCCGTATGCGCGTTTTATGAGTTTCTGTTTTAGTTTTTTTGAAATATGAAACCAGCTTTTGTATTGAAGACATCTCAAAGACCTTTAAGAAGACAAGTGCGAAATGTCAGAAGTGATTAAGACAAGCTCTACCATAATGAAAAGGCAGGATGAGATTACCATCAGCCGAATTGGTTGAACGTCAGAAGAATTCTGCAAAAAGGAGTGTAACAACCATTTTATTGATTGGAAACAAATATAGTTAGAAATATTGATAGTCTTTTACACTTAAAAGATATTGTATGGCCAATTAAGAACTTTATAGAGAATTATATAAGGAAGAACAGAACAACTTAGGAAGTTTTAATGAATTCACGACTTTGTCCGATCTGCGTCAAATTAGTCTGTATTCTTCAGCAAATAGGTTTGGTCTGTCACGTGATTAGTGTATATCATATGTCAAATTTTGTAGCATAGATCCACCATACCAGTTCAGAGAAGACTACAGATTTCTATCACAACTTTTAATGAAAATAAAGTTTCTTATATTGGTCAGTATCGTTATTTCAGATTGCTCTTTTCGTATGGTGAATATTTGCTTTACCACGTCATAGTTCTTTTAAAAAAATGTAAATGTTGGAAAGGCCTTATTTTGCTGTTCCAATAAGTTGTCTTTATGAGCTGTTTATTGCCATTAGAACACCGTGTCTTTTCTTTCGGGTTCAGCTCAGGTTGCACTGCACAGTAACTGATCGTCTTCAAACCAGTAGGCTTATATCTAATAATTCCTGTACTATTATTATGGTGAGAGGTGAATGGTAATATTAGTTTGATTTCGTAGCAACAGCTAATGTCAAAGACTACGTTTAATGGTTTAGTTATTTTCATTTCTTTTTTAAATGGTTTTCTAGAATACAGCGTAGATTAAAAAAAAGAAAGAAGATAATATGGATATTTTTAGGGGTAGGGGGAGGGTGTCGCCATTGAAAGTGATCGATAGCGGATACTTTCACCCAGAGATGCAAGTATTCCAACGAATGACGGAATTCCGACATTTCATATACACTGGCAACACTAGAACTTTTTTTTATGCTTTTATTGCATTCAATTCATATATAATTGCTCTTCCATGCAATACATAATTGTCATACAACATAACGTAACGTTGATATATATACAATGGTTTCTCGTCATAGAACAAAAATTTGTGATATGTCAACATATACAAAACAGTATTTAACAGGACATTTCACCTTTTATCTCCTCATATTATCACTACCATTTACAGAGATATCATATTTATATATTGGGTTCATCTATACCGAGTCGTATTTTCCAACATCTATACTTAGCCTCTACTCTCTATCTTCTCTGTAAGCCTGTAGCACACTTTCTTTGAAACATACATACATAGATGCGTAGCCATTCTGTTCAAAAGTAAGGTGCAAACCAGGCTTCCTTTCACTAGCCTCCTCTTGAAATTGAACGAAGTGAAATGACATGGAGCAGATATGGACTATATATAAATATCCGCATATAGTATTGAGAGGTAAGTGTGCCGCCTTATGTTATCACAAAGGCAACCACATGACTGTTGGTGGGTATACATAGTATAAATGTACATATATACACCAAATTCACTGGTAGTTTCCGAGTAGGGTTAACATATTGTGTTTATTATCCACCTTTATCCCACAGATGGCAAGTCGATTTTAGTTCCCTTTTCCATATACACTATTTTTCCATAAGCGCCAAATTTTGCAGCCCGGAGCATACAACATTTATCCGTATGCACCGTCTATGTCCATACATATTTTATAGGTTTACTATGGGCACTCTTTATTATGTGGATAATATATACATATATATATATAGGTATATATCTGAGGTAAGCCTCATCAGGGCCGGTATATTAGTACGGTACGTAGAAAAGGACTCACAAGGCATACACACAGGAAGCATTGGTCTTGAAGACTAGTCATATCTACCAAAGGACACGGGATCAAACGCCAACGCTGACGGGCGTCAGAAGGTTGTGAACCAGACTCAAGGTAGGCACAAGCACATAGGTGTGGCTCAATGTACGACTCATGGTAAAAGGTGACTGGCCCGTTCGCCGCGTCATGCGAAATGCTACTCAGTAGCAAGACATTTTACTGAGGTTAACAGAAAAGAGGTAGTCCGGTTCCGTCCATAAATTTGGTACATGGAAAGACATGCGCAGTATTCTTGGAAGGTATGGGAAGTTCGTTTCCGAATTTCAGATGGATTTTCATCATGTTGTATTGACCTAGTGTCCGAAACAAATCATAGGGCTTTTGTAGTGAATTTGAATCAGAATTCGATCTTTTGCGGTGCTGACTGCTATCATCAGATCTTGAAGGATTAGTCTGCCCCTATAGGACGACCGCGGTTACGTTTTCTGCTAAGAGGACGGCTGCTATCCTAGGAAAGAACAAGTACACATATTGAAAATGGTTATTGGTGATGCACATCTAAAAGATGCCGGGATTAGTTAACAGGTCGTTGCAGATGGACCTTGGTATTGGGTTTACAGACTAAATATTTGGAAGTTGTGAATATAGCCATAGCAGCCAGGTTATCTGTGATTTGTTATGTTCCTTGAGTATATATGGCTGTTCTAAATTATCCAAATTGACGGTTTTCCTGTCGAGGCTAGGCATTCCATAGCAGGCAATATTACAGCTGTATTAAGGGAAAGATCAACATCGTATCAAATAATAGAGGAATAGAGTAGTTTCCATGGGTTAGTGGTTTTAATAGCGTAGACGCAAATTGCTGGGTTCGGAATTACGTCAAGGTAGTTTAAGCAACGGTTAGTAGATCATTTGAGCTTGTCATGAAAATAGAAATGCACACCTGATTATGATTCGACGAAAATCGGCATGTACTTTGCTGCTAAAAATGCTGCATTCTGAGCTGCGTTATTGTGGTATCTACCAGCCACTGCCAGCTGTAATGTACTACTGGTCACTGATTGTAAAAGCCTGGCTACATGCACACTGGTAGAGTGGCACCTGCCCTTTGTGTTTACACTTTTATATAAGAAGCTCAATATAGAGGTGCTAACAATAAGGCAGTGATGCCAACCCACTGATATGCGCTCGATCAACAAGCATCGTTTTAAGGTACAATATGGTTATTTCCTATGGAAAGTTAGCTCATTGAACCTGATGTTTCCGTAGTACCAGCAATGAAAGCCATGTCTAAAGGATACATACCTATACATTCAAAGTATTATTCCTGTCGTTGAATATATCTATAGGATCATTTGGTCACATAGTATTCCAGTGTACAGCAATTACTCTCGACAAACGCCTATTCATCTATGGCGCGGGCTGGGCTAGTTGTATCGGCATTCATTTCCTGTGCATATTATTACTGACTCGCCCTCAAGGCAGTTTGGCATTGGTCTTTCTGCACATATAGTCGCCTATCGTGGCTGGCACCTGTTATGTTGTGAATGAAGAATCCAAAATGATAAATCTCTACAAGTGCCGCAAACTATCATAGGTAAATTGATCATGTACAGCTATTGTTTATGGAAACATAATAACATCAGTAAACAGTAATTGATTAAGCGGTTGTGACTTTATATATGCTGTAAAAATATTGGTATCATAAAGTGAATTCAAATGCGTTCTCACTAGGTGTAACTCTGGCAGTGGATGCGATCGTATATGAAAAAGGGACGGCTGTGATAATGCCTCGCAACGATGACTAGGATAAATTGCCGACTATATTAAAATTAACTAGGCCCTGATTTAGAAAGCTGTTTGATTTGATATGCTAGGTATAAGTGAAATAACTGTTCGTCAATTACCATAGTAAATTGACATTTAAAAGTCATCTCTATGTTCAGAACATATTTGGACCTGATTGATAAAATTCTCAAAGTAAATTGTAGAGAGGAATGGATTGGTAATATGCGTCACCTTCACAAACTTCCGAAGAAATATTATATCAAACCAAAAAACCGTCTTTAATTCAGTATCTGCGATCCTTTTGTTACCAATGTCAGTGAAGATTTCCTTTCCATGTGTCTGATGCTAAAATCACTTCTTAGTAATCTGCTTATCTTAATGTCCTTAGTATGGTCTGGAAATTGCCTTTATTATGAACTTTCCATTCTAAATAAGTATACCGCATATAAGGCATCAAGCTACATCCAACTTGTATATTTTCTTTATTTAAGAGCATCGCTCATCTTTATTTCAAGTAGAAAACAGTCATGTTATCCTGTACAGACCATAGGCAAATAGGAAGATACTTCTCGGTAAACAGGTGTTACAGTTTTCTGGTGTTTTCACACCAGTCTCTCTTTTTGGAAGGAAATTCAGTAAATCTCCATAAATCAAAACGGCCTGGCATTGTTCTGAGGAGAAAAGACAAACCTTGAACATATATCCATTTTACCCTGTATCTGTTAATACCACTGTATATCCATGGTCCTTCATTCAAGAACCATCAGTTACATTCACGGTCCCTCTTGGTTAGAGATACATAAATAGTCAAAACATTATTTCCTGCTTCTGGGAATTAGAAAAACTCGACTAGTTTTAGGAGTATTCTCCTAATCACTACTCATTAATGTACAATCTGATTCATTAATAGTGGCTGGTGAGACGATTAGAAAACTATATCAAAACCAGATATTGTAGGATACATGAGTGCTACCATGCATCTCCTATTCCATTGATCGACAACTATAAGAGAATAATTTTAAGCTTAAGCTACCTCTTACAAATGTTTGACAATGATTGTACTTGTTGATGATACCCTTTACTGAAAATTTAATCAAGAGAAACCTTATATTTATTACGGTAGGCATTGCCTTGTTCTGATTTATCTATTGATGGAGTTTGGGGATCATAGGGATGTAGGTCCCAGAGCCTAAGCGCCATAAAAAATGCAGTATCCTCGAACAATACTAGCCACCAGCGAATGGCCAATCAAGGCGCAAGAGCCATGAAATGAGGATCCAATGACCCTCTCATATGGACAGACTATATTGCCGTCTATATTTGCTGCAAAGGCCTTTATTGTGTTATTTGTCATCAATCATTAATCCACAACAAATATGAACTCTTACAGATACAGCAGCTTGAGCGGCGGGCAAATAACAATGGGAGAATATGGTATTGTTAGCAACAAAAATCTGACGAAATGCTTTCATTATGAGATTTTAATATCAGTTCTAATTATACTTAGACGTAAAACCATATCAATTCCTTAATTAAATATTCCCATTGAAGGAAGTGCAAGGCGCTGAAATCTTCTTACCAGTTGGGACCTTAATATGCACATTTTTTCTTAGTGATTTCGAACGAAGAACTTCATATGCATGTTTACAGTGCTCTACATATGTACTAAATCCGACCCTTTGTGATGTGTCAAATGACTATTTTAGTTAGTGATATCCGTTTTACAATACAATGGCACATTCTCTAGGCTGCATTCCTTTGTCAACAATATGAAATCCATCGGGCGCCGTTACAGTTCAGCTCATCCTTATATTACTGAAAGTATGTACTTGATGGTAATCAAATTAGCAATATAATACTTCTTAATGTCTTCTTTCATGCAGATTAATTGAACGGGTGGGGCTTAAAATGTGGGACTTAATTAAGTAAATCACATTTATTTTGTTGCCTACTTAGTCGAGAATATAGTGGATACCCGTCAGCTGTGTAGATTTTAATGACGTTTCATGGGACGTTTAATCAGTGTGGGTTGAACTGAACATTCAATTTTACAGCCTCACAAAAGATACTAATAACATAGCTTTAATACATTTATTTCCCAAACATTTATGTGTCTAGAATAATTACTTTTTATAACACTGAAGCGAGATAACCTAACACTAGGCATAAAGGTATGGGTGCTGTGTAAAGGGCACTGAAATGTTTAGAAGATTGTATGTTAGATCAGCATGACACCTGTATCTGACATTGTTACATAAGAAAGCGGACCAACTGGTAAACGTTCGGTGCTACAGAGGTATTCTATGGGCTGGAAACAGCAGTCATTCAAGACTATAATAAAGGATGCCTTGCCTCGTGCATACATTTTTATATAGACAGTTACTTCCATTTAGAGACAGCCCATCAGCGGTAAGCCACTCTTGTATTTATTAAAGGGGGGAATCACGAAAGATACTCTTGGCAAGATACACAATTAAGATTACCTAGCATAATAATAACTTTCTAAGCCGGCAATTCTTCCGCCCTTGCAATACTTTCAACTGACGTAAGCATTTTGCCTATCTATATATCAGACTGACATTCCCGATCTATTGAAAGAGAAGTCTAATCTCCTTCCACGAAAATTTGGATTACTGTTTACCATACCTGCACTGACTAGTAAATCTATGGACTCTTAAGCCAGCAGGGCGGTAACCAATACAGAACCACATCATCAATGGCGAATTATCAGACAGGCATTGGGTCCCCAAACGCTAATCCTGCTGATGTGGAGCTGTAAAGTGTAGTTTTAGGGTTGAGCCGGGACGCGGTCTCTGATCAGACAAAAACCTAGCGGCCCTGGTCACGTGACCAGTTCCCATTTGATGGATCCTTCATCGGGCGATCCCGGGGCGTATCATGTGACTAATAAACAACCAATCAGACCTTTACGACACGCCGTGAGTGTGATGGGGTGCGGTGGGCGATATTGGCCGGTGTGTGAGTGTTCCTCAGAACAGACGTTTCCTCAACGGCTACTTCCCGTCCCCCGTAAAAAGCAACGATTCATTTCCCCACATCTTTTGTTGAATCTATTAATCACATTGCGAATTCGACACCCGAACTTTAAGTAGCGTTATCTATGATTCAGATGTAATTCATCTTTCAGTATTATTCGTGTCATTGTCCATCTCGTTTGATTAATGAGCTGGTTGTTATTTTGATATTTCACCCCTGAACACCGAAGCGGCAACTGTCACGTATAATTACTCTGGTACAATACGCATATACTATTTATACTTCGGTACAAAACACATGGCACCTAGGAAGGTTAATGAGCTATAATATACTTGGTAGTGGATACAGAGAGATTATAGGGGATAGGAAGCTACCGGAGTTAATGCTTTGTTTGTCGGATATGCTGATAAGCATCTCCTCGTGGTACATTTGTTAACTGTCATCTTTAGCTGTCTAGTAGTTTATTACCAACCTGATACGAAGTCTCTATACTCAACATATGGAGCCTACTGATCGCTACCGAGTAGAATACGGAAAACTATGTTCTACTCAGTAGAATATGGCTTTTTTTGCTGTTTCACGGGCACTTTTGGAACTATTTTATATAAACAATAGACGATGCTTACGTTGAGTTTCTAATCAGTTAAATATTTTTTTCCTAATTATTAGTCGAAAGATGGATGATAAATACACCGTCTCTGATTTTCATTGTAACTTATTTTGAACACATATTTTTGAAGTGCAGTAGGATCAGTATGTTACAAAAAGCCTACTTCAAGCAAAAATGTTCTATTTGTTCTTTTCAATCTGGATGCAGGCAAAGTGTGAAACGTTTTAACACTAGCTGAAGAGTGTGTATCAGGATGTGGTGTAGTGTATTATTATATGTCCCATGCAGTATATTTGATGATTACGTACTGCTGCTCCCTGTGCAATATAAATTGTATACTGAACCCTGTGCAGTACACTGATATACTGCACACGTTAAAACATCAGCAGGGTGTGGGATTTCACGTAGACATGTCTTCTATGCCAATATATTGTAAGATTTCATTAATTTTGGGTATATAATAAATATGTAACGACCTACCTTGCTTGTGCATGCTACAAAACTCGATTGGAATTGATGTTTTTACAGAACGAGGCCCCAGCAACAATTCCCCATCTCGTGTTGTAGCATGTACACCATGGTTAGGTCGTTCTATATAAGTAGTAGATATATAACGACCTACAAAACTCGATGATAATTTACGGTTTGCACGGAACTTGGCATAAATGCCTCGTTCCGTACAAACCGTAAATTACCTTCTCGTTTTCTAGCTTTTTCAGCATTGTCAGGTCGTTCTATATGAACACCAGGAGAGGTTGTTGAGCTCTTGAAGATCTACTTCCACAGCGTCATTTTCATTGTGTAATGATTGATGCGGGCCTTCATACGTAGCCATCTATATTTAAGGCTAAAAAGAGCTAACGGAAGTTAAACCCCTTATGTGCAAATGTGCATGTAGTTCTTAGCTCATAAGGGATCGTGATTATTTCATATTATAGCGAACATAATACTGTGAAGGTTTATTGAAATTAGGAAATACGATGACTAGGCTTCTTTGTCCTCCGAAAGGTTGAAAGCATTAACCACACCAGGCGTTGTTGAGAAAAACGACCCGAACTTATTTAGGTCGATACCACTCCCGTTCCCTATACATGGGCGCTTTTTTTTAATGAACCCTTTCTTTGGAACTTAAAGCATTGTGTGTGTGACTGGTGCAATGTTTAGCCAGTGTTAAAGTTAAATAACTGTTCAGTTTAAAATCAACTTGATTAATGTGTATATTGGTTATGGGAATTCTAACATTCCCGGTACAGAAATGTTGCAGATAAACGTTCTTTACTTTGCGTGTATCAATTTCTTTATTCAGTAAAAGCATATGAAAAGCAGTACTCTATTTTCTATCTCTCGCATACAGACTCCATTGAAAAAGTATGGGGTCTCGGTAAACTATTACAAATTGTTTAAAAACTGTCAGATACCATCATCATGGTATACGGATTCAAACCCATGGTATACGGCCTCAAAGTCATTGTATACGGGAAAATAGTCCCTTTGTCCTCTATAGCAAAAAAATAGTCCCTTTTGTTATACCATTTAACATGGCAATTCCTGGTATTGATTTACTCGAGAAGATGGATGATAAATACAACAAACGATGGTTTTGCGGACAGGCGGCTCCGTAAACCACCCGTGGTTGAGGTCGTAATACAGAGATCCATGATACCTGGTGCGTGCGTGTACATAAATAACTAAATTCTCATGGCAGCTTTGCTTTTGTGATAGCAGCGATGACTGTTCAGCACCGACAATGGCCTATTTTGTGGTCCTTTTTTCCTTTCACCCTTCATGATATTTTATGGACATTTGCTCACATACTATGAGAATCGGTAAGTATACTTCATAAACCCCGAACCACACGATGCCGAGATTGTAGACGCAGAAAACGACCAGCAGCACGGAGGTTGCGTGTTTCTGTGACAGCTTGTCGATGATCACGCCAATTCTTTTCATTGGACTGAACCGGCTTGGGCCAATGCCGCTGACGTCTACTGGCATACTTAGAGCCAACCCTACCGCAGTAGGCAAGCCCCTTTTTTGATGGAAAAATAACACCTTTAACCAGTTTATTGATTATGGACTTGCTGACATCTGCCTGTCTCCGTAAGGAACACCTGTTAACAGATGGTAATTCTACTATGTTGTAATACCACCCACCTTTGGATGTGGTTTCAAGTTCTTGTTTATGACTAGACCCACAGACAAGGACAGACAGTTGACCCATTTTTAAGTTGAAGTTAGGGATTCGCAGAGTACCGTCAGGACTGCAAAGAAACCCAAAAACCCAACCTAATAAAAAGCTGTCCGACATATTCATTATCAGACGCCGTAACTAAACACCGTTACTGAAAACTGGTCGGTGATCACCTCCATTTTCGTCCAAAAACATCGTTTTTTCTCACCGCCTCCGATATCTAGGTTCACCCTATTGCACATGTAGAAACACCACTATTAAACAACGCGAATTATAGAAAACTTGAACCATAGAAATCTCACCTTCGCAAGGTGATTAATACTTTTAGTGTGGTGTTTTCACCTGCCGATTATGACCACCTAGTATGGCATTTAGCACTGCCCATCGACTATGTGATGGTAGTGCAAAAACAAGTCAGTGACCAATTCCATTTTCCTCTAAAAACACCCTTTTTTTTCTCACCGTCACCGATTTCTCTGTTCCCCCTATTGCACATGCAAGAACACCGCTATTTTGTTAATGGGAAATGTATATATTCGGCACCAGTTTAGGGAGGGCTAATATTAAGGCTTGTCAGGTCCTATTCACATTGAGTAATCGGTTTACAGGTGGAAACAAAGTGTGTGCTTTGGTGTCAGCGATTATTAGCTCCGATAAACTCTCAAGGAGAACCACCAACCGATTTTTAAGTTCAACCACAGTGTGAAATCAATTATATACCACTGTAAATAGTGATGGACGAGACGGCCACTTGTAATTGTTGCATGGCTGGTCTTTCCTTCATTATGAATTGAGTTTTTATTAAGTAAAGATGAATGTTTCTTTTCTCTGATAAGCATGGGCTATGATGGCATGATTCTACAGCCACCGACACCCCCCCCCCCCTTCCAACACACACACACACACACACACGGGTCTAGGTTATGTTGACGCAGCTCCCCTACAACTTTCAAGAAGTTTCTTTGTTGTGGGTTGAATAGACATCTGCTGAGCATGCTTTTTCAGAGAAACGTCTTGCAGTCATCGATGTAGCACAACACTGCAATCTGCAGTCTGTTTTTCAAGTTTCTCTCTTTCTCACACTCAATGGTCGATTTCTTGCATGGTTCCTGAAAGGGAATGTCATGAATACAATATCAGATAGCCAATTAGGAGCTCTCTGCCAACTTTAAATATTCATCTTACGATTGGAAAAGAATGGCATTGTGCTAGTCATTTCTCAGATTCTAGCTACAGTCACAGGCTTGCAGCTGTCAAAGCTTTTCTTAATTTTCGCACCTGAAACAAAGGTTTGTTTCCATTGATAAATATTTAAATATGGATGGAAGCAATGTCTTTGAAGTAAAGTCTATTTGCATAATGTGGGATGTAGTTGAATAATTTGCAATTTGGTAGTATGGAAATAATTCACGAGAGCAGTCCTCAAAACACAAGACTTTCGCTGGAGTTCCCATAGAAAGTAAAACTTCTTTCTTCATTGTAAACTTGAAATCCACACTTGAACAAACTTTGACACAACTCCATATTGTAGACACGTAAGAAGCATACTTTCGTAAGACGAGAGGCAATAACCTGAAGTTTCCGCACACTATTGAGCCAAGATTGAAAGGATGAATCCCTTTTTATGAATATCGACTGAAATGTAAAGTTCATCAAAAGACAGTGCTCTTTATATATATACACATAACTCTATAATAAAAGTAATGATGTATACTGGTCGATGAAGAGATCTCCTGGTGCTCCATTCACAATTGAACCTATGTGTGATTTCGTATTCCTCTTTTCAGACAGTTTGAATAGTTTACGGAACAGTCATCGTTCAGAGTGAATACTACGGCACAGTCATCGTTCATAGTGAATGCTATGTGTATCTATACTTAGGTGTTTCACATGCCCTAAACACATAATAAGGCCAGGAATGACAAGCATCTGATCCTGTGATATCTGAACATATCTGAAAAACTGTTTCACAGCAGTGTCTAGGCAGTATCTCTAGTTAGTGGCAGTTGTTCTAAGCCAGCCTCTCCCCTTTCTTTACCTTCGCTAATTGCCTTGCCGAATTAATTGTCAGTGATGAGTTATTGATATCAGATTCCTCATTAAGTACTTAGAAATCCCGAGTATTTCTCAGTGGATCAATTCTACGGAGACATTCTTATAGAGATGCTCACAGAGATGCTCACAGGAATATTTGCTTAAGAGTACTTTTGTCTGCCTTTTAATGCATAGTCAGTTTACATGAACAGAGCTATAATGCAGGCAATAATTTCAGTTTAACTGTAATGTCCCTAGTCTTCACTGTGGCTCCTCTTGCTTTGTCTTAACTTAAGACTACATTCTATATGATCTCGCACATGAGACTTCAAGCTTGTAATAGTCAATGTTCCATCACATCAGCCCCATTTCTGATTCACATTTGTCGAAGTTAATGAATTCACACCTTTTAGCCTTAGCTGTGATCTCTGTGGTCCGAGTGGTATCTTCTCGTAGATGTTTGCGGTGGTCAGACAAAGGGGTCCACCTATTAGGCGGCCTAGCCGCGCACAAATCAGCGCTACTGAATTGCTAAAACTGCACTCGACCTTTACCAGCCAGTTGTGTGTATCTGACCACTGATTAGTAAATGTTTGATGACTGGTCGTAGTGGAATTAGTATGCCTCGACTGTGTGGTTTGAGCTTTGACACTGTTACTTGCCAGGTTAGCCGTAATTATCGTATTTCATTCGGCTTAATTGTTTTCGTTCTGATGTCTGGTGTTTTCCCAAAAATGGTTCTACGGACTTTGTGGAAAATTGAATAATTATCGATACTTTAGAAGGAATTGGCCGTTTTGTAATACCCATCTATGTCGAAAATCGTCGACGCGGATTGAGCTGACTCAATCTAACTCAGTCAGTTTAGATCCAAAGAAATACCCATATCTAGCGTGTAGAATGGTCCCTACTCAATCACTGGTAATATAATTCACCTTCTACTGTTACTCTTTCAGTACCTTTTGGTATTGGGCCAAGGGCCATAGGAACTTCTGAGCACGTTATGCTATGGTAGGTCAGTTGATCAGGAATATGATCCACAACGGGAAAGAAAAGTTCACTGAACGCTCATATTTTTATTGTATTAATTTGTGTTAAACGGTAAAGTTAAGATGATCTGATAATAAAACGGAAAAGGCAACTCTTGTCCTTAGAGACATTGAATAAGTCGGCAAACAACAGGACAAAGAGACATGCTCATTAGGAGAATGTCCCAGAGATGCTCAGAGCAGTTCAGACAAGCTCTCATGTTGACGGTCCTTCAGTTACCACTAAAAGTGGCGGAAATCAGTTGAAATGAGTTGTTTCATTTCACATGCTTGGGTGTTTTCTTCTCATTGAGAGTAGGAAAAACGTGTCTTCTTGAAGTAAACTCGATTGGATCGTTTAAGTTTGTCTGTTAATGGTGTGTCCATGTCACCTTTAACATGGATTACAATTTCCACAGAAACATGATGGGAAAACTGAATGTGAGTTTTTAAAGTTTCCAATCGTCATTTGGAACATCATTCTACGTGTGTTACATATGCATCATGTAGATTTCAGTGGCTTTGTTAAACGTAAAAATGACTTTTGTTGCCATTTGCGTGCTGCTCTGCCACCGGTATTTCCGTGCTCGCCGTTTTCATCCCGGCAATAATCTTTATCAGCAAAGTAGGTATCTGTTTGATGTAACCTGTCACGTACATCGACATTTCCACAGATGTTTCCAATATCTAGACACACGCAATCTCATACGTTAAATTGTACCCGTTCAATACTATAAAGAAACATTTCGAAATTTTATATGATTGTTATATGACATGAGTTGTTCTCACGGAATGATATCACGAAACAAAGCTGAGTGATATCTGTAGCATAAGGCATGTGCTATTGAGTGACGTTTAGATTTTATCCTACCGCCTCATATGTATTTGACGTCATATACCATGCATGGCATTTAGATATTCCTGGGCATAATCGTGGCATAAAGTCACACCATGAGATTTATATGAAGGGTAGGATAAAAAGTAGTCGGTGGCGTACTACCCGGATAAGAGCACTAAAGCAGGCGCGTCTGTTGCCCGGTTGTCATTCCTTATCCTGACCTCCAGGGTTGTCTTTAAGTTAAGTGAAACGTTTGATGGACAGGCAACATGATCACCAGTCGCCTGTTGGTTGAACTTTTTTTTTTGGAGGGTGGGAGGATAAATTCTTTATTGATTCATGTCTTAACAATGTATAGGTCCTATCACTTTTACGAGGTCGTCAATAAAGAGTCAGGCCGTTTCGTTTTCTTCGGCTAGTCCTTGTGGCAGCCTTATTTGATCCTGAGATGGATCCCAATGTCCGGGGTATGGGAAGGAAATCATTTGTTCGAGTCCCCTTGTAGTCTGTAAAATGGTCAAACCACTTATGTCAAGTGTCTTTAGAATTGGATTATCTCACAGGAGATTGTCCGTGGACGAGAAGGAAATATTAAATTAGTTTAAACTCTGTCAGACATAGAAAAAGATTCCCAGTGAAATTCATCATATCCTGCAGAGAAAGTATGCAATCGTTCAATTAACATGTCTTTGTGCCATCTTAACAGAGCCTGACTTATGAGGAGCAACTGCAGCTTACTGCGCCCCCTTGGTTATTGTAGACAAACACACACTAGTAGATTCATAGGCACAGCGGCTCAAAGATCAATTTGCAGATTAGGATTGTTTTCAGAATCTTACAGACAAAGCTGAGGGATCACAGTTTATCCTACCCCTCACATAAATCGCCATAGACTTAACATTGTGTAACTGTATGCCACGGTTATGGCATAAAATATTTATATGCCACTGGTGACATATGAAGTTAAAAACATGTAACAGGGTAGGATAAAATCTAAACATCACTCAATTTCATATGATTGTTTATATGCCATTCATTGTCTTCCGCTACAGATACCACTCAGCTCCGCTTCGTGATATCATGCCGTGAAGACAACTCATGCCATATAAACAATCATATGAAATTTCGTGATGTTTCATGATAGTATGTACCCACCAAAAAGACATTGGGCAACTA
This sequence comes from Alentia gelatinosa, assembly GCA_950022655.1. Classification (NCBI taxonomy): domain Eukaryota; kingdom Metazoa; phylum Annelida; class Polychaeta; order Phyllodocida; family Polynoidae; genus Alentia; species Alentia gelatinosa. The sequence goes on from OX465581.1 coordinate 74,331,280, forward strand.
ATCCCCCGAGCCCATTCTCTAACTCAACAACGATCATTGATGGGCGTACTCATGGTAGCAAGACAGCCTGACCTGTGCAGTTGTATTCACAGTCAAAGCTTGGCAAATAACATTGAACCCATTTACCTGTGCAAAGACTGCGACACAATGAGTAGATGGATGATGATTAAGACAAGTTGATCATAGAATGCTTGGTCGATATACGGTGCGAGCTCTATTATTTTCTCACATATATTTGTTTATATTGTGGTTCTACACTGCCTCTTAAAGATGATATAGGGACGAAATTGTCATTACCCAATACAATGTGGGTGGGGAGTTTGCTCAGTGGTTAAGGCACTGAACTTGTAATCCCAGGGTTGTAGGACTTTGTGGTTCGAGTCCCACTGCAGCCATTTTGCTCCTTCATCCCCAGCTGTGGTAGATTTACTGCTATATCAAAGGCCAATCCATCTCATACCATGTCTATGCGGTGTGGGAAGTAAAAGAACTCTCACCTCGGTAAATGTGTAGGGGTGAGATTTCTGCTTACATTCATCTCATAGATTCGATCAAACCCAAAGTAAGTTTAATTGAACAAGTTGGACGTTAAACTACCCCAACAAACAAACAAACCCAATTCAATGATTATTGTCTGAAGGCTTAATCTAGCATCTATAATGTTTTACTGTATCTCTAAATCTTGAAACAAATTAGAACAAGATAGTCGACAATCTCACAAGAATGTATTGTTTGATACATCGATATTCGTTTGATTTTGTCACATAGGATCTACTTTACATTGTGGATTTAGATACTCAACCCCTTCCGTATTCAGTATATACGTGTCGTATCGACGATAGTAAAAATAAGTCCGTGTGATAGTACTAGTAATTGGACACTGGGGCATTACCAAGGTTTCACTTTTAGAAAAAGAACTGGAGGGATCTATTAAAATCGAATCCAAATACCTCCTGATTTCTCCTGGGATATTTCAAACATATTTTTTTTACAATAGTCTCTCCGGATATCCTTTTACGTGTCCAAAATTGTCGCATCCTTTTGGTTAGTCGACTTAAATAACCATTGCTTAGCACCATTTCCTTTGACCAACGAATCAAATTAGGACCAAACTCTTAAAGTAATTCCTATAACACTGAAATCCAATTGTGTGCTTAACATCGGTGTTCTTAATTTCGATCAGTCTTATTGTATTTCTTATACATAGATGATGTTTGCCCAGAATATTCGGGAAGGGACTAAGGTTTTGGCCTGTTCAATATTTTACAGGACTTTTTCAACATGTAAATGATGGGTATAAATCATGAGTGATCGGGTCTTCCCATGTCATTCCACTGACAGCGAAGCCACCGACGGGCTTCGGGGCGAAGCCACAGTGTGTGGGAAGCCACCTTGAACAAGTGTTTCCAAGTCGGGCATGCTGACAACCGGGGGTGCAGTGCCCCCTACCCACCCCATAATGGACGCCTGGTGTCGCCCCCGTCTGTTGGTCCCCTATTGATTCCCACCAGGGGACACACACAGTCCCCCCCTTGGGGACAGGCCGGTGGGACGACGAATTTGCGACGGTGGTGATTGGCTCAATCGTCAGTGGAACATTGGGCTAAGGTGTGCACCGTCTGTAGTGAGCAGCTCGAGAGAAAGCAGGACGGGGCTGTTTGTGGTTCCTGTGGCTCTACCACCCGGGCGGTGGTTTAGGCATGGAGGTATGGAGGTAATCAGACCTCCATCCCCCCAACCACCGCCACACCCTTCACCACCGTGCAATTACTTAAAGGCACTCGCCGAGAACTCGACATATTTGGGGTTCCTGGATGGCTTTTTAACAGGTTGTAGGATACTGGGCCTTTTAACAGGTTGAAAGATACTGAAAAACCCCTCTCTGATTTTAATTGCTATCAGTCTCTAATCCCAGTTTTGTGACATATGTGCGTGGGATATATCAGTGTGTTTTGATGGGATTAAAATATTACAACAGATGTGGTTTTATAGACTGCATCCATGAGTATCCATATGGAATATGGACCACTTAAACCTTTTAAGTAACTATTGAAAATTCCATACAGTGGAAGGCCCAACCAATAAAATATATCAACTCCATCTGTTTTCCAATAGTGTATTCGTGTTGGCCGAGTCGTGTAAATAGCAGTATACAATTTTGATACCTGTTTATTCTTGACTCTATCATGTCGTAAACAGGTACCGCGGTACAATTTACGAACATGTATGTACCTATAACCCTACACTATATCTAATCTTCCTGAGGACCCCTCTTAATCATTCACAGGCATAATTAAGGGTTTATCGTTAGCCTCGCTCCTCCAAGATAAAACCTTTTTCGCCTTCGGAAATGCAACGTTTTACATAGTCATTAAGCTGATATGATATGCAGCAAAATAGTTTTTGCGGTCTACGTGATTAGAATTCCCCAACCCCACAATGCGATCTGGACTTTAGGATGACTCAGCAGTTATAGCCGATCATCCTCCAACTTCCGGCGCTTGCCTCAGCAGTAGAAACGGAACCAGAAACGCTTTGTTATAGGTCCCAAAGTCAATCTGACTTCCGTCCGACCTTTGCCGACACGGCTTATTTGCATTCTAAATGAACGCCGCGGAACGTTTGATCTCGGTCGAGCTGCACCGGCCCGGATCGGGTGGGCATGCCCGCCGGGCGATTGTCCGGCCCGCAGGCCTCCCCTAGGGGGCGGTGTCCCCGGGAAGGGCCCGCAGGATGGGGCGGAAATAATCGAGGCGGCGCGCACCGCGGTCAGACTTAGTAAGCTTAAGGTCAGTGAAGGTCGTTTGGAGGTCGAAGCTTGGCCACCGGTACTGATCTAATGTAATCAGGTGCCTCGTTGTTCGCGCTCCGCTAAGGAGGCTGGCGGGGACGATGTCAGCGTCAAAACACTGGAAGCGCGTCATCAGTCAAAATGTCGTCTGGGCGGGAATAGATTGTGTCCACCCACTCCTTGGTTCTCTGCGAGCCAATGCACGTCAGGAATGTCTAATTTTGTCCATTTACGCTCAGAAATAAACAGAACTCTGTGAGACTTGTTTCAGGGTGTATTAGCATCTAAACGACCCTATACGGCATTAGTAGGCAATGCTGAAATAGTCAGTCCAAGTATTGTGTTTATTATACTACATTAATGCATCCTCGTCCATACTGATGAGAGTCTACTCATGACTTTCAATTCTATTTTCAATTACAACTCGCTCTTGTCCATGTCACATTATCTGCTGTGTCGAGTCCTTTAATGCAGTGACACCAGCAGGCTAGGAGGGGGACGACTAGGGTAGATCTTGTTTCATGAAATGGAAGTAACCCAGCTATATTTATACAGTGCAGCATAGGTGGCTTACAGATAGCAACTTCCATCACTTCGCGCTGATTTTAATCATGAACGGGTTGGGGGTGAGCGCAAGCGCCAGATTCGATTCTCTGGATCACCTTAATGCATAGATAATAGTGTGGAAAGTCTAGAAAAACCTTTTTGTTTCGTAGCGTTATCTTTAGAATTAGTATAGTAATCAAGTGTGGTGTCCAGAACCAAATTTACATTATAATATATATATTAGAAACTTTAATTGCCGTCTTAGCTCTAGGATTAAAACGATTCACCCGAGACCCCTTTTTCGTATTTCAATATGTCCTTTCAAATGTGATTTACAGAAGCTCTTGTCGTGTCTACATCCGGGAATACATTTTAACCAAGTAATATATATAAATCTTATGAATGGTCGAAAATCACGAAATGGCAGCAAATGCCAAAAAAATCTAATATGAGAAGATCAATAATTCGTTTTAAAAAGATAATCGTGACATATGAGAGGACTCATTTGCAATATTGGGAATACCAACTACTATAAACAGCTTCAGTAGAGGCCCTCAACGTAAATAACGTTGGGGGAAAGTCACGTTACGAGCTCCCTCCCCCCGAGAATGACATATTTAAGGGTTCTATACTGTCCCATACAATGCCCTAAATTTGAAAGATCCATTGAAACTCTTTTCCAAAAAGGATTTTTAGAAATTTGAAAAAAAAAAGTTCATTTGCTGCGATTTCGCGATTTTCGACTGAATATACATTTTAATATTGTTGTGTACCGTGGGGCTTGTTTGTGGCATCCACAATGTGTCAGGTACGACGTCGGTATGATTAGGGGATCAATTAAGCTAGACCGCCGCCGCCGCAACACTCTCGTGATGCGCCTCTTTTCCACGCCAGGTGGCGTGGCGCTTATGGGAAAGACGGCCCGGGCTCGTCATACCGGGTGAGAGTGGTAGACATGGAGTAAATGATACGTCAGACGTGATAGCGCCGCTAGGACGTAGATTCCACCCAAGTTGACGCTAGATGAATATGAAATGTTTGTGTGTCAGTATATGGCAGGCTTCTATCACAAATTGAGGATCAAATGAACATTTTGAAATATGAATATTGATATTGTAGTTTGGTATGCCTTTAATGCAAGAGTAGTAGGATTCTAATAAAAGGCACATCTTGAGAGTAATCAATTAAAGTGGACATTGTCTGTGACACTAGATATTCCAGGTTTTTGTGCCTCTTAAATGTCTTTTTCATAATGATCAGATTGATGAAATATCTGTTTAGTATTTTCAGACGAAGCTAGTGAAGATATGATTATAAAAGTTTTTTTTAAACTGTGCCCTTAGTGTGGATAATATAAGAAGACTGCCATAGGCATCATTAATAAGACAACTTATGATGGTCACATATATGGAGAAAGTGTGATGGGTAGGTACGAAATTATAAATGTGAATTGAAAGCTAGCTTCCAACCCTTTGAATATCGCATGAACCTGTAGAGAAAACACGTGAGACATATTGAAGGTGATTCTTGTATTCTAAGGCCAGATTATACTACCAAAATTTGAATGGTCATGGAAAATTTACAAATCACTCTCCCATTGGTTGTGTAATATGTCATAGCATCGTCTCAGCAACCTGGCTTGGGGGAAAACATGCCATCATACCGTGTCCGCAACACCCCATATTCAGGCCATAATACTGGGTATATTCTATCCATAGGCTTCTTGGTAGACGTCTATATAATAATTCTGCGGATACCTATCTTTATCCTTTTCCGCTAAGCCGTGACTAACCGGCCGCAACTCACGGTGCTTTTCAGACGTAAGATCAGAATTATTTGCATGGGAAATATTAGTGTATGCAGAATTTTATACAGTTACAGTGGTTTTCGGATGGGAGTCAGATGATAAGGTCTTGGACAAGCACAGCAAACAAACAAGACGATACAGCTCTGGTACAGTAAAAAAAGACGTTAACACCGATATATAGATAACCTGAAATATGGCGGCCATCACTTTACTAGTATTGCTCGTTATATCCTGTATGCCTGGAACTGGAAGGAAAGAATTTGAGAAGTGATGATAAGGAAAAAAGAATAAAAGGATAATCAGTTTAATGGTAGAAGGTTTAAAAGATCTCCATAATGGCGTGACGTCCCTGTTAAAATACAGTTATCTGGTGACAAGGTTACCTTTCACGGGAGAATAATGTTGTTAAATGAATTATTTTCCATAGGCGACGTTATATAATCCAATTATCTATCATTCATCGTTATCTGGCACGTTGTCCTCCTATCTGACTTTCATTCATGTAAGTTGTGAACTTTGTAGATAGCCATACAGAACCATAAGAAACCTTCAGAATCCGGGACCGGTGCGTTTTGTATGAACTTTGTTCTACGTGCTACCCACGTCCGGCGCCTCATTTTCTATGGCATGTTTGTATGCAGGGAATAAGAAATCACCTGTTTTGCATCGAGACAACAGGTCTCAGGAATATTTTCCACAGACGCCACGTGCTGTGATACATGCGCGGTTGTTGGTACAATCCTGAATATGAAGCTCAGTAGAATACAAAGGTCAGGTAATCAAAAGTGTGGTTTGGGATTTATTTCACTCATGAGGGGGGCGTGAGACGAACAACAAAGTTCCAAAGCATTCTCATAATGTTGGCTTATCATAGCATGTCCAATTAAAGCTGGTATGTCATATTAAAATTCCCGGTTTATCATGAAGTAAAGATGATTAATCTTTTTGATATATAAGTCATATATTCTTCTTACAAGACACTATTTGAAAAGCAACTTCTAAGTTAAGAATTTCATTCAGTACTGATTGGGGATGACCAGTAAAGAGTCCTGCCTCCAATGTCAACCAACGTCTGGAGCTCTATATTCGGTATCGTAAGCTGTCCTCAGACCTGACCATATGCACCCAGTGGGTCTGCAGCTCTGGGGTATTTCCGCAAATATACAGCCACAGAACAGTCATACTGGACCCGAGCATAACACTGGCCTTATAAGGGATTCGTACGACTGAAGAGTTTATTGCTACTGTTTTCCCATAAAACTACTTGCGAGAGGTGTACTGGGATTTGTATAAATCATTGAGCATATACATGTTATCAACAAAAAACATGCTTACAGAAGAGCCATCTCATCCTTGAATTACCTCTTTACATAAGTTAGATTAGTTGTTACAAGTACATGTTGATTGTACTGACAGCATATTGATAATACAGAGGTTAACCTTGATAACAGGGCCCTAGATTAAATGTAGATTTGCGATATACATGTACTCCCATGTTTTTAACCGATGTAATTCAAGTCTCAGGACTTGAAATGAAGTGCAGAACCCTAATGAAAAGTCAACGTGAAGAACTGTTTACGATTCAGATTTGAAATACAAAATGTATTGACCTAGAATCCTCCCCCGACACACAACCTAGCTTACTTGCGAACTACGCAATCTTTTATCAGGCATGTGGAATGTATGACCGGTATTGTGCATGGCTATGCATTTTTCCTTCGTTCCACAGTATATTGTTCAAGTTGCGCCCAGATTCTAGAGGGCAGACTTGTATTTGGCTTATGCGTCTTACAATATATTATTGGCATATGCTGGAATATTGTAATGCAAACCCTGGGATTTCTGCCATGATGCCTTCTCGTCATTGTAGGTAAATGTACACGTATACTATAAATGCTGCCTCACTTTCGGAGTGGTCAATATGTTTACGAGCTCAACTGGTACCTAAGTGTAGATTTTTATTTTTCCATTTTCACCAACCATCATCAGGAAGCGATTCTAATTTCAAGCAGACACGTGAAATGACAACAAAGCATCCGTACAAACAGTGGGCAATCGTAATAGGAGATTTCTATTTACCTGACTTCTGGATCAAATTTCAAACCTCAGCCAGGGCCAATATCTTTGCTTCACAAAGGCGTTAGGGAAGCCTCCAACAAGAAACCGTGCACAGCATGCCTCCTGTGTTACAGCTATGTACACGGATAGTTTGGAGTAAATTAGACTATTTGGTGCACAGGCATCGAGGAGGGAATTATAATCCAGACGGACCATGTAACGTCCGAATGACTAACAGCACAAGCTCGTATTTCGGTTGAAATACAAGTTTTCTAAAGGCGTGTGCTACCAAAGTGTATGGCCTTTACCAATGATATATCTCAGGAATCACTGGAACACAATACCCTCTGTTATGTATGTGTGGGCGACATTGGGCTATACTTTTAACCTGACGAACGGGACCTGCCTTCTTCCTCGCCAGGATGATCTTCACTGTCAACAATGTCGACATAGATACGTCTTATATAAGGATAGTATTCAGAAATACAGTACATTTAAAGTACTGAGAAGGAACTAAATCGAGACCCGTAGCCATATGTTTTAGTTGCAGACTGATCTCACGAGGCTAAGCCGAATGAGATTATGTTACTGGCATGTTTTCATTGTGGTTCAGATTTTATCTCACCCCTATCACTGACTAATTGGCTAATAATTATGACATCATCCCCCATTGAACATTTTTTACTATACTCCATGGGTGTTGAGTACTAGTTCCCAACGCTAAGTCTATGGTAAAGAAAGGGTGAAATAGATTCTATTCCGAATATTACGGACATGATGTCCATTTGGTAAATGAGAACCAGTAGCAAATAAGTCTTTGATAATTTAACATATTAAGCATTTACTATTCCGATAGAAATAATTATATTGCCATATGAAGTCAGAGATCTTCTTTTTGTCACCAATCTAATGGTAACCTGTTATTTATTCCTTATGAACTCATCGTGGTGTGGATTATTCACCACCTGTTTCAAAATGACACATGCTGGGAATCATGCTGGACAGTCCTCTCATACCGACGCGTGGGTGGAGTGTGTGGCTTTCATCCATGAAGCCGGGAAGAAAATGTTATATTAGCGGCAACTGGTGTAAAGAAAAGCACCCCCGACTCTTAATGATGAAGTGAGACCGTAGCCTCGCAGTAAAATATGCAGGCACGCAACGGGGCGCCTTTTGCGCTCGTTAGACAAACGGTGCTGGCGCGAAGCGAGCCTTCACATCAGTGACGGGAGATGTGACTGGCATTTGGTAGTGTAACAGGTTGGATTGTCGCAGTTTGCTATTTGCACAGCAAGATGACATCGTAGAGGGTCTCCAAATTAACTTGCCTGCCTCCCCAGTTCAAAATAGCACTCAATGATTTTGTCTGATCTGCAATTATAAAAGTTCCTTGGAATGGAAAAAAGAAGCAGGAACCGCCATTTGGATAAAACAAAGAGTAGTTTTCTGTATGGATAGTGTGATCCCATCTGCGAAACAATCATAACTAAGTGAAAAGCCTTAAACCTTCAGTTATCCATCAAGCCACGACCCATGTTATGGGGTGAATATTGTTCTCAGTTTATTCACTATATGTATTTGGATATGAGCTTAAAAGGCATTCGTTTCCGTATGGCGTATATATTGTCTTTGCCCTCCGCCCTATGTATTATTTCCATTGCTGTCAGGGAGTAGTGTTTGTTGATTGTAATGTGACTTTTTAGTCCCTGTCGCGGAATAACGAGGTCGTGCAGCATGAATAATACAGTCTTTTACGTAGGCAACACGATATCTGCTTGTTATTTTCATGTCAGTGATGGAAACCTCAGCAAAATGAACAGATCCAAGAAATCGCCTTTTTCTTTCTTCCGTAGCCTACAGGAGGAAACAGGTCCCTTATGTTGCAGTGTATTTGTAAGAATATGCTATTTACAGTATAAAATGAGGCATTTTCCAGTTTTATATCTCTAACTAAGCACGTCTGTGATGACGACTGTAGTTGTCTTCAATAGTATCGGATCACAGAAGTAACCACTTTGAAGCGTCGCTGGTAATTCACAGGCTCCAGAACAGACCTACATTTATACTATAGGTATATGTCAGCAGTCAATAAATCCTCGCATCAGCCAGGTTATATTACCATCGAAAAATGCCAAGTTCATGAGGAGGTTCGTGTGCCGAGAATGCGTGCTAGTAGTACATGGAAACTGTGTCTATCACCAGGTATTCCCGGGAAACCCCGGACATGGGCGAGGTATACTTACTTAATGTACAGAAAAGCTCTTGTCGTTAACTTTAACTAGGGTATTTTCGAGAAACCGGAATCTTATTCAATTGATAATCCTTCTTTCTGCATGTCGCATTATGTCTCATTGATGTTTTTGTGGGGTATTTCTCGGAACTTATTGTTGGATACACATTTACGGTATTTTATCTTTCAATGGTCAACTAAATTGGTTTCAATAGTTCAGGAATAGCTTTTTCGGTTTAAGTTTTCAGTCAAATAAAAACATGCCTATTCTCACAATATACAATGATTTGGAAAAAAAAAGTCTGGGTGGGTGAATCAATGAAACATATCACTGGGAAATCTTGATATTAAATGTATGAAAGTGTATTCCCAAAAAAGACATCTGTGGTAAGATTATGATTTTCCTTCAAAATATGCATTTTAATGAATGGAGAGGTAATTTGATTTCATATTGCCTAAATAAACTGATTCTTCAGGCATGTCCTGCAGAGGGTGACCTATTTTTTATTTTATTTTATTTTTTTTATTTTCGTTATTTATACTGTAAGGACATCGGCTAACCACCGGTATGATTTGCCCTTACAGTTCAAAATACAGATCAAAACACAATCACTACTTTCCAATCTCTACAATGATAAAAATTTAACAAAACAAATCTAGAGAAACATTTCCTCTGTGCGCTGAAGAGATCGGTCGGTAGACACAAAACTCAGTCCATTTTGTGTAACCCTATTTTAACTATATATACTAAACAAGTCCTTATTTTGGCTTGAGGATACACCTCAAAAATTCAATATGAAAATAGATAGTCTCTGAAGATAAATAAAGTCTGTGTTTTCAGCTCCTGGTTTTGACTCATGCGTTGTGCAGTCCTTAAGGGGTACACCAGTACATTTATCACTATACATTCAAATGGTCCTAGACCAGTACATACATGTCATGAGTTTTGAATACAAAAATAAAAATAAGGGTAGTTCACTCAGCCAGAGATCCCCATCGGTACCATTCACGGGATTAATCAAAAGCAATATATTTGCCATGTTATTTTTTTGCTATTAATATTGCAGCTAAGGTCAAACACCAATACAATGAAAACAGTAAAGTAAAATCATCACTTGTGTTGAAGTATTGTTTATTAGTATATTTAGGCAGAATCAATGTGTTGGACGGCATTTAGGTCATCTTATACATCAGGTTCGGGTCAGATAGCCTATGGGCCTAGCTGGAAGCTTGTCACGATATAGACTGTGCCGTTTTACTAAAGGTTTAACGGCGATTTTCACTTCTCTGTGAAAGTAAAATGGCAGTCAGAGGGGTCTCTGCTTATAGCATAGAAAACTACATTTTATCGTAATGTTTGCGCCTGCTGCACATTTGTCGAACTATTGCCGTTTAAAATACCGATCAAACGACGGGCAAATGTTTTACATTATGGTAATTTGACAAAGAAGATGTTTGGTTAAGAAACACAATGGTAATGCAGTTGTGTTACGAAACCCTGCCCTTTTCTATGCTTTAAGGCGGTGTTATCTGCCTAAGATTACATGGAATCGTTATACAATGTAGTATTTCTTGTGTTTCATTGATGTTGCTGTGCTGTATGTCTCAGGATTGGTTATTGGCATTTGACATTGAAAAAATGCAGCTGGGAGCATTCCTCCGTGTTGGCTTCAAAACAGCACCTCACAGGCTGTCCTCTCAGTTTAAAATGAAACTTTATTAGATCTAGATAGCAAAGAAATAAGTGCTTTGAGGTTTTTAGACCTATATTAGGCTTTGAAATTAGTTAAACATTCTATTCTTAATAAGAAAATTTGATTAAAATGGGACTTAGTGAAATTTGATCCTACTACTTAAAACTTATCTTGTGTGTCGTAAACGGAAGACAAAGGTTAATGAAGGAGTATCTGATGAAATCAAAATGATGTGCACTGTACCGCTATGGTTAGTGTTTGGCCCGCTTTTATTTATAGTATTTATTAACCTGGTGTTGATAACAAGTGGAGCATTGCCATTGTATAGAGCAAAAACTCATGAGTGTAGAATTATGGAAATGAATCAAAGAAAATAAACTAGTACTGAATTACGAAAAACAATTGAAGGTGATGTGGTAAGAGCACTCAACAAGGTAAATATTGAATGTGGTATAAAACTCGGCGTAAATAAATTGGACACTGTAAAGAGTTATAGATATCTATAATAATGGATAGAAAGCTAAACCTAAATATGCAGTTTGGGAAAACTCAACATGATATTTGTAACAAGAATTATAAGACAAAAGAGTTAAGATATTACCTAACACAATATGCATCCATTAAAATGGTAAGACACGGTTTTACCGATCATAGAATACTGTATATTACCTACTAAATAGGAAAAACCGAGACAAATTACTGACTATGGTAAATAGGAGCTTAGGAATAGCATCAAGGTTAAAACGACCACAGGATATGCCTCTAGATGAATTATTTCGTAGATGTAAAATGCGACCGCTTGAAAACAGGAGCGCCATTAAGTACCTATCTTCAAATGGTGGATAGAAAAGGTGTGCACTAATTGCACGATACAAGAATCTCCAATCAAACATTAGTCAAGATAAAAAGGCCATCTACTGAAAATATCGTAAATCACCCATGATGACTGGAGGAAAATTCTCAAAGCAATTTATTAATGGAGACACAGAAACTATCAAGGGGTTCTACTTTTAAAGCTAAGAGAAGTTGCTCCAAGTAGAGCTAAGAGGAGTTGCTCCAAGTAGACCTAACAGAAATAATATGACTCGAGTGATCAGAAGATCAGGTAATTCAACTGTGATGTTGTTGTCTTTTTTGGCATTTTTTTTTATAGAATGATCAAAAGGTCAGCAATGGATGGCAAATCTATAATGTTCAATAGAAACAATTACAAGTGATCTAAGGGGAAATTTAGGGAGACCATAAGATCATACAGTTTGTAAATGATTGTGCAGAAGCATATTAACATATTTTCTATAAATAGTGGCTAGACTGATTATAAAATCAAAAGAGTCTGGAGTTCACCAAGTCTTGAGTATATGTAATATTTTGTCTTTGTCTTGTGCTAAAATGAGTGTAAGTCCTTGTGTGTACTTTATATGTGACTAATGTATGGAAGAACGCCGGCAGGTGTTCATACTTTATGTCGTGAAAATTTTTGACTGAATTAAAAAAAGAGAGAAAACAGCAATAGATTGCTAACTCACTAAGACGTGCAATCAACAAACTTGTGTGACTGTATCTTGTGTCCACTATTCCCCACAGTTTTCACTTTGGCCGCGGCCTTAAAGGAACACGTTGGGAGTAGATAACTAGTACTGACACTTTAAAACGCTTCAGTTTATATACCATTCAACCTCGTGATTCCCACCTTAAAGATTCTTAGTCACCCACGACCAACGAGCCATGACATCGATAGCGCCCCCCAGGTAGCGCAAACGTTGCCCCCTGGCGGGAAGGGCGGACAGCGGTCGTGTAAACTTGGCCGTGGGGAGGCGCTGGCGTCAGTGGCGGAAATGGGCGCAGATTTGTTGAGGGCTATCTGAGGACGTTCTTCCCGCTACCCCGGGCGTGCCGCGGCGCCGGGCCGACACAGCGAGCCGGCTGAGTGTCTGACGGGCGGGGCGAGCGAGTGGGAGCCTGAGAGGGCCGGGGGGAGGGGGTGTAGGGACCGTAGAGTTACGGGAGGGGCGGGTCGAGACCCAGCGACGATGGACCAGCAGTGATAGCGCCCTGCTCCCGTATTATCGCTCACCCCAGGCGCAGGTAGCCGGCGTGCCTGATTAGATTAGGCTGCCGGCGGTCGTTACCTTCCGGGTACCAGCAGCCTGTATGTGCTCCGACTATGTTGTGTCATCATGACCGGGTACCAGCGAAAACATGCGGTCCAGGGTGGTTGTAGCCTAGCTGGCCGGGCCTTGGGGATGGGTGGGGAGGCTACCTATACGAACCATGGTTTACTACTTCCTCCTCATTAGGAAAACGGACAGTTTTTACAGAACGAACCTTAGCGGGCCGTAACAAAGCCATTTCATATAAAGTGCAAACATTATCGACTATAGAATTCGAGCTATGAACCTGCTCTCTTAAAACAATGCTTTGTTTAAGGACTGCCTGTTATTTTACATAGTAATGATAATAGACCTTAGGTTTTTTTAAATTTTATTCAGCACAAAAAGATGTACAGGCAAGGCCTCTGCTGGGCAGGTATTCTGGCCAAGCTTTTGACCAGTGAACAACTGGGATTACCATCAATAACATTGTGTCAACAATTCACATCATTTTGTTGTATTTTTGGTTTTCTTTTTAAACCGAGCAGCGCTATATTTTCATTTATCATCATAATTCATTTACAGATTTGTTGATTTGTTCTTCACGTTCAAAATTACTTATCATTTTCCCATATCCAATAAACCTTTCTATTGTGACTTGTTGTCAATCCCACAATGAACAATGGAATATTCTTTTGGTTACACTTGAACAATCCAACGCTGAACGTAAACCCCTGAAAGATTAGAAAAGTGCAAACAGTCTTGGTACAAAGTTGTTGAAGCCAGAAAAAATAATATTTTGTATGTGAGACCCTCTCAAAGACCCCCTTTTAGCGCTTTTTTTCTTTCGTGAACATGTTTACATATGTGGTTGGCAACTGATAAAAACCTAATAGAAGTGCATCTAGGAACCGATTATATCCTGACAAGACGGGGGGTCCTAGTAACGACACAAAAAACAAAGATCATTGTAACAAGCCATAAATTTCCCCTAGAACTTTTCTATGTTCAAAAAGTAACGTTACAATATTGGCATTATATACACTTGGTAGCCTTCTACTATCACCCTTCATAGGGCCTGGCCACACAGTCACACATGAATAAGAAACAGTAATTTTCTGTTATGGTCGTATTTATTTTTCTGATATATTATTTTGTGATGGGGAAGTACTAGGGACCCATTTCATGCATTGTATCTTTCGAATAATATTGAATGTTCTTTTGAAAATTAACTGTGTTGGAGACCTCTAGAAATTCCTTTATGCCCACCCACCCACCCACCCTAGATTGCATGAGGAGTATCTTGCGATTGAAATTAACCAATTATTATCCTCTACTTTCAGGAAAATTTACATCATTTACTACCAGCAGCAAAATCTTGGCGACCACACCACTCTCAGGAAGCTATGCCACTGCTTCAAGCTCATGAGCGTTCCCTCCTACCCTGTGAGAGGTTTACATAAAGGAATGCTAAGGTGAGTCCTGTTCTCGTTATTCATGCAGAGAGTCGCAGTTTTCCAAGTCAGATGATCCGCTTGACAAGGAGCCGGCTACACTGGCCGCCAGAGCTACACGACGTTAGCGCTGGTTGGGTTAAAATCCAGACCACCTTGACCCCCTGCGGAAATTTTGTTTGACCTGGACCTATGTTTAGAGAGCGTGGTATTTCTCACTCCTTAAGCCATTTTTACATATTCATATTTCCTTTTGTGCATATTCTGAATAGAATAACCATAAAGATAGACTTTATTATCAATTTGGTAAGCTGTACATATTTCTTGATAAGTATTTCTGCTCTCAGAACCCACCTATGAAAAATGATTCTTGGTCTGATAGTGAGAATCCACGGACACGAAGTGGGTTTAACCATACCAACCTCTAATGCGTAGAACGTGACGTAGCGAAACACTTCTTTATTCTTTTCCAACCAAGGTGCCTTAAAGTGCCATTGGAATGAACAAATATCATCCACACATACCAACCTCTAAGTTGGAAAAAAGAGTGGAGACAGAGGTGGCGGCCAATCTAGGCCCGCAAGCTTGGTTGAGATGGCCACTCCGGCGTATATTGCGAGCTGCCGATGGTCTTCAAATAATCCAGTTAAAATTTTCAAATTAACACGACCAATGTAAGATATGATTTATCTTATCACTTTCCTATATGATATAGAAGTCTAGAAAACGCATACACAAGTTTGAATCTTTCGCTCTGCCAATAAACCCAATGCTTTTCCTGCAAACGGTCACTTGTGTATTCCTATAGAAAGAGGTACGTGTTTTCGATGCATTGAAATACCCCCTGATGAGTAAAAAATGAAACTAAGCGTAATGCGGATGAAAACAAATGTAACTGAGAGGTCATTCTGAGGTGCAACGACAGGAGAATTGATTACTTTTCCTGTTTCAATCAACAATAAATCTGTATCTTAAGAAAATGATACCGACGAGAATAATATGTGTTTTGGAAAACCTCATATCATTACATGTGGTTTGATCGTAACTAATCTTGAGCCGGTGGATGAATATATATATATGAAAATTATCAGAATGTTATTAGGAGTAATACAAATACAGCTATAATATTATGCCTATTGTTTTCATATTGGCTCTTTTGACCTGTTATTACTCTGATGGGGAAGAATGAGGAGTTAGCATATGTGACCCCCACGTAGAAAGCAATATAGCTGTGATACAGTGATGCACTAATGGATTTGATATATCGTATTACGAGAGCGATGGTTTGATCTCCCGTGTGTGTTGTTATTGAATGTTTTGTATTGAAAATATATCACCGAGAGATATGTTGCAAAACACATGAATGATTGTTCGCTCAGAAGCGGGAATAAATTGCATGGATGAGACTTGGGATTGTTTATAAAAATATGACGGACGGATGAGTATTAGTAATACTAGAACTACCGTTTGGTGCTATCGTAAAATAAATCCATGAATTGATTAATGTTAAGATTATATCTGTCTTTCTCATAAGATGCAAAACCTCGAGTAATGAAAACAGAGATGTCAAAAAGGGCCTTTTGAGATAAAGGGCATATGGAGCCATGCTCGGATGACATATAAAGTTCATAGAGATTTATTTGTCTTGGTAACTAATTGTTTCCGCAGTCTTCGAGGAATGTCTATGTATTTGTGTAACACATTGCCTCATTAGTCATCTCCCCGACGTTTATCATTGTGCTTCTGGGAAATTTCACCAATGAGTTTCATTCGACCTTTTGCACACGATTCAATGGCTGAGCTCACCTTAGAAAATAGGAATGTCCTTTATATTTCTGCAGGGTGATATATGGTAATAAATGTCATGTATATTTCAATTGAATAGGACGCTAATTTCCTCTTCCATCAACTGAAATCATTCACAAATTGCACAATTGTTGCAAGTAACTAGTTTGACCCCAAGAAGATCCCCGACTTCAGAAAGTTTGTCTTTTACGGTTCTATTTCCCCTGGAGAAAAACACGCTTTAGCAAATTTGTGCCCAACTTACAGCGACTCCAGTCATGTTTGGTTTTGTTTACACTGTCTGATTACAAAAGCATGGCAATAAAAGGTTCCCCAATACTTCTCTATCACAAAACTTGACCTATTCATAGATTGTGGTTTAATATTGCGAGATCGAAAAGAAAAGACTTCCCACCATGTCCTCTGTCACCAATATCATCTGATCCGATGCGACAATGCTAGATTTCCCCAGTAGGTATATATCTTCTTTTTATATACATTCATAGATGACGCTGCTTATGGAGGCTTCTGTCCCCTGATGTCTGATAGATTATTACTGAGTGGATTTCCCTGCCCTTCTCCGGGCACATCACCTCCATCCACTTCTACTCTAGGCTGTACCATCTTCGTATATAACGCAATTGTTTACTTTTTTGAAGGCTGATATGATTTAAACGTAAACCATTTTAATCCACCAGAGTTAAGCTAGAATTCCTTGGCAGTGTACCAAATCAATCATGATAAAATTACTGATACCCATTCAATCTCAACGAACTTGATCCTAGGTAAGATTCCTAACACTATACTTTTGCAACCTCTCAGACTTGGGATATATAGTCAACGATACGCTGTTTGAACTGATGGTCATTTCTATTAACCGCATATCAGGAGCACAGCTTGCAAACTGAGGCGCTTCCCATCTCCTGCTCAGGTCCAAGCAACACCGGGCTCTCAGTTCCCGCGAGACAAGCTCAAGTAACTGCGAGAGTTTGCGAGATTACATCGACACCCACAGGAGGGGACACATACGGCGATATCCAATTGCGCTGGATGGAGTTTATATCCTGACTGTATTTGGGTAACTCATACCAAGAGTGACTGAAAATTGAGGTTGTTAAGGGATGAAATAAACAGGAGTGCCTGGGCACTCTTAGAATAGGGCGGCAAGTCAAACGTAGGTGTTCAGTGTCTATTACTCTACGACTTCGTCTATGGAAAAAGAGAACCCTGGCTGATCCAAGCAGCCATCTGTCATCTTTGCCCGACTCCTACACACGACAGTATATTGTTTGGACAGAGAAATCCCATCAGAAATGCCGTCCTTAAAAAAATACAGGGGGAAGGGAGGGGGTATGGCCTTGACTATCTTCCGCAAATATTGTTCAACTCACACCCCGAACGTCCCCAAATGAATTAGACAGTGACACAGACCACGGCGACAGCCAGTGAACAAACACTTTACATCAGTGTCGTCACACCGGCGCCTTTTTGTCACGAGCATTTTAATTGGATGAGTAAAAAAGCACGCGGTAATGGTTGGGGAGACAGATGGCCGGTCTAACCTGCTCTGACAAGGCAGTGCCCGCCAAGACATGATAATAACAGAAGAGCCCGGCATGATATTAAAAAACATACCTCTAAATGTCTCCGTTCTTCAGACGTATAGCACGTGGTCCGCTGCTTGCCAAGAGCTAAATGGCAGGAGGGCTTTCCTCCTGTGTCTCAACAGGAAATTTACCCGGACGTGACGGTGCATCTGAGGATATAACATCCAGTCTAGCTGGTTCCTGTTTTCACGAACAGCATTCGCACGGTTGGCGTGCGCTGGTTGTCATATGGAATATAGGTGCAGGTTGAGTTGTCAATGAGACCAATTGATATCATCATACTGTCCTACGTGATAATTGTAGGCGGGAGAACCATTATATCTGGATCGAGCTATAGGATCCATCCATTTATGATAGGTGTATCTACAGAAGTGGGAATTATTCAACTGCACATATGGCAACGGTTGTACATCAGTGTTTTCCCTGTTGACATGTCTTAGCCATGATGGTTCAAGGCATATTTCCTTATTGTTCATTTTTATTTGTGTTCGGTCAGTGACTGATCCTTCACAATGATAGGGTACGTGAAATTATGGTAGAATGATAACGATTTCATAACACAAGACCCTTATTGAAATATAGTAACAGTTTGCAAACTAAAATCAAGGATGTCCAATCATCCCTACTCTAATTTTACTCCCGTGCTACCGTTGGAAACCGTGAATTTATTGCACCACCACACATCTTGATTTAACAAAATCCCTGGATCCAGACGTCAAGAACAGAGGATATCACCTAAAGGCGAAAAAAGGAAATGGGGTTTCTGGAGAATATACTTCCCAGATGATAGAGTTGAAAGAGTTCTTTGTAATGTTATAAGTATATTAATGTCATGAATGTTATGTCCAATGTGGTATCATGTTGAACCGACCCTGCTCAATTTTAAGATGTATGTGATTTATAGCATACTTATATATGTGCTTCGCATCACCAATATCTAACCAATGTAAGAACCCGGATAACTAGACCGATGCCATGGCACCACGGACCGATGGCACCTGGACTGATGGCACCTCATCGGACCGATGGCAACATTTTTCCTAGACCAATGGCACCACTACATAGACTGATGGCACCACTCACTGAGACTGACTACCACTACCGGGTGTATTATTTTCACATATAGGAGAATTTATCTGATGATTTAAAAAAAACCGGCTCCGGCCCCCTCGGCGCCGGTAGCCGTGGTCCCGGCCGGCCACCCGCGGCCCCGGTCGGCCACACGGTGGGTAAACCCTGACTTACCCCTAACCCTACCCTACCCCTGCCCGACCCTATATCCCTGCCCCTAACCCTATCCCAAACCCTAACCCTATCTCTAACATTAACCTATAACCCTATCCCTATAACCCTAACCTATCCCTAGCCCTAATCCTAACTCCTGGTGCCATCAGTCTGGGCAAGTGGCGCCATCAGTCCAGGTGCCATCGGTCCAGTTACCAGCACCCGCTAGTTTAAGTTAACCAAAATTAGGTTTTGAGTGAAATGATCAATAGTCTGAATAGATCGAGATTTAGATATGACACGAGATCTTATATCTGCATTATCATATTTTTTAAACAGTGTTTATTTGTGCTAAGACCAAACCAGAATGACTTCTTTGATTTTGTAGGCTGTGCGACCCGACTTTTTCCTATTTTTGTTTCCTGTCTTTATATCCGTGTCCGAAGATACTTGACTAACAAGTTGAAAAACACCCGTACATGTGAATTGACAATGTACTTATATCAATCACTGAATAAATCTTTGAACAAAAGAAAGTCTGCATTGCAATAATCTAATGCAGTTTGATGTTTCACGCATACCATATATCTGCCACAGATGAAATACAACATCTTGTTGTCCACTGTCTAAAATTGCAATAATCTAATGCAGTTTGATGTTTCACGCATACCATATATCTGCCACAGATGAAATACAACACCTTGTTATCCACTGTCTAACGCTTTGGTATCAATATCTAACGAAATTGCTTTCATTTGCAATATGATATCACTGTACGGTAAAGATAGCCCAGTCTCTATACAGAACACATATCCATTATGAATACAAGAAAGTGCCCCAATAACAATAGGATTTTTTTAAGAGCAAAAGGAGGCAAAACATTATATCAAGAGCCGCAATAGCTTGTGGAGATACTAAAGTGCTGATGTCCACCAGGATGCGCGATCTATGCCGATCCTGGTCAACTTGATGACTCGTAAGTTCGGGGTGAATCGTCTGAGTTGGTCTGGCTGGATTGATCCGGCGGCAGGGTTTACTGAATTAATTCCACTTTACAGTTGAAATTCAACATATTGCCTATGGCACAACCATGTGCTTAAATAAATCAAGAAATTTTATATAATGAAATATAATAACCAAGCTTATTATATAATGACCAAGCTCGGTGGCTAAGTGGTAGGGGTGTTCGCCTCGAGCATGGGAGGTCGTGAGTTCAAACCTCAGTCGGGTCATACCAAAGACGTACACAAAAATGGTACCCACTGCACATTCAGCTTAACACCCACCATAAGAATGAGGAGTAGGGGTCTAGGGCCCGAGTGGAAGAACGGCCATATAGCCTAATTCGGTGATTGTGTAACAGAATATCCCTTAAAAATTACTAAAATAGAAAAAAAGGCAGATTCTTATTAATAAAACAACTTTTCTTACTCACATATCCCAGAAACATCTATTTACGCCACCTTAGATATCCATCAATTCACATCCATTAAGGGTTGTTTAGCCTCTTTAGATACTGGCTCTGTTCAACCTTAATCTTCAGAAAATATGTTGAGAATCTTCAGACCTCAGATATTCCATCTGTACCTGCCCCATCTGAAGTCCTCAGGTGGAAGTGTCCCTCATGAGCGATAATAGCGGACCTACATAGAGAAATAAGGAGACAAGTAGATCATACAAGATTTGTTACGATTCAGCAAGATGCAGCTGGGTGCTAAAAATCATGCTGGTGGAATCAGCACTTAATAACATGCCACACATCGCGTACATGAGTTGTGAGGTGTGTAAAACATAAGGCATTGGTCTGGAGTAAATACAAATATTGTGTCTGATATTTCGTTGATCTTTTTGTCCGCATCTTTCAGGACTGGAAGTGACGTATTCCGCTGGGAAATATCTCTGGTAATCAAGAGTCATTAACTGCAGATCCCTTTAATTAACTGCCTCATCATTAGAATATATCATTTGTCTTTCACAACGGTTGTGAGACCTCTTGTTCTTTGAACAATATATCTACACCTCGAAGGGGTATCAACCTGCATCGCCAGAGATGTGACCAAGATAGTTACATCCCAGCAATGACTTGATCGATACGTCTATGCCATTGCACAGCTTTCCATTTTACCATGGAAATCCACTTTTTCACCCTCAGTATATAAAATAATTTTCCTTGTGCAACGCAAAGGTAATATTAATTGAGCTTCATTCACTCCAATAAAACAGTGCCTTGACCCTTCCCATAGACCCATATACTCATGCCGTGGCCGACATATTTTCCACATTTTCTTAGTGTCTTGGGTGCACCGAATTCCATATGAAAAGTATTTCAATGACCCCCAAAGGATGTCCCTGATACTGATGGTGTTGATAAGCGTTTTTGCTGCTATTCTGTAGAAAATGTCTTTCTTTAAACACAAGAGCTTCATATAGAGCCACATATCATGATATCAAACTATGATTCCAAGGGCAACGCCAATATAAATAAAACCCTTAAAATGTTTTGGGCGTGTTCATTGAAACTAAATAGAATTAGAGATATTTGTGCAAAAGCTTGACGTGTACGCAGAAGCAGCTGATCATATACCATATTGTATGGTTTTATTATCCATCGTATGCGAAGACCCATTGAAAATATATGGGGACCACGACCCATTATATAAAACCTGTCAGATACCATAAATGTGATATACGGCCTCAAAGCCATGGTATACGGGAGAAATAGTCCCTTTGTGCTATAGAGCAAAGAAATAGTCCTCATTTTTATACCCTTTAATATGACAATTACTGGGTGTAATTTATTCGAATAGATGGATAATGGATAATAAATGCAACAAATGATGTCTATAAACCACTCGTGGTTTACGGTTGCCTGTCCACAAAACCATCGTTAATTTTCTGTGTAACGTTTGTCATGTGCATTAGTCATAATTGGGCATCAGGTGAGGTTTTACTATACCCACCCACAATGTAATATTGAGAACAGTCCGTTAGCTGCTAACGGACTTTTTGCAAGCATATCTTTAGTTTCCTCTGATGCAGCAATAATTTTATGTCGCAGCTCGTCAGACCTGACCTTATTGATTTAATTTGGACTGTCAGACCTTTACGGTTTTATCACCCTACCATATGAAGTTGTTGTTCAGGCATCGTGATAGTATTCCTTTTTGACTGACTGTTTGTTATATTAGTCTTCCTCGAATATCATCGTTTTCATAATGGCTCTCCTGTCTCCATAATTATAACTTTTCTTGTTGATGTAATCAACTTTCCGCTCTTGATACTTGTGTGTTTTCACTGCGGTTCTTTTCACTATAAATGCGCATTCCTATGATTAAAAATATCGTTTGCTGAATTAAGGTATGAGTACGCAGAAAGAACAAGAAATCATCGCTATATAGTTATCTATATACAGTTCTTATTCTGTGTGTAGATATACATGCCCAGGAGGTTTGGGACGGTGCTGTAGGTCTCCAAGTGATTGCCTCCTGTGACCGGATCTCCTGAGCTAGAAGGGGAGGGGGTATACCCACGCCCCACACATGCATTAAGGGGTGTGCCTAAGAAGCCCTGGAGGAAAGTGGCGAAGAGTTTGAGGAATGCAGACTTCGGCAGTGGGGTGGAGGTAGGGAGTGGGGCTTATTCGGACCAGGATGGGATAATGGGGACGTGGGCAGGTCCATGCGGGATAGCTTCTCCCTCAGCCATTACTTCATTAATGTAGGCCGACTACAACGTTTCAAAATCTGCCATCACCACCACCTCCACCACCACCACCACCACCACACACCTCCCACATACACACACTCCCTGTCTACCTTCCGGTACACCCTGAGCTCACGGCCTGTGTTATGACGATGGTCCGTACTGTCTCCATCCCCTCCCCTATTCCGTACCCACGTGCCTGAATTTCTGTAACCCAGAGGCAAGCAACAGTGAGATATCCCGGTCCCCTGCATTCCATGCTATTTTAGCGGAGAGACCCCTGGATCCCAGCTTTAGAAGATGGGGAAAGTGAGATTCACTCGGTACGGTCACAGAGACCACTTTCGATCTTTCCTCCTCCCCATGAACACAAGCTCACTCCATTAGTTTCTTTATATGATGTTCCCTAACCACATCGATTGATTAGTATTATTCTCAGTGATCAAATCCTGAAGAAACGGAATAAAGATATTTTCCCGTGGATAAAGCTAGTGCAGTACCATTAGTCGTCATAGACACGCCTGATACAGATCCATACCAAGGTCGGTTTGATCTCTGAACGATCACCGTCAAAGGCGGTGTTTCCCGAGCTGCTCCGACCCAAAATTAGCTGCTTAGCACATTGTTATGACACCCACCATATGTTTCACTTCCCATTGATTGTTGTGTTATTAACCAAATGGCCTCCGTCTGCTCCAACAAGTATCGAACTGCTATCATTGAGACGGCGATAAAAGGACGTCTTGATGGCGTGAGGGTTTCCAACTAACGATATCGGCGGATGTGATGGATACAGGGTCACGTCTTTTATTGAACAGATAGAGACTCTGTCAAAATCTCGGCATTGTGTCTAGGTCGCCGGTGTCGCTGGTCTCTTACAATACTCTTGTGCGTGGGCAGGTGGGTGGCCCTTAGTGCAGTGGTCTGTAGCGATGGTTATCCGCTGTCGATTCGTTTACTGCCTATTATAGGCCACTCTGCCTTCCTGTCACCTCTTCGTGCTTTGTTGCTACAACTTAAATCCACGAAAAAGCCGGAGACTCTCAGGCATCAGGAAATATACTCTTATATCTTATATCTTTAGTTTTAAAATAATTTATTTATGCCTCGTTTCAAATTAAGTTGGACATTTACATCATTCTGGGATAAAAACGTCAACTAATAGAGATGGATATCTTCTATACTTTATGAAACTCATTCATCACATTACTAAATCAATTCATAATAAACTTCAAATTTAGGTAAATGTGGATATTGGTGTAAAATGGTATTTCTGGTCTAGAAACCTTACACCTACTCACAAAGTATTGGAAGTAATGGAGACTCTAAAACCTGGAACACTTGTGTGATTTAAAGGTAAAAGAATAGCTGAGTAGGTGTGAAATATACAGGCGCCCGGTCAATCAAAGAGGCGAAGTTATATTATAAGAAGACAAGCCGTGGGTGGCTTGTGCAGTAAAGTGACGCCTCTACTTACTTATCTCATGAACGATGAGACATTGAGGCTCTCTTCTCCCCTCCCTGGCATAGGTCTACAATATCCGTCTGTCCACCCATCCTGCCCACACCTCTCAGGCGCCTTTCTCACACCCACACCCAGCACCACACCCCTCCTTACGCCACACCCCTTCAACCACCAATCACAACTACACCAACACCTCTCCCAATGGCTTTTTTTCCCACCCGCAGCCCTCCATACTTCTAAGGTGACCTCTTCACACCATAGCCTTACAACCAACCACAGAGATCGTGGTTTTCCTATTTTCCAAGGAAATTCTTCTGTTCACTTTATGAAATAATCTTTTCTTGTGTAATACAAAGACAAAAGTGGTTAAAACTTTCCCACACACTACATCTTCATTACATGTCTAATACTGATGTGTTTCCCAGGTTTTCTTAGTCCCACTGAGGCTGTAAATCCTACATAGAAACTATGTCTTCATTTTTTCATGACCCCAACTGGCACCCCTGCAACCAACACCCACCCACACCTCTGTCAGTGTCCTCCTCTCACCATACCCTCATACACACTCCTAACGCCACCTCCTTATACCACATTCCCCCAATCACCCACCCACTCCTCCAGCACCTCCCTTTGTGCTTTCCCAACTCCCGTCCCTTTCACAACACTCCTCACATGGATACACCCAAGCCACGGTTCTTCCACGAGTACAGCACACGCTAATACCACTACTGCTACCCATCGTTCTAATAGTGATTTTGTGGGATGGACTTCCGACTGAGCTGCTCTCTCTTTTTTTATTAATAAGATTCATTTATTTTCAGAATACATACACTGTGGCTTGTTCGTCTACGTTATGATATGCTCATCCATATCCAAAAGTGTTTGTCTGCTTCGAAAAAATAGACCTTAACGTGGTGAAAAACATCAATCTTCGATACAGCAAATTATGTTCACCATCATTGTTTATGCAATTCACTGAGCTGATCATGAAGGGGCATCTCCTCTACTTTTGTGTAAATGACGTGCCAGCGGACCGTGGTCGTTAACTTGATAACGTGATATTAATGTAGGGTTTGATTGATGTAGGATTTAGGACTGCACTACGATTTGTTCCAGAACTGATCGTCGCCATAGTTCGAAGATAACGCCATGTGGTATTTGCCTTTGTGGTGACTGATAGCATGAAGGATAGACTGTCTTAGACCACTGTTTGGCTTTTTAACTTAAGATGTTACATTTGTACTACTACTACAACTGTATGGGACAATCCACATGTACTTTCTGTTGAGTGATAAAAGTAGTCTTCGTCCATTTGAGTTGAGACACCGGTATTCACATTTCTATCAGGGAAAGCCTGAAAACCAAAGACGGCGCTTGTTGCACTGCTTTTTTCTGTTTCGCAGATAAGATTAGTCATCCTTACTTCGAGTATGGATTCAGCCCCAATCAACAGCCCATTTCACTATCCTCTTTCATGACCCCTTTCACGGCCCCTGTTTACAGCCTTTTTCATTCTCTGTGGCAGTAGTCCTATTTATGGACCCTGTCTATGTCTTATTCGTAGGTCCTTTCTTTGAACGTATGCAAATACCCCTGTATTATTTAGGTAAGTGCCTCAGGTAATCATATATCTGCAGTTGCCTAGGATCTTGTCTTCAGTCTCATTCATGGCTCATCTACGACCGTCCTCATGGCCCCTGTTTATGACCCTCTTCATGGTATTTGCCTATGAAGGCGTTTATGACTAAAGAAGAAACCAACAAGTTTTGGTCAAAGTCGTCGTTCTCTTCGAGTTTGATGCGGAGTGATATGAACGAGGCGACAGCCGAGTGAATATCATGTAGCATTCATGTAGCTTTCTGTATTTATCTCACCCCTATACACATTAATAGAATGGATAGAATACTCATTGCATGGAGAACGAGTTTCCAATGTTAAGCCAATGGGCATTTATTCCAGGGGTGAGGTAAATCTGTAACCCACAATCTGTCAACCTCTTCCTCTGACACCCAGGTCCGGTTGTAGGCATTCAGGCACCAGATGTCCCATTAACTTTCCCTCATGCATTCTCAAAGTCCTCCATCCCTCTATCCTCTTGACCACCCCCCCCCCCCCCCACACACACACACACACATACACACACAATCAATCTATCACACAATGGCATGGATTCCATGATCGAGACACCCTCTCCCCCCACTACACCATATCCCGCCTGCCTTGTACGCGTCAGCAGCCAGCAAGTGATAGGCAAGCAGGATGACTATCCCGACCAGTCTCAAAAGCTGGCAAACGTACGTCAATGCGGGGTCCTCGTGATCCCGTTAGAACGCTCGGATCGACGTAAATGACGTAGGCAGACGCGCTGCGTTAGAGGCGCCCGATGACGGCGTTCATGTGGTCATTTGTCGTGGTGAAGTTGCTGACGGCAGGAGGGAGGGAGGGGAGGGTCAACTATAAAGTGTACACTGTGTGTCCGGCGTTTCTCGCTTCCACTTCTCGGTAAAGTGAGAGAACCACGCCTATGTCGATCCCTAAGTAGATGCATTTCAGACCTATTAAGCAGTCACGATGCCCGACGTCTTCTTCTGTATCACTTATATAGTGGGCATAACGAGGAAATACATACTGAAAGTATGACGAGATTAGCCGAGATTGGCTGGTCTGTCGTATTCATCTGGTGTTCAGGAAATCAAAGCTCAGGTCACACTACGGGTAATTGAAAACAAAGAAACAGTTGATTGATAATGAAGGAATGCCACGCAGGCTACGTTATATCTTGTGTGATCGCATCAGGGCGTTATTGCCGCCTTTATTTGACAGGTCAGCATAAGAGGAGAGGAACTAACTTTGTGGGTTAAAAGGCTAAATGATATGGACACGATGGTATCCAGTCAAGGTGGATGAGTGGTATACTACAGTCCGCTCGCAGTACACCCACCGGCTACTGCATGTTAAACCAGGCTTTCCCTTATAGCTGATTCAAATGGGATGTGATTGGAGGCGTCGGCATATTCTATTGAAGAGCGTTAGTGAGGAAGCGATCGATCAAAAGGAAATTGGTACCAGCATACTCTTTGCAATAATATGTAAACATACAACGTGTACAGCTGTCGGAAATCGAACCACTATAATGTTGTAGTCGTTTGTGTTGAGGAACTTCTCTCAGCGCCAAATTAATATTTGATTCACAATTGCGAGTGAGGGTATCTGTACCTGTGCTATGTACGTTTACTCTCCATTGTGCGCCTGTTAGATTCTGACAGCACATTTCAGCTAGCTCCGGGTTAGATGTTTGCCAGATTATGAATTAATTATTTGAAAGCAGTGGGAAAAAAGAGCGGAAAATCACCAGAAGCTTTATCGTTTCATGCTTGTCTCTGGCCCCGTCAACAGTTCTAATGTGTAGATTATGTGTGAGTGCTGTAAAGCTGGGAGGGAGATGGAAATAAAGTGCCCGCCGGGAAGAATTCAGAAAGAGTCCTTGGCATGGTATGAACCCGTTCACGACAGAACAACCACAGTTGGCGGGCTAGAGAAACTTGTATTAGTGCAAGGTCGACCTCCGTGCGTAGAACGTGTAACTCAACCAGCAGGTAGGAGCAGCTCATAGCGCCTCCAGCAACATGACGGCCATGTTGGTTATAAAGTCAGTAGAATGGGCATGGCGGACTACTGAGAGTAGGGGGCCATAAAGTACGTACGCACCAAGGGGGGGGGGAGGTGGGGGGTCAGAAATTTTGGAAAATCTGCGTATGCTCCCTCTTTGTTCTATTGCGTACAAGATTGGGAGAGGGGGTGGGGGGGGGGGTTCCAAAATTTCAGAAATTCTGCGTACGTACTTTAAGGATGGCCCCTAGCTGTCCCATGGCCAAGGTCTTCTCTTGATATAAGACGGTGAGCGGTAAATCCCTCAGCGTTGTACAAGGAGAGCAGCTCGTCAGGAGGGCCAGAAGGCAGAGCTCCTTTGACAACCTCGTTAGGGCACGGACTCCTAAGTGTGGGCGGTTCCGATGACCTTGCCTCTGGTGAATTGTCCCTGCATTGGGGTGGTAATTTCTGGTTTTCTTTGTATAGCCGCAAGGTATTTGAATAGTCACGAATGACTTAGTGTATGTCCAAGTTGAACTCGACCATATTGAAGTAATCTTGTTGCCTACAGTCTAGAGAAGTGGGAAACAGAGGTATATAAATTTGTTGGAAATATCGTGGTAGTCTCAGGGATGCCAATTTTCAGTTTTCACTAAAATCAATGTTTTTATTTTCAGATCAAAAGTTCCTTTTCATTGCTTGATATCGACATAACAATTGCTAAATTACCCAATTCAGCCACAGCACATGATCCCACACCGAACCTCCCAACTGACCCTTGTCGAAAATTTAGCTTTCCCTTCATCCCTTGTAATATGTAAACCCTGTCTTGCAATGGAATATATTTCAATGTTTTTTTTCTGATCCCAACTGGTATCCCTGTAATCTACAAAGGATTTGATGGCAGGTACATTGTTCATGGATGGAACCATCGATCACAACTGCGATAGGTCAACGTTGTGAACGAAACACACACAGCGCAGATAACCTAGCTTGAACTCTGGCTTTCATCTTTGACTGGCTGATGAGCGTAGATCAAATACATCACAGGTGACAAATCTAGATTGGCTCCCCGACCAGAAGTTATACAGCCTCGTTTCTGTCTATACAAAAGACAATTATGCGGGTGAAAGATAAAAGCCTTGGACTATCAAATGTCTGAAAAACGATCCTATTCGGTGCGTTTCTTAGCTTCGATATTAATTAGCTATTTCTCTTATTCTTCGCTGTGACGACTAATATTCCCTGAACCTCACATAGAGAGGTGATGGGTTTAGTGCATCGTCTTCCCAATTTGCACGCCTAATAGTATATTGCCTAAGGGTATGTTAGTGGGCGTCTCCCGATAGCATAGATTCAGTTGAGGTGGCATTAAAGGAGACTGTTGGCTTTACTCAGGTGACATTGAGACCTTGCGTCTCTGTCAGGTAGTTATATAGGAGGCTTGAGTCTCCCTTTTGTAACTTGAGCCTCACATATGCCTCACACAAACACACGCACTCTTCAGAAATTAGGAGGCGAAGGCTAATATCTCTAACGTGGTACCTCTTTCCCCTACTAAGGACATCGGGGTTCTCAGTTTAAATAAGGATTAATGTATATAACGGTGCCTGGCGTCGCCTTGCATTAGTGTATTAAACAAGTCTAACGTGATTAGGGAAGGTTTTAATACTATATATATGCAGATTACGTATTGCATTTAGTATCATATAGTATTTCCTAGGCGAGTACTAGTTTCCCTAGGCTCATCTATGTGTTGCTTTCTGTAAATATGAGGTCACGAATGCTAAGTCCCACTGGTTTATATCGCACCGAGTATAGATTGTAAAACAGACTATCCTTTTTAGGAATGGGGTATCGTTAAACGTCCATTTACCCCACCACTCTGATGGGGTGGTATCAAGGATGCCGACTTTATACGAGCCACGTGGGTACACAGAGGTATTGACCTTGTCTCTATGCCTAGAGCCCTCAAGGGGGTGAAGTATAGAGGAGTCAACCGTATTTATAAAGGCGTCACCGGACAAGTATTTTGAACGCTACATGAAGGGCCAACGCCAAGGGTGACGCCAAGTTAATTGATCTTTCGCTGAATACAGCCACTACTGGCATACCCTATATTTATTACTTCTTAAAGTCAAAGATTTACAATATCTCTGTTCTCATCGCTGGTTGTGTATATCGGACCCCATAAAAGAGAATTCCTACGTTGAAACTACGTTGAAAGACTAAGGTTATATTTGATTCCAGAACAGTTATGGTGAGGTTGTCTTTCCTATATGTTCTCCATATACCATTCTATATGCTGGCGGCAACCCACTGCTCCCATGCACAAACTTGGGATTATTGCATCCGATTAAAATGGATTTGCCATACGAGCCTATATAGATAGAGTACGCGGAAGCTAGTTCTCCCACGTGCGTTCGTTTACTCAATCTGGGGAACCCGAGTATATGTAATGAACAATCACCTGCTAAGATGAATACATATAGGCACTGGGGTCAAGACACTTGTTCAGGGCTTATTAGCCGGAAGCTTTATTTTCTATAGCTAACTCACGGGGCGTGTCGTGATGGCACTGGTACTATGTGTACTTAATGTGCCCCTTCCATCGCACTATGTGTACTTAACGTGTTCGGCCCATTCACTTCAGTCGATACAGGACGTAATCCAAACGTGACTTAATCCCAGTGTATACATGGGGGGCAGATATCATATTTATAGCACAGATTACACGGTACCTCACTATAACGTTGACCATAAACATATGTGTCAATGTAGCGCAGCGCTGTGAAATTCAACTAAGGAACTGATGAAAAACGCGCCATACGCATGCCACTTGGATGTGATGGAGATGGGCGCATGTGCAGGACGCACGTGATGCGCGCACATTGCGGTGCCGGGGGTTGCGGGGAGGCAATATTTGTCCTTTTATCTGACAAGTATATTTAATATAGAGACATCCGATTCATTGCGGGATAATAAAACGGGATGAGAATGGGTGTGATCTCGTTCAGGATCTCTGACCGGAGATCTATTGACTCCAGACTCTCATTCCATGTCAGCCAATAAATGGTAGTTCCGGTTGAACGTGCACCAAATACTACTCGTCCGACAGTTAACATGTAGGAGAGCGAAAACATAGGAAACTCTTGAAATTAACGATTCAGAATTACATATTTGTAATTTAAGAATATGGCAGCGACACCAGCCAGAAATTGAATTTGTATACTTGACAGATAATTACGACAGGTACATAGATCTATACCTTGCCTGTAGAGATATGCCCATCAATCTAATAAAGAGAAGTCTAGCATAAAGTGGAACGAAATCAAGGCTTTTGAAATTTAGGAATTACTAGGGCATGTACTGTGAATATGTGAAAGATATAGTGGCGTGTCTGTCATAAAGTATCTCGGTAACCCCTGCACCTCAGCTCTCTCGATGCTCACAGCGTGGCAGCCTCAGTTTGCATGTTTTACAAGATACTTACATATAAGATTGTACGTGGGTCGGCGAACACTGTCCTGTGCTTTCAACGTAACCGCTACGCCGCACGACAAGTATTCCCGCCGCGTGGTATGAGAAGGATGGGCGGTGCTCAGTACAGCAAAGATGATACTTTTGGTACTGCCCATAGCCTCGTCTATTGATTCGGGCTGAATTTCCCATGTAAATGTTGCTTCAATATAATCCCCAACCTAGGCTATGGTAGCTCTTGCTATATCACTTCAGCAACGGGCAGATTTGATATATTGAGAAATCATAAGGCTTCGAATAAGATTTATTTGACAGTTAATATACGTACCTATGGATGTTCTCACTTAAACGGATTATAATGTTGAGTACTTCTCAGGGACTTTTTTTCTTCTATTTATTTAGTTATGCATTTATAATGAATAGGTCTTGGCTCTTGGCCATTATTCAGTTCGCTTTCAGAGTAATGACTTAAAATTACACCAATTTCGTCATCAGACAGGACGTGAGTGGTTCAGTCAGAACACATTTGTGAAGATTAACAAAGTAGTGTTTTATCATCTATCATCATGTTTATTAACCGTCCATTCACATATCATTATTGTAAATAATCAATCTGAATTATGTACTTTAGTCGAACCATATATAAGTTCTATTCTTCAGCTGGATTGTTTGAATGGACATTGCTTGATTGTCTTTCACATTAGAGCAATCTCATAAAATATAATCACGGACTTGGGTCAACGTTATTGAGACACTATGCTTAATTTAACTTGGATTCTCTACTTGAAATATTAAATCTTGGTTTTCGCACTAATTCAGTATATGGACGAATATGGAATCCCTACAAAATGTTGGGTTTCATGAATTTTTGTTTGTGTAAGTGTGTTAACATATATGTAATAAGTACTAAGTGTCATTGTATCTTTGTCATTCCAGGTTTACATACAAGAGCAACTCTATCATGTTCATCGGTTCTGCGTCGCCATACTACAAGTTCATGCCCAAAACTTACAAACCCGTGCATCCGAGCACCACCTCATGACGTCCTCCACCTAAACCTGTGACGTAGTCCCACCAAACCAGTGACGTTGTGCGCGGCTGAAGCAGGGATCCTGATGGAAGTGCGCGGGCGTTTGGCGCTCTGCAGTATCAACTTGTGTGTGATTGTGTCCTCTGGTTGCCAAAAATCTGTGATTGACTAGCCTAGGGCGTACATAATCAAACCCAAGTATTCCTTTTGAAACATTCTCCACGTCGAAATCTTGATAGTAATCTAGTTCAATTACTATTTCTTTTATGTACTTAATCAAGATTACCACGTGCGCCTTTCATGCACTGCCTTTGTAACTATCAGACAGGTTTTTAGACATCTTTTTTAGCCTTCTCGGGTATTAAGTGAGAGAGCAGGAACCTATTATCAATCTTATAAGGTGGCACGCATCTCAAGGGAACCATGTCTATCCCCTTTGATAATCGGTAGCTTTTTTATTTTCGTTTTACTCTCCATTTAGCTTCAAAGAGTAAAGTTCCATATTATTCTACTACAATACACCACATTGGTTGTTCTGTACCTAACAGCCTACCTCAGGCCTTCCTCTTTACCTATTAATCTATTGATTACCTTGGTGATCTTTATTCTGAGGACTACTACCGCCAGTCGGTGTGCATGTTCACTGTTATTGTCGTTGGGGTTAATTATTACTCTTATAGAGAAGAATTATTGTTATATGGTAAGGGATAGAGACTAGCCGTTGTCATGTGTACATACTATTTGTATATAGTTGTGTATCGATTCCCATAAAAATGAATATCAAAACAAGCAGGGGACAATTGTACAGCAGGAACATGCAATTATTGTCTTGTATAGACTAGGGGACATAGATGGTGAACCTCCTATGGATGGGAAATTGCAATTCTACTCAACTAGGTATAGGATTGAGGAATGTGCTGTGGTGAACAGTCCAAGGAAAGGTTTTCATATTGGGTTATATTTTAATCATCGCTAGACTTTTGATGGTATATTATCAATTGAACGGGGAGGTAATTTATTAATCGTTACTAGATATAGGTTTTAGGTAGATGCTGAAACCTAGGCTGGGAGAAAAGCCGATTGAAGCAAATGTTATGTCAATAGTGAAAGTGGTACTGAGATTGGCTTTCCACCACCGATATTTCTTATCATTCATCCATTGTACTAGAATAGGGGAAAAACTGCGATGAATTAATGCGGATATTATTTTTATATGTGTACATGTGAAATTCTCGTGAATTCATCAAAACCGGTATGGAAGTCTGTGTAAAAGGAAACAGAATGTGTGGATCCATCGTTCTTGTAGGGTTACAGAATGAGTGCTCTTCAAAATGAATATTGGAAAGTGGACTTTCACAAAGCATTCTAACCATAGGCCGAGGGTGAATCTATCAAATCGGGTTATTTAGATGAATAACATAGATTATTAATTGTACCCATAGGCTGATAATGCTCTTACAGTGATTCAGTAATGGTCTCCACCGACTCCTTTAGGTTTCAAGCTTATTGTATCTTTTGGTAACTGTACATGTTTTTATGGTGTCATGTGTCTTTATTGTGTATTCTGTGAAGGAGATTGTGCTCCGTAATAACCCGCCTGTGTCCTGACCCTATGCAAATTGTACTAAGAATGAGCAAACGTGTTCCCACTACCTTGATTATATAATTATCTGAAAGCAATACATCCAAGCGACCGAAACAGCTTTGATCCACCAATCTAGCGTGCAGTGTTCACAAAATCGCATTGAAGGTAAGATCTTTACATCTCATCGCTCATCGATCCGTTGACCCACGCTCTGTCAGAGAAGTCTATCTCGCTAAAATGTGACGTTCTTTGTTACTGAGCTTACAATGTAAGCCCCAGTGTCATCAATAGAATATCAGACAACGACCGATGGCGGAAATGTGTCCGTCAAGGAGGTGTATCGCTGTAGGCAGGGTCGTTTTATGTCGAGCAAACATTTGTTCTCCTCCCATGGATTTGAAAAGCTGGACTGATTAGCTAAGCAGATTAGAAGGGACGAGGGGGTGTAGGGTCTGACATATAGAACACATTTTTGTGAGCCCACCGATTTATAACATCTCCTAGCCATTATCAAATTAATTCAGAATTATTCTTTCTTCCTTTTTGTATTTTATGTTATTCTGATAGTGTAGGAACTTTAGATATGGATATGATGTATTTCGATGTCACATCCATAAAAGAACTAATGCAGACGGATATAAACCCTTCTGAAAGAATATGTATATTGGTTGCGCCACTACGCAATATTGGTTGAATATTATCCTTTTTAGAATGCTATTTAATCACCTAAGTATTCTAATGCTACTATATAAAATTGGACAATTTTCTATTTTGAAAAGGGGACTAAGCGTTCTGTCTTGTTCCTTCGTGTGCAAAGCAGGGGCGAGGATTAGTATTCATACACTGTAGAAATGAATGGCTCAAGGCTCGCTGTAAGCTTTGCACTGGGTTAAGGCGGCGCTATTCAGCTATGTGCATACCGAGATTTTTCAAGGGATTCTATTGTTCGTCTGGTTGAAATGCGAACCAGTTCAGGAATAAGGTTTTGTCCTACTTTGTATATTTAGCTGTAGATATTGCGTGTGCCTGCACGAGTTTGCGCCTACAGAGAGAGCTGCTCGTGGTAAGGATCCTAAAAGAGCACCTCACCCCTCCATTCACCCTGCACCCCCGTAGCATGGTATCCATAGGAGCTCCCATGCCACAGATATCCCATTAGATGGTGGCGTCTTTGAACCGTCCCTATGGCGAGCTGCTCTATCCCCTCGCAGCCTCCTGTCATGAGGACCGCCCGTTGGGGCTTCACTGTAACGGCCAGGCTTTTGCTACTTCAGTTTCATCACTTACATTGCCACTCACCTTCTGATCTCGTCCACTCTTGAGCACAGCCAGCCTACTACCCAGTAGATGATGTTTCTCCCACCAATGCGCTTGTGGATTTTATATTTTGGCTTAAAAATGGAGAACAGTTTGATTACTACAACATTTCTGAATATTTTCCTTTCCCCTTAACTCGGACCTACGATGGTATATTTCTGTTGGCATTCGCGGTAGGTGCAGGATCGGAGGCATCGTCAGCATGGTGCTATACGCATACGAGGTAAATATGATTGCGCAGCTGGTGTGTATTAAAGAGTAGTTTGTGGTATTTATTGAATCGGAAAACCCATTCCCGTTTTCAGCATTTCATATCATAAGGTACGGATTCATGGAACTATGATTGACATATTTTGCCGTTCGTCCCAGACTGATGAAGGCAAAGTTTGATTCACTGGCTCTAAGGAATGGCACACGTTGCATCTTGTAGGCGTCCCTAGATCGTCTATTATAATCATCTGTAGTGAAGACAGTATTGGATTAAGTTTTGTTACGGAAATAACCTTTAGGGATGTTTATTCGATCCAGCCACCAGTTGACCATGGGAATTCATCCTTCTTGGCCTCCCCACCTGTCTATTCATATTCAACTTGAGTGGCTTTTATTGGTTAGAGAACCACCCAATTGCCTGACGAAATGTCTTTCCGCCGTCATTTTAAGTAGTAGTTTAAAACTTATCTGTGTGTTGCGTTCTCTGCTTGACGGTGTCACTACCCGCCCATGGGGGCTGTTTAAATGTCAGCTAAGCGTTGATAACCACACAAAGGAACGGCCATGAAAGGTCAGCGGGTTTACACAGTTGGCGGGTAAAGGTAAATCTGCCTGCTGAAGGAATGTCTCTGTCCTCTAAACAATCGCTCCTCTCGGAAGTAGAGAAAGGGCTTCATTCACCTTCCCCACCATCTGAAGAAGGTCCTTGCGGGAACAGCTACCTTAGGCATTCATCATCCCCTCATGAATCCTCACTGGTGAACCATTGACACTATAATCATTATTTGATGCAAATTTCAATGTCAATAAACTGTTAGATTACATTTTATCTCTACATCGTTATACCAGGTTTTTGAGCCCAGAGTTTCGTACATTCCCGGCGTCCTTGAGTTAAATGTTCTACTGAATTAGAATATCTGTTTACCTTAGTTTTCGTTCCTCACCGAACTTGATACAATGGCTCTGTGGTATTTTGTCCTTAAAGACCTGCACGTATATAGATATCTAAAAGCCTTGATCCATTGATCGGAACTTGCTATGATGGGCTTTTAAGTAGCTTTCTCTGCTTAGACCACTGCTCACTATTTGTGCTTGCCGTTACCCCTGAAGAGTACGCCGCTTGTTGATATTGCTGGTAATTTTTGTTGTGTGAGGCTTGTTCCATGGTTTTAAGTTGCCGACATCTTGTAACGATGAAGTTTAGTGAACTGTGTAAGTACGTGTAATCAAGAAACGATCGGTGATTACATCTACTGGTATGGTGATGAATCTCTCTCTGTCTCTCCCTCTGTACGTCTGAGCTGCAATTCAAAATACAACCATAAACACCCTGTCCATTATGCATCAGTTAACTAAGAATGGCATTTCAAACGTAAATCCATAGGATTCAGATTCACTGCTACGACGGACTTACCTATAATTCAATCATAATTAAAGCCCATACAACTAGATATAGTAAATTTCATAATTACCTGTAAATCTTCCCTATAGACTATGCTGGCGATGGGCTTTGTGTGGTTATCAACTGGAAGGTAAACTTACCCTAAATTATGCTTTGATATATCGTTTGTCGACCCGTATGTGTGTAGACGTGTGAATTATTTGCTTCCTGTCAGAAGATGATTAAATGGTGAAGGTTGCGGTCAGAGGAGGTATAACGTGGCAAGCAGCGACGAGTAAGAGTAAGCGATCTGGCAAACGAGGCCCTGGTTTCTTTAAGATCACTGCTGATGGCAGGGTATGCTTTCGTTTGCCTTGGAGATAAACACATTTACAAGTCGCTGTTTTCATAATGTTATTGGTAAGCTCTAATCAAATGACGGGCGGTGCTTAGTCTGCGGTATGTATGTAGATCGCTGCCATCTTTGAGCAGAGATGAATGTGGTGGATGCCCTATTGATATGGGAAGGAACGCAAGTTAAGAGGGTATTCATTTATCATGTTCTTATCTCTAATACCTTGATACGTCGTGAACGATGATTTCTGTAGCTCTCCGTTCGGGAGACACCTTGATATGTGCTTCGACAGTCCCTCATTTTAATGTGATTTGTATCTACTGTGTACCCAAAAGCACAGATTTGTACCGCAGATGAGATATGTGAACTATTTAATTTTAAGACTGCACCATGTTGTATATGTTTCCAGCTCATAGATTGGAAAATTCATCCTATTGACCGGTTGAGCTTTGTTACCGCCAACGTAAGCTATCGGTTTCATGTAAAAAGGCGTCCATATAGAAATACTATGAGATATTCTGCCCCATATGTGTGATATAGGGTCACCCTGTGGTTGTAAGTAACATTGCCTGCCTGTATCGCCAGACTGGTACGTACTAGTATATCTAGTCTTTTACTATGGCATTTTGCAGCAGTGCTGAACCATTTAACAATAATCATAGGTCAATATCCCCATAAAGGAATAAAAGTCAGTGTGAGAGTCTGTTAACCTGTTTGCCCGACTCTTTACATACAGAGAAATCATTCTTAAAAGAATCGCAAATGATGTATGTGCCTCGGGGCCCACGTTAATTCTCATTGGGTATGGATATATATGTACCTGAATATGTACTGTTGGTTCAATAAAGAAGAACGACATCCTTATATCCTGTTGTTTTTGTTTGAATCTCCATTTCTCACGAGTGGGAGGGGGGACCAGAGCTACTGCTCATTATCCCTTGGGATACATTTGTCTTCACTTTATACAAGAGTCAAAAAAAGGCAGCGGGGTTGGGATTTATAGTTCTGATTCATTCTACCTTGGATAGTAATTGTGATTCAGATAATTGCAGTGTTGCATTAAGTTTATGTTTTGCCAGAATGGCCCCAGACTCGACAGGAAGCGCCTAGCTTTTGCTTCTCCCTTCTTCGCGTTACATTATGACGATTCCGTGTCTACGGCGTTGCAATGAATTTCACGCTAGAGATAAATTATCAGAGGTGCAAGGCATCCATCTTTAAAGAGAGTTCCGTCTATTAATCCGCCGCCTCAACCGAGCAAGGGTAAGGTCCGGGGCGAGAGGGTCACTCTATAGAGCTGAAGTAAAATATTCAAGATCAATGTCTTGGATAATGCAAAAGATGCAGCAGTTGCCGGCTTCTCTTGGCTTTTTAGATCATACCGGAAATAAAGCCAACTGCTGCCACCCCACGGCTAAGTTAATCCCGTTACTCTGATATGGCCTTGCTCGGTGTGAGCTTTTATTAACAAACGAACAAAGACGGTAGTTTTAATTTAAAAATCCTTTTCAAAACCGATGATCATTGCAGTACAATGTGACCCCTTGGGCGCATGCATTTCATCTTCTGTTCGTCTTCCGTAATCTTCAGTAATGTTCAACACAGTCTTTTGGCTATGCGATTTCTTGATTAACGTAAGACACAGAACCGAGATATTATCGTATTGACATTGTAAACGTATAAGATTGGTGGAAAATAATCTCTGCTATTACACTTGGGTATTCTACAGAGTGTTTTCCAAGTAGATAGAATTTCAGTCCCCTTGATTAGTTACTGTTTACTACCTCTTATATCACCTCTGAGCCATTGAGAGTACCGTTATCTAGCGATTATTTTCACAATGATTGTGACCGAAAGATGTCAGTGCCCTGTTGAACAAGAAGATCACATCAATATAGGATTTTTTCACCTCCTTTCAGGATGAGCTGTTAGATGATTTTACGAATGTCGTGGGCCCAAGTAATTTTTATTATGCCGTCACTTTTGGTAAACATATCAAACAAATACCTTACGAGAGATACGTATGGCTTTTTGTACCATTACATTGGTGATTTATGTCCTACCGAACTGTATTGGAAGTAGTTATGGTCGATGAATGTATTGAGCTAATTTCGATGGTGATATGAATGTTACCCTTTATGCTAGAAGTATTTCTCTTTTTCAGATCATGGGCAAATGGATGATGATCGTGCTATCATACTCAGAACCTGAGAGTCAACCAAACTTCAAAACTAATCAAGAAGTTGTCAATACAAATATCATAAGAGTTAGCTTTGGTCCAGCGCTCTCACCATCGTTTCTACCACATCGAAACTGATCTGCCATTCAGATGGAGAAACTCACCGTTTTCCAGTTATAACGTTCACAGACTACGTGTATATGACGCCAACTATGAATTTACAGATTAAATTTTTGTTTGCTCTTTTGGGTTGTTTAGGCCATACCTAACACAACCGAACTGGCAGGAGACAGCGGCAGTTTGGAACCTGGCAAACTGCATATTGCCACGGAGCCATGTCCAGTGTCGGTTGCCGGCTGTGGCTGGACGCCTTCCACCGAAACAATCACTTAATGAAAACTTTCCTCGTCAACATGGTACTGCCGGTAGTAGAAAGAAGGCGATGCATTGGGCAATGCTGTGTCTCGGGGAATCGCTCATTGTGTGTAAGGGATCATGTCCAGATGATAATACATATAGTGTATTGTTGATAGTCTGTAGATTAGATTTCCATCATGTTGTAGGTGGTAATAATTGTTTAATGTCGTGTTGTAGAGTAGCCCAAAGAGACAGTCTTGTTTGATAGTTGTGTTGCCATTTATCCTTCTTGGTGAGTTGTAAGTGGTGTTCAGTTGGTGTCTGTTGAACAGACTGTTGGTTCCTGGATTGTTAGTATTGTTAGTGTTGATTGTGGGTGACTTTGCCTATTTTACTGAGGTAGTCTTTGAGTCGTTAGATTCATACATTTTGGTGTTAAGTACTGAATTAGTCTTTAGGTGTGTGTGAGTCGTTTGGGTTTCAGATGGGTTTCCAGAGTTGGAATGCCGAGTCTAGGACCCTAAGTAGGACACAAGAGCATCGAAACTATAGACACAGGGTTGGATGTAGGTATGCTCAAACTAGACTCTTGTGTAGTTTTAATGTATGACTATCCCAAGGTAGGATGCAGTACTTACTGTAGGTGAAGTATGAATAGTAAAGTTGGTAGACAGTACAACCAAGAGGCAGTAAAGTTGATTTTGAAATGTTTTGAAAAAAGTTACGAGGAAACATAATTGACTGCACTTAAACGACACGATATATCCCTCTTACCTCCTATTTCCAGAACGAACAGTCCTTACTAGTATTAAGCTTTTCTAAAATAATCCCACTCGGGCGACCTTTAGTTGGCGGCTAAAAACATATCGATCCTAGGTGCGGCTTCATGAAGCAACTATTCGTCCAGTAAACACATCTCTTATTTAGATTTCTATGAAGTCTATATCAGAATGGAATTTATACAGACAATTACTTTTTTGAATAGTAGAGGAGCAGCTCATTGCGATAACTAGATTGCATAACGACAACTCTGCTTTTTCATATCTAATAAGAGTGACTAAATCACGACAACCGAAGCTGGGACCTGTTTCACTAGTTTCATGACATGTCTAGATGGCGTCTGTGACACCATGCAGACATATTGGGGTTGACTATTTTTCTGACAACCCAAGTAGCGCTGGCACAAGTGGTGCTGTAGTGTCACTCTTCGCAACACCGACATTGTGACACAACATCTGACAATAGATGTGACATGCGTTATGAAACGTGACTTCGTTTTGTCCGTTCTTGCTTTCACTGTTGGTGCCGCTTTTCATATCTGTCTGTAACTTTTGTCACAAAACTAGTGAAACAGGTCCCAGGTCTCAATGGTAGGCCTTCACCCAGTGCCTCATTTCATTTTACACCAGAAAAGTCTCGATATTTAGTGCCCCCTGGGGTAAGTAAAAAAAAGACACGTGTCAGTTATTGCCCAGGGGTAAAGGGTTGCACGGATAAATCTTGCTCTGGAACCTTATGATGAAGGGGTTGTGTCTTTGTAGTAGTGTTTACAAAAGGACAGTGATCTCACCAGTGACCCCTGACACAGGTGGGAGATGATTGGTTTATAGTAATAGAGTCACCCTACCCCATGTTGTAAAAGTAAGTATCTGATGGGTCTAGTCGGTATGGGTAAGATGCCTGACGTAATACGTAGCCTCCCAAGCCCACACTCGAGGCCCAGCTCATGTCTTCGTCCCCTGTCTACGGCTATGGCGGTGCAAACATCAAAGACTCTTGGAATTCCCTATATGCTTCTACAGCAGTGACCAAATGGCCAGTGAGCTTCTTTTTCGGTCCTTGATTACGGTATCGATTGTGCCCAACCTTTTTAGATCGGGTTTGAGTCTTCAGTGATATGATTGGGTGTTAGGTTTGCTTTGAAGTTTGTTTTAGGGTAAGAAGGTTGGCACCACGATTTGATTGGTTTGCCAATACTAAGCTGCCCTTGTCATATATATATAATATATATAAATATATATATATATATATATATATATATATATATATATATATATATATATATATATATATATATAAAGAGGGAGAGGGGAGAGAGAGAGAGAGAGAGAGAGAGAGAGAGAGAGAGAGAGAGAGAGAGAGAGAGAGAGAGAGAGAGAGAGAGAGAGCATTGTTATTCTAGCTATTTGTTAATTTATATTGGGAACCCCTGTGGGAAAAGATGCTGTAATCAAGTTTGTTCTTACAAATTTAGTTCGATCAATAATCCACAGTAGGAAGCATAAAAATATGAATCTATGCATACAGATACGATCTCTCATAGCGAGTATAAAAATGATCACAGAGAGAACCCGGTAACCGTTGGCATTTCCCCATCTGAATTGTCATATTCATTTGTTGATTATCATCTTATGTGTTCCTACGAGTAACGGGAGAATTGTCCCCCTGCCCACTGCAAGAAATGGCTAGTTTCTTCTTTCAGGTCAATTTCTGGAATTGGTATTATAGCTCATGTGTCGTCGGGTTTGTGAATGGCTCTTGCTGTTCGTAAAGACAAATATTAAGATTTATTACCAGAATATCGTGCATACATTGAATGACGATGTTATTTTACCGAATATTATCGATTGTGGTGTGGAAAGCAACCTTGGATTCTTGCCGTAGGAATACATATACTGTAAATATCCAGAAAGGTGATTGCTGGATCCAAAACCTAAATGAAAAGTAATAAAGTAAAGAATTTTGTGCACAAAATACTTTCATATCCTGATTGAGGACCTCAACATATTTACATCGTTGTGATGCGTGGCACGTATCTGGTGCCATAGCACAAGATCAAGACGTTACTAGAATATCCCTGCCTACGGTCGCAAAATAATTCTTAAAGAAATATTCTTGTGACAATATATCTGTACCTAACTATAAATGCACATTACTTGTGGCTTCTGTTCGACTATCCCCTTCCATTCCTGGGCATTTTTCTCCAAGTTCGATTCAAAATGTTAGATATTGTTTTGTAATTTTTTTGGCCCTTTGGAAAAGGAAGGGGAAAGAACACTTAGAGTGTTCAGATTTTGTTTGAGACTTTGGCTATACCCCCAGCTTTATGCTCCGACGCTTCCCCACTGTCCTCAAGGGACAAGGTCTACGAACTTATTCCCGTATGTACGCAAGGAGAAAATGCGTGCTCTGAGCTTTAATATAGGTATATATGTATTAATTTAATCTCGGAAACCGTGCGCTGGCATTTATTGGCTAATAATTAAATCCAATGCTTCCCAGGCAAGTGGTGTACTCCAAGTTCTGTTCTCACATTAACGGCCAAGGGAGTGGCCAAGGGAGCAGCTCAGAGAGAGAAGGGAGCTGCGTTAAACAGTAAAAACCTCTCTTCATTTCATTTCTGGAAGGGTTGGGTGAAATATTTTCCTCTGAGATCGAGCCCATTTGATTTCAATATCCTTTTTTCAACTTCAAAAAGGTTAAGCTATCCCATTACATAAATGTCCGGATAAACGTGTCACTCTTTGTTCCGTTTACTAACATGTAGCATATATAGTGAAATACTATCAAGTGAAATGGTCTTCAAAGTTGGTGGCAACTCACAACCTATGCGTACTTTAAAAGACTTAAAAAATAACGCTGTAAATGCAACTACCATAGAGACCGCTTAATACCCATGAGGTTCATATTCAGTAACTACCGTACAATGATTTGATAGATGTGTTACTTCAATTACTCACATTTATTTCCTGTGAAATATCTTATTTCTTGTGGGATAGTCTGCTAGCTGGCAAAGGCTTTCATTCATACCAGATCTACTCAAGTTTCCCTTCTGACAAAAAAAACCATAAATAACTTTCAAGTTGAATGTCACAAAGGAAAGTTGTAAGATCTACTCTAAAATTACATCACCGATCAAGGATCTGGTATTGAAGTCTGTGATCGTTGAAAGGTAAAGCTAATTTCAGCACCTGTGCAGTGTGCCTCAATAGCTGTCACGGAACAAACATGAAAAAAAACCCGTTACGTTTTCTTTTTTAAATGCCAATGAGAAGAAGAGAATAAGTGGATAGAAGCTTTGATATCAACTGACTGTCAATAGAAAATGTCATTTAGATACTAAGCAGGTTTTTATCAGCTCGTATCTGTTGGGGGTTAGATGTTTTGTGTGTGATAAATAAAGTTAGAGTTCACCAACTAGAAAAGATCAAAGCGTGATCGCAACCCCGGAATTGCTTTAATTTCATTTACCTGGGTTTTTGTATGTTAGCCCTTCAGCACCACCCTATTTATGTTCAAAGACTTTGAAGATTTAGATAGGGTCAATCAACGTTGCGCCCAAGCCAGTGCCGTGGCATTTCAATGATTTACCAATTGATGAAAACACTCATACGATTCTGTGGAATTTATATCTTGGTTGCGGGGAC
Organism: Alentia gelatinosa; assembly: GCA_950022655.1. Taxonomy (NCBI): domain Eukaryota; kingdom Metazoa; phylum Annelida; class Polychaeta; order Phyllodocida; family Polynoidae; genus Alentia; species Alentia gelatinosa. The sequence goes on from OX465581.1 coordinate 74,375,645, forward strand.
GTTTGGTATACCCCATAAAGCTTCAATAAGGGCATGAGCAAGATGGGCAAGATTTGAACATATGTCACATATAGGCAAGATTAAAACATATTTATAATCCATATGGAGAAGACCAATTAGACCCATATCTAGATATGAAAATATGTTTCTGTTGATGTACGGAGATGTATGGAGATCACTTGTAGTCGTTAATTATGTGGATTGAATTTAAAAAAAAGTATCGATTACTCTATTACTCTATATGTGCTATAAATCACTGATATCATGGATGGTAAAAACTAAGAATTGTACAGAGTAGTTAATTTTTATGTAACAAATGTACCAACCTGTCAGCTATACTGGTGCAAAAACTGGTAGATCAGTCTGGTAGATGATAAGGGGCAAGAGCGTGGTGGGTACCTCCACAGCGGAACTGCCGACTTGTGACCAAATCAGGAAACATTAATTTTTATATTTCAGACCATATCCCCATTTATGCTATTAGAAAACATTGTCGCCCGGTCATAGATCAAATAAAAACCTACAAAAGGAACTTGAATAGAATAAATAGGGAACAGTTGAATGATTATATGAACAATTATGTCAACCCGGAGGATGGAGACCCTTATGAATTTTTTGAAGAATATTTAACAGACAATCTAGATAAGGTTGCTCCGGTAGAGAAACAAACCATAAACATAAAGGATGGGGTGTTTATTCCTCCCGATATAATTAAGTTAATTAAAAAAAGGGAAAAGTTAATTAACAAATTGGCTAAGGAAGTTATTATAGACCAAAGGAACTTAGCTGAAGTACGCAGACTACGTAAGAAGATACATAGAAGGTTAAAGCAAAATAAAGCTCGACTGGTTAAGAAAACTCTTGATGCTAATGTTAACAATCCGAAAAAGTTTTGGAGAAGCCTTAATGGACTCTGGAATCCAAGCAATGATAGAAATAAGATCCAAGCACATGAAATGATTTTTACAGAAGAATCCCTAGAAGAAATGAATGATTATTTCGCTAATATAGGGTCTGTCCTGGCCGAGAAATTTGTTGAAGTAGATCAAGAAGCTTTTGACGGTAACTACCAATATGAAGATCCAGAAAATGATACTCTATTTAGTATTGATAAAATAGATACGCAGGCATGTATTAAACTCATTACAGATATAAAGCTTGATAAGGCAACAGGAATTAAGTATGTTAATGCTACATTTATAAAAGGGCTGTTCCTAAAACACCCAACAATCCTACAAGTTCTTATAAATAAGATAGTGGAAGACAGAACTTTTCCCAAATCTCTATCGGTGGGGATTATTACACCGCTTCCTAAACAAGAAAGCCTAAAGGAATTTAGCAATTGGAGGCCGATAACCGTTCTCCCGTTAGTATCTAAATTAGTAGAGAAAGTAATTCATAAAGCACTATTAGCCCATATTACTGCAAACAACTTAATAGATGATGACTAATACGGCTTTATGCCAAGAAGATCAACCTCTCAGGCAATTTTCAAGGTTATGAATATCTTAGAGTATAATAAAGATTATAGGAATGTCAGCCTATGTGCCTTTATAGATCTAAAAAAGGCATTCGACAGTGTCGATCATAAATTATTAATAAATTGCCTACGTAGACTCCAGTTGCCGCCAACTATTATTAAGTTATTGGAATCGTATTTAGAAGATAGGTATCAAAGCATAAAGTGTAAATCAAAGGATTTGCCTAATTTACCAGTTAGCTATGGAGTCCCACAGGGCTCGGTATTGGGCCCCCTCCTATTTATAATATACGTCAATGATATCTTTAAAACTTTGTATCAATCGCATATAGTGATGTATGCTGACGACCTGATACTAACTGTCAGTGGACGTGAGCCAGAAGTTGTTAGGAACATAATGCAAACAGAACTAGATATTATGAGTGGATTTTTTCATGACAGGAAATTAACAGTAAATACCAATAAATCAAAACTGATGTGGATTGGTAAAAATGTAGATAACCTGGTATGTAACATAGACGACAGCCCATTGAAGGTGGTTAGAGTATATAACTATTTAGGAGTCCTTATTGACCAAAGCCTTAATTTTAACCAACATGTAGAGAATGTACTGGGAGATATACGCCTCAGATGTCATAGATTAAGAAAAATCAGATACTGTATAAACGCTGAAACGGCAATAAGAATTGTGAAACAGATGATTCTGCCGAAACTTGAATACGTTAGTTTTATCTATGGATGCACATCTATGAGGAATAGGAATAGGCTGCAAGCCTCAGTGAATAACTGCTTAAGATCTGCTTTATCAGTTAAAAATCCCAGGGATATACGTGTAGTAGACCTTCATGGGCAGGTTAGAATAAGACCACTCTACTACAGGCGAGCAGTGCAGTTACTAATGTTAATACATTGGTGGCAACAGAGTCAGGACAATATAATAAATAGTATCAATACTTATGGCACTAGAGGAAAACTAAAAGTTACCCTGAAGGTAAAAAGACCAAGAACTGAAAGGTATAGGCACAGTCCACTTTATCAAGGTAGTGAAATCTGGAATCTACTCAGACATAGTATACAAAACCTGACATCAACCAATGACTTCAAGAATGAAATCAAAAACTACCTGCTGAAACCTGAAGTATATGTAAAACTACAAGAAATATGTAAATAATATCAGAGTCATATGACCTGAAGCATTGATGGTGTCATATGACCCATACCTGTATATCTATACCTGTCGTGAGTCCTGTAAAGTAAGTGATAACATGATGGTAATTGTATAAAGTGGGTCAGTACCTAACTAGGGTTCGCGTTCTTTGTATCTTGTGTGCAAATAAATAAATAAATATATGGTAAATGGTTGTTGCAGCGTATCTAATGAAAGATAATAATACCATTAAGATGAGTTCACAACCGGCCAGACTATTTTAACGGCTACATTGTTTCTGCTCTGTTTGTCCTGTTTGTCATGTAATCTACCTGTTTGTGTCGGACTGTGCAAGGAAGAACGCCCGCGATAGGGTGATTGTAATGTCTGTTTTTGAAATAAAAAAATAAAAATAATAAAAAAAAGTGGATGGAGAACGAGAGTGGGTCGGGCACACCTGCCCTATGGGATTACTAGACTGATGGTACCACGGACGGATGGCACCTGGACTGACGGCAACACTTCGGACCGATGGCAACATTTTCCCTAGACCAATGGCAAAGGGGTGGGTACATTACTATCAGATTTTTGTGGGGGGTGGGGGGCTTTATCAGGTTATTTCAATAGGGGGGGGGGGGGACTGAACGGGGGTGAATTTTGCTTCACAATTCATAGGGGTGGTGCTAATTTTTGTTTCTGAAAACATTTGGGGGAGGGGACTTAATTTGGTAGCTGAGGGAGGGGGGCTAATTCTACCTACTAATTTTACATATCCTTTACACCCACAGTGAATATATATGTAGTATCTCAATTAATAACTCAATTTCTCAGTCTCTATTCATATAAAATGATCAATATGTATACAGCTGTGGGTGACTGTGGGGGGGGGGGGGGTTGAAGCCCCGGCCACGACCCACTGTTCCAGAGCAGCAGTCCCCTCGGCGCCAGCAGAGGCTCTCTTGGCAGTGGCAGAGGTCCCCTCCATGGCTGCATTGTGATATATACCCGAGATCTTACCCCCAATATACATATTCTAGATATTCTAGAGGTGTTTTTCATCAAACTTTAAACTCATACCAAACATAAATCAAATGGTGCGCATAAATCCAGGTAAAAACATAGGTGGTGCCATCGGTCCAGGCACAGGTGCCATCAGTCCAGGTAGAAATGAAAAGAGGTGCCATCAGTCCAGGTGCAATCACTCCGTGTTGCCATCGGTCCAGTTACTCCTATGGAGGAGAAGGTAGCAAGAATTTGTGAACTGGGCAGCAGAAAATGGAGATTTTGGTCTTTTCCTGGAAGACAACTAGACATCTGCCGTAAGTGGTGCTCAAAAGTGGGCATCACACTTTTTGTGGTCATGCCACTTGAGAGGCATGGTGCAAACACAAAACACAGCTCACGGTTGTGCAGCACTACCAATAGTCAGACCTAGTGCAAGCCCCTAGCCAGGAAAGGGTCACTGACGACAATCTTATCGTCGGTGATGACCTAGACCCTGGTCGTCCTGCACTCTCAGACGAGGAGCTATAACTTCAGTCCAGCTTGTCTAGATCCATCTGACACAAGGGTGCAACCGTCCATTTATGCTGCCCCACTTGATTCTCCCATGCAGAGTAGCAGCACACGGGCCCACCATGGAGATCCACTAGAGTGCACTCCATTCACTTGTAATGCGAACCAGATGAGGTCTGACTAGAGCCTGACGACTTTGTCCAACTTGTCGGTGGAGATCCTGACTACGAAAGCCTCTGTATCAATGTCAATACATAGCCATATGACATATGTAGCAGGTGGATGGCAATTGTGAGCCGCCAAGTCGAGGCGCAATACATTGGCGAGGCTGGTGAAATAACCGTAAGCAGCCTCCACATCGTCTCTGGAAAGCCAACATAGCCCTCCAGGTATATGAGCCACTTGTATCTTGCGGCAGCCATCATACAAACCACTATGTTGGCCTACTCAGACAACCTAGGACATTCTACTGCCAGAAATGGTCCATGAAATAGGGGCTGCCTACCTGGAAACAGATGAATTTGGTGTCGACCAGGTCCAAGCAGAGTTGACAGTAGGCATGGATGAGATCCGCCTACCAGAAAAGAGACCTCTGAAAGGCCAATGCAATCAGAGCGAGGTCTGTAAGGTGTGAGAGCACGTTTGCCCCAGTTATTGGCCTCGGTGATTCCGTCATTAACCAAAGTGCTGCCTGGATATAAAGGGTTGAGCATGATGTGTTGGTCGAGGCTTCCCTTCTTTGCTCTGGACATCAGCAGGGAGACCCGGGTGGCCAGACCAAATGGAGGAGTGCTGAATGGTCCGAGAAGAGCTCCCATTTCAAGCCCCTTCTCCACGAATACACTGAGTGCACCCAGATAGGCCAAGGGGCAGTGATAATTAGCATATATGCTGCAGAGGGGGGTGCGAACAGGTCTAGCCTTACTCAAACAAAGAACACAAATCACTGTCATGATAACTTGTCATCAAAATTCCGTATGCCCCAAGTAGCATACAAACGTCCGTATGCCAGTCAGCGTGGCATACGGAATCTCAATGTTAAGCCTATGGGATTTTATATTAGGGGTAGGATAAATGTTTTTATGTTGGTTTGGTGAGAATTGACCAAGTACAAGATGACACTGAGCGCTTGATAATTCAGAGATGTGTATAGACCGGATTATGCACTCAGGTTGCACAAAAACGTCTTACTGCAGTTGGTGGCATTTCAAGCGCTTAGTTCTCAATCAATCCACCAAATGGTGACAGAACGAGTGCGCAGTTTATTCAGTCTATCCCATTACACTTCACCGCATTCAGAACAATGTACAACTACATCTGTATCCTAACAGCAAAGTTCTATATTTATAGACAAAAACTATTCCACAATGGGAATCATGCTTGTATGAATGATTTTCAGAATTCATCAAAAATGTTCAAAAAGAGTCCTCTCTCCAGTTTAGAAGGTGATAAGTCATCTAGGAATCGAGAACAACGTCTCAATGGCATGATTCCATAAACAGGTATATATCCCACTTCTTCACCCTGGTTTTTATAATTTACAGAGGCACTTCTCTTGAAAGGTTGTCAGTATTGTAGCACTATCGTATTGTCATGTCAAAATTTATTGTATGTCTATAAATTTCTCTATGTCTAAGCTCAGCAGCTGTATGCCAGGAAATAAATCTAAGTTCGTTTTGTCTACAGTAGGATTGTTCAAAAAGTGTTAATCTTCAGTCATGTTTGCCAAATGTGGGCTACACCCCTTTGTTCAAGGTCTCTGTGAAGAGTATATAAACATGCTCTTTTGAATTATAAGGAATATCATAATCAGCGAAGATAACAGTAGTCAGGAATCCTGAAGTGCACTGCACAATATCATAGAAATGATTGTAGAAACTCAGATCTGAGTCGACTGTCATTGTCTTATAATGCGGATGAAACGTTCTATCCCGGTGTTTACACTTGACTAAAATGTGACGACTGTAGATCGCCTAGCTAATAGTCGTCAGGTAGTGCATGATTACGCAATATCGGCTGCAATAGTCATCAACCCAAGGATTTCCTTAAGCCTTTTCACTTTTTGTATGTACTCATGTCTAGCCATTGACAGCTGAAGGTCGTCGGGTGTGGCAAAATTCAAGAATCGCCGGCCATAATCGTCTAGTGTAAACACAGGGTTAGATTTACTGTTTGAAATTCTGACTAGAATTAAGAGGATTTTGTGACAAACACATACAATTGTTTACATTACCACGTAAGGGGCATTACCTGAGAAGAAAGAGTAAACCTTGTTTATTCTTTAGCCTTAAGATCTAATGAATAAGCTTCCAAATTTGATATTGTTAAATTAAAAATTCAATATAAGGAGAAATTGATGTGCGAGCTGAAAGTAATAATGACTTGAATAGAAAACATCAAATTTTTTTTCAAAGTCACAGTTATTCCCAGTAGATTTTATATGAGCATAGGGTAAACTGCACCCCTGATATCATTGCTCTTCTTAGAGGGCTCGGTCAGGATGGTGGAGACTGGAGGTGTCTGGAGGGCGGGAGGCGGGTTAGTCAGCAGCAGCGCCTCCAGGGTTGACATAAGAGACGGTGACAGGAACGGGAGAGGGCATGGGACGACCCAGTGAAGAGAACGCAAAATGGTCAGAAACGATTGTTTGTGATGTGTTTATTTAGGATTCGGAAATATGAAACATTATTTTTATGTGAACGCAGTTTTAGTATCAGTTTAGGATACTTCGAAAATTTATTTTATATATTTATGCATTTTCAGATGATTTTCAAGTAGATGATAATCTATTCTAAGTAAATGTCTAAATGAAAATATTTAATAAGAAAACTGATATATTAGTCCTATAAGCATAAGCCATAATAGAAAAATGGCCCATTCAAGATCAATGTAGATCCGGTACTGCCGATAAACTGCCCTTGTAAACCAGAATTATAGTGGCATAATCACTCAAAGAGTTACAGGCCCTCCGCTCTTGTACGTGTTAATCAGGCATATGAATTTCTTGTTGATAATTAGCTCTAAGCTTAATACGTCATTTGTGGCTAATAAGGCTAATGAATAGAGTGTCTACCACTGAAAGCAGATCAGGTGGGATAACATTACTGAGCCACATGTTGGACGTAATATTGAGACCATTTCACTTATGCCTCATTTCTATATATATATATATATATATATATATGTGTGTGTGTGTGTGTGTGTGTGTGTGTGTGTGTGTGTGTGTGTGTGTGTGTGTGTGTGTGTGTGACCAATAAAGGCTTATTGGTGCATAAGCTCCACGCTCCACACAAGAGGGCACAAGGAATGACCAGCATGGGCAAGCAAAGGACCACCTGGCAGGCAAAGGAAGAGTCTTGGGATGGTAACGCAAGTCAACGGCCTCAGTCACCTCATGAACCTTCACTGGGGCGGACTGCCTTCGTTTGGCCTGGCTCAACAGAAGCATGGTGCGATTGGTTTGTTGTTCAGAGTGCAACTACAATCATAGGCCCAGGGGTCAGGCACCTTGCAAATATGCTGAGTCAGCGAAAGCCAAGTGTAAAGCGTGTGATCCACCAGGCCTGAGCTAGAGCCACAGATGGCAATGTGGTAGCCACGTGATAGTCGCGATAATTGTTGTCCCCAAAATGCTTGTTGCCAGCAATTATCTGTTTGGTGGATCAGCAAATAAACCAGCCCCGACGTTGGCCCACCGTCGTGTCTCCAAATCCCTGTCACAGACAAGTGTCGGCTAGTCTGTTGGTCATCGGCGACCGCCTGTCAACTCTATATACCATTGTTTTGCTGAACCACCAAACATTCTGGCTGACAGATCATCATAATTTGCATAATTGGTGGATCGCCTGGAGCATCAGCTGTAATTTCTGTTGGTTAAGAAAAAATTCCATTTGATTTTCAGCTGCCCATCCGACAAGGCTATCCCGGGATCGGCGTTGAGCGCGGTGAAAAGTGGTTATCGGTGATCATTGCCTAAGGAGTGTCCACAAAATGGGCGTGGTACGCAAGAAGAACATGAAGTTACGGCCTATCATGGACGCAAAGCACGGTGCGCAAAGAGGCCGATCGGTGAACAATTTCAAGTTGTCATTTTGCAAAGAGTTTTTTTTAAAAAGTTGAATGAGGTATTGTCGGTTATCGATAATGATAGTTTTATGTCTATCGTAGATATAAAATCGGCTTACAGATCTGTGAACATTTCCCCCCACATAGGGAGTTATGACTTCGGAGGACGGGTGGAGTCTGTTGGATGGATGCTTATCATTTGGTCTTCGGTGTAGTCCTTACATATTTACCCAACATACTGTGGAGTGTCCAAAATGCTGACAAATAGTTTGGTATGGACGTATAAAAATGAATTTCTAGGGTAGATATGCTATATATGATAAAACCACCTCCATAGAGGCTGGTAAAGGGTCTTCACTACTGGGTTCCTCGGCAAACCTAAAAAACGCCTTCCACTGTGTGTTTCTTGTCGTCAACGTATTCTCCGCCATCCAAGCGAATCTTAAGACTCCCAACCATTTCTGCAGCTAAAATGACTTGTACAACCAATTCGTGATTTTCAAGGACGAACTCCCAGGCTGAATTGCTCAGACAACCTGAGTATTGTCACAATAGACAAAAACATAATCATTTCTGCACCTTCTGACCACTACCAGGACCGGATCCTTGAAATGATCCTCCGAATCCCGACACAGATGCATTGGTATATATCATGTGCGATACTGAAACATCATGGTTGATTTGTTTGTGCCATTGAAAATTAAACTAAAACCAACCCTGCACTTAAGGTCGTCTCTAAACCATTCTGGTCCACAATCTTCTAATGCAAAACAAAGTATATGTACATCTTCCAAGCATTTCTGTAGTGTTCGAGCAATTTTCAGGTAAAAAAAACCCGCTGTAATTACCCCCTACCTATGTCGAGCTGACACAAGAACAGAATTAGACACTTCTGTAAAAATGTATCATGGGCTACATGTTAATCAAAAGAATGATCCAACAATCTACCAAATACTCACTCCGACCATCAAAACTCCAAATCAGTCCCTGAAACATTCCACGATGGTTGTAGATAGTAACCTAATGATATGCTGCTTGAATATCGACCGCATGAAACATTCAGGCAATACTTTTGAAAGAACTTCTTCAATTTTCACAAATTTAAGATAATTACAAGTATCATTCATGTAACTGTTAATTGAAGTTCCAATCGGCCCTTTAGCATGCGTAATTGGCCTCAGTTTGTTGTTCTTCTTCTTTACGGCCCCCATAGAGATCACGCACATAGAACAAAGATCCCATTGCAGGACAGCTGCCAGCTGTTCTGTAAGGATACGAGACCTTTCGATTGAGAACTCCTCATCCAAAACAGAATTATATTTCTGAAAAAAAGTACGTGTTATCAAAGTCACTATCCACTAATTTGAAACCATTGAAGATGCCATCGAGTTTGAACTCTTTGTTTGCCTTCTCATCCGCTAACTCATTGCAACGGTCAAGGAGAACTAGGAGCAAATAGAATGTTCATCATTGATGAATGAGCGTGCAATCATAAATGAATAACAACTAAAAGGTTTGGGTTACATTAAGTCTATGAATCGTTTTCTATAATCCACTTGCACCCAGTCAACTTGCTACCTATCCAATTCCTTGAGTCTAGGATCAAAACATATCAAGCAACAGTGGGTCAATGAGGTATTTCAGTCTTGAGTGATTGGTCATGGTCAGCTGAGCATGCCTCTAGGACTCTCAGACAGACACTAGCACCCTGCTCCTTTTCCAATAGCACAGCGAATAGCACACAGATGGTGAAGGGATAGATTTTTTCTCGGCACGCTGAAAGTGTATGTGACCACTCTAACCTTTTATAGGCAACGTATATAGTGCGTGCGAGTATGGTCTAATAAAAGCACTTGTCTTGGGTATTCCTCTGACCTCTGGGGTAGAAACCGTGGTTTTTGCCCTGACATTCTCAATGCCGGAGTGACTTATGGGGTATGACCCCTTTGAGGCCCCCGTAAAGACCTCAGCCCTACTCCTGAGAGCCCTTCTCTTCCCTTCAATGCTATCTCTGTCCGCTTTGATTGCCACAGGCAACGTATCGAGGCAACGTATATGTCTCACCCCCTTGTGCCCCTTCCTCGATAGAACTTCCTGTTGCGCCTAAGTTCTCAGGATAAGTAGTAATTTTTGTCGTAAGTAAGTCTAATGTTTTTGTGAGACGATCCGAATAATTTTGCATTATCAGCCTCAGCCCAGCTCAGTCAAAAACTGGTGTCTATCTGGAAGGCAGGTGTGGACCGGACTGCGTGGTTTAGTGAGCATATTATATATATAACTAGGAGCATATGTTATTTCCATTCATAATTGAAGAGCATGGTATACCAAAATCTCATAAAATAAAAGTAAGAGAATATCAATATTTTGGTATATTTCTTTTGAGATGTTTTTCATTTTCTGGCTAACGTTTTTGATTTTGACTTGTGCCTGGTCTAGCATACCACATTCAACTTGTCATGGTTGTGACTGAATTTTTCATTTAGGGTCTTGGTCAACTGCCCTACTTCTCTGGCTAATAGGTCAGCTATGCCACTCAGTTTGCTCTTTGATAGCCCCTTAGCGCTTGATGCACTCAAGTTTGTTTTGCTTGAAGGTACTTCATTTGGAGTACTAGTGCCCTTGGTAGTCCTCTTACTAACATATTTGCCATCTGTTTTCCATCTACTTCTAAGAGTTATTTTGACATCTTCAGATGGGGTATCAACTGGAACATCCATATATGCAGTAAGCTGAAAGCCTGTGTGAGCATTCTAACCTCTAGATGACGTATATGAGCGCGTTTTCCCGCGCTCAATAACAGAGCAACTAGATGAGCGTATATTGTAGTGCATAAATACGATGATATAATGATATAAGGGGCTTATTAATCTATATAAATACAATCGCACTATATTATGATATCTGTATATCACGAGCTTCCTCATTTAGCTGACGGTTGGTTATGTTTTTTCTACCCAGTGTTCTGTTCCCACACGTTGACCACACATCGACCCATCACTCTTCATACTTTTCCACACACCCACACCTAAATTGAATCACCACCTACTTCGTAGGGCTACTTATCATCAATAAACAATTGATCTTACAAATATCGAACATATTTTGATATTTTTCTAATCAACAATTACTCTATCAGTTGTATCATTACAACACTTACAACATTGTATTTATCACCAGGTTATCACTTTATTAATTATCATCAGTTTATATAATCTATTCATCTTCATGATTAATAAATCTGTTTATCCCTAAGCTGCCTCGTCCTCTATTTTCTGTCCATAACCTAGTAGTGTTCCTCTCCCACTTGGGTGTGCGGGTAGTAGTACGAAACTGTCCTATGCGTTTCTAGACTATATCAAATGACATGGGGAAGAGGGAACACCAGCTGAAATAGTAACTAAGATAGTGACATAAAATGTAACAGTGAATTAAACACCGGAAGACAATTTCCTCTACTGTTGCTTACTGTCCATACCACTCCATCTGAGCTAAGGGGTATGTTAAGGCCAAGAGTTTGTTCAAGTACTTTGTGTCATGTTCACCTGTAGCCTACATGTGATCTACATGATTTTAATTTTGTGTGTAACCCCCACTGCACCATCTCAGATATCAGTGGCCTATCTACAAAATTCTTTCCATGCACGAGAATCATATGACATGAATCGCAAATTGTGAACAATCGTCGCATAATTCGGACATGCAATGCGAATGCATGTGAGTCATTTCCATTTTAAACAGGAAGTGTGTATTACAAAAGTAGGCGTGCATGGTTTGTGGTAGGCGGTACACGTATTCTTTAGGTATTTGGAGGCAATAAAGCATCCAAGGGATACCATGTGAGGGTCGCACATTAAGTACCAGGGTGTCAGTTGGTATTTCTGAGTTATTATGGTCCATGCAAAATTCGTGAGTATTTCTTTCAGTGGCAAGCCATAAGTAATCTTGCCATGAGTAGTTCTATCCACATATCTTTTCTAATTATTTCCATACCGTTTTAGTCTCGGTTCTTCCATCAAAGTATTGATGGGGCTAATATTTCGTTTCTGTACCTCGTACAAGGTTTGTCGTTTATTGATATTTAAGTCTGTTCGCCAAGGCAGTATTAGCCGTCCATAAGGTCTTCCATAAGTCCTGAATAAAGTTGGTCCACATCGGCCCTGGGTCTCTATGGCACACAGAAAAGGGTCTACATGTACGATTCCCTGAGTCATATTCATTAGAGGACCCGTTAGACATACGATACTTCCGACAGGTTTTTAATTCTGGGAGCAATTGCTAAATAAGTGACTTGTACAAAGATCTTTTTACATGAGTGGAGCTAATATGACTTTGTAATAACAAAGGGTATGAGAAGGGAAAAGTGAGGGAAGGGGGAGTAATGATGGTTAATGTTAACTAGTGAATTAATACTTTTTTTATTACTATACTGTATAAAGATTAATCAAATTGAAAAAATATGGTGACACATGCAGACAGCTTCCTTTTACTGAAACCATATGATTGAGTTACTAAGGGATTTGGTTTCATGTTGCATTGAACTACTCATCCTAGCTAATTCACAAGGTCTATTTCCTATGTGCAGAAGAAATGTGTTCGACAATATACAATAGTCCAACTGAAGAATAATAGGCTACGGCATTGAACCTGATCTCCCATTGAATATTGATGGCATTCAGTCAGGGTCTCCTCTGCAGACAACAATCCAAAGTGAAAACAAAGTGTTTTTCGACGGAGCACAGTAGTACTTTCTATATTGACACGTTTTGCCCAATGGTCTATTCATTTTAGAATGTAGTCCCACATGATGAATTAACTTTGTGTAAATAGATATCTAGATTTGTGGATGTATTACTTTTGCAAATAAGAATGCCTAAATAATTCCGACTCCATATTTATTTTTACTCTCTGATAATAAATGGTTAAAGTAGTATGTAAGCATACTGAGTTGAGTTGAGGATGCATTATAAAAATGCAGTATTATATGTAGAGAAGAATGATATTGAGATCCCCCACCCCTTGGCCTCGGACAAAGCGTGGGAGTGAATGCCTGTAGATGTTACATTAGTTTGCTCTTAAGGTGTCCTTACACCTCCTTCACTTGGTGACTATCGTCATGGACTGGGCACTCACAAATAAATAATTCCAGGTTTGATACTATGCCTGGGAGATCACGTACACAAATAAGTAATGCAATTGCCTCATGCGAGATCTTGACACCCAAACTGATGACTGCCTGCACTTTAGCACTCTACTTTGTAATACTTAGCGCCGGCGACACCAAGGCAAGGCAATTTGCACCTCACAAGGCGAACTAGCAGGAGTTAGAGCTGGTAACAGCCTGATCGAGGCAAAGGTTACTACTGACGAAGCACTGCCGTGAGGTCATCAACCGTCCCTACGGATCCACAGATCTAAAATGGGATAGGTCGTTGTTGGCCCTATCCCATTCCATCAGCGATGAGGCATAGTGCCGGGTTGCCGTGTGACTTTCACTAGTAGTCTGAGGGGGGAGGCCACAAACGTTGTCTGGGAAACATGCTCACTAGCGTAGGAGAGAGATTCAGTGGCTTAAAAAAATGAGAATTCGTTCATTGGATCATTATTCGTGTTTATTTTACACAGAGCGCTACACATCATACCCTAGGGCTTTTAATGTATTGGCTCCAGTCTGGACTACCCTCTGATGTGTTAACACTTTGAATAGAAATATTCATGATCCAGATTGGTAACAATGTTTGTGTTCTAAGATGTGGAAATTTCAACTTTGAAATATAACGGATGTGGGATTTCCGTATCTAATTCCTAGACTGATCTTTGGAATAAGCGATATGCATTTAGTGCAAATAATGGTCTCTGTAGGAGTTAGGTATTTTGATTGAACTAACCTACAAGATATGAAACAACAATTATTTCTCAGTGTTACATACAGCAGGACTTCTTTCTACCCATCTGGAAGTTTTGTTTCCATTTCAGACTTTACTGGAATGCAACACGATTCTTGACAATCATTCAATCTGTACCATGCTTGTGTTGATTCGCCCAGAAACGGTAGTCCATAAGGACATCCTATCCCTATCGTTCTCTGCCATGACATCCATACGTCCAATTATAGCCAAGGTGATCTTTCATACTTGGCATACTTGCATTGACCAACCATAGACTTAGACAGTGTGGCCTCAGAACTGTGGGTATTGTAGCCGACTTCCGACACGTATCCCTCAGTGTGTGTCGCCTTTGCCAAAACATGGCGTAGACTGACAACTCACCTATACATCTTAATAAGGTAAAATCTGACTATTCACAGATATTTTAAGGTATATAATAATAGGAAAACTCGGTTATGATGCTAATATTCTGGACATAGGCCTACCTCATTTAGGCCAGTTTGGAATACCCACCTCTATGTGTGATGCTGGTGAGTGTTCCGGACTAAATTCGGTATGTCCTTTATATTGGCACCATGAACCAGGGCCCTGTTTCTTTAGTCACAACAATCATTGATAACGACATGTTTTTGCCTTCAGTGTCCTATAGGCATACAATCTTAGAGGATTGGCCATTTCTCGTCGGCCTACGACATGTAGGATGGTGTGAGGTGTGCTATAGTCACGATAATCATAGGGTTACTTTGGTGAATTTGTCGCCCAAGCTGTCGTAGCCTTAAGGCATCTATGGACATGTCATACCAAACGTGGAAATTCACCTCCCTTAGAATCAATTCATGAAACTTTATCACCAGTTAGGGAAACATATAACCTATGATTCCCCCAAATATGATCTAGATCGGCCACTCCGATCCACCGATATTCACGTTTAAATTTTGTCGTAGCAAACGTCTGCTCTGGTGGCCAGTGTACTCAAGCGGTTGCTAATTTATACATCAACCTTGACATTAACTGCACTTGTTCCCGTTTTCGCATTTCGCTGGTTTGCAAATTTGAAGGCACTACTACCACAGAGTAGAGAGATAGACAGATGAACTGGGAACAAGCGCAGTCAATGTCAAGGTGCCGCATAAATTAGCGGAGGTGTCGCCATAAAGGAAAAGCCTCTGCAGCTGGCAAAGGGTTATCAGTTTTCACCCACTTTCCATAGGAATTAAGCCATGAAACTTTAACATGAATTTAGGACACATGTGGGTGGGATTTTTAAAACCTGCTAAATTGCCAAAATAAGCTTATTCAAGGTTCATGTTGTATAAACATATCTCATCAATGTAAAAATGAAATTATTTGGCGCATCTTTTGATAGCCTTTCTTTCCAACATAGGGTTTTGTAGAGCTCTGAGGAATTTTTCCTTTCGAAAATCAACAAAAACTGTGATTTTCTAGTGATTTTCACTTTGTTCAAAATCTAGGAGACACAATTTCGAGCCAATAGTATTTATTAACATGTTTAAAGCATACGTCATGAGAAGTGTAGACAATATAATTTTGAAAATTGGTAAAAGATTGAAAAAAATATTAAAATGGTGAAAAATATCTAGGACCTTCAATATATCTAGGACCTTCAAATTTTACAACATAGAGACCCATAGAGCATGTTGTTCAACACCCCGACTTTCAGTGGACAATACTAATGAAATATATTGAGAGAAATTAATTTTCCTTTATTGTACAATGCTGACAAGAATCCTGGCTGTGATACCTGAAAGTTTCAACACAATCGGATTATCCAATCTGATATTAGAACATTATGATTCCATGATGATATTTTTCCAAAAAATGGTGTGTTGGACCACACATCTCTAAAGGATGTATAAAAGAAACAATAATCATAATGGAATAACAAATATCCATGTTTATATTAAATACCCCTACAACTCATGAATACCAAGGTTGATTTTTTTCTAAATAATAAAATATACTTTTTATGGTTCAAAAACTGGAAATGTGTTGTCCGACACCCCAGGGTGTCGGACAACATGCTGTATTATAAGTTATGATTTTGGGGTTGTTTTTTATCAGTAATTGAGTGGTTTGCTTTCTTAAATATAGCTTATTATCACTTCATTAAAAATATAAATGATTAAAGCCTCAAATATAATTTTTCTCATTGTTTTGAGCAATTCTATTAATGTGTTGTCCGACACCCCTCGTGTTGTCCGACACCCCTGTGTTGCCCAACACCCCAAATATGGTTCAGAGCTTTTCTTTTAAATGTAATATATGATAAAGGTATTCTGGGTTAAATATAATGTGTGTCACCATATAATATTAGTCTTTCATAAGTTATAAGCATTTATAACATTTCTTGAAATTTCAAATATTTAGGGGGCTGGGCAAACTGCAGTATTATACACAACTTCAAAAGTCTCTCAAATCTAAACCATTCATCTGATTTTGTTGGAATAATACTTTTCTGGAAGGTACTTAGTAGGTGGCTAACATCAAATATAAAAAGAAGTATTATTTAAAAAAAAAAATTGCATGTTTTATCCCAGGACCAAAGCGGAATTTAGCAGGTTTCAAAAATCCGACCCATATAACCTATAGTCGCCGTAAATATGAAGAAGATCGGCTGCTCTGATCCGCAGACATAACGAAAATGATTCCCTGATTCTTTGATAGAACCTAAGACAATTCTATACTTGTCGTAACGGTCGACACTTTTCGAGCTGATCTCAAGTTCCGCCCTTCGACACTGTCTATAGGATGCCGGCCATCTTTTGTCATCCAAAATATCGTGGATTCACTGTACGATCATAGGGTATCATAGACCTACAATGTTGTGACTGAAAAACAGGGCCATGTTCTCCTCTATCATTGTGAAAGAACATCATCAAGGTAAACTTCTTGCTCTTCATTTGTATGCAGTGCCTCACTTACTTAGAATTCATGAGCTAGAGATATGTTTAGAAATGGAATAAGGGGCCTATATCTAGTATCAACAGGAAAACGACAAATAAACGCTATAAGATACTTTAAGCGTAACCCCATGAGGAACATGTTGTTTATAATTGTCGTCTACTACTTTAAATTATGTAAGCAGTTGTCTAATTATACAACATTCAAAATGTCTTAAGATTAATCATATACAAACTGATGATGAAACAATGATCGGAATTGATATGTCCCTATTATCAACTGGAGAAGGATGTTGATTTATTGATATCTTGAGTATTGTAAAAGGATCTCTCCCTATAGTCACTATGGTCTATGAAGATGGAATTACCTCATTCAAACAGCTGGAGCCTTTTGCACATTTATCCATCAGAAACATTGATGGGTTTCCAACCATGCAACACACATTGATAATAACTATGACTGGTCATATATCCTTTTGTCATTCATCGGCGTATCTTCTAGAATAAAGTGGAACAAAATAAAATGTTCTTCTAACTAAGGCATACATGACTTAAAAAAACAATATATTAAAGTCCAGGCAGTCGGCCGTTGAGGGCATGTGAATAAATTATGCAATTGAATGTATAAAAGAATTTTCTGTAACATTTTAGAATACACAATTCATTAACGCAATTTCATTTAATGCATGTGCCTTGTTTTGAGAAATCACTTGGATTCTCTTTCAAAGGATAGACACCTATTTTCTAGCTTTCGCTTATTCAGTGGGTTCTTGGTAACCCATGGCCGTTGGTCAGGGGTGGTCATTGCTCCCCCTGACACGCCCCCTCGCGCACCCTGCGCACTCCCCCCTGGTGTCGGTCACGTGAACCCCGCGGTCACGTGGCCCACCGCGTCTCTGACCTCCGCCTCATTCTGCTCCTGTACTCCACTACGTTCACACGTATTTTCTTTTCCCTCATTTTTGGCCTACTCTCCACGCCGTCTTCGATACTCCCCGAGTATCTGACCGTGCAGAGACAGTGTCTGAATACGGGTAAAGTTCACGTGAATTACAGGAAAAGCTAGGATGGCACCACCAACGACACGCGCTCAAGCGAGCGCCTCCACGACCACGGACCAGGCCTCGGAGTCAACCGTGAGGGAGAGCGACCACGTGGACTCCGCGTCTCAGGCCGGAAGCCTCCGGTCGGCCCGCCTCGTGGCCGTAGAGACCGGACTCTCGGACATGAGTAGGAAACTCGACGCTCTAATTCAGCTGCAGACCCAACGGTCGACGGGACAAGCATCGCCGCCTACGGTTCGCTCAGTCGCCGAAGTAAGGACTCGGGACTGGGCCGAGGATCAAGCTGGCTGCGCCATGCCTCCACCCCGCCAGCTACGAGACCGCTACGCAGGGGACCCGTATATACAACGTGAGCTCGACCGTGAGGCCATCCGCCACGACAAGACGGCTGGTAAGCTGCAGTCAGATATTCATGTTACCCGTTTAATAAGTAAACCGTACATGTTTGTGGATAGGGAGGGGGTTTACACGTTGTCCCAGAAGCTGGAACTGAGGGGAACCCTGGGCCCCCTCGAGTACCTGAGTGCATTTATTGGCTTGCTCGGGGACGACCGTGCGGTCGACCCCGTGGACCGTGAGGCCATGTTCCGGCACTTACACCAAGTGTCAATCGACGCCCAGAGCCGGCCGTGGGCCGGAGTCAGGAGATGGTCTAACCACGTGTTCGACCAGATCGAGGCCGGGAGGCTGTCGTGGTGCGACTATTCGAGGATCCAGGAGGAGCGAGTCCGACTCGCGATGACGACCGGGACCCTCACCAGCGGCGCCGACACCGGGAAAGCCCGAGGACGGGAGTTGCCATGCCGGCAATATAATTCGGAGAGGGGGTGCCGCCATAGGAGCGGTCACGATGACGGGCCCGTGAGATGGCTGCACGTGTGCTCGTATTGCGACTCCGTGGGGAGACAATGCGGGCACTCATTACACGCGTGCAACCGGAAACTCGGTTACACAATGGGCTATGAGAACGGCCAGGCTGCACCCACACCGGCTCCCCGGCGAGCACCCCAGGCCGGACACGCACCCCAGGCCGGACACACGCCCCGGGCGGTCGACCCCAGAGCGGATGTGCTCCCCCAACATGGACACGGGGCAAAAAACGGCTACGGTGCGCCCCGCGAGTGAGCGGAGCGCACCCCCACACAGTCACAACACGTGCCTCCGCCCCCGGGCCCGGGGTCGTGGGGTGCAATCCACGTGATGTAACACCAGCGGGCCCTGTGATCTCCACCACCCCCAACAGGATTTCCGGTGACCGGACGTGGGCGGGGGTCGTAAAAGGAAGCGGCCCGGTGACCACTGCGGGCCCCCACCCCCTCACGTGGAGGGGGGACCACACGGGGGGTCCACGTGACCACAACACGAAGGCCGCCGGCCCACGTGGCCGGGCCCCGAACATAAACAACAACAACGAAGGGGGCGGGACCCGCCACGTGGAGGACAGGTTCACCGCGCGGCCACCGCCAACCCACAGCGGTAGCAGGAGTGTTAGTGTTACCGCGCCGACTGAGGATCCAACTAACACTCCGGATTTCGGCGGACTAAAGGAAGTCTGCCGGACCGGAATTCCGTCGCCCGGACTCCGGACGGACCCGGAGGCCTTCATGGAGCACAGGCGGGCCGAGTGGCCCCGCTTCACCGAGGCCGGCCCCCCGGCGCACGGTCACATCTACGAGGCGGTCCGGGCCTCGGGCCTGCCCAACGCCCTGTGCACAAAGATCACACTGCCGACGGACCTCAAACTACGGGCGTGGGAGCAGTACCTGACGGGAATGGAGGGCAAGGGGGAACTCCTCGGTTTCATAAGATACGGGTTCCCCCTCGGCTACCTCGGGCCGGCCAGCGACACTCGGGACGTCCCCAACCATCCGAGCGCCACCGGATTCCCGAAGCAAGTCGGGGATTTTATCAGAAAGGAGAGTGGATTCTCAAACCTGATGGGGCCGTTCACGGAGGCTCCCTTCGAGCCGTGGTGCCACGTTTCGCCGTTGATGTCCCGGGAGAAGCGCGGGTCCGAGGCCCGCCGCGTCATAACGGATATGACCTTCCCCCGGGACCGTAGCGTCAACGCGTACGTGATGAAGAACGCGGTTTACGGAGAAGAGCGTGAGCACAGCCTCCCTACGGTCGACGGTTTCGTCACCCGCCTCGTGGCCTCGGGGCCAGGGAGCTACATGGCGACCATCGACATCTCGCGCGCCTATAAGAACTTTAGGTGCGATCCCCTCGACTGGCCTCTGCTGTGTTTCCTGTGGGACGGCGGGTATTATTGTGATACGGCCATGCCGTTCGGCGCCCGCGCGTCCTCGTATCACATGCAGTGTGTGGCCGAGGCCATCGTGGGGATACTCGCCGGTAAGGGTGTCGAGGCCGCCATGTATCTGGACGACCTCATCATACTGTCGCCCTCACGGGAGAAAGCTGCCTCGGACTTTGCCATAGCCCGAGACCTATTCGCCGAGCTCGGCCTCCCCGAGGCCCGGGAAAAGGCGCAGGCCCCTAGTCAGACCGTGCGCTGGCTGGGCATCAACATCAATGCCGCCGAGATGTCCCTCACCATCCCCCGGGACAAGTTGGAGGACGTGCGGGAGCACGTTGGGGCGGTCGCCAGGAAGCGGTCGCTGACCAAGCGACAGCTTCAATCCGTCCTCGGCAAAATCCTGCACGTCGCGAAATGCATCCGCCCGGCGAGGCCGTTCGTCAGCAAACTACTGGAGGCCCTACGGTCGATGGACGGGTTCTACATCAACGTAAGCTCGGACATGCGGCAGGACCTCCAGTGGTTCCTACGGTTTGCCGTCGGGTGGAATGGGCACGCCCTCATCCCTCGAGGGCCGGCGACAAAGTGCATAACGGTCGACGCCTGCCTCTCGGGCGTGGGGGGCACAGACGGCCGTGCGGCCTACGCGTGCCAGGTTTGTCCCATCAATGACCCCGTGGACTGCATTTCTGAGCTCGAGGCCCTGAACACAATATATGCTCTCCACACGTTCCTCGGGGACCGTGATCGTGGGACCAGGATCGAAGTCTTCTGTGACAACATGGGGACCGTCCAGGCACTCACGTCGGGGCGGGCACGCAACCGCGTCCTCGCCGAGTGTGCCCGACAGGCCTGGATGGTCCAGGCCAAGCTGCAAGTCGACCTGGTCTACACACACGTCCCCGGGGTCCTCAACACGGTCGCCGACGCACTCAGTAGGGCCCACCTGTCCTCGAGGGATTTTAACAATGCTGCATGCCTGATGACATATCATGATCTGTGGTCCGTGGTGCCTTGTACTCATGCTTCATTCGTGCCTGTGCTTCGCCTGTCCTGCAGATCCGGCGCTACGCTCTCTCCAACGGAAGGCATCTGCGCGGCAGGCCGAGGCACGTGCCCCAGGCATGGTCGCGAACCAGAAGAGCGCCGTGTCCACCTACCTCGCCTTCTGCCGACGGACGAGGACCGACCCGCAGGCACCGTCCGTGAGTTTCATCACGGCCTTCCTCGAGTACCTCGCGGACCACGCCCCCTCGCCGGCGACCGTGGCCAACCAGCTCTCGCACGTGAGGACACACCTACGGCTCTCGGGCGGAGACGTTACGGCCACAGAGGACGTGAGGGTCAGGAGGGCCCTCGACGCCATGAGGAGGAACAAGGCCTACACACCAAACGTCAAGCCTCCGATCCCCATGGCCGCCCTCCAGGGGATCCTCGAGCTACTGTCGGACACGCCCCTCGACCTGACCCTACGGGCCGCGTTCCTCCTCCTGTACTACGCCGCACTGCGGCAGAGCGAGGTCGCCCCCCCTACGGCCAGGGCATTCGATCCGGTGCGACACCTCTCACGTGGGGACGTGGTCCTCACGGCAAATCACGTGGAGGTACGCATCAAGGCCGCCAAGAACCTCCAGTGCGTGGGGGAGGAAAAACACGTGAGGCTCCAATCCTCCCCGGACCCGAGGTCGTGCCCGGTGACGGCCGTGAGGAATATGATCGCCGCGGTCCCCACACTGATACCAACGGATCCGTTCCTGCTCAACGCTGACAGGTCGCTAATAACGACGCGGTCGCTGTCAAAGGAGTGGGAGCGGCTCAACACCACAGCAGGCCACCCCCCTAAGACCTACACTCTACACAGCCTGAGAAAGGCCGCCGCCACTCAGGCCTTCCAGGCCGGGGTCGCTGAACTCTCCATTCAACGATACGGGGGGTGGCGTTCTAATGCACACAGGGGATACATTAGGGACTCCAACTCACAAGAGGTGAATGCGTCCCTCATACAGTCCCTCAACCAGTGACTCTCATCCCTCACAAACTTTTCTCCCTCCCACCTCGCCTCATTTTTATGGTCTTGGCGTTTTTTATACATCATATTGTATAACCATTATACCTCATATTGTATAACCATACTATCTGTTATACAACCATATACATAATTGACATACCATTATACATGTCAATTACAAATATGTATATTATACGTAATTGACCTCTTTATACCTCTGTCAATTACTTTATCTACCTTATGTCATATTCATATTTACATATTAATATTCATGTCGGTATAGGTATATAAAATTAAAATAAATTTTATTATTCCCAACTATCGACTCCTTCTTTGTGTTCAGGGATAGGGGTAATGGGTAACCCATGGCCGTTGGTCAGGGGTGGTCATTGCTCCCCCTGACACGCCCCCTCGCGCACCCTGCGCACTCCCCCCTGGTGTCGGTCACGTGAACCCCGCGGTCACGTGGCCCACCGCGTCTCTGACCTCCGCCTCATTCTGCTCCTGTACTCCACTACGTTCACACGTATTTTCTTTTCCCACCCACCCTCACCTCTTTCTTATCTCCTACTCCGTAGGGCGTTTTTTATACATCATATTGTATAACCATTATACCTCATATTGTATAACCATACTATCTGTTATACAACCATATACATAATTGACATACCATTATACATGTCAATTACAAATATGTATAATATACGTAATTGACCTCTTTATACCTCTGTCAATTACTTTATCTACCTTATGTCATATTCATATTTACATATTAATATTCATGTCGGTATAGGTATATAAAATTAAAATAAATTTTATTATTCCCAACTATCGACTCCTTCTTTGTGTTCAGGGATAGGGGTAATGATAACTGAACAATGGGCAATTTCCTTACCTTAACGTTTCCTTACCTTGACTTTTAACATACCTGTTTACCTGCTAAATCTTCCTCTAATCACAATTTGGAAGGGGGATTTGCACGTTTATCGCGATTGGAATGAAAAGCCGCTCTCAATTTGTTGGCATAAAAGTGTTAATGAAGCTTTAGAGGGAACTTAGCAGTTTTTCCCAGTCACGTAGCGTTCCACTTGGAGACTGTCGCTGAATAAAATTGTTTTAAATTGCTTGTGCAGAAAAGCCAGCATTAGTTATGGCAAGATAAAAATTTAAGCTTCCCATTTATTAGCCATTAGCGTTGACTAAGAGATTTGATAGGTTTTGATGATGCATGGTTTTTCTTAAACGGCCAAAGGGGATAGTGTTTTCAGTGTTTTCAATCAGGAACTGTAAAATGGGCAGCTTTTTCAGAATTCGCCAGAGGGGAGTGGGACTTTCTAGAGAATAATAACGAAACGTCTGAGCTCCTCGCTTGTACTAGTCACTAGGCTGTAATCAACATTGCTTTCTACTTTTGGCAGATCTAGCATGTAACTATTTAATGGTAATCACCCGGCTTTATCTTATTAATGAAATCCCTGCTTGCCAAATCAGGTTAGAGATAGAGGAGAAATAGCACTTTGCATTGTCTGCCGCGCAAGAAGCACTTGTTGATCAGACACTAATTGAAACCATGAACAATGGCTGAGCACGAGGAGACAGGCAAGGATCGCTCCCTGGGGTTTGACTGAGCAGCTCTTTGTCTACGACTAGCTCAGCTGATTGTACTTTGCCCCGCCCAGACTCGGCGGTGAGCCATACCAAGACTATCTCAGCTGCAGATGAACTGACAGGCCATTGCCTCATGAGGCGTATTATTCCTCCCTAGGAAGTGGGGGAGTTGATTGGTACGGAAGACCTAGATGAATGGTTCGATTATCCGCTTGTTTGAGGGCAATGTGAAGATGGAACTTTAAAGAAGAATATCTAATCCTCGCTATACGTTTACCATTTGGTCAAATTCATAATCTCCTTTTGTGTAGAATAGCCTATCCTATGCTAATTCCACGAATGGCGAAAGAATCCACGTTATGTAATAGTATGTTTCTGTCCGTTACCCGTTATGCATGGATTCTACTTTGTGTTGCTATTTGTATCCTTCTACTACCTTTTCCAAATTTCACATCCACATAATTCATCCATATATGCCACTATATATGAAGCAAAACCTTCTTATTGGAATAATTTCCTATTTTCATTTATATGCATATTTCTATCATCTCTTTTCAAACAGTGAAATCTGGAGAAAAAACACATTGATCTTTCCTACTCTGTGGTATAGCATACCGCTACTCGAGGAATATATCTCGTTGGGCGTATCCATGCCATACCTCTTATCATCAATATTGCATTTTGCATGCAATATCCTTTGCCTTTGGCTAAAATTGATTTCCTTATGGGACTATGTTGTGTTATGTGCACAATAAACCCTGTCCACACTTTTTAAAAGGATTATATTATCTAAAACATTCTTTTCTTCACACAAATAGACTGTGCGGGACGAAGATAACGTGAGTAATGTTTGTATTAATTGATTACACTACGTATGACCAGTAAATAATAGATATGTCTTTAGAGACAGTTATTACTTCTATTCATGCTTAGAAATACAGACGATCGAATTTGTTTTATACCTACCCCCGGTGACTCTCCCAAAGCGCTGATCCATGGTAGAGTGTTCTTCCGATGAAGTATTCTGATATTCTTTCTCCCTAAGAGTCTAGCCCACCACTTAGTATAGTTACATATCCCGAACTTTTGTTGAGATGTATAGCGACTCATTTGTCAATACTATAGTTTCACCTGTGCGTACATGCACATCAATCAATTCCTTACCAATGAGGCTTTTACAATGGAAGGAGGCTATGATTTATTCATCCATCCATCTGAATATCCCTAGAGGCATGGTTCTAAATAGAGGCATCCATAGGCGCCCTGCTGAGCCTTTCATCCATTGGCAAATCATTGTACAGTGATCTCAGCGAGACAACAGCAGGCACTGTTTATGCATTGAGAAACAAGTGACTGTTTATCGAATGAGATACAAGAGAAATTTCCCGGGACGAAGAAAAATATTTTGAAATCCGAATATACAGTTTTTTTAACCACATAATATTTTATTCATCAGAGGATAACTATTACAGTCACACTTTCCGGCTCCGTATCCGCTAACTTAAGGATGATGGTATCTAAGGGTGCAAACAGCTGTTGAGACTACGTAATCTTTAACAGGTGACCAAATACTGTAGCAGGTGTTAATGATTTTATTCATGTAGATTTACCACCTAACATCAATAAAGCATGGTCATCGTGATATGACAAATGCCACGTTTCATAGCACACTGTTATACATGGTCTGTAATCTATATGGTCATATATCTTTTCATATAGGTAGCTGTTTACTCTAGCTATTACTTTGACAAACCTAGTAGCATTTCATGTGTTTTCCTGATAATGCATTCAGCATCATTTCCTGATACTACTCTTTGTAACTTATAATTCTAGAAAGCAAGAGAAGGGATTATACTATAGAAAATACCTTTGAACCAATGTTATCCTATGCCCCAATTTAACATAAACAATATCCCTTTTTTATTCAGAACCATTTCAGGACGGTGTACAAACACTTCCAAAGGAAGTGTTCTTCCATGCACATGTCCTAACGATTAACAATACACAATTTACATACAAGGATTTTGCGTAGACTGTTATCAAGTTCTAAACTACATGTCATGATAGATCCCAAACAAATTACCACCTTAATAACCATCCCTTATAACACAATCAAGACATCAGAATTAGGATGAGTCGGGTTATTAGTGGTTGCAATCAATACAAACCGCCTGAGAGAGTATAACCCAATTTTTTTTAATATAAATTTTTCGACAATCACTTTCCCCCACAAGAGGTATTTTTCAAAGAGATAGTCGTACGACTATATTACAAAATACAAAAATGATACAGGTCGTTTAGACTTAACATATGCTACATTTGTGAAGTCGACTGTAATCCAGTCAATTTACAATATAGCTTTTTAAACTAACCATTATCATACCTTTCAACAAATGTTAACACAGCATTAACTATTGTAAATCATATCCTATAAAATTGGTCGCCCAACCGATCCAGATTGCCTGTATCAACTAAACAAATGGTAAACTGCAAGGTAGCAAAGCCCGCATACAATCACAGCGTGTATCAGGGGTCGGGGTTCTATCCCCGCTTGATGCCCGGCACTCTACAGCTCAGAACAGATTTCCACACAAACATGGCACAAAGCCAACACACGGAACTAAGATTTACTCTATTATTGATCACGTCACAAACAACACCACATCATACTCTACGTCATAAAAAGAAATCAGAGTACACACACCTGTAGAGTGTCCGCGCTGTCACTCCGTTTTACAATATTTGTAGGTCAGAATAGAAGAAAAAAATTCTTCCCTGTAAGATTCACTGAAATGCGGTTATTCATCTGATATTGTCCAAATACATCTACAATTATTTCCTCCTCCAGGTCCCAGTTGATTCTTATTAGATCATACAATTAGCTTCGCAATTTTACATATTTTCTGTACGTCGCCAATGAGCACTATGTGTGTAAATCAGCGAAAACAGCATGCCCGCCACCCCCAATGCCTACCTCGCATGTTCGAAAAATTATCTCCGCATGATTAAGGAAAATACGAATACTGAATCAATTATAGTATAGCCATATGAGCTTGTGAAAAACAGGTTTCTTTTATCGGCTGGTGGTGTTATTTGAGCCCAAGTCTTCATATAACATTATTAGCAGTTATCACTGTCAAAATGCATGGTGCTCAGGTATAACAACCTGTAAACATCCGATCCGCCTAGGCTAATCACAGGATAGTAGGGCAGGGCAAGAATGAAATAGTTTTGGGAAGGGTTTGCTAATGGTCAACTGCTGGTTCATGAATGACGGGAATATCCCTGATGAGAGCCGCGCACTGTCAACAGGATCCGGTAACCACAGGCAAATATGATGTGCCTTTCACACACACAAAAATGTAATACCAGATCAAAATTAATTTGCTGCTTTGCTAACACTTTAGCAACATATTCCCTAAGAAGTTAAATGTACCAAACCTTAAGTATATATAACGTTCTAGGGACAGCGCCTATGAAACATATCAGCCCAATTATTCATAGTGCCTCCTATATATTTGATGCCATTAAAAGGGTGTTTTTTTTTGTTTTATTATCGATCTCGCAAAGCAATGACAGCATAGCTCCCGCACTATGAAATCAGGACTGTAATTGATACTATGAAGGCAACCTAGAATTAGCCACATGGATGATAATTACTCAGTCTGACGTTTTAATCTTTTAATCGGCCTATCTGGCTATTGATAAAGCGCTTAGCTAAGAATACTCCATACTTATTTTTTAAACAGATATGTTGTAAAGTTTAAACACAAAGGGTATCGAACTGCCTATCATCGTCTATCATCTCTAATCATAAGTTACCTTCCCGCATAACGTGATTTCTTCTTGTCACTGTCTCTCTCGTTTTTGGACGATCCTCGGGGGTAGAGTATAATTTAGCGCCGTGTGATAATTCGTGTACCTCCGTTGAGTGGAATTCACACGGTGGGATTCATGTACCACAGAGGGCTCAAAATCTTATGAGATGCGGTTTCTTTTTAGGGGTAAATGTCACCAACAGTTAGAGGGGAAAACATGTCTCAGGGAAATGGAACCCTACAATTTAGACGAGTCTCAGACAATTCTCCTTTGGTAAAAAAATCCCATGGAAAGGTGCTTTTACCAGTCTCAAGGGAAAATGGCGAATCTGATTCACTTGGAAGGACACACCTGGTACACAGTCTCAGACATAAACCAAGTGAAAACTCACCCTGGGACTCAAATACTCTTGAGGTCAACCATGTGAAGAGCATATGACCCTGCTTACTGGCCTCCTATTGGCTAGTTTAGGTACATAGTTGGCAACTCAGCAATGGGTCCATTTGTCTCACCACAATGCCCTTGTAAATCTAAAGTGGGATTCACACGATGGGATTCATGTACCTCACAGAGCGTTTGTCTGAGACAAATCCTGCTGAGATTCGGCACTGGAACACAATCTGCTCGTCTGTATGTTATGGTTCCATTTTGTTGAGACAAGTTTTTTTGCCTTGCAATTGTAGGCTACAATCACCTCTAAAAAGGGACAGAATTTCATGAGATTTTGGCTTTTAAAACAGGTTTAAAATTTAGAGGGGCATTTTTGTGAGACAAATGTTTTTCACATGTTCTCCCCCAATCTATGAGTCTCAGTGGTCCCAAATTACACCTATTCACACGGGGGAGTGCCCTGAGTCGGTGAATGTGTACCCTGTGTACCCTTTGTACCCTGTGTAGGGGTGAGACTATGTACCTGCTAAGTCTTCCCATGTGAATTGAATCCGCCATATTTACCTGAGACTGTAGAATATTTCAATCTGTGAAACTTTGTACCCAGCAGGAAATAGTCAGCGATTGATGAAAAGGTGTGAAGTACACCAGTCTCAGGTCCATTTGTCCCTACGTGTGAATCCCACTTTAAAACGTATTTTATGTGGAATTCATATGTTGGGATTCATGTACCTCCTAGGATCAATAATCTCATGAGATTCTGTTCATTTTAATGGGTAAATGTCGCCAACAATTGCAGAGGAAAAACATATCTCAGGGAAATGGAACCTTACAATTTAGACGAAGAAATTGTGTTCGAGTACAGAATCTCAGCAGGATTTGTCTCAGAGTTGTCTGTGAGGTACATAAATCCCACCGTGTGAACCCCACTTAACACCTCCTTGCCTTCTTGGCTCTGTATTTGCCTTATGAAAATTAAAGAATGTTTTGTATCGCATTTCCGTCACAGGTTTTCTTTTAACACAATGGGCGGAGTCGATTCAATTTTTGATTACCATGATGTCAGATAACCAGCATATCAGAGATGAATTAAATAAACATGCGTAGACATCCACAATGCAAGGACATAATTAAATTGTTGCGTTTCTGCTTATTAATCTTAAGTGATGAAATCTGATATTTCATGAATATGCCTGTACGGTCAAATGCACATATACAAGACAAACACAAGATTATCTGGATTTATTATCCACCGATTACGGAGTTATTAGGCCTTTTTCCACTGGCCAGCGATGCGCCTTATCTACTTGGTTACGCAATGCATGCGGCCAAGCAAACACCTAGTGACGTATTCTTTAGCATTGGCAGACTGAGTGTATAATCGTAATATGTCCATAGATTACGTTTAGATTATGTTTAAAGACAATACATTGAGTCTATCGTATTCTATGGTATTCCAGCTACAATTTGGTGGGTTTAACATTCATATCGGCTCAACAATACTTAATATATCATGTTGCATATTATATGGCATATACTCACCCTTGCAATTGGAATCCAACCTATATATCTTATATTTGTCCCATTAGGAATGTCATATACATACATACATACATATATACACATATATATATACATATTCATTTATATATATAATGCACATGTATCTGTAATATATATATATATATATATATATATATATATATATATATGTATATATATATATAATATTTTACATATAACCCATTTAATACATTATAAAATCATTATATATTTCACTTGGATAGTGTTATATAAGATGCAAAATGATATATCTCTTGAGATTGGTTCATTTTTAAATCATAATGTCTGGCATTTGAGATTCATGATTAAATATATTTTTTTCAAAGTACTTGTTTTTCATATAATTACTCTATTATGAGCGAGTTTTTGTACTATGAAATTAGTTCACAATCCATGACCAACAGTGATGTGTTATGATGTGTACCAATGTATTTTATTGAGGGTGTTCTTTTGTGGGTTTTTTTTGGGGGGGGAGGGGGTTATCATTTCTTTATTAGGGAAATTACTTTTTACATTCATCACCAGGTTTGGCATGAATAGAGAGTTATGAATGAGATGGAAATGGGAATGATATACACAGTAGACAAATACAAGAGTCGAATGTCCCTCTTAGAATATCCCTCTTAGTATGTCCCTCTTTTGGTATATCAGTAAGCTCTGTAACAACTAAAACAATATCTAAAAACTAAGACAATAATCAACTCTGAAGTGTGCACAACCTGTCTGTGTTTTTAGAGTGTCCTAACTTGTTCTAACACTCCTATCTGGAAGAAAACAACACCTCTGCTCCCAATCCCGCCACTCACACCCTATGTGTGAATGCATAGGCGGGCACTCGGACACCGCAATGTTTGGCCGAACGGCCGCGTTGCCATGCAACATGACCGCATGGCGGCGCTGAACGGAAAAACACCTATTCACCGGGCGGGGATTATGGGTGTTCGTACTCTCCACTGCACACGGAGCGGAGATACCGGGAAAATACTCCCAAATTTACAAAATCCCGGCGGAATTACTCCTAAGCTTAATGAGAGTAACCATAAAAGATACTGAAATTACTCTCGTCTCAGGGACGAGTCATTGATCAAAGATCAATCTGTTTTGACATATATTTTATTACTCTTCGCAATCAATACATCATAGAAGTTATTCACGCTTTCTCCGTAATGCATTGTAGGCCGAAACACACCAAGCGAGTGAATGAAGCGATTTGCTATGTTTTTAAACTGTCAGTCAATGAGGAATAACCTCTCCCATCTCGTAAAGGATTAATAAAGCGAGTGAAAACGGCGATTTTTGTTGGCGAGTCCAGAAGTCACTTCCTTCACACATTTGGTGTGCTCTCACCTATACGCGTGTGTAGAAGCGGGTGTCTTTGTTACCACAAAAGGAGATAGAATCAAGCTGTTAAAGATGACGCTACCCTGAGAACCCTATATTTCTCCAACAATTCTCCCACCATATTTTAGACTCAGCCTTGGGTGCAAGCTAAGGTCAGGATCGCCTCAACCAGACGACGGCGACAACGGAAATGATGGGAGCCGTGCGCATGCGTCATCGACGGGATGCAATCTGATGTGGTTCCTGTTGGCGGATGGCAGCCACGAGCGGGAGGCTGCATGATGATCACATGTAGACACCTATTATAGGATGTGGCCGCTGGTACTCCCCGCACGCATGCGCCTTGTTTTAATTGTTCTTGCCTGTTTATAGAAACGGGTTATTCTCTACTCTTATATTTGAGATTGGTCGCGGTTATTTGTGGAGACTGCGCACAATACACGTCCAATATAGCAGTTCCTAAGAATCATCACCAATAACACCAACCATGTTTTTTTCTCTAGCCTATTATTAACAAGGTGTCAGAAGTACTTTCGAACATGATTTGGGAATTGTTAATGAAATCCTTGTATGTTCTTTTTTAGCATGAGATGGACTTGCATTTATGTGCAAAAATGCATGTACTTGCATCATGGTTCAGGGAGGGTTCATTAATTATGGCCGGGGGGCACAGTTTTTGGAACAAACAAGAACTAAATTATGTTTTCAGTATGGCGAAAAACAAATCCTAAGGATGGAAGTAGATCTATGTAGAGAACACAAAAAAGAGTAGCAGGATTGTAGCAAGTACTGTACGAGAATCTCACTCTCGTGGGCATTCAGTCTCCCCGCCTAGGTCTGGTTCACTCTGTCTTTATGTGCGGGAGACACTCCAAGCGGATTTTACCGGAATCGTAGTTTTTTAAAGATTTTAGTAGGTATGAATAAGCCCCCCCCCCCCTACGAATACCAAAATGATGTGGCCTTTTTCGATACGGTTGTGTAAACACCATTGTATATTGTATAATCTTTATATATTTGATATACTACTTAAGATAGTCGGACCTACATTTTCAGTTTTGTACCCAAACATCTAGAAGGAGGAGATGTTACAATAGTGCAGTTCTACTTCAACTCTAGTCTATTATTAATAAATAATATGGAAAATAACTCAGAAATGAATGTGGAATTAGTGGTAGATACAGAAGGGCTGCTGGCTACTATTAAGAATGAGACACCAGAAATCAAGAATGTATCTGCCAGAGGGAGAAAGGACGCAATGACCATTTTACTTGATAAATTGGTTTATCTTTTTAACTGTTCTATATAAACTAAGATTATACCGAGCTTTTGGAAAATTGGACAAGGAGACCGAAACCAGAAGCCTAAGCAAAAACAGAAGTCAATAGCTGACACCCAATTTGATTTCTGCCAACACCAGAGAAGGTATTAGATAAGATAATTCATAAGCAATCATATAACTTTATAGAAGGTAAACACGGGTTTTGTCCGAATGTTGGTACAGGGAACATACTATACAATTTTGCGCCAGATTTGTACCAAGATAGAGACAGAGCTGTAGGTACAGCATCATGTTATGTTGACATTTGCAAGGCCTTTAATCTCAGATGAATTTGAGTTGGCTAAATTACACCGCATGTATCAGGAACTTGTTATTATGTTGCTGTGGCTCACCAACTACTAGGAAAACCGGTTTCAGCTAGCTTGTATTCGTGGCTAACAATCAGTGTGGATCGTATGCATTTTCTATGCGAGGCGGAGAATTTGTCGGGCATTAGAATTAAGCCGTTGATGAGTTTGATGTATAACTCCCCAGGGACATAGAGAACATTGATGTAATATAGCAAGGTGCATCGAAAATTGGATTAACCTCTGGAATAACGTTTCAAAACAAGTGCATATAAAAAGAAGTTTTGCAAACTAGGGAATACACTGAATCATAAGTAGACTCTCCCGCCAAGAAAGCGTTTGGATTTTCGGTTGCTGAGGTGATATTCAGACTGACACAGATAAGGGGGCTGCATCATAGTAGTCTGTTTGAATGCTTATCATCTTGTAACTTAGCACGACCCATACCAACCCGATGAGACGGTCACTGGTTAGATTTTATCCTTCTTCATCAACCATCATAACGTCCACTACGTACATGTTTGCTGCATAGTGTTCTCTTCTTTTCCCGTATTCATGGAGGATTTGGACAGAATGAATAAATGACGTTCACGCGTCCAAAACAAATTCCATGAGTACAATAGTGGCTTTTCATATTGTTACCAAATCATTATCAAAAGAACAATGAGAGTCCTGACACTGAACCTTGTTGGTACTCCACAGATGAATTCAATAATGAGCGAAGTCATTCCTTTTATTTTGGTTCTCGATTTGCGATTCGTTGAATAATATTCAATTCCTTTTACTAGATTCAGATTAAGTTTCAATTAAATTTCATAAAGCCTATTGACTGATAAATCGTAGCCGGCGCTGTTGAAGGCCTTTCGAAAGACAATACATTTGGCTACTACTACTTTTTTTTTATGTATTTACATGAGTATTTCATTAATGAATATAAGTACCACCTGTGCTGTTTATCCCTTCGAAGGAAATCTAAACTGCATAGCATGTATAGCATTTTGGTCCATTAGGAAATGTTAGATTCTGGCATGCATGACTATTTTTTCAAATATTGTTGTAGGCAATATAGGTATCGATCTCTAGATTTCATAGCTTTTGAGATCAAGAGTACGACGGCCTCCGTGATATGAATAGGTCCCGTTTATCTAAAGTATATCTAGGTCATTACTTAATTAGAAATCTTTCGTTACTTTATATTTAGGACATGGAGTGGTGATAATATTAACAATAAGATCACCCAATATCTAGTGTTCATAGTTAGACTATGATTCATCAATCGGGTTATTTTATTCTAAAGATTACAACGAGACATTTCATCGCCCCCGGTGCTCTATAAACTAAGAATATTAATAATTGATTAAGTTCTCATTCGGCATTTCGATTGTACATGTCAGCCATTATATCAATTTTGTTGAAATTAGATATTCATGACATAGAGACCTAACCCACCCCCGGATTTTCCCTTTTGCTTTCGTAGTTCCTGCTATGTATAAAGTCATATTTGCTAAGTCTAACATGGTCATCGAATATTTTACCATTAGCCAGGTCTCTCATTTCGCAAAATTGTCAATATAGTTAAAAATATACTTCAAGATATACGTATTCAAGTTACCTTTGTATGTTGTGCACTATACTTGATTACGCGTTATAAGAAACAAATAGGATTTTTTAGATTGTGTAACTTTACCACAACTGGCTTTTAATAAGTCCCCTACAGACAATGATTAATGAGAAACTTTGATATACATGTCCTAGCATGTAGCAAAATATACTATTATGGACATGTAGAAAAGATGCTTAGCTCGATGTTCCCCGAGTAAATTCTAGGGAACATTTTTATCATTTCAGAATTGGGTTCTATTGATATTTCAAAGAAAAGGGGAGGTGACCTTTTCATCAAAAATTCATTCTGTTAGATTCTAGACACATTGGGGCTAACTGAAGAGTTGGCTGTAATGCGAGGCAAGGCGCGGTCGCTACGGACTCATTCCTCGTCGTTAAGGACTCTCACGTGGTTCCGGTCACGTGGTCCCGGTCACGTGACCACGCCACCCCAACCCGCCTGCGTTCACTTCAACCCTGGGCTGCCGACGACAAGGAACCACCCACCCACCCTACAAAAACTCTTAAATCTCTTCTTTCAACTCTCTCCTACTTCGTAGGGCTTCTCAATAGCTCGTCAACTATCTCTTATCTCTTACTCGTATGTTATATTGGACTACTGAAACTTATCTCGTACTTCTACTCGTACTTAATAAATGTCATGTCCATACCCGCGCTTTATGTTAGTCATTATCATTAAGCGTATATTACATAAATGATAACGGACCGGGGTTGTGTTTGATTGACCTTTAGAAACGTTAGTGCGTATAATGTTCTATAACAATACCAGAAATCAATATGTGCCTTTGAAATATACCCGTGTAAAATAGATGAGATCTAGAGTGTTGTTACTCCTATCAAGACAGGTCGGACTTTGATACTGTAAAGCCTATAAGACATTGTTCTCAATCACACCTCTGCCCGACGGACCCGTCGAGTCGGTCAGAATCGTATCGCTGTACGCACTTCACAGACCCGATTATAATCGGGTCGGGCATTACTAGGGTGGGGGTAATGACCGACTATGCCCGACTTTAATCTTGTCGCTGTACGCAATCCACCGACTGTTCCCGATTCTGAGTAGGCTGCTTAAATTGGGATGATATATATACCCCAGTCCGATTTATAGGTGCATTATGTCGATTTGTAGGGGAGACAGAGGCGATGGTAAATCTGAAAACCGTTTCCCGATATCTTAACTGGATCCGAAGTGATCAAACTTTCAATTATTTTCCATGAATCCACACCAGTGGTCCGTAGCTCACCCTAGCTCGGCTCCCGGCGGCTCACTTTGATCTCACTCGGGTCGCTAAAGAGGTGTGACCGGGAAACATTGGTCTAAGGGTATAAGACAGCGACATTATTGTTCCCGATTATAATCTGCGATCGGATCAAGACATTTCTTGTGTTCAAAGTCGAACGTGGGGAACTTTTTTTTGGGGGGGGGGGGGTAATAAAAAAATTAAAAGGGAGCAAGCTCGAAGATAATGGATTACTCAACAGATGTATTTAGACGAAATGGGTTTAATTCATGGAATATTTTATGCATCAGTGAATAAGCATTGTACCAGGAAGAGCCATGTCTTTTTTTCTATTCTTTCAAAAGCTTTTTTGCTCAGCGTTGGATAATGCACTTGTAGCCAAAAGGATAGTCCATTGTTCATCGTTGGAGTGAACACATGTTTATACAGTTGGTTTATTGAATTTTGGAAATGACAAAGTATTTCTGGACATAAAGAAAGAATTGAGAATTTTGTAAATGTGTTATGAGGATGAATAAAGAAGAGCACTGTTCGAATATACGCTGGCCGTCTAAACGCCTAGGAAGATTACGTGTTTTCACAGTATTAACACACGCTGATTGTGCAATTACCATGTGCTGATAATGTTATTACATGATTTATGTGTACATATGTATATATAGTTTGGTTGTGTGTTAATTCTATATATGATTATATATCTTGATTGTTTTGTCCTCCATCCGTTTCAGTGCGAGCCTCTGTTCTATCATTTTTCCGTCCACGGACGACTGTTGATGACACTCAGTGATTTCATTGACGTCGTTATATCATTCCTGTCGATTGTTGCATGATGTTAAAGTCCCCAAATCCCTTTTCTTTTGATAAGAAAACTATAAGGGCACTGTCAGAAGAATTATATTCTAATCTTGTCTAAGGCCGGGAACCGCTGAGCTCTCGACATGCGTTTCCGACACACTACACCATATACTTTGTCAACCTTCTGACACAACGACGATGCAATAACTTAGATTCGTATTCTGACATTCCATGATACCGAATTTTTCAACATTTTGCTAATGCTATGATGCAGGAATTTTGGTTCATAGTCATGAACGAGCCATATCAGAGCCATGTCGCTTGGAGGTTTCCAGACTATATTGATCCATGTAGTGATTATAAGAAGGTGGCCATCGCTAGGGAATTATATTAATGAGTCTCTATTCGATGTCACCTTTTGGTAGACATATTTGGATTAAATTTGGCAAAGCTCTTCTATTTCTCTTCTATCTCTCATCTATCTGTTTGTAGCATAGTCCGAGTGCAAGTTGTATCTCTGGCGCATGTCCCGAACCTCTGAAGTGGGCACCCTTTACCTCAATTGAAATTCATAATGGAGGAGCAATATTCATATATAGATAGACCTGATTAATTTTATAAATAACCGCTCCGGGCTGGCAGATGATTTATCTTTAAAAATCTCTTTTAATAGGTTTGATTTCACTTTGTATTAATGAAGCTCGTATTTAAGTGGCCCTTGTTACAAACAGAACCCTGTTATTTTTTTCAGTCACTTGTAATTAGTTTTAAATGAATTGAGTTAATATCCAGTATTTTTGTAACAGCTCAAATTTTATGTTTTCTTAACGAAATAGCAGGCCTCATCCTGATCTGAAAAAGACTCGTTTGGTATCAAACCTCTTCCAAAGGAACATATTCAGCTTACATAGGTATGTTATGAATTGATTATTTCAACTTCCTCCTCTCCAAGAGTATTTTTACAGTGAGATAAGCTAGTATAACTTTATTAAAGAAGGTCAAATGTAATGCATGCTCTTATATATTGAAATTCAATATTAATCAGATAATCTGAGCAATATTTTACTAATAACACAATACAGGACCTCAGCAGATAGTAAAAATAAAACAAAAGATTGTCTTTATTATGTCTAACAAGCTGATGTGTGATTACCAAGTCTTAGCTTCGCTGGCTACATTCTTAACGCATCTCTGTGGCGCAAGTCCAAGAGATGAATGTGGAATAGGCGTATGATCTAATTAGAAATTGTACTCGGAACTTATATCGGATTGTGTCATTCTTCATTCATTCTATAACTAAAGTGAATCATCACTGAGATGAAGTGTGGTAGAATCAATTTTATATCGATCTTTCCGTCTAAAATACGTATCATTTGTTATTCAGTTCTTTTCTAGAATTTACATCTTCCGAAAAATACTCTCTGTATATGAAATACAACTGTACATCGTTGAATAATATGCGAATCCTTTCATTCAAAGGACAAAAGAATAATTTTA
Organism: Alentia gelatinosa; assembly: GCA_950022655.1. Lineage (NCBI taxonomy): Eukaryota > Metazoa > Annelida > Polychaeta > Phyllodocida > Polynoidae > Alentia > Alentia gelatinosa. The sequence goes on from OX465581.1 coordinate 74,413,496, forward strand.
ATTACAACCAATATACACATCTCTTCATGACGCCTCATCGCTCTTCAAGGTGGTATTTACAAGCACTTTGGACCAGAAACAGCCATATAGCGATCTTCCGACTCTATCGATCAGTTTTGAGTTTTCAATTCCGATCTTTTACAGCTATAGGTCAACCGCACTTTTGTTGATTACATAATTGAATAACAATCTCTAAACAATATGAAAAGTGCGGGTATTCAAAGGGACTCTTTGGATTCCTCTTTACATTTCATTTTACTGTCTTGGATTCTCAGTGAATCTGCTCTCTGGTACAGTCTCTAGTACCTGGATAGTTCATTCTTGAGTAACATCTTCCAATGTAGTACAGTCCCAATCTAGGCCAAAGCAGATTCATTGGTGGCTGTCATATCAATAAAAGACACTTGGCCAAGTTTTTGACTTCATCAGTGAAGCTAGTTCGTTAGTCAGCCGGGAGGTTTTCAAGCGTCCTGCACTGTATGTAGTTGACCTTTAATATAAAATATTTTGACGTGCAGAGCAGGACAATCTTATGAAGGACACCGACACCAACAGATGCGGGAGTCAAACATCAGGATTAGGGAAGGGCGATGACGAGAATAACGAACCCTTTTGAAAGTTAGTGAGCTTTTGAATAAATTATCAATGCATTACTTGAAGAGGTAAGTCGCAAATATTGGGAAAAGCTTGGTGGGTTAACCTACAAGGTTAGCGTCCACCAAGGAAGTCCAGATCGCGCTTCATCATCTCGTCATCTGGTTGCCCGTCTCGCTTCCCTCCGATGAATTCAGAAAATCGCTTCTTTCCTCCAAGGAACTCAGAAAACCGTTTCTTGCCGCCGAGAAATTCTGAAAATCTCTTCTTGCCGCCGAGAAACTCGGAGAATCTCTTCTTGCCGCCAAGGAATTCAGAGAACCGCTTCTTGCCGCCTAGGAACTCGGAGAAACGTTTCTTGCCGCCGATGAATTCAGAGAACCTCTTTTTCTTGCCGCCGATGAACTCAGAAAATCGCTTCCCTCCAATAAATTCGGAAAATCGCTTGGCCACATAATCTGCAAAGTGTCTCTTCAATTCTTCGGGGTCATCTGTAGGTGTGAAAAGTGAGAACAATAATCAAAGAAGGCATCTGAACGGCAGGTATTAGTTACTTTAATGCCAATATTTTCCGTCATAGAAAGAAATGCTTTTTTGAATATTTGTCAAACGAATAATTTGAATTGTATAAAGAATAATTTAATATGAATTTTTATGCAATGAATACTAAATCAGATACTTGGCATATTCTTGTATAAGGTGGTGGTTTTTTTTCGTCCTCGTTTGAAATAACATCGCAGCGTATTGCCAAATTAATTGCGCTTTCAAGAGCAAATGCGTCAGCGCGTAAATATATTGTCAGTTTTTAAAATGTGGATTAAAATTAAGAATTTTAATACATGCGCACATGCCTTTTAATATAAGTAATTGCAAAAATAATTAATGAAGGTAAATTGACATTTGAAACAATATTTAACCCTTTAGCTACTGCAAGAACTATTAAGTATTTTAAAAAACCTATAGTTTACGCAAAGGTTGATTTTATGCAAGAACAAATGAATGGTAAGCACATAATTATGCAACTATTTGATATATTTCTAAACTATTTCTATAACTCCTACTAACATAATACGAAAATGAGTATTTTATGTATCTAAGAAGACTGAGGTTTCTATATTGAACCGAAATAGTTAAACTACATGCCTCATCCGACTAGATTTAAGTGCAGAAAATAATTATTTCATGCTTTTTCTTACATTCTTAATGAAAGAAGATCATGCTCCATGCGACTATAACAGGCACTGAAAATGTTTTCATTCCACATGCACGCATGCGCTGACCTCGCGAGCACAATTTTCAAGATGGCGGTGCGCGCTACTGGGTCACGTGACTACTACAGCAGTGACCCCTATCGGCGTGTGTGTATGAAACAGCGTACTATCTAGACACGAGTAGTTAAGGCTATGCATGTGTGGTACCGCGCTAACAACGCAATGTGCAGATATATATATACCTACGTGTAGAGTACGTCAATAAACAAAAGAGTCATTGGAGTGCAGAGTGCAAGTCTTGCTGAACAGCAAGAACCGTCAGTGCTAGACGTGTGTGCAATTCTAGAACTAGCTACAATAGTTACAGATATACTCTAAATAGTGAAACAAGCGCATCGAAAGAGGTTATACCATTGTGTAGTATAGTGTATTAAGCCATTACCACAACACTCGCAGTCCTATAACGGGGCACCTTCTGTTCACCCCGGGGGGACAACCCGGATGTACTTGCCTGTGGCCTCGTGTATACATCAAGGCCTTCATGGTCACATCTTGTTTACTTGGAGTGAGAATTGCTGACGTCACCGACGACGGCACTGTCTTTTGCTATCAGGGTTGTATCACGCTTTACTTTACCAGCAGCTGTCAGAGTCTTATCCTGCGTCTCGGCTGTGGATACTTTTGAATCTGTTTTCAATGTCGATCGTTTCACTATGTGGTTGTCGACAGCGGCCTCCAGTTGGTCTGACACGTCTCGTTTACCAATAAAGCCAGGTGCTTGCCGCTTGCCGACAAAGCCAGGTGCTCGTCGCTTACCGACAAACATCCTGTTCCTCTTAACGTCGTCTATGTCAAAGTCACCTTCATCGTCATCCTCCTCGCGCTTGCCCACAAAGAAGCGAGCTCTTTTTAGGGGGTCATAGTAATCCTCTGGCCGCAGGACGGACCTGCCAACAAACATACGTGCCCTCTTATCATAATCTAGCCCATCATCACTGCGTCTACCCACAAACATATGGGCTCGCTTATCATCTTCCATATCACTTCTTCGGCCAACAAACATATGCCCCCTTTTGCCAACGAACATCCGGTTCCGCTTGTCCTCTTGTTCAAGGTCATCAAGGTCATCTGACTTTTTACCTACAAACATGTGGGCTCTTTTACCCACAAACATGCGGTTTCTCTTTTCCTGTTCCTCAAGGTCATTAAAGTTATCTGACCGCTTGCCAACAAACATGTGCGCCCGTTTGCCAACAAACATACGTGCGCGCTTATCATCAGCATCATCAATATCATCACTGCGCCTTCCAATGAATAGATTTCGGCGTTTGCCAACAAACATTCTAGCCCGTTTGTCATCATCATCATTACCTCTTTTGCCAACAAACATGCGAGCTCTCTTTTCAACTTCATCGATATCATTGAGGAGGTCTTCTCGCTTCCCAACAAACATGTGGGCTCTTTTGCCTACGAACATTCTAGCTCGCTTCTCTTCATTCAGATCCTCTTCATCATCGTCCCTCTTTCCCACGAACATTCGGGACCTTTTACCAACGAACATTCGAGCTCTCTTTTCATCCTCGATGTCCCCGTTCTCCCGCTTACCAACAAACATGCGCGGCCGTTTTCCTACGAACATACGAGCACGTTTAGCTTCCTCATCGTCTTTTTTACCGACAAAGAAGTGAGCGCGCTTTGCAAAGTCGCTGCCCTCTTCATCGGCGTCGGCCTCGTCGTCGTCTGCTTGTCTACCTACAAAGAAACGCGCCCGTTTCTCGCCCTCCTCGTCCAGCCGCTTCCCGATAAAACTGGGTGGCGCTCTCTTACCTACAATGAACGGTGACAGGCTTTTTGTGTTTGAAGGAGCAACTGAGAGCAGGGCGGCAGGTCGTAGGAGGGCCTCAGCAAACCGCCTGGGCCTCAGTAGTTTAGAATGTTGTTGGTACATGGGAAGTGGCAAATTTAGAAAGTTATTTGTCAACACAGGCCGGGCAGAAATAGACCGGAGATCAGAGTCTGGGAGCTGAGGTAGTTGTGAGGAGTGTGAGCGCTTGCCAATGAAATCTGGTCGTCGGCGTGACATCTCTCTAAGTAAGAAGATATTTTGGGCACTGAATGGACCGCCTAAACCGTGGAACGGATGGAAAGGCACAGCCCGTCTCTGACGCGCGGTGAGCTTGGAGGAAGTGACGTCATCGCTGCGCAGATGTGTATGGTCACCAGGGGGCGCGAGCGCTGCATCTATATATGGACATGGCGCATGCGCACAGATAGAAAACGGAAAATAATGGAACAGTCACCAAGAGTGTATGTGTGATTGAGAAATGCTTTAACGACATAGATGACATTGTGTATTGAGAATTATATGAAACTAACTACACTAATTGAGACCGAACTGACTCCAAAACACACTGACTACCTCCACAGACAATTGCTCAGAGGGACACTGACGGGTAATGAGTTCTACTTGCATGCACATGCTTCTTGGGGATACAGACAAGCCGAATAGACAGGAATAAACTGTGGGTGGCTGCTTCAGTGTGGACCATCATTCTAGGCGGTGGTTTTACTCTGAATGGACCTATCTCTTCTAGAGGACTTGGCAGTGGGGGCTCACTATCTACACAGCCTGCGGGCAGACACCGTCCTGGCCTCGGAACGAAGATAATGGCCTCCAGGAGGAGGCTGGGCGGAGTGCTAACTGTGGGAATGTAGGGATATGAGGCCCTTAGTTATCCGCGGCTCGCAGTCAACCACGCTGCGGTATAGAGGCGCAATTGTCCCCACGCTAACTTCCCCCGCGCTTACTACAACCAGAGAACACACACAACACCACAGGAGTTCTTTGCAATTGCCAACAGCGTTGCGTCGACCTGGCTGCGTGCAATTTGCCGCGCTTCTGGCTGGTTAATTGAGTGCCTCTCGGGGAGGATCGTTCAGGGGGAGTGAAGCAGGTATATTGTAGGGATGATGGTATTGGCTAGGGGGAAACCAAGCCAGCTGGCAACGCGCTTCCAAACCCTCCTGTATTCACACACGCATATTTTCAGAGTGACTGACATTTCAACCAGACGCGACTGATACCATCCACGTCTTGAATAAATGTCACGTGTGTTCTCAACAGCAACGGACTTTCTCCTTCATTTTTTTTATAATGGATGTAAAGTCGCATACAATCATTCAATGGTCTGAATACAAAGGCTGGGCCGGATAGTGGTTAGGAATAATCCCAATTAATAGTGATGTAGTGTATATTTACCCACCTGACATTACCATTCTACTAAGCAGTGTGCAACTACCGACTTGGAGGTATTACATGCTGTAGGATTGCCTGGATATAAACATTTTTCTATGGGCTGCATGTTTCGTGGAACCTGATTGGTCATTATGTAGACTGTTTTAACTGCGTGATGGAGGCATTATTTCACAGTTTGTACTTCAATATTTGTGTCAGCCGTGTCCATTACATATCGCGCCTAGCGGCATTGAAATGCATTTTGTCATCCAAACTGCCAACATGCTTGATCGATTTCGCTTCATCAACAATTTCACGAAACCATCCCAGATAAACAAATGGCAAAGTTTCTTGGGCTCCATAAACATTAACTTCTGGTTTGAGTCAATGTGATCTACCATGGCTTTGAGGACCATTTCCCCTCTTGGTCTTACACAAACAGCGGTTAATTCATGCTGGCATGGCCAGCCCTGATGGATTACTCATTTGTAGGTGGCATATTGCGTATAAAGTCACTGAGTAAACCAACTCGTGATATAGATATATTCGTCTATGTCAACCAAATATACACAATGCTATAGCGATGGAAATATGTACACCAATTTTATAAATGTCAGGCAGGAATTATTATATTTAATGAACTGTTAAATTTGTATTCCCCAATATTTATGCTTCACTTCAGGAGGGTCTGTTTGGTCCATAGAACCGGAGATTTCACGCCGCTATAGATTATCACTGTCATTTAATTCTTTTTTATAATCATATAAACCTATTTTTAGTAACTTGTGATGCTGTTGGTAATGTATCTAAGGCCACCAAGAAACCTACTGTATTGCATAGTGTAATTTTTCAAATAGCCGCACACTGTTATAGCTATCTTAATTTAGCTATGAATTAATCAAAGGTAACTGCACTGCACTACAAGGTTACGCCGTCAGCACTAAGGCCCAATGCGTCTTCTCATAGTCCTACATCTGATAAGATGATCACGAGAAGCTTTCCCGTTACCTATTAGCAGATAAACCCGAGTCAGTGGCACACACCGCTGTCTGCCACTCTGCACAAGTCTAACACTATAGCGGGCAGTAACAGGTTCTCCAACAAGTTCACGTTGACGATCATATTAGTCAGGGGTCCAATACCGTTCATTTACTGAGCACTATTCCTGGATGTAGTAGTTGTTGGCTTAGGTAATGTGACGTAGAATTATCCGGACCTAGATAATAGGATTTGAGCTACTGCTTACGGGATATCCATTAGCATCAATATCAAAAGTCCAGGCAGAAAAAGAGCTGCTGCAACAGCCAAGTCAGACTCCCTAAGGAGGCGATCCCGCAATGCAGTGGAGCCTGCTGGGTATTCCCCTCCTGGCATTCTTGGCGTCTTACTGTCTAAACAGGGACTATGAGCTCGGTGTAAAGAGACCTGAACGATTGAATATCAAGTCCTGACTTTGGGAATAAAACAAATATTATCTGAATATTCCTTGGTAGTTAATCTCAGTGGGATTCTCCTCCCAGACTATGGGCATCCTTATGTTATGTTGCTCTATACTGTGGTATTTTCGTTTTTGTGTTGTATACTAATGGCTATACTCTATAGCTTTAGGGGAGGTGATGCATGACATGTCTCGTTCCATAGGCCTAAATGGAAAGTGTTTGCTTATTCGTCCCTAAGCATTATATTCATAGAATTTCCATATACTACTTCCTCATCTGAATTTGGTCTGTTTGCTATTCCATGTACACTCTAACTGCTTGATGTTGCCTGTTCGCATGTTTCCCCCAATTTGAGACTAAAAAATGAAAAGTATGAATGCGGAGTTTATGATTCCGTTCAGAGTCAATTTACTTTTATCTTTTACTTGTAGTTTATACCATGTTTCATGCATCTTCTACTCAGTCCCATAGTAGATCGGGTTTCAGTAACGTTGTATATACTTTTTCATAACAACGTTTCTGTCTATGCGTTACTAGACATTGCCAGACAACACGAAAGGAAAAAGAGCACATCTCAATCCTAAGGAAAAGTATAGGGATAAAATAAGACCCACCTTTTCACCCACACGCATGGAGAGGCGGTATTCTTAATGTATTACACTACAATACCATTTTCATTAAAGCTAAAAGGATGAGGGGGTATTTCGAATTGTTTCTAGCTACAAAAAGGCAAATGACCGCCTGGCGTTGTGAGCCTAAAATGTGGCAATAGTGGCAAGTATCCCCGCCCCCCCCCCCCCCTCCAACAAAAAAAAGATGATCCTGGTTTACATTGGAGAGTAATGGCACAGCTTTATCAGTTTCTGGTTCTTGTAGTTGGACACGGAAGCGATATGTAGGGCTTTATTTTGATCGAAATGGTCAAATCCAGAAGGAAATGTGCAACTCCGATCAGACTATTTAGTTTGCCACTTCTCCAAAGGTCGATGGTAATGATATTTCAAAGCTGATGAGTGTCAATAAAGTAATGCGTACGCAAATCCCTAATTTCGTTAATCACCTTAGTCCAGAACAGAATCATATGCAATGTCTTTTTATCACCCTTCCTAAATTCCATGTTATCGAACCACACAATATACAAAGCGATGTAATGTGTTGAACGTTTTTCTGTATGTCGAGGGCTATTCACGAATATATTGTGTGCGATGTCTCTTTCTTACTAGTACCATTAATAACATATGTAATGCATATTTCTATGATATTACACATTATCACTTGGGGGAATATAGACCTAGACTATATGAAAAAGAAACTACCTTCAGAGAGAGAATTATTGCTCCGTGATAAAAGAAATACAGAATATCTGATCCTATATATCGTGAGGAATTCCGAAATTTGCTAGTTTTGACCCCCGTGATAAAAGAAATACAGAATATCTGATCCTATATATCGTGAGGAATTCCGAAATTTGCTAGTTTTGACCCCAAAGTATAGTGACATTTTCATATCATGTTTCTAGACGAAACCATGTCTATGTTTCAGCCGAACATGATTTGATGAGGCCCGTGAGCCGAATGGGACCGCAGTGTCCAAGTACCATGCTCCGTCCCAGGCGACAAGGAGGAGGGGCCAGTCTAAAGGATCTGATCTAAAATTTTTATTTATATGTCCAATGTGGAGAGAAACGCCCCCTGGCCGACTGACACGAGCTGTTTCGCGAGGGCCTCGACAGTAGGCAGGCTGTGGGACCTCACGTTTCCCATAACCGTGTTTTTGTAGATATAGCCATTTACACTGTTTTCGATAGGGAAAGTCATGTCAGAAATAATGCGGCGATCTGTCGTGTCACGCTTCGGGCGGGACATAAGGGGTGATACATGGCTCCATTCTGCGAAGGGGGGTTTATCAAAAGGGCCTGCCAGTCCCCCTACCTTAAGTTCTTTGGAGATGAAGGCCTGAACTTGCTCTGGGAAGTTAACAGCACTCGGATGATTGGCAGTTGCATGAGTGTCGCTAACTGGGCCCATATAGCCCAGCGGGAAGCCATACTTAAGATATCTAGATTTATATGTTCAAAGATTTCAATAATAGAGGATATATATGCAATGGGCTTGAGGCTCAATGAGGAGATCAAGTTTATTGTCAATCCTGTCCACTTTTTCGTTTACCGACTGCATACCCGTTTCCAAGGCCCCGACTCGGCCCCGCACTGAGCTGGTTGACGAGCTGACCGACTGGTCTTCTGACACTGTCGAGGCGGATGATTTATTTACGTTATCCTGGCATCTGAACGATATTTCCCTGTCGAATCTCACTCGTTTATGTCTAAGCTGACCGTGTATTGGCAAGGAGGTGGAGAGGGGGGGGGGGGGGGGTAGACCCCTCGACCCCTCTGCCACCTTCGGCACTTGCCGCTCGGCGGCCATGTTGCTTTTAGACGCTGCTCTTGTTTTTGGCGGCATTATTGTTGCAGGGGTTTTCTTCTGTTTTCTGATATCTCCACGTCACTTGTTATAGTGGACCTTGGGGATGTTTATCGTTGCACCGGCTTTGTGGTATATCCAACCACATTGATCATGTGTGTGTAACAGTGCTGTCACTCCCTCTCAGAAAAATGTTTGCAGATGTGTGGTGAGAGTGAAATGATGAAGTGGAATGAAGCGGACGGAAGTGGAGGTGTAGAGGTGAAGTGCTGGTGTTGGGGAAATGTGTGGAGTTGTAAAAAGGTGAATAGTGTGATTGTAAGACGCAATTTAATCATCAGTGCTATCTACCTGTGTAACAAACTTTTGAATTTCGAATAAAATAATAAGACAGCTGTGATTACTTGTGTGGGCATTTCTGAAATCCTAAATATTGATATCTAGATTTATATGTTCAAAGATTTCAATAATAGAGGATATATATGCAATATCCTCAGAAAGGCCACAAGCATTAATCTTATTAGCCTAATTCGATTCATTGCATACTTGATGCATTAAGATATTGATGACAGTCTATGAATGGTATTTATCATCACTTAAACTGATCCATGAGTTAGAAGCACATAGGCACTGGCGATTCTTAATTTCTAACCTTCTAGCAATCGCTGTTCTAGGATATCACTCTGAAACGAGGCTTTCAGGAAAGTAAATGTATCCATGTCCATCCAGTCGACCCCTTAATGTACCTTCCAGATTTTATTGGATTTTAGCCATAATCAATTTTATCATTTTTGTATTTCATCATAGAACTAATGGACGTGGCGCCAGAACTTTGCATCTGCGCCTTAATATCGATATCGTTATCAAATTCAACTTAACGTAATGTGACGGTATGTATGTCTGGGTTGTATCCTATGGACGGGTGAACTGGCCAGTGCACAGTACTAATGGTGGCCATATTGAATCAGGGAGTAATATTGCTTGAGTGAGACACCAAACCAAACCGCACACTGCAGCAATACAGGCACAGATCACCATTTACTTTACTGACATATATCTGACTATACAACTAAGCACATCTATTTACTCCTGCCATTTGTCCTCAGGAAACAAGCAGCACATGGCCATTTCTAAAGGGAATGACTTTTTCTTATTCGGGAATGTGAAAAAATGTCACCGGGCAAAAAAAATCACGATTACCATAGTCCGATTCTACACAGATGTCACGAATCAATTATAGCCCACGTTTGAACAGACTTTTCGAGTTATCCCGAAGACCCCCAAAGGACCAAGAATGAATGAGACTCTTCTGATGCGGCCCCCAACGTGTGTCTCTTGGCTGAACCCGAACGCCACAATGTGTGCACATGTGACCTAACGGCGAGAGTGTGTGCTCTCTTCAGGTCTCTGTGGATGGAACAGATCAGAGAGCGGGTCAACTTTAAGGTCTCACAATAATGGTTTTCCAGGGGAGTTCATAAAAAGACATCATTATTTCTTTGGTGCCATCAGGATCCTCAAAGTTATGACTGTGTAACTCGTATAGCTGATGGGCGTGTCTATGGAGCTTGCCTTCTATCTTCAAAGATGGTTTATATGTCTATATCTTAAACACCAGACGATAGACGGTCGTAGTTCACATATTTACCATGTGTTATATAATACCATAGGGCCAGTCGCCAAGGGACCAGAAGTTCGCATGGTTATCATATCGGACATGCAAAGTTGCAGAACGCAGATATATGTTTCTACGATGCTTTCTCTGGTTGATCGTAAGAACAAATGATGCAGAAGGGATTGTAAATCTTGCTTGTTCGTGCAGCGACAGGCTTTTCTCGTCCGATCAATAAATCATTTGGGTTTTTTCCTTGCTATGCCAGCCTCATGCAATGCAAAGTTAATGATAAGATTGGGATGACGCTACTATTGGGGTGTGAGACCTTCAACCCCAGGAGCCAATTCTCTCCGTATTGGAATTAGAGATTGGCCCATGCTTTGCCCGACCGCCAGAGTTGGGAGGTCGGTCGGGACCTTCCTGAGACCTCTGCCAATGATTCACAAGCCTATTTACTAGCGTCAGTGGAGGGAAAGAAGAAACACTGCTACCTAATGGTCGTATGAATACATATGACAAATAAATGTATCTATTACTTAAGTTGCTTCCGCTGGTCTTGGTATATGGATTTTTACCGTATTCAAAGGTATACCTCCGCGGTATATGTGCGGACTATAACCGTGCATGCCACACGACAGCGTCACTGACTGGCCTTTGGTGATGGACGGTAAATGGCAAGAGTATCCGGCTCTTAACCGCAGAGCTAATGAGAGACAGACTCTCATCATTTCTTCATTAACTAACCCACATACTCCGGGAAGCAACACCAATCAATATCACATTGTGCGTGTTGCCCTGAATTTTCTTGGCTTCTACAGGAAATTGTTGGAGATAAAGATTTTTAAGGATTGATAAAGGTTAGATGAATACTCCAAGTTCATATAAAATTTATAGGATGACCTATCTTTGGGTATTTTATCTTAGCAATTTGATATTCAAATTTGCCCCAGGGAATTTGATCTAATTTGTCAGTGCTTGAGTTTTTTTTCATTTAATAGTACTATTCATGAATATTCTCGTAATCTCTTTGCTCCAATTACGTTATTAGTAATAGGTTTAGAGGAAGTCATGGTTTAACATATTCCATCTTCTGCAATGACAGTGAATGTGAGGAACGTCTATACGCCAATTTCTTTTAGAGTAAACGCAATTCAAAATCAATTTCCCCAACTACAAGCTCTGAAGTTTCACGTGTTTTACTTGCTGCGTAAAAGCATCAAGGAATTCATTGCAGTTTCAATCGGTACAATCGAGAATTCCGAAGCATCAGGATTGCTTGTCTTCAATCGAATGTCCACATTATCATTTCCATTACACTAATCGGCATTCTTTGATAAGATTTCTTGTTTTCTTTCTGTCCCCACTAATGGCATCTTTTGGCGTTAGTAGCTTCGGTTTTTCCTGTGTGCCTGCACTGTTTACACGTTTCCTAGGTGTCTTTCTTGTTATTTCGCAGCCAACGCTATTTCAAGTTTGGCCGCGCGATCACAACTCTGGGGACGCTTCAACGAGGAACGTTTTAACATGGGGGTTCCTTTTGTAAAACAGGGAGTTCGGATTGTACGGTCTGTGGGCGGAAGCCGGTTACTCTCTGTCACAAGATGGATAAAGGGCTCTGCACAGTAATGGCAGACTTGCCGATTTCGCAAAGTCCGCGATTATAGGAAGCCAATGCGAAAACAGCTTAAAAGCATACTTCTGTGAAACCCGGCGTTTACATTGGAGGATTATAGGCAGCGACTGTTGAATTTTGCACAACCCGAGGACTTTCAGCTGTCAATGGCTAGATATAGGTACATATAAGAAGTGTAAACGCTTGACGGAATTCTTGGGTTTGATGACTATTGCGACCGATTTTGTATAATCGATCACCACCTGACGACTATTAGCTAGACGATCTACAGAGCCCACAGTTCTAAATGTTTTATATCAATTTCCGATTCTCAAAAACATTCACGTTCAAGATAATATATATAATAGGTTGACATGCCTTAATATTTATTTTGCTATATTCCCCGAGTAAGTTTATCGTAAACGGGTATTTCTCTTTATAGCTTATTCGCTTTCATTTCTCCGAAACTCGCATATCTGACCAGGATTTTCTACATCTTGTTCGGGGATCGTATTTCCCATAGTGGCACATTCCTTTAAGAGCCTGGAGCGTCATTAATACTTGCCATCATTACTGACAAAGAACAGACGGCCTTCAATCTGCGCTACCTCGCGCTCCATAATCTCTATGTGCTGAACTCAATCACCTGAAACAGTTTATTGTTGAAAGGTCACATGTGGCTCTTTTTATGTAAATATAGAATTTGACATTCTAATCTGTATGCCTCTTTGAAATTTTGAAGAAGGCACACCTGGGCCTCGTTGGAATGACTGCAATTGCACTGTCCAAGAGGCATGTTGTGAGAGTCAATTATCGAAGAGAACTCACTCCTGGTGGTCATGACTGACCAGTAAAATGCTCACAACCCCTCCCTCCCACCCGGTTGATATGTAAAGACTATACAACACTCCTTATAAATCCAACACCATGATATAGACTTTACTTGTTGATATCTTGAAGCGCCTTAAAAATAATTTCAATTGCAGCAATGTTTGAGTTAATTAAGATATAGAATGACCATCAACTGTATTTTCACAAAGGTGACCTCGATCGAGTCATTATGTAGGTCAACCAATTCTAACGCAATGTTCCAAACTGTTTTTGAATAAATATCTAAAGTACTGAGAATGATCAATATTATTCCAGCAATATTGGCAATATCTCAGAGCACTTTACATGGCTTGGTGGTTCAGTCCCATTGTATTATCTGTTGTCTAAACCGCAAATGTGTGGTAAAGCTAGCTAAATAGAAGACCATAACACAGAGGAAATAATGAGATTAAACTATACTGAGGATACTATCACGGGTACTAAGGATATGATTTATAAACTATTTATTTCTATCAACCAAAAGGAGTGATATCTATCTACTGAACACTTGAACGGAGTATAAAATATCATATATGCGCGTGTGCAAGGTTTCAAATAGAACTTCTGAAACGCGGTAAATGATGATATCAGTGACCTTACACAATCCTGTCGTCTGCAGACAAATAAAACGGCGGCAAGACGGTACCATTACCACAACTCGTATCCTGAGAATATTCTTCTCAAAAGGTGAAAGTGATGGAGATTAATTAGATTTATTTGCGTTTTAAATTTCATTCCGAGCCATTTAAGTTTGTCATACAGACGCAGCTGTGACGTCACAATCTCGCTTGCGCAGAGACGAGCGTATGCGGGGGAAAAGGGCGGGATGCGCGACCTTGGCTTGCGCCTTTCATTTCAAGTTCAATGCACAGTTGTTATAAAATAGGAACAAGGATTTCTGGGGAAGAAATGAGAAAAACAGTCAAAGTAACGGAACACCATTTGGAAAGGTTCTACTGAGTCGTATATTCGTTGGCCTTGACTTAGTAATCAACATCCGAATTACTTTAGATTTTCCAGAAGACTATATCTTCACCAGGTAAAATATTGATTGTTCCATAGATATCAAATGTATGTAAAATAGATATTTGCTGCGTAACTTTGACTGTTTCTGTAACTATTGCTCAGGGTTGATCGTGTAGACGAGTAAGGGTAGAGGTATGGGGGAACATAGAAAAGAAGGTTTAGTTGGCAATCGGGAAAGGCAGCATCGCTTTGAGTTCTTGATTTCAAGGAAAGGTATAGACAAATGTACAGAAATGCAAACAATATCTGAAATGCATAATGTATAATACAATAACAGTTTTTAATAGTAGTGCGCCAATAATATAGTTACAACATCTATATCAAGAATGATTGGCATTTCCAATGAAAGTATTTAAATACCAATCGGGAAGCAAATATGTGATGAGCATAGAGAGAGAATTTCAAATATATATAAATATGTATACAGTACACTCGTGCAGATACATGTACTTTGAAACACTGTCTGATTCATGAAGTCAATAACGAGAAAAATTCCGAAAACGTTTATCTTGAGATTACAATGAGGTTTGTGGAAATCCAAGGCGTCATCGTTACTGGACATTACTTATGAGAACTGAATGACTGGATCGCGCTGTGCAGGACGATAATAGAGTAAAAGCGTAATGCGGGCATTGGCCATCGCCGCTATTCGTCCGTGAGACTAGAGCACAGCAAAAACGAGGCCTCTGTGTCTCCCCTACCTATTTCCTGTTCATCGATCGGGTACTCGGACAGAAGTCCCCTCATATAGCGATTTTGATCGGCTTCATCCCCTTGTTCCGCCACGCTCTCGTACTCTGCTTCTGCTGACGTCACGCCCCACGTGATCTGGACGAGAACCAACGCGGCTAGTAGTAGGGTTCCTTTTGCTCGAAACATGATGTCGACTTGGTGTCTGAAATTCACAGGAAATATTTCTCTCGGTTAAAGGGAGTCTTAAAAGTTATAAATGCTAGATATAACCATACACATAAAAACACATTGATTCCAGATCCCTCTTCTATTTGTTTGAAAAGGGGGTATGGAATGTATCTCTTTCTTGTACAGAGTGATATATCAGAATTGAACTTTTTTTGTTTAGAAAATTGCTACATTGAAGAACATGAAAGTAACTATCTTAAAAAAAAGGAAATATGCTCTTTGACTGGGAAGGACTGTTAAATCCTTTGACTAATGAATGTGAAGTCAATATTACAAGAAAGAAACAGTTTTGATTGACTTTCCATGTAGAAAAGATCCAACGTGTGAATAATATTGGTCTTGAATTCAATGCGATCGTTGTGGAATGTCGTTAATCCCATGTGCAACGTGTATTTCTTTCCCTATAGAAACGCACTACTGACTAAGTTGCATGTTCTAACAAAGGACACCTAGAGAAGGTGCACTGGAATTCAATCAATCCTTCCGTTCAATCTAATCAGTAGAAGACATCCGCAATGAAATAGTGACTGGAAAGACCTATTAACATTGCTCTAATTGTATGTTGTCCTCATCCCATGTTTAATTGTTCCTCTGCACTCAACACTGGTTAAACAGAGCAATCACACCATCAAATAACCACCGCGCTCAAGACTCGGTAACGAAGGAAAACGCGAGGACAACAGAGGGAGGATGCGAGCTGCTCAGCAGGAATAGCTCCACAGTCATTGTGCTTTTCGTTGAGAGCTCGTTGTACGGTAGATCCCGCCGCATTATCTCATTAAGGAGTAGGTCTAGACTGTCACCACTCTCATGAGAGCCCCAGGAATACGTAATGCTAAGATTAATCGCATGACGGTCGCCTTACTGTCTGAAGTGTAATCCATCTGGCTCTGTCGTGCCCAGAGTGGCCCGCCCCAGCAACTCACGAGCAACTCCCACAGTGCAGATTTCCAGCACCGTCTCCTTGATCAATTGCCCCTGTAAACAATGCAAACGTCACTTTTCCGTAGACTAACTGAGACCCGCAGCTCCCACTCAGCTCTCAACACCTCCCTTTCCTCCCCCACGCGCATCGCTGCTGGATACTTTCAGCAAATTTGTCTCGGACCTGTACCGGGACTGGTGAGGTTCGAGGATGCGTGCTTGGAGCTGCTCGCGTCGGGGTGACAGGGGAGGATGGGTGAGGAAGGAGGGACTTGCTTGTGGCGGTGGTAGGTTTTTATGGACAAGGCGACATTCGTCTCCTGGATTTAGTGCTGTTCCCTAGAGGCAATTCATTTGCTACATTGCTCTACACTGGTAAGAGTGTGCAGTCTACTTTGCTGAACTGTGTGGGAACCAGGAGTGTGATGGTGTAATTCAGTATTCTTAAATCAAGAATTCGCTCGTTCTTAAAGCTACACGCCGTATATATATATATATATATATATATATATATATATATATATATATATGTATATATATGTATATATATATATATATGTATATATATGTATATATATGCATATATATGTATATATATAATATATATATATATATATAAATGTTTGCTTCTTTTTATCATTATCCCCAGATCGGAATTATTCCCAAAATAACGGATTATGATTGATAAATCTTTATTACAGGTGCCCTATATAAAAACATACTTCTTTGCATAAGAGGACACCCTTTAGGGAAAAGCCCATGAAACGGAAGACATATTGTTCGCAAGAGAATATACTTAGAGCACCTTCAAGGGACATGAAATCAGCAAAGAGACTGATCTAGATAAAGAAGGTATTTTGTTTATTTTGGAAATTGTTTTCTGGATATCAAGAAGGAAATATTCCAGCCTATAATTATTTCACTGTAAATGAGCACAACAGTTGCAGTTTTTGTATCAACAAACAACCAATCAAAGTAACTAAGGTGAAGTTATATAAATAGTGAATTCCAATTTGATGTGCTTAGATCATCCTTGCAGTAATCCAGTTTTAGTCACTTGAAATAATATGTTTTTTATTAAGAGATCGATGCCTTATTCCCATTATTAATAAGAAAAGTGTGTTCTCGTTTGCTATGTAAATCAAAGTTACAATAATCAATAAATCGAAAAGTCTTTTGTTTTAAGGTTCCAACAAGGTAGTGCATTAAACAACATAAATTCGGAATAAAACCTAAGGTTCGACTATGCTGCCGAAACAGTATTAGGCGATATTCAAACCCGTTTTGTATTGGAATGAGTTGACTGCGGTAGGTGGATGGTGTTAGCCACGGAAAAAGCATGCCGTGATCTTCTTTTTCCTCAGTTTGATCTTTAAAGGCATTGATCCGTCTGCACCGCATCCACCAACGGGAAACCAACGATGCAACGCACGGTCTTTTCAAGCAATAAACAGACATCGCTGACGTTGAAAAAGTTGTCCTTTAAATCTATACATCTCCAACCACGTGTGAGTCTCTGGCGGCTTTCTGGGAGTCTTCCACACATGAAAACGAAGCCTCTCCAGCCGCGAATTTGATTGAATCCTGCCTGAATAATTGACAAAGGGGCACAACCCGAAGCATTCCTTTATATAAGGGTTGTTTTTCACTGAAGTAGCTTACACAAAAGCTCCAACCTATCACGCAGCTAAGAGAGATCCCTTTGTCCTATACGGACATGAAATGCGTGGTAAAAGTAAATAGATTCCCAGGGTCTCCTATATATATCACTCAATGTCCTTTTCGCGTTATGGCCAGATTGATTACTTAGGGGGCTATCTACAGGAGTGTGCACGGCAGGAACTCCCGGCACCTCCGTCCTCAACAACCGAGCTCGCCAACGAGGAATCCCGGAGGATGTCATGCTCGGTTGCTTAATTGAATCACGCTGCTGGATTTATAGACTGAGGGTACCTGAAAAATTCAAGATCTTGGCGTTCAATTGGACAGAGACAGGGGTGAGTGACTGGGTGTTGTGTGGCGGGGGTGGAGTTGGGGTGGTGGGTGTTAGTGGTGAGTCTGGGTGAGGAGGAGGGTTGAGAAGACTTTGTCTAAAACTGCTGACGGTACATTATTTTAGGGATGGGTGAAAACGTGAACCTAGGTATTTCTCATCCGAGTTTATCCCATATCCAATCTCCTTCTGGGAATTCCAACTTAACGGAGGTGCATATACTTAAATAGGGATCGTCATCGTCATCTTAGAATTCAATATTTTGCCGTGCCGATTTATTGTTTGGGACAGGGTTTTAGAGTCAGGCGATAGCTAAGTCTGGTTATACATGTATATTAAAAAGACAATAGTCTGCACTTCTCGCTCATATACACATGTAGGGGAACGTGAACCTGCCTATTATTATATACCTGTGGTAGTATATCCTACACATACTGCCCGCTCCTACCCATGTCGTATTTATACCCGTACGACACCTAGGTGACGTACGGGGTATGTATGTAGCGTACGGGGCATGTACGGCGGCAAAATCCAAATATTCCCGCAGTAGCAAAGTTAAAAAATCGATATTTTAAGGTATATAATAATAGAGAAACAGGCTGACTGTCTCCGTACGGATAAAATACTTGGTAAAATCGGCGATCAGATGAACCTCTGCCTCCGGCATCGGTTCATCTGATCGCCGATTTTACCGCGTATTTTATCCGTACGGAGACAGTAAGCCTGTTTCTCTATAATACTGTTTCGAATCCTCTCTTTGGAAAATGACTCTAGATGTACATACGCAGATGACTTTCACCCTTTCCTTTCACCTTTTCATCTATCGTTATAATGGGTATGGCCATCCACACAGTAGGCATCAAAGTCAAATCTGTCAAAGTTCATAACCAAAATCCCTAATCCCACTTACAGCTTGCGAATGAAAGAACATGGATTGCTTTTTGACAATCCACATCGATGTGAACCCTTTAACCTAATCTTACACCGATTACAAGATTCTATCATGGGGCTATAGATCAGTCAATGAACATTTTGTGTCAAACAAACAGAGAATAATCTGAAGGATATTACCTAATTTAAACAGGTAATCCCTCTGCGGAAACATATCAATCATTCTGAAAGATTTCTCATGATATGGACGATGTCAGCCAATCAAGCAGCCTTGACGCCAGTCCAATCATGGCCCAGGCAGACCGACAACGGTAATTGTTTGTACTGGTATCTGGTGGAGTTCTGATCAGCAGTGGGACCTAAGCACGCTAGCTTATCAAAGCTTCTCGTTCACAACACCAGCGCCTAGGGCAGTGCACTGAATGGGCCTATTCTTCACCTGCTGATTCCCGTTCCCGCGAGGATATCGCCATTCCAGCCGTGACATAAAAAAATGTCGGACTGGTTCACAAAGGCCCTGAACATGGACGTAAAGTGTGATTGCAGACCTCCTCGAGGGTGGTAACGAGTGTTCCGGCGTGAATACATGGGCAGGGGCACACTTAATTGAATACGTCGGCGATCCAGAGGACATGATGCCGTAAAAGAAGTCGCTGTCGGAATTGTGTGTCAAGATACAAAAACCTAGAGGTGGGTAATTACTGAGGAGGTGACTCAGAGGAGAAGTCGATGGCCCGAGCAAAAAATTCAAATCGTCGCCACATTGTGATTACATTAATGTCAATTCTTTCGTATTTCTTTTAACTCCGACGCTAAAAGAACACAGAGACCATTAAATCTTCCCTTCACTATGAGATTTGATAAATTATCCCATATCGCCTTTCAAGATCAATGCCTTACATATAAGATGATTGCATCCACTTGCCAATGGTATAATATAGACCTACACAATGAAAGTCAGAGCGAGTTAAAAGTGCAAGCACCTGATCAATCCGTCTATTTTATGTAAAATAACACAAGTTCCATATAAAATCCTACAGTCTAATTCCGTCCTATATATGAGCGGATTCTGCACACCGGACGGACGGAGCCATTGAGAGGTGCGCAGACACTATTGGGAATTTTCCGCTTCCGGTGCAACTACGGAACTATGCACCACTGCGTAAATCAGTGAACTGCTCATCCAAGGTATTTTCCAGTGTTATAATTATTACATTGTCCGAGAATATATTATCCTTAACACTTACTACATACTTCCTATATACTGGCAAATAGCTTACAAAGGTGGAAGTCTGGATATACATGTTGCTCTAAAAGCTATGCAAAGCACATTGAAAGGGCCGAAGAAATACGATGAAGTTAAGACGAAATTCTCTTTTAAATTACTATTATTATCAATTCAATCCCTCTCATGGGATTTCACTATCAGCTAATTCTATCTTGGGCTAATCAGGTATTCAATATTCCATAATAAACCTGGATTGCGCACAGACACATCGTCGAGAGAAAAAGGCCCCGCTTTGCTCGTGAAGCAGACCACCAACAATCCCTTCTTAGATTTAGATCTCGCACGTTGTTACCTTCGATCGATGGCCTTTTGGTGTGCCGATGTGTTCAAAGAGAGTTTGTCCTCTAGAAAGGATGATGGGGTGCTTGCTTAAAGAAAACTCTTTATCAAGGCTCCATCTGCAGGCAGCCCTTTAGTCGGGACCCTTTCAGGATAGTTTAAGCACAATCAAGGCCACCTTCTGTGCATTCGCCCTTTGTCTGAACCTGCTTTTGAAATATTCTTCTGACCGACGAGGATAAGGCAATACTTGTAGAGGCAACACCTGTCCTACCAATACTGAACAAGGTAATCTAAAGTGCGATGAATATAGGTGTTTCCCCAAACCACAAAATAATTCGTCGAGAAAATTCATCAATCATTCTTTCCCAGCTGTAGAATATCATTAGGGCGCGTCAGCTCTCTAATATCAGAAATGAGATTAATCATACGTATGGAGGGGGAAATGAGTATCCCTCTGATTCCGTCATATATTGCTTCAGGGAACATCAAGCAGTGAACGACCACGACATAAGGTTAAGAGTCTAGCGAAAACTACTACTCCAGCCAATTAGCTGGCCTGTTGATCTGGCCGTTCTCTTCAGAAACAAATGAGTTTGATGAGGGTGCCTAATGAGTCTTTTTCATGGCATTCAAGTGACCAATAGGGAGCACTTGTATTGTATCTAAAGTGAGTGAATGTTTCATTAGATGAAGATCTTATGTGTCCAGAGAGACTCTCCCCTGGAAGTGGCTGTATACTGGATATATATGAGGAGCCGTACAATAGAAAATATAAAGAATAGTAGACAATGTGATACTCATGCAGGTATGTAACATGCGGGCGATGCCTGCCAACACGCACCACTCTCTTACCACGGAGAACAATTACCAAAAATTATCCTTGCATGACACTTACTAGTATATGGAACAGTAGCTACTCTGAGCTGATTAAGACCACTCACCTGTGCAGTCTACGCCTATCTGCTGCTGATGAAGCTAAGTGCCTACGTCCTGGGATGAGGTCGGGCTAGTTTGGTTAAAGTCCAGATGGCATGATGGTCTTAACGGCGGCAAACTCCGGGATACTTTGCGTGAACACGCAAAGTCAGAATTCCAGACTTCCCTGCTCGGGACACAGCGGGTAGGTGTTCTTGTTAAATTATTTCTTGACTTCTGCTGGCGGAGGTTTGCTGTGCTGTCCTTGGTTTCAGAGTAAGATATCTTTCCGTCGGCAGATTAGATATAGTTCATACAGCGCTGTGTGGTCCCCTCAATGCTCGGCCAAAAGGTGGCTTTATATCAACTTGCGCCTGAGACGCTGCTTCACGGAGTCGTGCGCTCATTGGCTGAACGACTAATGTGCGGTGTGTGCCTCGACCAATCAGGAGTCAGTACTCAAGTTGGTGCGCGTTTGCTGTAGTGATGCATAGCAAAAGGGACGCCGCAAAGTTGGACGTGGGGGGAGCCGTCACCGCGGCGATGGAATGAGCAACAGCAGCAGCAACAGTGGCATCGGGAGCATGCACAGCAGCTGGCATAAGCAGAGCAGGAAGCGTTGGCAGGGGGTGAGGAGTGGGCGAGATGGAGGGGGTGAGCTAGGCGTAGGTGGTAGAGTCGGGACACACCCTGGCGACCCAACCACCTACACAAAAGTAGGCCTGCATGTTTGATGCTGGTTCCCGGCTGCGGGGTGTAAAAGGCGCTGACGTCAAGGCGTCTTCCGGTGGCCAGCCTGCTTGTTCTGATAAAATTAGACAGAGCTTAAAAAGGACATGATGGCATTGGAATTCTCAAGACTGCAGATGACAAAACCAAACTACCGGCCACCTAATCTAATCTATTAGTGGGATAGTTTATTAGGGGTATTGTAATACTTAGCAGTGCAGATTTTTTAGTTGATGAGTGATTTTACACACGGCAACGAAATCCATGTATTATTATATTTGAAACGCGAATTTGGATGCTTTGCATACTGTATCATATGCGATAGACTTCATAACCACTTTTATAACTTCCATTTGTACACCATATGGCTGTCAATACTACTACTACCGCTGATTGGCTTCATATTACTAAATCCGCTGTATCTCAATCCTAGTGATGAATCCCTCTTGTAATAAAGGCTTAATGTATTACCTGTACACTTCTACTAAACATGCAATCACCATAGACACAGCGAGCGGTTGCATTTTGATCCCTATCGCTACAATCAATTTATCGTTATGTTGGTGCCCATGTTTTGCTGCGCCAACAACACCTTCATCATAATACGCACTTTAATTTCAGTGTTTCGGTTGCCATCGACTTGGCCTGTAGCCCCTACATGATCTGAATTTTATTTGATACGAAGCTAAAGGTTTTTATTTATTTAATATTCGGCCGATATTCATACTCCTCCGTTGTTGCCCGTCACTATGGGAGAGACCTTGTGAGCACGAAACATATAACCATAGTAAAGGGTTCATGGACGTGTCAGGGGTTGTTAAATATCGGACGAACGATGGTCAGCCTAGATGATACAATCTATGAAGACCTTGAGGACAAGCCAAGGTTTAACTCGTTCAATGAGGCTGGAGGACGTCAAAAAAGTATCTCAGAATTGTCTTTTGGGCCATAGTGTTGTATAAAATAATGTGTTGTACGAATAAAATGTTTTGATGATAAGAGTATCCTAAAGGTCTTATAAAGTGTTGTATACAAATACGTTCATTTATAAAAGATCTTCTATATAGTCATACAACACTGAATGGAGAACATCGTCCAGGATGTAGTATATCTTTGGGGTTATCATATCGTCCAGCTACAGCACCAGAAACGAACGAACTTTATTTAACAGACCCCGGATCTTGGGTATGCTGTTGGATCCCTTGTGAAAAGGGTGGTACATTTGACATACATCGCTTGTGGTGATAAGTCATGACACCTACATATTGAAGGGTGGGTGAAAATACTACCAGCAGATACCACAGGTGGTGCCACCATATAATAATTGTCTAGGCTTTGTTATCGTTCCTTTGTTATTGAATGAGCCTCATATCATACTCCCTCAAGGAATCAAATCTGGGTAAAATAAAAACCTGAACATCGCTTTGATACTACACAAACTGTCAAATTCATAATTCAATGATTTACAATTGATTCAAATGTTTTTATTTGTTGATTAATTAAAAAACTACACCAACGACTTAAACCAATATGAAATTGAAGGCCATGACGGCCTTGACCGATATAACACAGCTTTTCTTCATGGCTATTGTGTTTTTGTGGATTCCTAACCGACTTTGGTGAGAAGATAGGCGACAAGAATGGGCTAGGATACTCTTACACTTCATTATTATATTCCTACGCACATGCTTACGAAGATATTTCACGACCGTCAGTAAAGTTCACATCACATATTGTACGAATGAATATTGAAATACCGATAGCGATCGAACCGAACAGGTGCGCAGTGGCATGCTCCCATCAACGTCACTGAAACCAAGGTTGGCGAAAGTGTCACTACAAAGGTTAGGGTAATAATGTCTGTTTGAAGACCATAAAGAGATGACAGGACATCATGTACTCTGGTGGCACTGCCTCCTTGGAGAGTGCTGTAAATTCTGGTTCAATGGGAGTGGGCTTACAGTGGGGGAGGGCTGGGTAAGAGGCTGGAGTAAACCTGGGACTGATTAGCGGAGTGACCACACAGCCTGTCTACATAACAACTCAACAGAAGTGGTCGCCCCGCACGTAGCCGCCTGCTCGCCTAACGACTAGTTTAAACATTAAACACAAGATACGACGCTTTTTACGTGTGCCTCTCGGAGCGCCCGGTCGATTCTTTGCTTGAAATGGCAATGACGGAGCTAAACCAAAGACCTTGGAGGATAACTAATTCATTATTCATCTGACTGAGAGTTATGGCACAATGTTACTATTTCAATGCCTAATCCAGTAGTTTCCAATTGTGAATTACTCATTTATTAGTGTGTCGCATGTTCGGAACGCCTTTAGTATAATTAATCATTTCTGTATAAAAACATGGTGGTCTCTTCTCACACATCTCTTTCCAATATAACTCTTTTATACCTTAATCATATTGTCATTTTACTATACTACTCAGAAACCAAAGTAGGGTTGCCAAGATCGCATCGGTCTATTGCAAAAGTTGCTTTTCAAATGTCTAAGCTTTATTTATCTGTAATACAGGTCTTCCAGTGACAATGTATATTAGATGGCGAACAGGGTAATAGTGTCTGTTTGAAGACCATAAAGCTATGACAGGATATCATATACTCTGGGGGCACGGCCTCTTTGGAGAGTGCTTGAATGATACTGAGGATTTGGCTATGCGAAACATTCTATATTAACATGTACATGTATCATCCCTTTATAACCTCCATCTCATATGGAATATTATGACAAATGAGAAGGATGGGGCAATATCAGACGGAAATGCTACATGGTTTACAAAACAGCAATTCTGCTCTACGTAGATGGTCTGATTCTTCTATTTCATTTGACTTCAGTTTCACCTACCTTATTGCAATAATGTCAAACAAATGTCTTTACATTGCTCTACGTATCTGATATCAACATGATACACAAAATGACAAACATACTTTCATGACTTGTCGAAAGTAAGTTAAATATCATTTTTACCATATTTCTAAACAAAGGGACTTAATTCAAGCATATCTCGCTTCACCAATACCATGTAGATCTATCGTTAATATATACATCAAATAGGGTCCTGATATTACCTCCCTGAACAACACATTTCCTTCTTTTCTGTTATAGGTGATATTTCTTTTGTGCTCTTATGATGGTGGTTCCATTTGCATATTTAATGTACAAAAACCCTCGTTACAATTACCAGATCCGATTGAAACCAGCGGCATTTAGAACTAAAACGTCGCTTCATTGGGTCTATAATAATGTAACACTAATAATCCGGGACCAAAAGAGACAGCTTGTAAATTGATGACAAATAAATGAATTTACAAAAAAAATGAAGCTTAACAATGGCACTGTGGTAGTTTCATGGATGATGTCCCCTAACCAATCCGCCGACGACTCCAATTTCATTATAAGGTCCAAATACCTTCATCTGGTTTCCCCTTGCAATATGAATGAGAGCCTATATATCTTTTGGGGAAATACAAAAAGGGATAGCTACAATTCCTGCCTGACTCGCAAAGTATTCCAATACGTAGGAGCAAACCGAACATACGTGATGGCCCAGGTTGCTAAGTGCATATGATCGTTCTACAATATTTTTAGAATCCAACTACCTAGTTGTCTAGTGTAGGTGAAATGCTATAACAGGGCAGGAAACGCCCCACATTGTTCCGTAGGACACTACCCTGGTTATGATCCATATTTGGTCCGACAATGGGAGGTGTTAAAAGCTCTAAATGTCGTCTGCTTGCCTAAACCAGGCTACCACAAATACATCTCGCAGAAACGCATTGCGTCACTTGGCCCAACCCCCAAGACCTTTCGGAAAGATCGGGTTGTCACACGGACGTCCGTGTTCGTGGAGTTGCCTTTTAGGACGGAAATGTTGGGCAGCAGGCTTGAATGAGAGTGGATTTGAAGGTGCCCAATGGAAGGTCATGGCTCTGCTGCAATACCAATACTTGATACTGGAAGGGAATTCATTTTTAATGCACACACTATAGGATGTGTGTGTAGGTGTGTGTGTGGGGGGGGGGTAGCTGTGTGTGTAGGTATGTGTGTGTGTAGGTGTGTGTAGGTGTGTAGGTGTGTTTGCCTACATTTTGTTTTGTTCTGAGCCTCTGATCATTGCCCAGGTAAGTGTTCCCTTTAACGCTCTGACAATACATACCTTATAGTTCCTTGTAAACAATACATTCTTTTATTCCCAATTATGATTATCGTTTCAAATTGCTATTCTTTACAGAATTTACTACAATTAAAATGTTTTTCTTTTAGTCATGGCGAGGGGATGACTATTAGGACTCTAGTTCCTTATTCTAAGCTTCAGGCGATCATATCCTTACGGGGAATGGAAATCGCTGCCATTATCTCGGTATAAATACCCAATCTACCTGCTACTGATCGATGCTCATCCTAGCTCATTCATAGTCATAAAATAACGTCAAGAAACGCTAACTCATGCATAAATCATATTGAGAAAAAAATGGTCTAAGATTAGATCTCGCTAGATTTCTTTGTGAATGCGTCTATTCTAAAATCAAAATAAAACATAAATGTTCTTTAATCGAGAGCTTCTGTTTTTAGGTAGTTGGCCAGGCATGGTTTTCTAAACATTCGTTATGATTATCAGCGGAGAGTGTGTATCACATATTTGATACGAACATCGAGCTTCTTTTACTTTCTGAATACCGTAATCTAGTTTACCATAATCCAGTTTACTGGTGTTCGTTATTAGGGTGAAGTGTATTTACATATAGATGTGGTAAGACCGTGTATCGGATCAAACACCTAATCTATTCATTTGAATATCTGAATTTATGGATATTCTTACCACAGAGGTCCCTCGTGTTAATATTTACTATCTGTGCAATATAATGTAAGATGTTCAAACTTGTATGAGCGGTAGCCGAATGCAATCTGTATCTTCTAGCATCTCCGGGAATTAAGCTCTTTCAAAAAAAGTAATTTCTCCGTATCAATTGGCATCACAATACTGGACAGCATATATTGCTACCATTTCTGAAATGTGAAATGAGCAATTTAAGCCAGCGTCCGTTTTCATAACCGTTTAGTTGAAAATTAAATGATTAAAATGAAGTTTAATTAAAATCAATGAAACCATGAAACGGGATGTCTTGGCTTAGAAGCTCATCGCAGGTTGTGTATACTCAGGATTAGTCATCGCTCAAGAACAATCCATTATCAAAAAACTGGGTCGGGTATACTATTTTAACTAGTGCCGGGAAGGGCCAAGACACCCTGTGACTTCAAGGTTTCTTTGTTTGATTATGGTTAAACTTCAATTTAATTATTTAATTTTCAATCGAACTTATGTGACCTTCAGAGGTCACGGTGGTGTCAGGGCTATCTTAACTTGCTCGATAATGGATTGGTTCTTACTAAAGTAGATCAAATATTGGTATCATTAAGCCTATCATCCCAATATAAATCTTTCCAACCAAGTTTCAAGATTTCAAACAGCCTTTTTACTGTTAGATCTACCTAGAGTTACATTATTGAAATCAATGAAGACTCATATATCCAGTTGATAACTTTTTGTTCTTGTTTAATAGATAAAACATTTAACCAGATCCAAGAATGTTTGGAATAAAGTTTGCAACCTTGTCTGCCTTCTCAATCTCCCTGTTGTAGAACCTTGGGAACATAGTCTCCTTTACCCAACTAGCAGACATAAGCATCTTAGAAATCGATACATTGGCCCTCAAAGCTGTACTTGTTGATGCATGCCGACAGGAATATGGAGTATACTGACCCTTAATGCCAGTTACATCCAGTACACTTTGTATTATTCGGGATATGGTATCCACTGACACTCTTCTTTTTTTAAAAGTGTTTATTACAAATTCTGGACAAGACCAGTTCTTCCATTTGTCACAATTTGGTCACAATAACATACAAGGTTCAAGGTTTGCTGTCTTTTGCGCAGAGGATGAGTGCCAAGGAGGCTAAGAATTATTAGTTATAGGGCGATAGCTAGCTGGCGGGCTAGAGTTCTTAAAGGTATGGGAATAACATATAGAAGAAGTTAGTTATGTACACAGAGCAGGGCAAACAAGGATGGGTGAAAGACAATTGTAAAGGAAAGCTAGAGAGAAGGAAGGGCATCAGGGTACATATGATACAGTAGGTATATGGCAGCACGTTATACGCCTGGTCTCATGGTACATTATACTCCTTGTCTCACAGTAAAGATAATCCAAGTAATATATCAACAAAAGCACTTAGATACAGCAACCATTATTAATTCAAAACAGGACTTCCATTGACAATTGTGGAAAGAAATAAAATATTACCAGCACTGGTTCATTACCTTTAGGGTCCGTTTGAATGATGCCATAGAGTCAATTGTTTGTGTCTCGACCCCCAGCCCATCCCAAATTTGGACACCCCCATAAAAGGGGATTTCATGTATCGGTACGTCTTATGAGCATGGCCTCTAAACCGCACCTTCCTATCACTACGCATTTTCCTTTCACCCATGTCCAAGTTACCAACCTGTTTTGAGCGCTTAAACATAATCTTAGCTAATTGAAGCTTTCTACGGGGGTCTAGATAATCAACCTCAAGTTCTTCATGGAGCTCTGATATTCTGATTTCTGGATTTTGGCCAGTCTATATATGAAATGAGTTACACGTTTTGCAATACTTTTTATGTGAGCACTAAAATCCAAGTTCTGGTCTAGTACCATCCCTAGGTACCTATACTGCATTTTGGTCACAAGATGAGCGTTTCCACAAGCTATGTTTATGTCAGGGAGGAAGTTCTTGCACATCCTTGAACTAAACCAACACGTATTGGTCTTGGAGGCATTCAAACACAACCCGTTTATGGAACACCATCTATTTACCACTCTTACCGCATCAGCCAACCTATTCTTAGCCTCGAGTGGATTTTTATCAATAGTATACAGTAGTCATACAAAAGGTCTAACAACAAATGTCCTAACATCCTCTACATATCTCTATAAATGAGTGAACACACAAAGTTTTCCGTTATGGAACTTAAAAAACTTCAAATTAAGTGTGGTTAACCCTGGGGTAATAAGTTTTCATCTTTGTTGAAAATGTAATCGAACAAGAATCAGCTTTCCACATCATGTCAGTTGTTGTTAGACAAAACAAAGTCTGCAAGCGCTAACCTACAAATCTAGTCCATTTCTTAATCACTGTAGAATAGGTCTTTCTTGTACTCAATGACCATGATGTAGTAAGCGCACTCCACATTTCCTCAGACACTCATAATAATTTCCAAGGGTCACTTATATTTTTACAAGGAAAAGGGTGCATTTCTCCATCAATGGAAATTTCTTGCTGCTGTCCTGAGGCCACATCAGTGTGCCCTCCCTCAGTTGTATCATCTCTCTAGCTGACCACTCTCTCAGTACCATCCTCTACCATGGCTGTGATCTCCACATCGGGCCCACTAGTATCCCAGCAGCCTTCTCGTCCAAGATCTTCTTCACAGTCCTGCTGATGAGAGAAAATGGTGGAAAGAACAGTCCATTAATATCTTTCCAGTTCATAGTAAACACATCCTGACCCTAAGTATCATCTTCATACGTAAAAGATACATATTCCTGGCATTGTTTATTGGAGCGCGGGAAATCGCGCTCATATACGTCATCTAGATAGAGGTTAGAATATGACTAAATATGCTATATACATGTTCAAGTCTGATGGGACACACCTAAATGCACTGTAATCAAAGTGCCACATCCGATGGGACACACTTGAGTGTGTGGTAATCAGACCCACTTTGCAGAGAGCTATAAAATCAGGTCTCCCTCCTTTGACCCAGTGAGCCACCCTTGCGTCTGAGACTTGACCATAGACTTGCTTAAGTGAATTATTATTATACTGGGTGTTTTACTGGGTTTTTTTTCAAGTTCTTTATTAAGATTATATCCACATAACATTACATTTGTTCTAACTTCAGTGTCGCTGTTTGTCTTACTATTATCAGTACAAGCCATTCAAGATTTGACCACATACATATTCAATACTCCTCATATATGTCACACAATTTGGGCAAGTCATAGTTAATACAGGTGCTGCACCTAATCAAGTTTGCCTTGGTCTTTATTTAGCCTGAGCATACTAGTTTCTGATGGGACACACTCCCTTACATGCAGAGCCAGCAAACCTGTTTGACCAGTTATTCACCCATGTGCCCCTCTGTAAACAGAGACCAAACAAAAGTTATTCCTATAAGAACTATGTACTATAAATGTCCCATGCATTAGAATCGCCTGCCAGCTGATTATAGGTCAATACCTACCTATCCCCTATTTGAATGCAAAGAGAAAGAATTTATCAGAAATAGTTGTCTAAACTATTAATCTAAATTTGATGATAAATAAAAGCTGCTAAAATGATTCACTCTAGTCAGTTTCAAAATGATTATGTAATCTTTTTTCACATTTGCATTATTCAAGTTTTGTAAATGTATCTTTGTTGTCAATGACTGACTTGAAACAAATTTGTATAGAATGTAGTAACATCTAATAATTTCACTTTAATCAAATAAAACAAAAGATAATACGCATATCATCACCTTTTATATTGTCAAACCATGAAATTTTAATGGTTGTATTAGTGATAATAAATTTGAGATTTAGGTATTGAGAGAAGTGGTCTTTCAGTGAGGTAGTCATATTAGCAAGTTTATCATATCATGATATAATATCCAACGTAATCTACACACAAAATACAGCAAAAAGGATTGGGACAAAGCCATATTGTTTGTAAATAGTTATGTAAACGGTTGTTATGTGATAATCTACTGCACTTTAGAAATTCCGCGCTCATCCATTGTAAATGGAAATATCATTAGCTCCTAGTTATGGTAGGAGGTAGGAGCAGTGAGCCATGACAGTGACCCATGACAGGTCCATTCAAGGTTGTACTGGTGGTACTGGTGGTTGGTGGTGGTGGTGGTAGTGGGGGACATATGTATGGAACTCTGTGTATATCTTCATGCGTGTATGTGTATTTTTGTGTATCTATGTGTTAGTGTACATGTGTCTGTGTGTGTCTATTTATCACTCTGGTTATATCCCAACACTTCTTATACTAAATGAAACAACTGCACTCACATGGCCTACCTCTGACTTGTTCCAATCCCTATCTAAAAGTGGCCTGTAGCCCCTCTCACACCTGCCTTATATGCCCCCTGACTGGCTCTGCTCCCGACCTGACTGGTCGCGACCGCTGATACACACAGACCCGTATTCTCACTGTGTGAGGGGCGGCTCTTTAATTTCAATGAAATTATCATCAAGAGTAATTTCCGCAACTCATCTTTAACATATGATGTAATAACGGTATTTTCTCTGGAGATGATCTAAACAGATACGGATTGATACTGGTTTAAAAAAAGGAGTAGACCACCAACATTATAAGCATATTCTAATTACGAGAAGTAGGAGACGTTACCTATAGTTCAATACATATATGATACTTACATTGTGAACATGCTTACTTTAAGAAAAGAAATTCATGTAAGAATAGTCCTATCAAGCTCTATGGTAACAGTTAATAGAACTCATAGAACAAGGTAATTTGGGCTATAAAGGCCCGCGGTAACTCACTAGGCGAATATTGGATGCACTTACATTTTATGTAACAACTAACTATAATAAACAGCAGATATCTTAGTTCCGCAAGTGTCCACTATTTTGGGTTACTCCTGCATATGGAGCAGTGTTTACAGCATAAGGCTGGAGTGCTTATCTTCACGCTGGTCTATTCATATATGGTGATCCCTTCGTCGGTAGCATTCGTAGAAAGGGTTACCAGGTTCTAACTAGTTTCAAAAGGATGTGTGCCACATCGTGTAACATACACAATTGTAAATAGTTCAGAACGATGTTGTTATAATACCTCTATAGAATAGAATCACACAGGCCTAAAATACAATTTGGAATAAAATAATTCCCTCTCCTCTCGACACAAGTTATGGTAACCTTTCAAAAGATAAAACATAATTGATTAGAATGTTTCTCTAAAATCTGACAGATTCTCCAAGCCCCGTAGCAGATGACCGTGGGAACCAGCATAGTACTAGCTGACACTCTCCCAGCAGATCTTTTGTGGCATTACCCATAATTCATCAAAGAATCACTAATGTTTGGATCCTAGACTCAGGCGGTTGCAGAAAGGGCAAGTTGAATGGGTGCATGTGGGTTACAGAAAATTATCTATAGACTGACCGTAAACAACCCTTTTTATTATTAAGGGGGGTGTCCACCAACCACGACAAGGCTACGACAAGAAAGTTCCAATCGGCGCTTGTCGCAGCCTTGTCGTAATAAGGGGGCTTTAAGACAGTGTTGTCGGGGCGTGTCGTAGACGTCACTGGCTCCCATAATAAAGATGCCCATGGCACTGACAGACTACGACACTGATATCGAGGAAACCATGCCACTTCACGGCAAGGGTCCAGTCATTGGAAAAATCGAACATGTTCGATGTTGTCGTAGCCTTGTCGGAAGGCTCTCGGCAAGCTTCCTATCATGGCCTTGTCGTGGCCTTGCCGTAGACTCTTGTTGGGAACTGGGGTCTACCAACCATGACAAGGACTCCAATCGTAGGCTAATTGTGGAACTTGTCAAGAAGCCATTGTCGTAGCCTTGGTGGTGGACGCCCCCCTTTATTCATTCATAGTTCTCGCTCATTCATCAATAACGAACATACCATTTGCTACTACTTGTTTGTGGTGGCATCCTGGGATTCGCCTAACAAGAGGGAAACTAAAAGGTGACATAGTAACGCACATATTCATAATTGTATCTTTAAAGTGTAAGTTTGAATTGTCAATCCATTGAAAGCAACGCCATTGATCTATTTATGGCTATAGTCAGTGACATTGTTCCCAAACTTCTCTGTTAATGTAGGATATCTTTAGACAGGATGTACTGGGTAAACGATTTATTCTCACTCTCTTACGTTTATTCTATTCTATAGACCTTATATATAACAAGAAGAATCCACCCCCTTGTGGAATACATTGCCCTCATTCAGTACAGATAAGGGAGAAATTTGGCAATTGACACACCATCGGTCAAAGAGCATCAAAGAAACAGGACTGCAACAACCACCGACTAACTTCTTATATGAACGGACAGACGCATGTGTAAATTTGACACATGCGAAAATAGACGTCTTCACGCACTAGTTCGTAGTTATTAATTTTCAAATACATTCTTATATGAACGGACTAGAAAGGAAAATCACACTATCAAGAAATCAGATGTGGTGGGACGCCAAGGAGCTGCACTTTTTCAGTGACCTTAATAAATGGTGGTCAGTTTTCACTAAGCGATGTATTGCCCACCAAATTAATTTGGGAGCCATTCCTCAACACCAAATCCAACCAGATTTAACTTTATTGGTAGGATATTTTGTAGGTCAATGGTGCCAAATATGCTCTTTATTGATGCTGAAAGAAAGAGGGAGGTATATGCATGACTAGTTGTCAAAAGTTCCGTATAATCGGTCGGAAGTTACCGGAAAATTTATCGGTAGCAACAGTCGGCCAATGGAAACCAAGCTAAAACCTATTAACACATGTCTGTGAAGGATGGTCACGCTCTATCGGTTTTCTTACGTCTGCCACTATGTGACGTGGATATCCGTCCGCGAGGGAGCGCGGTTGTCGCTCTGTATTATCCTCAGCCGTGCTCTCCTCCCACGCCTCCATCCTTCAGGGCCACCTGGTCCAGAAAATATCTTGCAGGACACCCTGGAAAAACAGCCGCCCCCATCATACTCCATCTGCTGGGCGGGGAGCCCACCACCCACAAACCACAAAGCCCTGAAACGGCTCCAGTGCAGCCAGCGGACGACAAGGAGACAGTTCCTAGGCGGTCGGATTATAGGGATATTTACCTAACAATATCACTGTTGCCTTTTTATAAAAAAAACACAAAAAAAACAAAAAAAAACGACGAGAGTCGTGGCGGTAGTTTAGAAACAATGTAATGTAAGGTGAGGACATGTATACGTAAACGAGTGTTGACCAGAATTTACATGGTTTTAGGAATAATCAGATTCAGAAAAGTGGCCAAACACTGAAGGCAAGGTGTTTGTGACAGCAGAAAAGATCAACGGCAATAGGTAGGGAGATACGAGAATGTTGGGAACCATCATGGAGACGTGTGCACAAATCCATTCTACTAGTGCAGCGCCCAGATGACATGTGGACCCCATCCTGCCGGTGGGATGCGTTATAAAAACGTAGGCTCCGGGACTCCGGCGGTGGCGAGTATGTCGCTGATGAGGAGTACATAGTGCTGAGGTGTGAAGAGATACTCGCGGTGCCTCCGATGGTCGTTGTGCCGAGTTGAGATGGAACGGTCAAAGTGTATGCCCCTGCGCCATGAGATGGGAATACTGAGAGCCCTGTATGCGTGGCTGTGCGTAGAAAGAGATGGGCCGCACCCCAGAGAACAGCGTTGAGTTTCATCTTAGAGAGTAGCCCAACGGCTCCTCTTGAATTCCTTGAAAACCAGAAATGTATTGGCACAAAGATGATGTAGTGTGGAATGATAGATTCTCTTTCAACTGATAGATTTTACTGTCGTGGCCTATGATACTGAAAATGATTTGTGACTGTAAGTCGACATGTTTTCAGCTAGGGATGTATTGGTAACCGCACCAGGGGGTCAATGCCGCATGGCGAATGAAGGCAAGAGATGATTGCTGCTCACGTTGACTTGAGTTCTAGTACGATGAGTTAAGGTTGATTAAGGCAGAGTGCAGTTATTGCTGTCGAGTTGCGGTTCATGCTGGGTAGAATCTAAGATGAGTGCAGCAGCAGGTCTTCATTCGAATTCCAGCACCTGAAGTGTACACATGTGGCGACTTAGACAAACCTACTAAGAGGCCTCCTCGTAGATGCAAATGCAAGAGGGCTACTACTATTGCTGCTGATATTACTGATATTACTGCTCCACAACAGTGTCACGCACCAGATGCACCATATGCACCAGGGGCACCAGATGTGCCAGATACATTGGAGACTGCCGCTGAAGATCCTCAGGAAGCAGATACTGATCCTGAGCCGTGTACGTAAAACACTATTTTGTCTGTGGTCACACTCGTTTGGTCAGACAGTTCGTTTACTACAATTTGCATACAAGTGTCTGCCAGTATGTCCACGTTTTCATTTTGGGTGGTAGAAGATTCTTATGAATCATTTTTTCATATGTGAGTTTTAGTTTTCTTCTGGAGTGGGTTACTGTTTTTGTTGAGCCATGGTACAAATTATGGCGGCATACTGTTCATAAATTTACAGTTATACCATGTGCTGTTGATGCAGCAATCTTCACGACTTAGTTTGGTAAACATTCCCAGATTCTTCGCAAGTATGGCTATCGCACGTGACCTAATTCTTGCTTGTCAAGTTTCTGGGGTTTCATTGGGATTTATAAATATCCTACTGAATCCTTCAACCTTCCTTAGTTCCTGTTTTGATCGTAATACGAGGTAATGCATTCGTACACTCGCCATACATGCTAGTATTCTTGGCTGCTCTCCAGTTTTCATATTTGTTCTCTTGATTCAAAAACAAATGTCGCTCAGTTGTATATTTGGGATTATCTTGCTCAATAGAAACATTGAAGATTCATAGGGGCATTCATTATGACATTCGTGCATGCCTTCGATATACAGTTTCAGTCGACTGTGTGATACATGTATAACTACTGTCCGAGAAGGTTCGCTGAACGTAAGTAGGTTTTGTTTCTGGTTCCTCCTGAAAACGATAGATTGCTTTCTCCTCTCTAAACACTTGTTCTTGTTTGTTAGAAATTTGTGAATGCACTTGATTAAGGCCTTGTGCTAGTTTAGCTGATAACTCTTCGTGCATTTCCACTATCACAGCTTCCCACCGCTTTAATTTCTCATCCTTTTCTTAGACTACAGTTTTAAGCATTGGTGTGGGACGAGGCTTACCAAACGGTAATTTTCCTCACGAACCCCGAAAGGGTGGACGCGAGCCAGTAATTTTTACATTCAAAATACAGTTTAAAGAATGTCCATTTCCTCTAGAAGTTCTTCATGTTGCACTGAATTACTGTGTCTGATTTCCTTCCTTTCTCTTTTAGAGGCTTCGCTCCTTTCTGCCACTGTTTTTTGACATGCTTTCAAGTTTATCGTTCATTGAATTTGCCATTTTATCAAGTCGTTCATTTACAGAATTGAAGAAGTCATATAAGGTGCTTTGTGGTTGTCATCAACTCACTTCTCTTTTGACGCGGTGACATGTTCGGGGTATGTATTTTTGTAACTAGTGTGTCTCACATATTTACGTTTATTTGGTAGTTTTGGTAGCGGTTGATTACTTGGTGATTTTGCTTTGAAGATACCTATTACCTGGGTCTCTGCACTCGTGCCCTATTTAGATCTCTTCTGAGAACTTCAATTCTAGTCAGTTGTGTTTTAGACAATGGTAAACCATCGAGTCCATCAAAGAATATAGTACCTTCCTGTGTACTTTTTTTCCAGATCGAGTGACTATTATCTTGCTCATCTCGTCATTGTCATTTCCCATCCTGGAGATTTCCATTTCAAAATGGCGTTTCGCGCAACTACATGTAGACAGCATTTTTCTTCCGGGCCATCAATCATCAGACACCTATATCTAAATACACTTGTCGTCGCTGATTATACCAACTCGATTATATTTCAAGAGTTATTCAGATTTTCTTGACTGCCCTTGCTCACTACATCGAACCTAGCCAATCGTCCCTAAATTCCTGGTTTGGTGATACATGTATGTATCCGCTGCTACGTACGGACAAACAATGGCAATATCTGGGGTTGTAATTTGTGAAAAAGAACCAAATGAAATACTTCACAACAAAGACAATACACCAGTTTTTAATTTTGATATGATCTATTCTATATATTTAGCTTAAACAGCATGATGACAATTTCATGAAACTATAGTGTAACATCCCCATGGCATACCTGTGCTACTGATTGCGCTGTTGGGTAGAGCGATAGCAAGATGATCATCGCTGTGTTGTACTATTCGCCTGCAGCTGTTTGGCCCGGCCCAGGAATATGGCCTGGCTAATTATTCTATGCCAGTCGAATAAATGGAAGAGTTGAAACCCACACACAATATACGCCATGTGAATCTTGCAGTTCTAGTGCTGGTTAAATGATAAAGGAAAGTTTTGCCCCAGAGACCTTCGATATATGGCTGTATATATCGGTCCTCCACATCTGGTGAAGATCTCCTTTCACGATATGATTGATATATCAAATAAATGGCACAAGTGATTCTATCTGTGGTTGGGACCGGATGTACCGGCTCACACGTGTCATTCACTAA
Organism: Alentia gelatinosa; assembly: GCA_950022655.1. Classification (NCBI taxonomy): domain Eukaryota; kingdom Metazoa; phylum Annelida; class Polychaeta; order Phyllodocida; family Polynoidae; genus Alentia; species Alentia gelatinosa. The sequence goes on from OX465581.1 coordinate 74,450,828, forward strand.
GATTGGTCTGACGCCTGAGCGGTAGAAGATGGCTGACGTGAGCCCGGGACGCCATCTCGTAGGTGGCAAAGTCTCCGTATCCGGCTCATCTTTTAACCCTTTAACGGCAGGAGGATGCCTTAAGGCATTACCGCTGAACGGCAGGAGGATGCCTTAAGGCATTACCGCTGAACGGCAGGAGGATGCCTTAAGGCATTACCGCTGAACGGCAGGAGGATGCCTTAAGGCATCTTTTTGTTGGTTTTTTTTCAAATTCCTTTTTTTGATAGATTTAAGCACGAAAGGGTTAAGAAAACTTCCATATATAAATAAAAACCGTTGAAAATCAATGTATTTGTGTGTTTTTAGTCTTTTTAGTTACATGGTGATGGTTATTTGCAAGTAGAACACAGAGAAAATAAAAACAAAAGCCAGATCGACTCGCGCCTATGGACGAGTTGAGCACTTGACAGAGCATTTCCCGATATAGTGAAACGACGAACGAGTTTATATATATTTAAAAGCGTACGATTGGGTTGTCTTGCTCGCACAAGTTGAAAATAGTCATATACTATCTAATTTGCGAGTTTTTAGGCAGTCTTACCCTTTCGTTTTCACTAATTTGCGAATTCTCCGCTGATGTTTACATTTTCTTCGACTACCACAACAAACGCAGTATCGGAGAGTTACACTTCCGGTCGCCCTAGTTTTACGTTCCCGCCCCTACTACAGCAAGCCTCATACGATTCCTGCCTATGTGATATATATATATAGCATTGAAACAGTTTAAGATCAACCACAGAAGTGTAGAAAATGGGTAATATATCTTATTAAATCTGAAATAAAACATGCCTATCTGTGTATAGCCAACACTGAATCAATGGATATCAGCCCGAAACCATTCCTGCCTTTTTCCTTTTTTTTTCTTTTTTTTTTACACATTTTTTTCCCAATATATTCAATATATAGTAACCGAAATAACTCAGGTTATCAAGGGGGGTGGATATTATTAAGAAATATGGACAAATAAATTGAATAAATCATATAAAGTTGCCATAGGAACGTTGACATCGTACTATAAATACCTGCGTTTCGCTCGATCGAGTCACTCACATTCGCACCTTGCTTATGTGAGCCTGACAGCTCCTTGCTGGATATAACGAACATAAAATAACTGAGAGCGAGTTGAAAATGAGCGATTCCGAGTGGGAAGACGACCTGCCGTTGACAACCCTGCGGTTAATGGACGGTTTGGGGGAGGAATTCGACCAGGACCTGCTAGAATCGGACGGTGCGAACTCGACGGATAGCGAGGAGGACAACGAACCCTTAGCTAGACGTGTGCCGCAACACACAACAGGTGGAAGAAAATGGGTGTACTTTCCCAAGTCACACGCCATGCCTACACGTCACGTAGATGACCTCAAAGCTCCAGGACTAGACGAGTCCATCGATAGTAGCAAGTTGAAGACGGTTCTGGACTACTTTCGTCTTTTTTTCACTCTTTCGTTCCTGACAAAGCTATGTAATCACACCAACAACTACGCGAGTGCGGCATCACGGACAGGACAACCAAAAAAAATGTCGGCCTGGGTCCCAGTCGTTCCTCTGGAGATGTTGAAGTTCATAGCAGTGACGTTTCTTATGGGACTGATACGAAAGCCGAACATCGACCACTACTGGACGACAATCCAGGAGTACTCTACGGCAGGAATAAAAGATTTGATGACAAGAACACGATTCAAAGCCATCTTGCGGTGAGTGTTTACATGTTAAGTGTTGTTATGATTCTGACAGCTAGACGTGTGGGCGGGCGAGAGACCAGAACGAAAGCAAACGCAGTGGTGCAGACGATAACAGATTATACCGCCGATACTGTATATCATGTTGTGAAATTCGCTCAGTATTTCAGGAGAGGCCTTATCTAAATTCTTTGAAAGTATTGTAAAGATTCGTTAACTTTTTCCGCAGCTATCTTCACTTTGGTGGACGCCAGACGCCGGACCAACCAGGAGACGCCGCTGCCGCCTCCGTGAACTCTGACCCCCAGAACGACCTCGACCCGCAAGCCCCGCCCCCAACTCGCAGATCACCTTTTCCAATGATTTCTTTCGTTTTTGATCACATGAATTCTGTTTGTAAATCCGTTTACCACCCGAAGAAGGAGTTAAGTGTGGACGAGACAATCGTTAAGCACAAAGGCAGAACTCGCCACCGTCAGTACATGCCGAACAAGCCATGTAAATGGGGCCTAAAGTGCTGGGTGCTGGCGGAGGCGGTTTCTGGATTTGTGCTCCAACTTAACCCCTTCTTCGGGCGAGATGAGGCTGGGGGGAAAACGACCACACAGGCTGTCGTTATTGATCTTTTAACTGGGGCGGATTTGACCAATGTCGGACATCATGTTTATTTTGATAATTTTTACACAGGAGTTCAACTGATGGAGAAGTTATTTGAGTTGAAAACATATGCTTGTGGCACTCTGCGGTCGAACCGCACCGAGTTACCAAAAGATCTAATGACTCGTACCCACCCAAGTTTGAAAAAGAAAGGCGATTGTTTTTTCTCCAAGTGTGGGAATCTTCTGTTGGCGTTATGGCTCGATAGGAAAATAATTCGCATTTTAACAACGATACATTCTTCTGTTATGACCACGACAAAACGAACCATTCGCGATGATAAAGGAAAATTCACCAAATCAGACATTCCCTGCCCCGAACTGGTTCGTTCGTATTGTAAATACATGGGAGGTGTCGATCTGTGCGACCAGATGTCAGGCTATTATAATTTCGGGCGAAAGAGTCGCAAATGGCCCAAGAAGCTTTTTTTCTTTTCCATTGAAGTAATGAAAGTGAATTCGCAAATCCTTTTCAACCTGAGTTGTCCCAAACGAATGTCTCTTGTTGATTTCACCCTCAGTTTAGTGCACCAGATGATCGCGGAAGTGAAAAACTGCGAGGCCCCCCCCCAGGCTGGCACCCTATCCGCCTCCACCCGACTTAATAGTCGTTGTTTCCCTGATGATTTGGGTAGAAAATCCTTTTGCAGGGTTTGCTACCACCGCCGCAAAAATGGCTTCGAATCATCGAAGAAACAAACTAAATTCGGGTGCAGGCAGTGTGGGGCCCATCTGTGTGTAGTTCCTTGTTTTCGTATTTATCACACTGTCGCAAACTTTGATACCGCTGATTTGCAGTCTTCCTTGGTTGGTCTATCCTCTGATTAATTTGTTTCCTTAATCGCAAAGAGTCGCACAGATTATTTATTTCCATATTATTTAGCATTATTTGTACGTATGGTATCTCCTAACGAGCTATAACGCATTTTTCGTAACGTTTCATTGTACTAATTAGTTGTCCCTAGTCGCAAACTTGGTACCTCGGTGGGGATCGATAGCAGAGTTGTCTTTTTTTTTCCTTTGCCATTCCAGCAATATCATTTCCCAGCCTGTATATGTTGTGAATTAATCGGAATATTTTGTAAATATGCAGTGTAGATGTTCTGTATATATATATATCGTTTCATACTTGTAAATAATTCTTCATATAGCATGGACAGCATGTAAATTTACAGCAAATCATTCATTATTCCTGATCTATGTACCTCATTTCTTATCTAATCCACGTTATCAATCTGAAACAAAGTTCATAAATTCGCTATGGACCAAGAAAACTCGCTTAACATAGTGTCCTACTCGTTCCATCGACATATTTACAACAGAAGTGTATGAATATCAACCTGAAACATTCCTGCCTATGTTATCTAGCACGTAATGCTATTCTATGATTCAACTGAGAAGTGTACGACCACGAACGATATTTTGGTTTTGTATCTAATACACGTTATCAATCTGAAACAAAGTAATCCTATTATATATATATATATATATCATTCTGCCGACTATTGAACCCCCAGCCTCATATGTCTCTTCCTTTTCAGATTCTGAATCTATTTATATTAAAATGAAAGCTTCCTGCCTATGTGATCTAGCATGTAATGCTATTCTATGATTCAACTGAGAAGTGTACGACCACAAACGATATTTTGGTTTTCTATCTAATCCACATTATCAATCTGAAACAAAGTAATCCTGAGCAATCTATGTATCATCAAGGTTCTCTACATGTACATTTTGTGAAAATATATCGACCAGAAGTGGTTAGATTGATTATTATATCGGTGATAAAGCCCCCAGGTCCGACCATGTCAAGTGCCAGACAGACACCGATAAATTCAAATATCAACCTGAAACATTCCTGCCTATGTAATTTAGCACGTAATGCTATTCTATGATTCAACTGTTAGTGTGAATCGTTTTTTAGTCGCTAATCGATAAATTTATATGAGCCAGAACCTTTCCTGCCTATGTAAACTAGCACGTAATGCTATTCTATGAGTCAACTGTGAAGTCTATGGACACAAACGATATGGTATTTATATCTAATCTACTGTATCAACCTGAAACAAAGTAATCCTGGACTATCTATAGACCTTCAAGGTTCTCCACATGTACATTTTGTGAAAATATATCGACCAGAAGTGGTTAAATTGATTATTATATCGGAGAAAAAGCCTGTAGGTCCGACCACGTCGAGTGCCAGACAGACACTGAATATATTTATATCTTGTTGAATCTGAAATAAAACATGCCTATCTGTGTATAGCCAACACTAATCTATGTACATATTGTGAATACGATGACCACTGCTGCACCTGGAAATATATAAAGCCTTGTCAACCTGCTGAATAATATATCTTGCTGAATAATATATCTGAAACAAATATATCACATTATTAAAATATATCATAAATCTTACTTAACCTACCTTGTCTTCTTTTCTCACTTCCAGAAGTATTTGTATGTAGATATAGTCGATCATTGTCCAGCAATCGATTTAAAAGTTAATTCCTCCTGGAGATGTCAATGCTGATTAGGCACGAGTCGAATTTTCCGAATTCAATATATTAGCCTGGACATAAAATATATGTAGATCATCCTCAGAGTGTGGGAAATAACCACATGTAGCCTTGTAATGATCAAACTCCATTAGAATCCGTAGGCGAGTCCATAGTATAATCAATGGCGAAATAAGCCAATATAGTCACTGCTCGAATCTAATTTTCAAAAATCAATATCTAAGTCCCAACTTCTCCGAAATGGTCGAGATATATATCAAATGAAAGCTGAGAGTATCTTATTTACGAATATTGATGTCTCCAATCATATATTGCAAGTTAAAACCTATTAAAAAAAAGATTTTGAAAATCATGTCCTGACCTGAGCCCTACTACTGTACCGCTCCTATAGTAAAGCCTATGATAGAATACCTTTTCTGTTAAATCGATTCTAAATTCTTCGCTAGTTCAAAGTCAATGATATTTCATATAACCTAACCTCAGACAGTGTAGTTTACCCTGATATAAGTCCCCATTCATAGATTCAATGCTGAAAGCCTAAAAGAAATCATTTTGAAAAAGATGTCTTATAACCCAGCTATGGCGAAATAAGCCAAAATAGTCACTGCTCGAATGTGATTTTCACAAATCGATATCTAAGTCCCACCATGTCCGAATTGCACATTATATATATCGAAAGAAAGCCCAGAATCTCTAATTTTACGAATATTAATGTCTCCAATCATATATTTCAAGTTAAATCATGAAAATAAATGATTTTCTAAATCGTGTCTTGCCCAGCGCCTAACATCCCTACCGCACCCATAGTAAAGGCTCAGCTTAGATGACCGTTTTCGTTAATTAAATTCTAAATCATCCCCTGGTTCAAATTGAATGATATTTCATATAAACAAACCTCAGACAGTGTAGGTTATGCTAATCCAAGTCCCCGTTCATAGATTCAAGGTTAAAAGCCTCAAAGAAATCATTTTGAAAGAGATGTCTTAGAACCCAGCTGTGGCGAAATAGGCCAATTTATTGACAGAGTACTTTTAATTTTCTAAATTCGATAACTAATTCCCACCTTGTCTGAAATACACAAATTATATATCAGGAGAAAGCTAAGAACCCGTAGTTTATGTATATTAATGTCTCCATTGATATATTTCAAGTTAAATCCTCGTAATAAAAGATTTTCTAAACCGTATCTCGACCAGCGCCTGAATCCCCTACCAAGCCTTTAGTAAAGCTTTTAATTTTCTAAATTCGATAACTAAATCCCACATTGTCCGAAATACACAAAGTATATATCAGGAGAAAGCTGGGAATCTGTAGTTTACGAATATTAATGTCTCCAGTAATAGAATTTAAGTTAAATCCTTATAATAAATGAATTTCTGAATCGTGTCTGGCCCAGATCCACACTCCCATACTGAACCTATAGTAAAGTATAGAGAGTGCGTATGGTGCATCTTAATACTTCGATTACTTGGTCTCGAATCGACCAAAATGGACAATATTATATCATCTTGAAGCTGAGAGTGTGTAGTTTACGTTAGAATATACGAAAATTCATTTATCTAAGATTTAAACCCCGAAATATATGATTTAGTTAGCCAAACCACAAAACTGCGTAATGCCGACTTTCTTTGTTTGATTATTAATTCTAACCTGGACTAATCTCGACAATATTTACATAGGATTGTAGCTTAGAGTGTGTAGATGATCAATGTATAAACAGAATTACATTAATTCCCATGATAAACTCTGGGCGAGATGATTTATGATTCAATCCGTGCCCACTCGGCAGCCCCCTCCACACAGTAAGCTATGGACAGACGGTCTGATATAGTCTGCGCGTTGACCAAACAATATAATCAATTTCTAATTCCCCAGTGGCCAGATAACCAAAAAATACATACTGGAACAAACCTTAGAGTCCATAGAATGTGAAAATACACTTCCCTGTGGTTAATTATATTGTTTAAACCCTATCTGAGCTGATTTTGTGATCATCGTATGAAATTCGACTGAACCAGCAAGCCGACTGCGTAATACCCAAGTTTAAATTTGAAATATTAAATCTGAACTCGTCAAACCTGGACATTATTTACATAGAAAGGTAGCTGAGAGTGTGTAGAATAAGAATATACGTATGATTAATCATGAATCTAAAGTTTAAACCCGGTGCGAGCTGATTTCTAATGACAGCTCGACCACCCAGACTACACAGTATGAGCAATGGCCGATCGAGCTAGGCCAGAATTCAACGTGCGTAACTCGCATCTTAATATTCTAATATCTTGGTCTCTTCTCGTCTAAATATGATAAAATACATACTGGAATAAACCTTGAAGTCTATAGAATGTGAAAATACACTTCCCTGTGGTTAATTATATTGTTTAAACCCTATCTGAGCTGATTTTGTGATCATCGTATGAAATTCGACTGAACCAGCAAGCCGACTGCGTAATACCCAAGTTTAAATTTGAAATATTAAATCTGAACTCGTCAAACCTGGACATTATTTAGATAGAAACAAACCTTAGAGTGTGTAGAATAAGAATATATGTATGATTAATCATGAATCTAAAGTTTAAACCCGGTGCGAGCTGATTTCGTATTATAACTTGACAACCCTACTGTTCGAGCAGTGACACGGATTCCCATAGACTCAACCTTATAATCTAGACAGGACTCTATAGAGGCTTTGCCGATATTAGTTACAAAGTGCTAGGTTAATTCCACCGTGTCAAGTCTGACACCTTCGTATAGCTGCTGATCAGATGAACATAATGCTGGTCTCAGTTTACACTGTTGACGCCATAGGATGATATAAATGGCAATTCTGTGGGTTGTCGCATCAACTTGTAGCAGACAGCTTAGCAGACATGGCGCTGTCACTGGACTTGACACCTATACTCCCAGCCTCAGATCCAAAGTTATGACAGTATTAACCACACTTTCGATGGTTTTTCCGCCATAATATTTATATCCTTTTGTAGGCACAAGCCTTATAATGAACGTGCTGGGTTCCATTTCTGTTGTTAATCCGCTATTTGACGAGGAGAAATGATTTTACACAGCGTCCATTGCGTAGAGGAATCTGCTTAGCCATCCATGTTTACACTGACACTCCCGCCCCCACCAACGGTTTTGCTATGTGCGCGAGTTCAAACTTTCAATATTGCTTAGATCACCTTGGGAGTCGTTTTATTTCATAATACTTTAGAATCGTGTAGGTAGGGTTCATATTTGAATATCAATGGGGGTTTTATCGACTTTAACGACTATATATATTGATGCGAACAAATCTGCTACAGTAGTATGTAAGGGCTGGGATAGGCGGACGCCATGAACGGTTATTTTTTTCAGCGGTGCTTATTTTGGGTCAAATTGGATTCACGTTTTCTAATATAAAATAATTGTTTTTATTGACAAAATACATACAGACACAAAGCTACAGGTCTTCTCTTTATGGTAATGGTCATCTTTTATTCATAAATCATCAATTTGCGGAGAAAATGGCAAAATTCTACCGCTAGCCCCTTCAAAATATAGACGCCCGACGGATCACGGCAAAACACGCCTGCCGTTCACGCGTTCACTATGTAACGTCTTCCTGCCTTTAGTATAGCCAAACGCCGCTGGTGGTGCTGCCGCTGCTTTCCCGCCCCGGTGAGGCGTGCGGCCGTTAAAGGGTTAAAGGATGTCACTGGATATTTCTGCCTGATACATGAACTGTGCAATGCGAAATAGGGATGGCTTATTTCCGTTTTCTAAGTAGTTTTAGATGTTTTGTAAAAGTGGATAATAGCTATTTCGCAATTTGCATTGCATTTACGCAATCAGATTGTACCGTAGCAAGTATCGCAAAAGCAAAAAAAACTATTAAATTCTATAATTACCATTTAAATTTCATCAATAAGAAGATATACAAAATACTGGTCCGAGTATTCAGTACCACATCCTTTGTTTTAAATCTTTCACCCAGGTTAAGCGATACTACAGAATGATTTCCGATTAATTATAAGTTAAAACATCTAATAGAGCTTTCTCCCGAAGCTAAACTATCCCTCAAGTAAACAATTACACTGTCATTGAAACAACACGACTTTTGACAAAGTTTGGGAGCAGTGATAAACGTGAGGTTTATATCAGGATTCAAACATGGCCATTTCCCCTGGGCGCCATCCATAAAGTACATATGCAAAATTTCTGAAATGTTTTACCCCCCATCTCCCCTCCTGATTTTGTGCGCAATAGAACAATGAGGGAGCATACGCAAAACTTCCGAAATCTTTTACACTTTACACCCCCAGTGCGTACGTACTTTATGGATGGCCCACTAGAACTTAAGTGATGTAAAACGTAGCCTGAAAGATACCCAGATAAACAATATATGTTCACAAACACAAACATTCAAATGATCACACGATGGCCCGATCAGCCGATGGACCCATGACACGATTAAACGATACAATCAATTCCATGTAAGAGTGCCATAACTACAAAGAGCAATGAAATGAGGCGTGAAATGAGGGGGCCAATTACAGTCATCCTGCTGCATGGACAGCATTGCTTATCAAGTTCTTGTCCTGCCAATACATTGCTACAGGAATCTTGGCTGCCCTCTAGACTGCTGGTTCAGGGTCTCTTGTCCTCTCCAAGTCTCTTTCCCCCAGTCTGCCTAATTCTCCGCAGTACTCTCTTTTTATTCCATTTCAACCTTCTATGTTCCTTACCATCATCCAATCGCCCCACACCAAGTCACTCCAACATGGTCGAGCCAGGGATCATGCCAATCCCTCATTGGCTGTCTCTAGACATGCCGTGCCCATTAAAGTCAAGTGATCGTCCAAACAGAGCACATCCCCCTAGCTGACCTATCCAGCGATGGTTTTGATATCCTACATATTCACTGAGAAATACTACATATGCCGTCATAGATTATAATACTTTGTACAATTCTGAAACACTACAAATCCAACTTGATGACACACAAATACATAGATAGGATAGTCTAAATAAAAAAAATAATAATAATAAAAAAAAAAAAATAGAGATGCTTACAAGGTACACAAGTACGTTTTACACACTTTTATACATTCATCCTCAGTCCTTGGGTTCTGACCAGACGAAATCTAAACGATATACTTGTAGTCCAACTACAATATTTCACATATACAACAGTTATAATTTTTGTACGACATCTCATAATCAATATCTAACTTTATATGTATAAGTAATGTAGTCTAATGCAGCCTCTCGCTCCCTTTCACCCTTCAGGATGTCAGGATAGACTACCCGACGCCTAGCATAATGACCAACTAATCAATAGGAGGCGTCCAATTCCTCTTTACATTGCCTACGAGGCTGAAAGAACTATCGGATTCTGCGTCAATTATGCTCCCTTTTACCTCTAGGAAAATATGGAACAAATAATGAATAAATTACGATCCATTTCAAAAGCATTGTCTACGAAAAACGCCTTTCAGGCATAATAACAGAATTCTGATACAGTTTTAATGGGCTAAACAAAATAAAATGCTCAGGTGACCTTAGCTCAAGAAAGGATTTGTATACTGAACATAACTGTAATTATAGGAACATTACACCATTGAACATCCTTCCAGGCGCGATATAAAATAGTGGAAGGAGGGTTCAGCTCCTAAACATTAGAAGTAATATAGAGAGGGAGGATTCATGTGAACTTATCTTTGATATTTGGGCCGGAATTACTTAGAGGACTATAGAATTAAATGCCAATTCACAGCACAGAATACCTTTTGCGCCAAACTGTAAAAGATTTCAGATAATTTCATTGTCTTCATTCTGTTTCGTTACTTTCTATGGGACTTTCTCGAATGTCTTGGGTGATGTAAAGGTCTCAATACTTATTTACACATAACTTAACCTAATGGCAATTGTACCTGTCATGATGGTTGAGAGGAAATATTTGACGAACAACACATATTGCGATGTATTTTCTGTGATCATGTAGGGTAAGGAAACATGAATTGCGATTGATGTATTACCTATATACTAGACAGACAGTAAGTTTTCACTTTCCTTTTCAATATCAAGAAAGCCTCAGTGTAGACTTGAATAGTATGACAAGGATGTTTGGCTTTAACACCAGAGAGAAAAGATCACCACGCCACACCACATGGTTATAAAAGCATAATAATGAAGTCTATATATGACATACCGACAAAGAATACACTACTTAGTCCCAATAGTGATATCGGGTAGGGGTTCCAGGAGTCGGGAGATTGAGAGAAAGGGGGATTAATGTGTGCAGAATGTAAAAGATGTACGGTGTACGTATGCATCATGGAAACAGAACGGGCTATATTTATTATCAGTCTGTTAGACTTCCTATCAAAGGGTTACATTTATTATCGGTTTACAATACTTCCCTCCTACCATCCCTCCCACCCCGCAGTAGTTTGAAGATATTGGATACACTACGGGTGAGGACATCATCTTTGAACAGTTTACTGATAACTATGAGAAGAACAATCCTCTCCTGGTATACAAATATATAGATATCCATATGTGGGGTGAAGTATGAAGCAGAATGGGTTCGATGTACAAAATATTATACATTCTTTCCATACATTGTAGAAGTTCTTATTCACGTATGTATAACTGCGATGCACTCCTTATCCTAAGGATATGCGATTATTATATACCCGTGCACGAAACTAAGGCATATACTGTATGGGAGTAATGTTCTGATATCATATGTATGTGCACGAAATTCAGTGTACGGGCACCGGGTGCACGAAACAGGAAGCAGTCAGCTTGTTCCCGATAGTATATTTCACATACGAACCAGCGAAAAAAATACGGGATGCAACCTTTGAGTATCGACACTAATTATACTCAGTTTAAACCTGTGAATGTGGTACATGTATACATTAATAAATATAAAACATCGAGATAAAAGGTTAAAGATATAATTAAACTAGCAAAGAGCTTGGCAATAACGCCACGCCATACACGGCCGACAGTCAGCTTGCAAAATATAAACAACCAATGACGTCACGACGTTGCAGGGAGAGTGATAGCGGAGGGTTGTAGCAGAGATTAGTAAGCGCAAGCACATGGAAGATCTGCTGGGAGAGTGAGCGGTAACTATGACGTCATACAGTAACTTTTAGACACTCGCCTAGCATATACTTTGTCCCTACCCTTAATGAAGTAAGACAAAGAATGTGTATGGAGATCGACAAGTTGATGATGTCACAGGCTCCAGCCTCACTATCATCTCTAGAGCGACGTTGTTGTGAAAACCAGAGTTCGAGTACACAATGCTGTCCCCGACGAAGTTGACAATGGCGTTTTGGTAAATATTTAACTATTTCTAACAATTTGAGGCTATATAATAAAAAGAATACAGTCTAGGCTTCGATTGACGCTGTTTTGTACGTGGTCCTTGGCCTGATTTTACGGCCTTCGCTCTTCGAGCTCAGGCCGTAAAATCAGGCCAAGGACCACGTACAAAACAACGTCCTCGAAGCCTAAGCCAGTATTCTCTAATTAATTTCTAAATAAGAGATACCTATAAATAATGGTATCCAAACTCAAACACAGCCATTAAATACAATCATAGCAATTTGTAGGCAGGAGCAGATTTTCAATAGCAGCTGCACTCTCCTAGCAGAGATACTGCGCTCTACGTCCTGCAGCTGCTTGTATCTCTACACCGGTTTGAAGATGAGAAAGCTCAGGCCGTAAAATCAGGCCAAGGACCACGTACAAAACAACGTCCTCGAAGCCTAAGCCAGTATTCTCTAATTAATTTCTAAATAAGAGATACCTATAAATAATGGTATCCAAACTCAAACACAGCCATTAAATACAATCATAGCAATTTGTAGGCAGGAGCAGATTTTCAATAGCAGCTGCACTCTCCTAGCAGAGATACTGCGCTCTACGTCCTGCAGCTGCTTGTATCTCTACACCGGTTTGAAGATGAGAAAGAAACAGCTGGATTGTATGTGAAGCTCATTTAACAATTCCTATATTTCATAACTCATAATATATGAGTTGTTTGAGTTTCATAACTTTTGACAGTTGCCTTGTTTTGAATCTGAAATGTTGGCTGGTTCCCCCTGTCCTTAGTGGATGCCTGGGGAACCGGCGTTGGGTTGAGGAAGAGATTAGTAAGCACTAGCGCCGCGAAAAGCCTGCTGGGAGAGTGTGGCAGCTGGTTTTCTTGAGGTCATAGTGAAAGTTCCCTCTGCAAGGGAGCAAGGGGGCATCATCTTCGTAATACAAATACTTTCAAAAATATGTCAAAATATCAAACAGAAGATGAAGCTTGATAGTTTTCCTCATATGCATTACCAAAGCATACTGGAATACGTATTTCAATCAGGCTTTCTTGTTCTCCGTTCATATATGTCAAGTATTTGTTATCTATTTGTTGACTATCATAATATGTTTTTGTCAGCACTAAATAATTGCAGTCGCACTGGCACTGGAGACCCATGTGATGGAGTTCACTAGATGAAGTTCATAGACATACTTTATATGTCGACAGCTGCCAGGAACATGTTCTAAGAGCTTGTCATCGCTGCAGTGTTGGTCATATAATTAGGTCCTATTGAAATTACACAATCCTCCCCGTGGTGATATGTCGTAAGCATGGTCCAGGAAATAAAAGATAGAGGCTAGCAGAGAGTGTGGGTTGGCCAAGAATTCTACTTCAAAGAAGTCTTATGTAATCCATCGCTAAGCCTTGCAGTGTAGAAAGTAAAATGATTCTACACATTTTAGAATAAGACCAAAAAGGTCTAACTGTTCTTTAATTTGAGATCAGGCATTCTACTTGGTTGATCCATGATGGGCCTGTAGTCGCTGTCCGCGGCAAGTGTATTATCAATGTAGGGTTATATATAAATGTATAAAAAAAATTAACAACTAGAGGGAAAGGACGACATAGCAGACAATATTTACTCTTGAATGGTAAGAACCCCCTCATGTGCAGATCTAACATATTTATTATGTAGTTCATGGTATCTACTAAAGCATACCGTTTGGGCCTTCTTTTCAACCCAAGGGGTGCCAGAATAGAGAACATTTTCCCACTCACCTGTGCAATAATTTAAAGCCATATACAGAACCAGATTAAATGCGCAAAATAGAGATGCTTTCAATTAAGAGATGTTCAAAATGGCTATTACTTAAAAGGAATAGGAAACTTGCGATGATAAGTAAAATGGTAATTGGCGATCCTACAGACGATCAGCGTTTACAGGATAGTTTGTGATTGTCATAACTTCTGATTCTTACTGGCCTTTTTCAAGTCTTCAAAAACTTCTGATTGCTTGAAAATGGTGATAGCTATGAGGATTAGGTAAGACTTCTGTATCATATACATTACGAGATATATAATTGCATCAGGCAAATATGTAAAGAGATAGGTGAATGTATAAATGTATACTTTATGATGCGGAATGTAAGATCAACGAAGGACCAGGAAAAGATTTAATGAAATGAAGAGAGCGATGCTCATTTAAAGATGTTTTTAAAACCCTACAGTTTGGTGCCCTGGTATCACAAATCTTTTCTTGAAATGTGAATATGGTGCCATATGATAGGTAAGCAAAGTTATCTGTCCTTAAATGTGTGGAAAGTGTTCTCTGTGTGTCTTGCGCGCGCATTCCTAGAGCCTTTTCATCGTTAAACTTCCCGTTCAAATAACGGTTTCCCATACGTCTGTTCTGTACGTCCTCAAATATCTAACGTGTCAATTGACATTTAAATAGCCAAACTGGTGTTAGAAAAAATGCCAAAAATATTATTGGATCGTGTCACACCGAACCGAAGCTAAAATGGCAGAGTGACAGAAATAACAAAAAATAGTGGAATGGGTCCGACCCTAGCCATCTTAAAGGCAGACTTGTTTATTGTGAAGCCTTTGCAGACTCCTACACGAAGACTGGCATCAGACATAAACCCACCACCATCTTTCATAATTGCTTGATTAATAATCAATTCATTTGAGAAAAATCCTATGCGAGGATAGGTCGGGAGGCACTGTGCATTGATCTGGCCAATCGCCTGGCCTTTGAAGTGCTTTCATTAAGAGGTGTTCTGTGGTCCAAAGTGTTTGACTCTCTGACATAAAAATGTCAATTATTAGAGACTTTTTATTAGAGAGTTGACATTTCTCGACTACAGCCACAGATGCTAGATGTGAGCAGGGCTTTTCAGGTCAACAATCTCAAGAAGCTGGTGACAAAATCAGAAAAAAAACTAGCACATAGGAGAAGCATCTAAAGTTTGGAGAGAACAAACATCTTTGTAAATTTCTTGAGATGTTCAAATATTAAAAATAAGATAGGAGCAGTACTTCAATAACAGCCCATAGCCCCATGTGCTGTTTTTGTTTTTGTTTTCCTTTTTTTCTACATATAGCCACGGAGTATTATGTATGTTTTTGAAAGTGCCTTTCTTTAATTGACATATTGATAGGGAAAAGGAGAAAGAGGATGATCAATTGAAAACTTAACTGGTTAATCAGACACGCAGCAAGCCTTTAAAGCCGATCAATTAAGTGCTTTCATTATAAACACTCAAGAAGTTCCGACCTGAGAAAAGAAAATGTCCGGTGATTTAAAAGATTTCCTCAGGTTTTTTTTAAAGTAATACAAAGTATTTGGATAGCCATTGTACATTGAAATGTGTTTCTCAAAAATTAGTCGGAAGATTTCTAAAACCAATCTATTTTCAGAGCATTTAATAAATGAATTTGCTCACTATGTTGGTGACTTTCCACCATGTTATGTTTTTCACATGCGTTACGGTGCCTTAAATAGTCCATCAAATAGATTGATAGATAACAGGTTTTATCTATGTGCATCATGGTACTGAATACAGATAAATTAGTTTAGAAATATATACATGTACACGTTATAGGATTTTAGGATAGGACAGGTCAGTGTTGGTGAAACTGTAAGTTGATAATAATATAAGCGGTTGCGATGTTTGCGCTCTATGTTTGACCGTATGGGTGGTTGTATTGTTTTTCTTTAATCGGAATTTATATGTATACGTAGAATAAAACAGGACTTGAATAATCTAAATAAGATCTTTGCGCATCATAATATAAACTACCTAATTCATTGCACCCCTTTCATAAGATCTCACACTCTTGAAGTCGTAATCTGTACTCTCACTACGCTCTATGGAGAAGAATTCTTAACGAACTAGGCTTAGAGCCTTGAGAATCTACTGGCCTGCCTCCCTTGCTAAAGAAGTACATCAATGCAACCCAAAGATTCCTATAATCTCAATGATGCCACCTAGCGGGAATACAGTGTGCCAGTAGATACCACGGCTCTAAGCCCAGTTTGTTAAGAATTCTTTTCCCACAGAGTACAGTTAGAACCTTGGACAGAATACGACTTAGAGAATGTGAGATCTTATGAGAGGGGTGTTCATTTAGTGATCACGTTATTTTGACAGGGAATCCGACCAAAAAATGGCAAGAGATGTAAAAATAGGAAGTGTATATATTTACATATGTATACTTTGCAATAGTTCATCTGAAATAAACAAACCTTCGAGGAAAGGACATAATTTGTCATGTCAGACCCATCAAATAGAATAGTTAGTTATGGGTATTGTGCTCAGACTTTTTTAAGATGTCTATCCCGTGTGGGAAATGAACCTTTTCTAACATTATGTTATTGTCCTTTTTGGGGTGGGTGTCGTATGTGGTCAGGTTGTTCTGTATACGTAAATACATTTGAATAATTAACCTTTTTTCTGAAACCTGACTACACAGCAAGTTTGACACCATGCACACTGATGCCAGAGCACTAGGTCACATCCATGCACAAATCACAAAATCCTAAAAATCTAAAAGTATGACCGTGAGATCGTAGAAGGCAGACGTCCTTGATATAGAAAAATGGAACAGACCCTTTGCCTTGATCTCGCAGTGCACATCACACCATGTGGATCCATCACCCCTCTAAGTACAGGGGCACCGGGAGCCTCTAACAGCACTAAGATAAGACTGCTTCGAATATAGCGTAGTGATGACAGAATGAAAGTTATATTGAGTATACCGCAGTTCCTCCTGTTCTTCGATATTTTGATATTTTGGTTCCATTTCCCTGAGACATATTTTTCCCATTCAGTGGTTGGCGACATTCACCCCTAAAAAGGAACAGAATTGTATATTCATAATTGACTCATTTCTCTATTAGTCAATTATCATTACATATATCATTAATTATTTATATCACTAACTTCTAATGAATAATCAATAAGGACAACTAAAATCCTTATCATCTCATTAAATTCAATAATATTCTATTTGCCAAACTCCTGCCTCTTCTCTTTTTATCCAGGGATAAGGAGTAACGGTTACTCATGGCCTATAGTCAAGGGTGGTCATTGCCCCTAATACACTGCTTCCATATGTGCGCCCCCTCTGGTGCCTCAACTCTGCACCACACAGAGTTGGGAGCGAGTTGCTCTACCAGGAAACGATCATAAAAACAGATGTCTGCTCCTGCTCGACTGCAGCTTGCATCACTCACCATGTGGTGGGACCCGCTCATGCCGGGGCGAGCACAACCCACCAGCGATAAACTCACCCCAAGTGGTTAAAATATCATCAACCTCTCAGCAACTCGCCCCGATACGGAAACAATTCATCACCTGCGACCCAAAATAGTTAATTACCCGAGGTACTTACCTAGTACTGAAGGGGAATTGATGTTCCTACGAGCCTAGGACACTATGATAGTGCCCTAAGGTAACAGGAGCAAAATATTTCACATTTTGTGTTTCGAAACGAAGCGAAAAGATCGATCTCCCTGTGTCTTAGGGCGACAGAAAATAGTTCCGTAGTGAGTAGGAACTGTGATTTCCACAGCTACGTCCTCATCTCTAAACCCGCTCCCTATGTGTGTCCCTTTGTTTGGTCCTGGCCAACGGACATCCTCCCCGGCGACACCACCCCACCCGACCCCGGTCAGGTTACACCACAACACCTGACCGAGGACCGGGTAAAGGTCAGCCTCTATAGACCCCTTTCAATGTTGGTACACAAACGTTAACCTCTTTAGGTGCGTGCGCAGATAGAGTCTTTGTATTGAAATAATCAAATTAAAGCTACTGGAATGCTAATTCTGGTACTCTATTTTCCTATCCTTTCTGGGATAATACCTAAGTTTTCTGGCAACTTTTAGAGTAGGGTATAAGCAGCTCACATAGACTCATGCTTGTGACCTAGTTCTTTCTGGACTCTATCGGCGCACGCACCTAAAGAGGTTAACGTTTGTGTACCAACATTGAAAACACCCTGGGCCCTCGCACCTCTCCGCCCCTCTCCTCTGGCTCCACCTGAGTGCCTCCCACAAACCCTGTGGCCGAGACCACCAAAACTGGGCCCATACCTTTACACGAACAGTCTACGCCCGTCTGATCGTGTCTATACCTTCAACCTGCCTACCCAACCATCTCTCACCACTCCGATATTGAAAACACCCCCCCCCCCCCCCCCTTTGGTCTTTCTTTCCCCCAGGTTCACGTGACTGAAACTTTCTACTCTCAATTGCCTCAGCAATTTCCCCAAAGAAGAGATTAAAAGATTTCTATAAAGTCGAGCCTCAGAGGTGCTAACTGCATGTGTCGCTTCACGCTGGACTCACCATCGCCCCTCGGGCACCCTGCACAGTGGAGGGTGGGAACCTCGCCTAACTATCCTGGGACACAAACGATATCTGATCTACCCACCCACCCACACTACAAAAACTCTTGACTTTCCCTTCCTCAATTTCCCTTACTTCGTAGAGCCATTTCAACAGTTTGTGACATTTCTCTCATATTTTGATTAATATGACATTTCTCTCGTTGTTTATTTAACTGTAGCTCATTGAATTGTATCCATAGTAAGACTTCTCTGTGTTAGTCATTACCATTTAAGCAGTGAAAATGGAAATAAAATATTTAATAAACCATGAAAACAAGCAAATTCATACTCAAACGTACAGTGCTCTTTAGGAAAAAGCTTGCATCGAAGGAGAGTTTGAGTCTTCTACTGAGACGTTATTCCATACGGCTCTGAGCTGCTCCAGGTTATTCTAGACGCATGTCCAAACGAGACCCGACGACTCCGGTAACTTATTAGCCAAATCGTTTGTAGCGACAGCCAATATTCAGTTACAGCTAGAAACTTAGCGATCTTCGCCCACTTGGCAGTGATGGGAGTGGAAAACCTGGCGACCGATAACCTTTCTATCTTTATTAGTCCAATATCCTTTGCTTGGTTTAACATAAATTTTCTTTACACTGAGAATTGCAGACACATTTCTGTGGTTCAACTGATTAGGGAATATCACTAGTTTATACACTCCTACCATGCATTTGGATATCCTGAGATGTACACAGCTGGGTTACATCAATGAGGATGAATAGTACAGGGGAAATAACTTGAATATTTAATTCAAAATTTTGATATTGGCTATTAACATAAGAGGAAAAACTTGATAAGGTCTGTAGGTTGAGACATGTCGTCAAGAGGTGTTATCCTAATAGCGGATTACACAAGTCTTTTTATTGATTCCGCCAAACTATGATTGGGGAAACTAGAAAGTAGTATTGTACAGAGTTTAATATGGTAAGGCCTGGCGCCCACCTTCTGCGATAGAAGTCCCCCCTCCCCATATTAGTGTATAATGTCAAAGAAACCCTAGATGATCGGGAATCTCTTTATGAGAGACTTGAAAAGGCCATTAAGAAGCCGAAACGTTGTAATTGAAACTGTTCAATAAAACCTACATCAAACCGAATTGGGCAGCAGTCGAGTTGTACTTGTTCACTCTATCTGTTAATTTCTTTATCTTCCACAAACATCTAGAGTAGGAACATCGGCATGTATTGTAATCTCTTTTAGATAGATCGTGAGGCCTATTGTAGACAATTTCAGCTCAGTGGACGCCGGGACTTAAGTGGAATTCATAGGTTTATTTTCTTACTCTCTGTTGTTCATGCATCTCACATTCCCCTGGGGATTGTTTAATGCCGAATTATTTCTGGAGAGATTTTTTTTCAAAATCTCATGTTCCTTTTTAGGGGTGAATGTCGTCAACAATTGCAGGGGGGAAACATGTCTCAGGGAAATGGAAGCCTACAATTTAGACGAACAAATTGTATTTGAGAACAGAATTTCGGCAGGATTGGTCTCAGATAAACACCCTTGTGAGGTACATGAATCCCATCGTGTGAATTCCACTTCAGGCATTGATAGATGCAAAACCATAAAACGTGAGCGGCGTGCTGTTTGACATCAATTATATATGAATAGATTTAGTTAGTTTTGGGCTTGTGCGTAAAGACGTATTTCACCCACCAAAAAAACGCCTCTAAATGATATATGAACAATTATTTCATAAAAAAAGTAATGTATACGTCCGGATCTTCTACCGATACCTGAATATCAATAGGAGACGCCTTAAATGAGCCTTTCTCAGGAGTCAAACTTATGGAACAAAGTTCCTAAAGAAACACGAGAAAGCAACATCAAAGAAACTTCTAACAGTCTTCCCATACATTTTTATAATAACAATACCATATATATTTCCATGAGGCATACCAGGCACCACACAACAATCTCGAACTCTATGTTGTCTCAGAGACTATCGCTGTTCAAATGTAGCTCTTAAGTTAATAGCAGAAACTAAGGGCATCATTGTATTCATCTGATGTATGGATACATAAGTTCAGTCGTCAATATTTCCTTCAATGTATCCCATACATTTAATAATTCTTAGCACAAGAACATATCATATCGTCATTTGTTAGATGCTGAAACAAAGTGGATTGGCCGAGGAGACGAATGTGACAATACCAAACCTTCTCGAAAGTATTGTGTTGGTCAGCTCGTCCAACCAGCGCTATCCCACAATGCCCCAGAGAAAATGGTGACGAGTTATGGGCCTAACACGCGCTCAAGCTATGCCCGGACACCATTCTACAGATTGAACCGTGGTTTCAGCACTTCAGTACCTCCTCTACCGTGTGACTCTACCTTTTGTAGGCAGAGACTCAACTACGGCGATTTACGTCTTGGTTGCCCATCCGTGTGATTCGGAAGTTCGTCACGGAGCCCAGAGGTACATTATTTAACAACCAGGTTTTTTTTCAATATCTAAAGAGAGCATAAGATAAGAAAATGGGATAGAAGGATTATGTTTTACAGAGGTCACATTCAATGACAAAACTCATATCTAGTGCAAAGCTAAAATATAAACGGTTATCCAAAGACCTATAGAGATACTTTCGCTGTCACCTAGATTTATGTATTGATGAAGGGAGGTGATTCGCTTCATCACAAAAGGGACCACTCATATTTATATGCCGATTCAAGGAAATTGTAGATGTGAGGGAAAATTGGTATAAGAGCCCAGAGAAAAGCTTATTTCTATATGAGAATGTTCAGGGCTACCCTGAACGTGGTTGAGGGAGCGTGAGCATACGGAATAGTTGCATTTGAATAGACTGGCATCTATTTGAAAAGCAGCCATGTGTCCGCAAGTGTATAGGGAGAGAGAAGGCACCCCAAGGCTTTCTCCAACTATCTTGCTCTCGCTTCCGTCTAATAAGATGTTCGGAAAGGCAGCAGCTTGGGTTGTGATTTTTCTTTGAGCATATTTGAAATACTACATAACAGATAACCTGTGAAATGAGAATAAATATATGCATGGTTTTGTTTATATATGGGATGTGCCAATAACATTATCTTTACCGAGAATACAGGTTTTATTTTCACAAATCAACTTGTGGATATATCAAGGTCGTAGCATGACTAGAGTAATAGAATGATTTACATAAGGAATTATATCGAGGCAGTTTTTTGCAGCCTGACTTTAAAACCTCAGCTGAACTCTCTCTAAACCCTAATACATATAGTTTGCATTATATATAAAGAACGAAGTAATGAAATACCAGGTGCATTCTTTTCTTCCGGAAAATTCTCGTTCCCACAATAATACATGATGAAGTGACGGTATTCGTACTTGTATCACTCTCATTATCATACTCAGTACCATCTAACATCCTTAATCTTAAATTACGGTAGTCCTGTGGCATTTCTTAGAAGTCGTCTGTAATTGCTTTTGATCTTACCATTGTTCTTCAATGCAATGTGGACTATAAGGCCTAACATAGATAGCTGTCTATCTCTTCATATTATGTACAATGGGTTCAACTTTTGCGGTGGATTGTATTCAGTGTTAAAATTGATATACCTCATTCTACTAATTATCTTATAGTTCTCAAGTATCTAATTTAGCTCATAGAAATATCGCTCGTGATCACCTCTATTAAAGTACCTAATCTGCTTCGGACATTTAGATCCATAAATGTGCAATAAATGATGATAATATTATAGTGTAGAATAGTCAATTGGTCGTACCTTAGCACCATTTTATGCACATCGTTCCGAACCGTCATTTGATTTATTTTGCAATTACCTCCCCTTTAAACATTCTCTCTGACCCTTCATTTTGCAATTCCCGTGGTAATGAATTCCAAAGCATTATTCTTGAATAGATTGCTGATTTCCGAAATATTTCTCTTTTTGGGCGAGGAGGCCAGCAAGCAGGGTCATATTTTTGTCACACCCCTCACCTCAAATGTCCCAGGGTGAGACTGTGTTCCAGGTGTGTCTTTCCATGTGAATCAAGTTCGCCATTTTTCCTTGGGACCGGTAGAAGCACTTTGCCATGAGAATATTGTACCCAAATAGAATTATCTGAAACTCGGTATGAAGTACACCCATATCAGGGACGCTAGTCTCTCTGTGTGAATCCCACTTAAACACATTTAAGATCCCCATGGGCATTTTGGTGAGATAAATGGATCCACTGCTGAGCGGCCGACGAAGTATATAACCTAGCCAATATGAAGCCAGCAAGCAGGGGCAGCATATATTTGAGTTCCAGGGTGAGTGTTCAGGAGAATTTTCTGGGACTAAGAAAATCCAACTTTAGGCCTGTAAGCCACCAACGCTGACGTAGCATTACTATAATCCCAACCCTTAATCTGGTGTAAATAAGAAGAATGAAGTGTAAATTTGGTTTGGGAAATAAAAATGTATTAAGTAATATGACAACAATAAAATGTTATTTATGAATTAACATAAAATATTTAATGAAGATAATTGAATAAGATTTCATGGTTATTGTAGTTGTTGAAAATATGAATATAATAATTATAACAGAGGCGGAATTGGAATTACAGGGTATTTATTGCTATGGGAAAAAGTTCATGTCGTGATACAACAGTAGATTACAGGTAAGTACCAACATCGTAATCTTAGATAAAACATGAATATTTGAAAGTCCATAGTAATTCATCCTGAAGTAAAGGTTCTCAGAGGTGAGAAATTATGCCAAAGGGCATAGGCATAAAAGCCAAACTTTTTTAGAACCTCCGGGAAGGGGTCGACGTCCTTCCCGGCGGGGGTAGATAAGGCCTAATGCCCGAGGCACTGGTCCAGGTGCCATGATGGGAAATAACACTCTGGGGTACCCCCGCAGCCGCGGCATCGTGGACTGCCCCCCTCCTCAAGGAGTGGAGTGTTGCTCTCTCGGCCGCCGGGAATCCCACGGCCGCCAGGGCGGCGCGCATCACAGCGCACAACGGCCGAGAGGTAAGCGGAATTGACGAGGACAGGATGAATGCTGGCGCCCGTGGAGGAGCCGGGACTGCCGCGACGTAGTTCCTGTAGGCGGCTACCGGGCAGATCAGCGTGTCCGCCAAGCGCGGGAGATCAACCATGTGAGGGGGGGCCACACGTGACCGCGTCTTCGTCCATCTCACGTGGATCCTGAGGAGTCCAGGTAGAATTTGAAGATCCGCTCACTGAAGGGTGTGGGGGCCGCCCCACGAGGCCAGTGACGGAGAAACGAGGTTCGAGGCCCGTAGAAAAGTGAAGTAGGCTATGAGCAGAGCCGCCCGGAGGACGAGGGCCGAGGGCCCGGCCCTGGATAAGTAGAGAAGCACATGCCGGAGTTCTTGAAAACGAACTGCAGGGGCCGGTGACGGAATGTGGGTGGAGAGGCGTCTGGTCCCGCGCTGAACCGCGAGGACCTCGTCCGCAAAAAGCGGTGCCGGGTCCCCGCCATGGCGGCATATCCAGGTCCGAGCTCCAGATAGGTAGTTGGCGGCCGTTGCCGGGGCCCGAAATGAATTGGCTAGGGCCTGGGTGTAGAGGGCCCCGTAGGCGACGGTCGGCCAGCGAGGATCGAATCCCGATGAAACAGCAAAACGCACGTAGGCCTGCGCCTGAATGAGGTGATTCTGACGAGTCGAGGCTGCATCAGCCGATGCCAGGGACGCCATCATCTGGGCATGCAGGGGGGTGCCGGAGCCTAAAGGGCAGAGAAGCAAAAACATCTATATCAAACACAGGGTCCATATGTACACAAGAGCGGCCGCTAGGAGCAATGGCATCCGCAACGGCCGCGTAAGCGAAACTAACATCCACATCCCAGAGAGCCGCCACCAGCCAGATTTTGCGGGCTACGGCCGAGATGACTGGGTCGCTGGTCCGTCCCGTGGCAAAGGCCTCGACTGGATCCATGTTGTCTGTATGGACAACGACGGCCGCCCCGGGCGGGACCCCCGGGCCGAGTGTAGCGATGCCCTGGAGGAGAGCGACCGCGTGGAAGCACGCCCCCGGGCCGAGGGCGCCCGCGACGTCGCGCGCCTCCTGGCGTAGGCGAGCGCCCGGGACCACAGCGACGATGACCGCATCCCTGCTGGATGCAAAAATATCAAACGGCTCTCTGCGGGGAGATACCAGGACCACGCCGTTGGCGGCCGTTGCATAGCGGGCTAACCAACGAAAGTCCTCCTTTACCGAGGCGGGAATCGTCGCCACCCCCGTTCCTGGGACCCCAGGGAGGAAGGCAAGGGCGCGAGCGACAAACTTACGGGCCTGGGATACGCATCGGGCCACGTATATGAGACGACCGACGATGGACTGGAGGCGGCCACGAGTGATGGCCGTGCGAGACATCCACACCTTGCACTCCCTGACGACGTCGGCCAGGCGGTCGGCCGGGATTCGTAGGGTCATCGCGACCGTATCTATGTCGATTCCTAGCCACTCCATTCGTTGTGCGGGGGGGCTACACTTATTTGGGGCGAGGACGAGGCCCAGGCGCCTAGCGAGGTCCCGAAGGCGCGGTAGGCTTCGTCCGCCTCAGGGCGCGTGGCCTCGGCGCCCGCGATGTCATCTATGTAGGAGAGGGCGTGGTGGCCCCTCCAACCCATGAGGAACGTCACGGCCCTAGTGACCCTTTGGCAGGCCGAGGCCGACAGGCAGGCTCCGAAGGGGCAGCATGGATCGATGTAGTATTTCCCGTCGGCCGCGATGACCTGGAGGGGGAGGTCCCGAGGGTCAACTCTGAGCCCCGAGGTAATTGGGGAGGCCCGATACTAGAACCGGGTCGTAGGCCGCTGCGAGGGCCTCGCGCCCCTCTCAGGCGCCCGGGGCGGGGCGAGGCCATATGGACTTGACGACTGTAGCGTAGGCGGCAGGCCCACACCGTAGGGGCGCAACCCTAGGAACCGGGGGGTACCTGCCGCTTGCAGCGCCTCCTGCCGTATCCGCCCGAGCGCCCGTGGCGCCATCTAGCGGTTCTTCACCGTCGTCGTGGACGTGGAGGGTGGTCTCAACATAACAATCAGTAGGGGGGGGCGCACCGGGACAGCGACGGCCGCGACCCCCTGAAGCACATGTAATAGCCGTAGGCAAAGTGTAAGCCGTAGGCGCAGAAGAATTAACGAACAAATCCTGTACAATTTCAACCGTAGCGAGGCGTGACGGATCAGTTGCCGCCTCGCTTACCGACGAAAAACCTGGGGGGGGGGGGTGTCGAGACCGGATCCATTTGGCGTGGAGCGCTTGCGGGACTTGCCGTGCTTGAATTCCGCTGCTTCACCCTACAAGCCGTCTCCGAGTGACCGTTGGAGGCCCCCGTGTACACAGCGCAGTAGGCGCAGATATGATTCATATGGATGCCCGACTCCACATGCCCGGGGGCCTTATCGAACCCCCCCAGTTTATTGAATGCCTGGCACGGCCTAGCTGTGTCATCCCTAGCTTTCTTGCCCTTCGCCCCGTCAACGGCATAGACTATGCGGCCTGCATAGACCTGGGAGATGGCCACTCTGAGGAGTTGTATGCGGTTGTCCTCGAGCCAGCCTAACGGTAGGTGGCCTTCACTGACCATAGCAAATATCCTCTCAGACCAACGTCGGACCTGCGGGAAATCAAACTCCCGGGCATCCTCGAGGACGTCCCCCAGGTGTGCCACTAGGGGGGCCACGTACTGGGGGGGGAAATCACTATCGTTTATAATCCTTAATAGTGCCCATGCATATTCGGCTAGAGTTAGTTCATTCAGGCCTGTTTTTACTCTCTCCAGGCCTCGATGCACATACAGGTGGGGAAAGAATTTGTATTTCTGTTGACCCTCAAGGCCGTGGTCTCCAGGATTTTTCGAACCTGATCCTCCACCTCGTCGTCGGGCCTAGCCGGTCGTAGGCCTAGCCGGTCATAGGCGGCACCAAGGCAGCCGCCCGCCTCTGATCCATGAGCGCGGCCTGGAATGTTGTGCCCGGGGATGCCGCCTGCGCGAGCGCTGCCGCCGTGTTGTCGGGTGCCATGATGCCCAGCGTAGAGGTCGACGTTCCCACGTAAGCTGCCAGAGCGGTCGGGACTCCTCCTTGTTGAGCGGGGGCAGATGCCACCACCTTCTCAATAAAAGCATTCTCTATACCGTCTGTGATGCCCTGGAGAACTCGTGATTGGGATGTCTCGGCAGTTGGCGCTTGCATCGAGGGAGGCGATGTAGTCTTATTTGCTGAAGTGCCTGGATCCGTGCAGGCGCCATTGCCCTTCAGCTTTGCCGCTATCTCCGCGAGAGCCGTTTCCAAAACGCTAAATCTTCTGTCAAAATTCGCGAATCTGTCGCTAAAAACGACATCTTCGTGGTCTTGGTCCTCTGCTACCTTTGTCTGGTCTTTCGTTTTACGCTTTGGAGTGTTTTTACCCATCTTTGCGAGTGATTTGAGTGAGCACCAAAATCAGCTTCCGAATCAGACGCTGGCATGAAGATCGCTGGAGGCTCCCTCTGTCGGCTCGGGTGAGCATCTGCGAAGCCGATCGCGTAAGCGCTAGGTGGCGCCACCAATTCCTCCCGTAGAATTACTACTAATTTCCAATTAGCCTCAATAGGTCGCGCCTCACTCTGGTAGCTCCTCAAGGGAGAAAGAGAGGTAGTCACCTGAAGGTGTTCCGAGCCCAGTCCAGAGACTGACTCCCGGATTTTTTTTTATTATTTATACATTTGAAACCCTACTCCCGTCCGTGCGAGATGTGGCCGTTTCAGATAGGTTTTTTTCAACTTGATTATAAGTCCAAATCGACTCTATACCTGAAAAGAAAAGGACAGAAAACAGGTTAGGGACAACAACAATAACAAAAGCAAAATAACAATAGTATGTGAGGTTGTATTAGCTCAAATGGTTTATTATGTCAATCCATACTTAGTTTCATGCCATATAGGTAGCTAGGGAGATGCAGAGTGGGTAGTGCCCTGCCATCTGGTCAGGGAGGCCACTTGCATCACCCAAAGTGTCCATGCACTTATTTAGGTTGGGGTTGAGGTTCGGAGTTAAGAAGTCCATGGTGTAAGGTTGTACCAGTGGTACTGGATGGGAGGTGCTCTACCATCGGGATTAGGGAGGCCACCAGTACCCCAGGGTAGCCCAACCACTTCATTCCCTAGGTTCTGAGGAAAAAGTATGCCCTGGGTAAAGATCCTGCGGTACCAGATGGATAGTGCCTTGACATGCAGACAACGAGGCCATCTATACCCCAGATAACTCACCCCATCCCGCCATACCAGATCCTAGTTATCCTAATTGTTCTTCCTTCCTAGGTGTAAGCTAGAAGTTATGTTTTGTAGAGTTTTTACGGGGTCTTTGATGGTGTTATTAAGTTTACCTTTCCTAAGCATCATGCCATGTGGGTAGCTAGGGAGGTGTCATTTGGTCAGGGAGTGACTACCGGAGAGCATCCGGATATTTATATAGGCAATCCCCGGGTGCCCTCCCACGTCACTTCCGGGACCAGGGCGCCACCTGGTGGGCCCGGGAGGCAGCTCTGCGCCCCTGATCATCGGGGGTGTCCCTCCGGCGACTACCACAATATACATGTAGAAAACTACTCATAATAATGCATGTAATAACTATACTAAGTGGGAATTCATGTTATATAAGATTTACCTTCCCTGACCCACCTGTAGCTTGCCGGTTCCCACTCTGTGAACTGGCCACCATTCCCCTGAGTCTGGGCATTGTTGTATAATCAAATCATCGCCCGCTATTCTGTCCTTGCGGGTGATAATTGGTTGTTTGTGTATATATCGCCCACTCCTGCGATCACAATAGTCTGGGGGACCAAGGCGTCCACAGGGTAGGCTCAAGGCGTCCACGTTTTTGCGCTGACAGGAGGCTCAAACGGTAAAAGCCTCAAGGCGTCCAATTACCAACTTATACAACAATGCCCTGTTTCGTACATACCCCTTAGAGGCCCGACTGTGGCGTGGGGATGGTCTGAGCATTGTGTGCCAGGTGCACTGTCCACTCTACACACAGGCTGCCTTCTCATTATCCTAAATGTTGGGCTGAAAGAAATTTTATTGGGGAGATTTGATGTTGGTATTGGAAGTGAGGATTTGTTAACAAATTTCATTGTATGACAGGCAAAATGGTTTATCCATAGACAAAAACTCTTCCATCAAATAATCTTGATGTCACGGTATTCGTCAAAGACTTATGTCAAATAATCATCACTAGATATTGACCACGTGAGCAATAAGATGTTAGTATATAAGCCAGAAAATAAGAAAAACGTTTTATATCAACCATACATGCATTTCAAGAATGAATAAAATCTTGCGACCAAAGAAACAACAAATAAGTGCAGAGGGGCCAGTAGGTTTAGAATATTCGGTGTCGGTAGTTGTATATTCACCACTATGGACTGTGCGAATACAAGATATTTTGCAACCAGCACTTATCTGACCATTCCTCAAAAAATAGTATATAGCCTTGTATTTGGCTGTCCAGTATCCCCATTTTTCCGTCCTCCATTCAATAATCTGTCTCACAGTGTCTGTCTTGTGGTTACAACTCGATCACTTTTTTTAATAAGAAATGTTACTGGTAAAAAAATCTATATTTGTTCTTAACCAATTATGGGGGGGGGGGGACAAAACAAAAAAAGGCAGTATGATATATAATCTTATATACCTATGTTTATAAAATACTGCCCGCTGCTAGGGGTGCAGTATGAATAATGTTCAGACTCACTGAGAGGTAGTGATACGAGCTATGAATCAATAACTTAGAAAGTGAATGAAATCGTGTTTTCATGGTTTTATGTTGCTATTAATAAGAAAACATAGTGAGTGAACCGGTAGCGATTTTGTGCTGGGCCTTCTGTCCCATAACTACAGCCCTCGGTCTCTGGGGGCATTGCTCCAGGTTTTATAGATCGCAGAATATTGACCCGACGTCGAAACCGTTGCTACAGATTCTTTGGAGATTGCATCATAACTATTTCACCATCTATATTCAATTAAGAATCTAATGGACCTTTCACCTTTGTCACTTGAAATGTGGTAATGGAAAAAGTAGCGATACAACGTGATAATTAGGATACAACACGACACGATCCGTTATTACTGGAACAACGCTTCTCCCACATTTCTAGGAGGCTGTATTCATAGGACAAAAGACCTCGAAGACCAATCGGTCCGGCTCACTAACTACGTTTTCTCTAATGGATGTATGGGTGTATATGTGTAAAGATCACTGCTTGCCTCCCAGGAGACAATTTGCTCTAAACCTCACTCGGCTACGACTGGCGTGTTTACTATGCATCTTCAACCAGTGACGAACTGTTCAATTGTTCGTGTCTGTTCATGTGATTCTGTAACATAACTCAATTATATTGAGGGAAATGCTAATCAGAATTGATACTTGCTTTCAATCTAAATACTACCGGTGGCTTCATTAGGTCGTCTCGAAGTCCATTATTGAAATATGATAGTTCCCTCAGCAATACTATCACTGCTATGAGCTGATATGTCCCAGGTCGTCTGTAATCTCTGTAATATGACTCCATCTTTCCACCCCAAAATACCTGATAGGAGTCTAAACATACTTGGGTTAAAAGGAAACGTGTGGGAAAGAACCAATTAAAAGGCCATGGGTTGTAACAGGTAGAATTTCCCGATTAGCAGCATGGTCACATTACGCATCATCTCTGCGTGTATTCTGCTGGAAAGTTTACCGAGAGATCGATCGATATGACAGCGTCACGACAAGATGGACAGTTCCATCGCAAAGAAAACCAGCCCATCCCACTGAGTCTGCTTAGCATCATCTAGATCTGTTGAGGGCATTCACACGGACCAGGAGACAGGCCGCTCAACCTGCCCTCCCAGAGCACGGTCAGTACACAATTTGCCGCACGCCCGCATCGCCAGCCCGCCTCTACAATATGGCCGCCATGGCAGCACTCTTTGCGCATGCTCATTAGCCGGGGTCAAGCTACATCCGGAGCCTGACGTAGTCATACCCCTGCAGGGAGTACTCATGTGAGCGGGTGCGGCCATATTGGTATCGTCCCATTTTATATGGGATCCGCCACAGGCGCTAACCGATGCTGGTTATAGACGCAATGGAGAGGGCTAGAACGGTGAAGCTGATCTCTCGGTTTGTTGTCCTCTATCCTAGAATAAATCCCAGAAGTTTGATGTACCAATGTGTTCATTTAGAATCTAGTGGAAAAGTTTGTTCTCTCATAAACATACCTCGCCTAGATATCGATTTGTGGGTAAATAGTAGGTGCCTTAGTCAACATACACGTATTCTTAGTACAGCGGGGGACGAAAATTGGGGAAATATGATAGAACACCTTATAACATTACTTAACACAGAGGACAGGCCTACTCTATTGCACTGTGTTGTATTAACAGCCTTTTGACACAGAGCTGCAAATATCCCATCTTCGATTGCAATAAGAGATCCCAGCAGGAAGCTATAAATTGTAGCCAATTGACCTGAAGGTATATCACCTCCAGCATCTCATTTCCTATTAGTTTCACATATGATATACGCCTGAGCTTAAGCCGCGCCGACGCCGACGATCCAATATACTATAACAAAATCACCGATATTGCAACATCAATATTTCAGCTATTGTTAATTCACCCTTCCCCATACCGAATATATATACCTTGTTAATCCTCTCTGGTGTGGATAGTCCTCCCTGTCTGTGACTATTAAATGACCATGAAATGTGTTTTACTGCTGGAACGCAGCCATAAAAAGTCACATTCCCTGATTAATGCTCATGGTGGACCGACCTGCCTGGGAGTGTGATTTCCCTCAGCTCAAATCGAAAGGGAGAAATCTAAAATGACTAAAAACAAACATGGTGAGAATGCATAGTGTTGGATATTCCAAGCAAAATTGCACAGGTTAGTTGCTTATCCCGGCGTTTACACCAGAAGATTATAGGCGGCGATTCTTGAATTTTGCACCACCTGACGAATTTTGGCTGTCAATGGCTAGACATCGGTTTATATAAAAAGTGTAAATACTTGGGAAAACTCTTGGGTCGATGACTATTGCAGCCGATATTGCGTAATCCGGCACCACCCGATGACTATTGGCTAGACGATCTACAGTCGTCACGTTTTAGTTTTCATCTAGTTTAAACGCCGGGTATGAGTAACTGTATCGACGGATCACTATGAGTTTCAGATTTTAGTCCTTTCAGTAGCAATAGCTGTGCTGAAGTTATCGTCGTCAATTAGAAGAGAATACTTTTTTAGCATTTTTCATTTAGATATCAATTATCTCCCCTATTACACAAAAGAAACAGGTAAATGACCAATCACAGCCTTTTACCCATATTTCGGAAGTAATAGATGAGGTCAGGAAATTCGATATCTAATATGGTTTTGAATTAAGTTAAGGCGCATGATCCGAAAGCGCAAGAAGGCAATGGTACAATAGTTTTCCCATTATTCTGATCTCTTTTATTCATTTGATTTTAAACATTTACTTCGCCTTCGCCTTCAATCTAACTTTACCATTAGTTTACTGTGTAGTTATTGGCCTGATCAATAACTATAAGAGTGGGCGCTCTGCATATAGGCACGGGAAAATCGATTCATATTCATTTTGATTTTGTGACCATGGATTTGGACCATGTTTGGAAAGCTCCTTCCAGTGCCGATACTCATTCATAAACATTTATATAGCGGGGAATGATACAGGATGCCAGCATCAAAGTCCAAACGCAGTATACTACTGCCGGACAAAAGGAAAGTCCGTAGTCATACCATTCCCGTTAAAATAGTGGCAATTTAGTTAATCCAAGCATAAGATGGTAAATGGAATACCTTGTGCAAACGCGCTGTTCGACCTTTTTAAATCGACATTCTAATTAATAGGTTTGTGATTTTAAAATTGTTTTTCCCTTTCTCTCCAGGAAGTTCCAGGTCAAGTTAATAACTGTCCGGGTTTTGACGCCGAACGAAGAATTGTATAGTCTATATCAGTGTAGACTCTGTATTTTCTTTCACATAACCTTTTGACTTAATCGAATTCCGAACACAAGTATTATCAGTGTGGCAATTATGTACTCTAGATCAGAGCTCTTTATTTCAGGATATAAGTGGACACGATATTAAATATTTTAAAAAACACGAAACATTAGTCCATCAGGCATATTGTGGCGTCTCTATGAGCTAACCCGTGAACATCCTGCACCATTTTCATGCTACAGTGTTCTTATACTTCATAATGTTATCAGCAAACTTATTTAATTCCCACCACAACGTCGATCCACCACTGAGTGCCACGCCACCTCGTGGCTCACCTGTCACTCCACCACCTTGTGGACTCGATGACGTCATTCCCTTCCCTCCCGTACTGTGAAGTAACAGGTTATCTTCCACCCCCTCCCACAGCCTACAGTTAAAAGAAGAAGGTGGCGGAGAAAATATCCGTTCTTTATCTTAGCCTGGTATAAACGTCCATAAGCATAGCATTACGAACTCGTTCTCAACAGGCTTGCGAGAACGGTAACTCGTTCTCAACGGGTGATAAAGAGATAAATATTTCCAGGTTAAGATAAAATCAGAAACATATTCGTGCTTGGTCTGAGTCTCTGTTCACCATCTCGTTTGGAGTGCTTCAAGATATTCACTCGGCTATCGCCTCGTTCATATTACTGCGCACTCCAAACTCAATGGCGAACGAGGACACAGACCAAACACTCATCAGTTTCTTTCTTGATATTTTGATATTGTCTCGTTTACAAACTAACATGTTCACATTCCATGATAATTCCATGTCTAAATATGATTACCTACACTGAGTTCAATGATTATGAAATGTTCTACTAATCTATTGCCTCATGTTTAATGTTCTTTTAAAACTCTCTACACTTATCACAGCCATACCTCGGGGAGACAGTACATCTGTCTTTAGGAGAGATCTGAGATGCTGTAACTAGTACAGTTATACCTGTCACTTCATATTATATTTCTTCTGATAATTACTGTATGTTTCAGTCGAAAATTTATATTGGGTCTTGTTTTCCAGATATATTTTTAACGGTTCATCACAAAGTGAAGTATAGTGAAGTTAGCTCTTATGTTTACCAAGCAAGTCTGAAACCCAGCTAAATTCACAATTTACTATTTTACCTATATATGATTTCCGCAGTTAGTAACAATAGAATATACGTCCGGTTGCATTCACAATGTGGTAACACCATTGGCGTCACCCATAGCCATGCATGTGTAGAATGTCATAATGTTCACATTTATCCGTTTCTCTCAAAACTAAAGACATTTCCGCACCAAGACATTTTATTTTGTGCAGAAGAGACAATCCGTTGTATAATGAATATTTCTTATATCATTACTTCCAGGAAATGCAGTGAACTTCTCACATAACCAGACCGACCACGGCCAGTTGCATAAACAGCGGAAATATTAGCGAATACAGATCATTCATGAGTGTTTCTGTTTATTTGAACAGTTGTTTTTGCTCCTTTTGTTCTTTATTTAATTAATGTTTCGTTATTATAAGACCGTTGACAATTTGTATAATCACTACCTTCATTATATTATTTCATAGAATGGGGCAAATACTGCTCTTTGATTAGCAAGTATGTCAGGGGGGTTGCATAATAAAACTGTCGCACAGGGGTCTAGCAATTATACATATGTATATTAATCAACATCATTTTCTGTTTTCTTAGATTTGATTATCTTCCTTATATATGTTACACAGGCAGTTAGTTCTTATTTCATATATTTTTAGATGCAAATATATTTACTGTTTTATATAAATGTTTCTATATCTTATATAATATTAATTGATTCAGTTTAAAGGTCTGAAAATAATAGTTTCATATAGAAATTTTGATTCTGCCACAGTTATATTTCAATTTGTTTGTAATACTCCTCGCTATCGCTCGGAGTTTTACTACGCGTCAACTACGCTGAGAATACGGCCACTCAGATCGAAATCATGGTAATATTGTGTATTTATGCACACACATATGTATACACATAGAGCTATATGTTAGAACAAACTCCACAGTCAAGAAACGAACCACTAACTTGCTTGGCCTAACATGCCACACCTGCTCTAACGCCCTCAGTGACAGTTGTATACAAAATGACTTTCCCTTACAATATGAGTGAACGCCATCTTTTTTCAACTTTGTGAAAAGGAAACCTGAAGAACTTGTAGATTGAATTCCATCCAACATACCTACAGTCAGGAAGAAAACACTAAACCGTTTTGAAGCATTGAAAACGTGAGTTAAAGTTGATGAGTTGCTCAGTGGCCACTCTTCTATTGTGAGTGAACCACCTCTGCATGAGCACTTGAACCAAGATGGCGCCATCACCATGGTTACCGCTCCATTTACCCGACCTATTCCCACAGTCTGAGACAGAGAGTGTGGAATGTCTAGTCCCGTACAAAGGTTCATGTTAAAAACAGAGATTAAAAAAACTGAGGAAACGAACAATATCTACAGACACAAAAAATTGATTCTAGAATCACGATTTTTTATTAGAAAACCCTTGCATAAAACAAACTTTTGAAATCGAAAAGGGTCACCTATTTATAGATATTGCTCAATTTTTTCGAAGCATGAGAACTGACAGTATGTCAGTGTCCGCCATGACTTGAGTCTGTGCTTAACTCTATAAGGAGATATGATTCCTCCAGACATTATTTTGACATGAATTTTGATAAGGATATAGTCATCATATTTTGATAAGACTTTGATATTTAATTAAAAACAAGATTTGATTAAGGTATAGATAAAAAAAGAATCATATGGTTGCCCATTGTAATGTGTATGACTAGTCTGACAGCGAAAGTCCATTTTAGGGGTGAACCTTGATTTGGCATCCAGACAATATTTTCTTAACGAATGTTTTTCTCCAGAATCTTCTGATATCAGATCTGCCAGGTGCAACGCTGAAATGTTTGGGCAACTGGCATCACGAGCGTTTGAAGAAAAGGAGTAAAACTTAGGACCATTTTGAGTAAAGACCGTCACAGTATTATTTCTGATTGAAATTGTACTTTCAATAATTTGAATACCTGTGGTATATTTTTTTAATTTTCAACCTGAGTTCAATCAAAAATACAATGTGACAATTTTCGATTCAAGAAAAATACCTTCAAAGTATAATTTCGTTTTTATTGAAACATCTGAATTTTTGAATACCTGTCTGGTTGAAATAGGAAATGCCGGGTTGGAATTTGTTATTACCTGACGGTAATGAAAAAAGAAATACCTGTGGAATCAAATTTGTTAATGAATATAAGAGAATTACAACAAATACATTAGTGGTATTAAATGTTATAAATGTTTGATAATGTATTATAATATGAAATAAAAGAGTATTATAATATGAAATAAACTCGTAGGCGTTATAGTCTTTGTGTATATGTCTTTTAGTTCTTGTAGGGATGGATGAGAGGTAAGAAATTTCCCGATTTTTCCCGACGTACTTTAATTTTCTTTAGCAAATTTATTTTTGTACTAAATCATTCATCCTACTGGATATTTTACAATGGTAACTTTTTTGTGCCAAAGCTATCCAACAAGTGTTCGATGTATTATCTCCCACAAATTTTTTTTTTATCTATTAAAAAAATGAAGCCTTCAACAGCACTTGAGGTTTCTTGGATTGACAACAGTTTTATGCAATCCAAACCATCGTCTCTTTTTTATTCAAATCCATTTCCAGTCCTACGGTGTACGCAAATTTGAAAACCCCTCAGGAAGAAAACTCTTTTATGCAAGCACTTTTTTGTCATGGCCGATTATACGCTAAATTTTAAACTCTAGGAATTATATTTTTATGCAACCCAAACTTGTTTCAACTGTCATGCGACAAGTTCATGCGCACTTGGTGTGATGACGTCAGTGCCATGCGTGTTGAGCTGCCACATATCGCACATAGAACTTCCATTGAACGAAAATATGCAAAATGAAAATGCAGTTTTTTTAAGAAATTGGATTTGTAGGCCTATATGTGAGTTTTGTGGCAAAATTTCACATGGCTCACGATTTTTCAGCGCATATTCCATGATGGTCGCATGCCTTTCCCTGCTCCCTTTAAGTCCGACAACATTAAAAGCCTCCCCCCCCCCCCCCCCCCAGCGCCAGAACTGGGGGCCGGGGAACATTGGGGGGGTGTCCCAAGCATTGGTTTATATGGTAAACTTAGCGGGGCCAATAGCGCAACTGCCTCTTTTTGCCTGCACTCATTGCATGCCCACCCCTCCCCCTCCTTCGCCCTCTTGTCGTCAGCCCTTTGCCAAAAAAATGGCAACGGCAATGCCACAATGCCTCATATAATACGAAGAGGATGTATCGCATGCTAAGAATTGCATAAGAGGAAGATCATGCAATACCAACGAGTCTTTCCCCTCTAGACTCATAGCAACTAACTACCCAATTCAAAGCATCTCATCAACCCCTTTCATTCTTCATCTCATTCCATCTTATATATGTATTCCATATGTATTATCTGTGTTCCAACATACCCTACTAACCTGCTTTTGTTTTCGTATTGATCAGTGAAGCATACCAATTCCTGTCGTAAATCTGTTGGCAGTACTCACTACTGATCAGGAATAAAGGAGACAAAAATTGTTACATTCACGATGTATATAAATCTACAGCCCTGCAAGCCGCAAGTAAATGATGTAGGAACTCGACGAGAATTTACCTGCCAAAGCTCATTAAGCTAACAGTTTATTGCATTTGGTACAAATATAACACAAAGTATCGAATAAATTTGCCTCAGGTACTATATCATAGCCGGTTTTATCCTCTGTATAAGTGACAATAGATTTTACCACAGGGGTGAAATTGTTCAAAGTCCACAGGTATGGAGGCCAGTGGGCGTTGTCGTCTTCTAATCACAGATCATTCTGGTAAGCAGTGGGTGACGGCACTGGCTCTGTTCCCGCTTGTCGATATTAAACCTACAGTCTGTCGGCAACAATAGCTGACAAAAGCATGAAGGCTGTTAAATTGTGTTTATAAATATAACATCTAGGTGTGAGATGTTTGATACGGTATATAAATGGTAAATTACATACTGTCAGAACAAACATGGAATGTTCGGTCATTGCCTCAAAGATGGTGGCCACAACCCTCTACACTGGACCTCAGAGAGAGGTACGACTTCACCGACCAAATGCTGGGTTCACCCACACCTAAAGGAGTGGGGCATGATGGCTTGGGCATTGGAGAAGCCAGCCCTCTCAAGAAGGTACCTGACGACCCGTTGAACTGCTGAGC
Organism: Alentia gelatinosa; assembly: GCA_950022655.1. Taxonomy (NCBI): domain Eukaryota; kingdom Metazoa; phylum Annelida; class Polychaeta; order Phyllodocida; family Polynoidae; genus Alentia; species Alentia gelatinosa. The sequence continues at coordinate 74,488,689 of OX465581.1, forward strand.
CACGAGTGGCTCATCGGGTTGTAAGAAGTAAATGGGGTCTAGCACCCGCACGGGGGCAATGCTATATGAGAATGCCATGCGCTTATTGGGCACAATGCCTGGTTGGCTTTGCCCTCAATGAAGAGGATGACTGGCCACCATAGCTGGAACATGCGGGGCTCACCTGGTAGTGACAAAGAGGCTGTAGGCTCGTAGGAGTGAGCCAAAAGCAACCAGAACCGCCAATTTAATGAGAATGCCCATAGTTAGATCATCAGACTGAGTGAGGATGTCGGCCAGCATGGCGATAGTGATGGGCAGAGCCCAGCATTGGACGTGGAGTTAAGCATGGCACCCTTCAAGATGTCAGTGGCCTGGAGTGTCGCGAAAGCTGAGTCATCGATGACATGATCAGAGACCTTTGCTCCAGTGATGAGAGAGGGTCTGCCAAGGTCTGTATGAAGAGTCAGACTTCCAGTACCATGTGGCATAGAGGGTTCCTGACGTGGTCAACGGTGAAGGTGGTGAACCTGTAGTCCTGAGCGACTTTGTTACATTCAGTGGATGGGGCGTGTTATAGAAGGTAGATGGGATGTGGTGCAATGAGCACTGGCAAACTCCCGATGGGGTTAGTGGGGACATCTCAGGCGTGGAAAGCAGCGAGTAACCAGATCTGTCTGGTGCATATGGCAACAATGTGCTGGCATCGGAGGGATCCAAACGGTGCCTGATCCCTCTGGCCAAACCAACTGCATTACCCACTCGCTAAGGGCCACAGTTGTGCCGCCCTCATCCAGGTGTAGAATCGGCTCGGTCACAGATGGTGGGTCTCCGAAGAAGTGCCAGTCCTTTACTGCCTCAGCGTATGCCCAGAACCAGATGATTTCGGCCCTCATAGCAAGAGTTGCGCCATGAAGTGGCGGATGTACAGTTCATAATGTGCCGGGTGCACAAACTCCCCCAGGAGCAACTGTTTTTGTGTTTTGGTAGCACTGATCGACAGCCAGTTTTAGGGTGGGCAGAGGCCACCTCTCCTGGTTGAAACTGATGGGCCAGCCATAACAGTGAAAGAGGCATATCTTTGCTTCGTGGTCACCCTGGAGGAAGTCAGCCCAACAGTCGACCTGTAGATCCAACTGGACAGGTCTACGGGCACTGCGAAAGTTGTAGGCAGCATGTGCATCAACTGCCTGATATATCTCTGCCTATTCTAGCACTGCGCGTAAAACCCGGATTATTTCATATATACGCCAATGTATAAATGCATGTTTCCGTTGTATATTTTCATGATTTTATACATATACGTCCAGATTTCACGCCATTGTATGTGGTGGATACAATACTCTTTTTTATTGTATACAGAAGCGTAATGGCTGTATTTGCCGCCAAGCGTATATATATGAGAAGAAATATCCTGTGTGCAACATGTATACGCTGGTCGTATACAAATCATATGTACATTTAGCGTATATACATGTTTGTATACTGATATTGCTTGGATCCTCACATTGCTAGGCTCTCTGAACCCTCTCGGTGGTTAGGCGAGTCAGTGAGATCTTTATTTTATCATTATATGTTGTTTTTGTTTTTTTTAATTATTTAGCATAAAGTATCTCTCGCCGGGGCAAGTTTTTCAGATAGTTTCGTACATGTTTCTGACTGGTAAACAGATTACAATCTTCAGACAGTGCCAATAGTCGCTACATGTAAACAAGTACAAATTTTAATGAAATGAGTTGGGTAAATATGAATATAGCGTACATCAACATTATCTTTCTGTTTCATATTATCACAATTTATATGTGCTGGAGTTCAGCCACAACTCTCTCCTTAAAGGTTTCAACATTCTCACTTCTTTGACAATTTATCGACAAGGCATTCCAAATTCTGGCACCACGTAGGTAGGGAGAGTTCAATATTGCCGAGCGTTTGGTGTGAAATATTTTATAGAGAGACTCGATATCATCAATTACCGGTTTCCACTGAACAATTGGTAGTTAATACTATGCCAAGGATGAGTGATTCATGTATCAATTTGTAATTAGAAGCTAGAAATATCTATCATTTCTGCAGTGAGCTATCCAAGATAAAATTATTCAGCAATCTTACATGAAGTTATGTAAAGTGAAATACAATTATATCAAAGTATGGTCTTTCATATATGTCGTTTATGAAGTTTCCGCCCTACAATAATATGGTTTTTGGGCCCTTGACCTTTAAGATCACGAAGTGGAATAATTGACATTTGATAAATTGCAATAAGGTAAAAGTCACATAGCCTACATAAGAAAACATAGCTAACAGATTTTCTGGATTACCGAGTTTATAAAGGCAATATGGCTCTCCAGCACACTTAATGACATTTGCTGCTCATCACTGGTAAATCAAATGAAATTAAAATGGTATTTCCTATGAAAGTGATTTCCGGATCATAGCATTTGTCTAATACACATAGAAGTCTCAAGGAAAGGGAATACTTTAGTAATCTGGTTGTGAATCTCACTTGACCTTGCACTTTATCTATACATGTATGTAATAACGTGAGGCCCCCATTTGCACTTGACAGACATTTCATTCATAAGAAGACGATTATGATAATTTCCCTTTCACGATCTCTGTCCTCAATCCTTAACAACCAATGAACCATTTCGGAATTCAAATTTTCATTCAACATAGCATGTGCCTTTGTAATTGGAGAAGGTTGGTTATACGGTGGTAATGATGAGAAGAATCGAGGAAATTTGCAGTACCACCGTCGGTGGCATATTCCGTTAAAACTGTGGAATTTGGTATCGCGGACTCGGTCCGGTGGTGAGTTCGCTATCGCGACAGTTTCGGTCCGCGAAATAGGTGAATCCGACACCGCCCCCGGTGCCGGCCGCCACCCGCGGTGCCGGGGTCGGGTGCCGGCCGCCACCCACGGTCAGGGCCGGCCATATGGCTGGTCATACCCAGAACATATCGCAGCCTCTAAAATCGATAACCCTAACCCTAACCAACGAGTACTCGTTGCCCTAACCCTATCCTAACCTTGCACGACCCTATCCCTATCCCTAACCCTAACGTATCCGTAACCTAAACCTATCCCGAACCTAAACCTAACCCTATCCCTAAACTATCCCTAAACTAACCCGTACCCTAACCTAACCTAACCTAACAGAACCTAACCTAACTCTATCCATAACCCTATACCAGATGGACGGCCGGCCGATCTTACCGCCACACGGGCAGGTGGGCCCGGGACTGTAGCGGTATCGAATTCACCGGTACCGAATTCGTAGCGGTAGCGAATTCACCGGTATCGAATTCGCATGTGACCGAATTCACCGTAGACCCATGGCAATGCCTCATTGAAACCGCAGTGATCAAGATCAGCCCGGAGAGACACCATCCGCTCACATCACTAATACTATAATCTCTTAATGCCTGACTGACTTAACATTATATATGTCTTTATCCTTTTCTATATGAACGGTAATAGAACCATTCCTTTTGTCATATCTACAGCCATGCCACAGGAAGAAGAATCAATTCAGATCATATAGGACCTATAACTTAGGTTACATGTCACCCCTTGATCAAACGGAAAACGCCTTCTGAAATTTTCTTTATTTGATGCGCCAAGTGTTAGATAAATAGTCGACCACCACTGAGGATGTCGTGTAAAAGGCGGTTGAGTCAGGCTTATAAATGCGGCCCTCCCGTTGCCACAGATAGTGTTGAGGTCGGAAAACACCATGACTGACTCACCTCAGACAGTTTTTTGAAGGTTAAACTGAATGGAAATACCACTAACCTAGGCTTAATCTGCGGGATTCGTGCGTGGGTAGACGTTTTCAAATGCTCGTAGCCATCTCTAGAAAAAAGAGAAAGCGTGAATTATCAAAATGCAGCAAGCAGAACGTCAATGGATGGCTGCACCATCGCGTGTTGTGTTATAGCAGTGGCGCCACCTATTATCAGTTATCAGCAAATATGTCTTCCATATGGTGGTTGCTTTTTGTCATTTATTACGCCGTTAGCTTGTAACATTTCCCTTTACCGCCAGATAATATAAAACTGAAATAATGTTCTTTCTATGCCAGTGCACGATGGCATTATATGGTAATGGTTGAGAGCGATTTCTCTATTTTGAGTTCCTATATGGATATGTCTACAATAATACCATTTTAGAAATCTCTTAAATCTCCGTATTTTTACTTGATGATGGAAATTTAAAGTTAGTATGACATGATGAGTTCTGGTTGCATTTAAGCAACATTTACATTCACAGATTCACTTTACACATGAGATCTTAAAACTACAGCCTATACGTCTATCATACAGACTAATGGTATAAAATGATAACTGTTTTTTCATGGATGAGCATGAAACTCTGAAAGTGAACAATTAAAAATTTTGAGTTTTAACTAGTGAATGGTCATTTCCTGTAGCCCATTTGGTACTGGCCCAACCAGTAGGGTCAATCGCCAGTGATTGTTCATGGTTAATTTGGCGCTGGGGGCACTGGACCGGTCAGAATCGCTGAACTTTATGTCGCCGTACGCACTTCACAGACCCGATTTTAATCGGGTCGGGCATTACTTGCATAGGAGTAATTAGCAACTCTCACCGACCGTAAAGACGGGGACACAACAAGTGATCTTCGGAATTGCCAACACAAAATGGCTTGTATGTGAGATGTCTTTTCATAGTAATATCTCGTACCGATAATTTAGCGAATCAAAACCAATACTGAGCTGAAATATGAAATTATGGCTCACAAATACACATAATTTTCTGTTGATGATTCCGAAAATCACTGCGTTTCTCGCTTGATATGGCCATAAAGTGGAGAGGTGTGATCGGCAAGCTTCGTCGTGTCGCTGAATGAGGGTATAAGATATCGACATTCTTGTTCCCGATTCGTATCGTCAATCGGATTGGTGAGAATCGGCGGTAGATGCCGCTGTCTTATGGGCTTAAGCCCAGAGTGTACACAGGATTAATCCACGGCCGCTCGGTATGCAGACCACGATCCTAAAAAACATTGATATCCTCTATCTAGGACTAGAACATGTATGCATACTCGCGGTGTAGATTAATCATATAAATGAAACACCTATCAATTTGTCTACATTATCCTAGCAGAGTGTCTTGTTGTATTATCAGTAATGAAAAGCTTAAATAAATAATCAAATTATATTTTTTCCGACCGAAAGCGTTAACAGATCCCACCAGATCAAGTAACGCACACGAGAAAGAAATTTGTTTACCCAATTAAATAAATAATCATGTTGTTATATATTTAGTAAGTGGACTGATGGACCAATTCCCTATAACAACTGATTATGTTATAATGTGTATTTAGGTTTGTTCACCAAATCAAATAGTCAACATGTATGTATAGTATTAAGTGTTTGGATTAGCTCAATAGCTTTGCTATTGACAAAATATACCGTTATTGAAAGGATGAGTATCCAGGTAAATACTGTGAGGGTAACTCATACCGGCCATTGTAGCCGAATACCTTCACAGTCTACATAAAGAAATACAAAAATTTATGTAATTGGGATTGATATTTATAGAGGGTCAGCAATGCTGATAGACCCCCAGCAGTCACCTCGCATGGCGCCATGCGGCCTAGTGACCTGACCCTTTGATACACGGAGGTGATCCATGGCCCTTATTACAATATTCTGATGGTATGGGTTTAAGATGACCATCTCTCTTTTCCTCTCTCGCCTAGTATACCCCCCTTACCATGACCCTACGTCCACTCTATCGGCAGAGTACTGTCAAGAACACAATTCCTATCCTAAGAGGCGGATATAGGGCGTGGGTCTTCTTTCATTGCCGGACGCCAGTCGCCCACAAGAAGGGATCTATTATCGATTCCATCCTATAATCATATATCAAGCAGAGATACCAAATATGGCAAATACTATGTATTTACTACTGAAACCCTTTGCGGCTGATAAAGGCGAAACAAAGATATGGACTGTAAAGGAGAGGTGTAAAGGATTGGTTAATTTCCTTGATAACATATCAGGGTGCCTAAGTATGTTATTATCCGATTTGATCTATATGTTCATTCATGTGAAATACTGTACTGTCACAAGTCATTATATGAAGAGAACGTTGTGTTATGATTTGTCATTTTTATCCTTTTATTTCGTACCTGATTAAGGCATGTGATCGGCATGTGATCGGCAACACGTTTGTGAACATTCAACCATTTGACAGGGCTATTCGAAATCGAGATTATCAGTGCATAAGGGGTTGATCGCAGTCAAAAACTGGGACAATACAAATATAATCCAACCTGGAAAGTGCTGAGTCAGTGAGATGGTGAGGGGATCGCCTTGGTTATCAAAGAGAGAGGTAGGGATCTTACCGGAGGCCGCGAAAACGGTTGTAAATTCCAAGATGGCGACAAAGCAGGATGTGAAGAAAGTAACGAAAACCAACGACGAAATATGGGATCTACTACAAGGATCTTAAAGACAATAAAGATACAACAAAAGAGGCACTCGGGGAGCTGAAAAAACAGGTAGGAGAAATAAGACGATCAACACTGATACAAAAAAGAGTTGGTAAACATAGCCAGGCAAGTGGATGAGAACACTGAAACGATCGCGCGGCTTGACGCTGAAATCATTGAGCTGAGAGAGGAAGTAAAGTTACTCAAAGAAGATAAGAAAAGGCTGAACATGCCAGTCAGTGGTGTTCCTGAAACAAAAAGTCAAGTTCGAGTTGACTAAAATATGAGATATCTGCAGACTTTTATATAGGCCAGGTTTACCATTTCATCAGGCAGGGCAGCTATGGAGCTCTACATGGGACATTTGAATGTGTAAAATACAAAGGGTTCCAGATCAGACAGTCCAACGTTATTTCAAATGAAATATCAAATCGTATAGTTTATTCTAGACATGCCTATAAAGGCAGAAACATATAGCGGGAAATGAAATCATCAAAGTATTTTAATCAGTTTAGCTGCTAAGACCAATTAAGTTCTTTACTAATCAATTTGCCTGAATTCATTGTTTCCTCAGCGTCTAACTTATAGTTCTATTTTGTTGTCATGTTACCATTCTCTGCCCCCTCTACGATTCATATGAGATATAACAAAGGAGTAGTAATAGGGATATTTCAGTCATGCTAAATAGGAAAAAATCATCTATAATCTGCGATACGTTGTACGTCAGTACCCGTTATCCCTTGACAGAAAGAGAGGCGACATCTTGGGTAAATCAAATTTATTTGAATTTTTGATAAGATGAATTATTAATAAGATGAATATTGATTGACTGATAGAGTTAGTAAGTTAATTACAATAATATGATAAAATATAATAATTAGATATAATAAGAGGGTAAGGAATGTAAGTGATGATTATATTGGAGTTGGGTGGGTGGGTAAAAATTAATACGTGTGGGTGGTGTAGAAGGTGAAACGTAAATGGCGGCGTAGGTGCAGGTGCGCGTGCAGACAGGCCTATTATCTCACCCCTAGTACAAGTTTAGCCATAGGAATAACATTAGAAAAATATACTCAACGATCACCCTGGTAAAGTGACAATACTACGCCACGGCCGTGGCGTAGTGGATTTGCTAAGTATATTCTGATTATTCTGAAGTTGTGATGTTATTTAAACGATAGAAAAGGGTAAGATAAATCCAGAACCGCACTCGAATCGTAAAATAGACATTATACGATTCTCGATGCAGTTCTATATAAGTGTAGTTGTGTGACCCCAGAGGGTGTAATAACCACCCATGACCAATTGCCATGGGTAACCCATATATTGAAATGATTTTTGTCTAGACTCTAAATGATTCTCCATAACAAATAGAAACTAGGAAAATAATTCAATCAATAGATAGGAAAAAATCTAGTAGATTACACTAATTCAAGAACACCTAAACCTATCAGTCTACGACCAATAGTTGTCATACAGGTGTTGCCGTTCAGCGCTGCCTAATGGCCCACTCTCTAGTTACGCGGCCACTTGGACAAACACTGTGGATCTAGCGGTATTCATATAGAGACACACAGCAATCACACCTAAAGTGTGAATGGTGGGTGCAGGAGTGTTGGTTTTTGACAGATTAAATAGCTGGAACAAACTAGGGTATTGTATTAATGAGTCTGAACTGTCTAAACTTTATAGTTGATAATTATCTTGGTTTTAACTTGAAGAAAGATAAGCATATTATAGCTAGGCCTGCCAATTTATTATTGTGTATACAATTTGCGTATACCTGTGTTATCTAAGCTATATCTAAAGTATCATTACTATCATTGAGTTGATATACATGTATGACATACCGAATTGGAGCTGGAATACCATAGGATACAGTGCAATCAATTTTATCTCTATGGGAATGATGTACATGGGAATTATAAATGTATCACTTGCATACATTCAGTGATCCAATGCTAAAGCATACGTTGCCAGGAGTATGTTTGGCTGCAAGCAATGCATAACCACGTAGATAACGTGCGACACCGGCCTATGGAAAAAGTCTTATTGTCAATGTGTCTTATCGCTGCATCAATGGTAAGGCTATATCACAGTTTGAGTGGATCTCTAGGACATGGCGAGGGAAAAATCTGACAGATAACAAAGTTGTTGGGAACTGATCTACGTAGCTATCTCTCTATTTAATTCTAAAAGGCACCAGACAGCTTTATTGGGTCCCACGTGGTGTGAGCAAAGATTCGCTATTTACTTTCACAAGATACGTTAAGTAAATGTTTACTGGGGATCCTCTGGCTAACAATTTAGTAGACGTTGCAGCCATAGTGGCGCAAATATTGACTAAGTAATATATCTATTGAAAAGGTCTGCAGATTCAATGAACGACATGGTATGGTATATGGAGCCCTGACAAAGAGTTTGCCAGAGTGTAAACCCGATCAAGCAAAGAATAATTATAAAGACCACGATAGAGGAGCTGAGGTAAATGAGACAATTGAGAATTAATGCATATTCCTCATATCATATTGGGAATTTGGTTTATTAAAAAGCCCTTGAAATATGCGCAACTGATAAACACTTATAATATATTTATGGAAATATGGCTGAAGATCACTCAAGTAAATCGTAAACTTCAATTAGCAAAGTAGGTATATGGGATTTATTATTGATACACAATGTACTTTAAGTACAATACAATATCACCTTCTTATTTTAGATGTGAGTATTGTGTGGTTGTTTGTGAGGAACACGCGCCAGACTATTCTAAAGTATAGCATAAACAGATAAAGCAAGTATTGAACTATTGATAGCTCATTAGACCATGCATTGTGTTTTAATGGGTAACATCGGACAACCTTTTGTCTCATCTGTAATGATAGTATGGTAAATCCTTGCATTTTGCAATACATCTTCCCAGGCAGTATAAAAAACACACTCAAAATGTCAGGCAAACAAAGAAAGTTATTTGCACTTCCGCTAGTGGTAGGATATCAATTAAAGTGTTAAACATACTGGCCATGGAAATGTCTGGAAGTGCAAACATCCCATGCAGGAAAAACCGAAGAATGACCATCCTTACATAGATCTATGGACAGAAATTCTGTCATAGTTAGATCCTGTATTTTATGGGCAGGGCGGAGTTCATCTAGGTCACTCAGGCACAACATAGATGGAACTTTTATTATATACCTCCTCTGTTTCAACGAAAAATCCAAAACACGCAACTTTGCAGTCACCCCTGAATTTTGAAGCTGTGAACACGTTGAGGAGTCAAGCGTTTGGCAGATTCCGATATGTTATTGGTGAAATGGAAATCCTCTTATATACTATATAATATACTATCGCTCGTGTATAATTCCTCGTTAAATGCCCCCTGGTATATACAAAAGCTGAAATCAGAAAAAAACAATACGCCATGCTAGTTCTGACTTATTTAAACAGACATCTGATGATAGCATCTGAAACCCGAAGATATTATGGCGGGAAGTCAACAATACCTTAAAATCTAGATCATATACGGTTCCTCCAACATTTCCTTTTCTAGCAAGAAGTGTTTATGTAGAACATTATACATCTTTTCCTTTCTCGTAAAGGATACAAAGAATGCAGCTTTGAAGTACAACTTACTGAATAACAGAGGCAATCTTTTCTTGACACAGAGACATGTGATAGGGTAGAGGACTCGCCAGGTCGTTTGAAAGTTTCCTTCTCGAATATATAGGAGAGAAGATAGCCGACCATTACGATGAAATAGACACTTAACGTTTAACAATTACCAAGAGTACACCACACTATCAAGGTTGAACAGCTAGGATGAAGAATCTGTGAAAAGCTGTTCAAACGCTATCCAATGGGCCTAATTCAACAGGATGATCTTTTAGATTCATCATCACAGATCCCATCGATATGTTTTTCAAATAAGTTAATGATCTCTACAATAGGAGGGACCAGGGCAAAATAACTGTCCGGGGACCGCATTTCAAACTGGGGTGAAATCAACTTTAAATACATCATTATCATGATTTTCCTCTGTGTGGTCGTATTCTCCTTGTAGGTGACATTATGTATTACTCCTCGCTAGTGCTCGGAGTTTTATTATGTGTCATCTACAAGGAGAATACGGCCACTTAGACCGACCTCATGTGTGAAATATTGTAGTTGGACTACATGGATTTTGTTTAGTTTTCGTCAAGCCATATCCAAAGGACTGATGGTGAATGTATGAGTGTAAAATGCAATTATGTATTTGTAAGCATCTCGATGCATGTAGCGTTTCAATGAATAACCGATAGACCCGCAGGATGGCCATGCTCTGCTCAGACAATCACGTGACTCTAGCAGGGGCGTCATGCATGGAGTCAGCCAAGAGGGTTTTGACATAATCCCTGGCTCAGTTTAACCACTTGATGTAGTGTGGGATGAATGGACGATGGTGAGAAACAAAGGAGGAGGAAATGAAATAAAGTGGCAGTGGTGAGTTGGACAGACTCAGAGACAAGCAGATTTAGAAGTGGAGAGATCCCGATCTTTTTTTAAAGACTTTTATTTATACTGGCGAGTTCTCAGTCAAGGGTAACTGGTCTCAACGAACCACCAGTTTACAACACAATGGGATTACATTGAATTTCTTCTCATATGATCAGGCGCATATGCGCAATACATACAGTTAAATACGGTCAGCCTTGCAAGATACTTTACTAGATAATCAGATGAAAATCAAGCACATAGTCAACCAAAGTCCGCCTGTCGTCGGTGTACAAGCATCGCTATAGATCTTCCACAGTTTAGATCTGATATGTGAATCGCTAGTATCATGGAATCTTATTATATAATATTTGGTTTTGCCAGCTTTTAAAGTCTTTCAGTGTCTCTGTCATCCGGACTTGCGGTGTTAGTGCGTTCCAACGTATCGCACCATGGTATTCAATACTGTGTTTATAGGCAATACATAATGGTCTGGTAACCTTAAAGAGTGGTGCGTCATGAGCACGGGTTTCTCTTATTGGTACTTGGGATTTGAGAGACGAGACAACGAAGAGGAGCAGACAGCGCAGCTGAATAACTATAGCAACGTGTTTGGCAGGAGAGAGACTCTGATAGACGATGCTGTCCATGTGGAAGGATAGCAGTAACTGCAATCAGCTCTTGGTCTCCACAGTCTATGAACTCCCACCTATATAGAACGACCTGACCATGCTGTACAAGCTACAAAACGAGATGATGATTTACAGTTCGTACCGAATGAGGCGTTTACTCCGAGTTCCTTATGTGTTCCATACGGCAAAATATGGAACACTTTTCCATACTGTAATTTTATTTTATAAATATAGCGAAACAGTATAGACCAGGGTACCGAAAATATTGTTACTATGATCTTCCATGTTTCTTAGCTGCTGAGTAATTATATCTGCTCATAATCAAAGGTGATATGTCATCATCATCATTTTGTATTGACAGAAAATTAAGACAAGTTTATTTGTCAAGTATTCACAAAAAATAACATCTTATCTCACCCCATTGCAATCATGTTTTTCCAAAGACTGACTAATACAAGTTACTAAGTAATGTATTATCTTGTATTAGACCTGCTCGTATACATTGTGGTTGGCTATTTAATCGATTATATCCGCAACGAGAATGTATTAGCAATATAGAGGGACCGGACGGAAGAACGGTTTACCCGAGTTCGGACATCCTACTAATAAACTTAATGAAAAAAGTGTGTATTTACAATATATAGTAGCATTGGTATAGAGTAATATCTCCTAAGTACAGGCCTCATTTCATCCTGACTTCACGACATGCACACCTCTGCTATTGTTTGCCTTTTGGTGCATAGTGCAATCAGTTTGTTGTTGGATTGTTTAACCGTCTGTGTTTAGTGATTGTAGTTTTTGGCTTTGTATCTCACGAAACTCCAGTTTGTGTTACACAGCTCAAGTCCTATGGGATATATATCGCCATGTCAGAATCCCATAATAATTTTACATTGATCATTGCTCCCAAACGTTGTCAAATGTCAGTTCTTTCAACCTGTAATGTTTACCTATTCAGTTAGCGTTAAGAAAACAGTACCAATTATGCACATGCGTTCAGATAAAAGCCTCGTCTAGATGGTTTGTTTGTTCTTTTGCTTTTCTCATGAGACATTAAACCATCCCTTCCAGAATTACTTTCCAGAATTTCTTAGGGTTGTTTTCGACTTTCTACATGTATTCTTGCATTTTAATTGATATTTAAAATTCATGCTTCAGGAATAAACATTGTTACCATCGTTATACATAAACTTGTTTATGGTTTTTATTACAAAGTACCTCATTTATTTCCACAGCTATCAAAAAGATATTGTATATATTCATTTTAAGTTTGTTCTTGTTTTTCATATATCATTGTATAAATAATGTCGTTGTAGTCACATCCGGGTCGAAGTCACAAAAAGCAACAAAATATAAGCTTGCCAGAATTAGCAAGATCTGTTCAAATTATTAAGAAAGAAACGCCACATAGCCTGTCTTTTTATTCTTTTTACATACTTTACTTTGCCATCATACCTCCTGAGACCCGGCACTCGAGGGGAGAGTGGGCATCCGAGATAACCTGTGAAAACATCTCATTAACGGGTAAACTAGGATTTCATAGGGATTGGAATATTTTGATGTGAATGGACGACGCCGAGATCCATACATATAAAACAAAAGTATGGTTAATAACCTGATTATTGATACTATAAACTTTTAACTATGTTAATCTCATTCATTTGGACAGTGATAAGTGGCAACTGTATACATATAATCCTGATTACGAAATGAGGTAGCTGAACTAAAGGTACGCATACTAGGGCATTGGGCAGTTAGGGCAATCCATTAACCGGACTGTAAGAGCGTACAGTGTACATAGATTCATCTGGGGTGTCATAAATACTCTTTTCCCTATTACCTTTGTGGGTTATAGGGTTCCTTTCAAGATAAATGTGTTTCACTAACTCTGGTTTACTCTTCATAAAGTAGATAAGACAAGCTGGATTCAAATGGAAAATGTCTCATTGATCAATATAGTGTTCCCATGGCTGACAGTGGCGGCTTCTGGATTTCACTGGAGAAAACACAAGCATGTCTAGCAGTGGCACAAACGCAGTTATATTCTATTCCATAGACGGCGGGGTGCGTTGCCACGCCTCTTTTGGTGACCTATGGGAGGCCACCGAAGAGTCCATTGCCATGTGTGACTAAGTTACCTAGGTCAAGCTAGTAATATCAGAATTTCTCATTTCCAAGCCACATAACTTTTAATATTAGTGGGGATTGTTATTAAGTCGACAATGTATTCTATTAACGACCTTCGCTAGAGCAGACGATCCGAGGGCCATGCTTCAAATACACTTTCGAGAGTAAATTATCAGGCTGCTTTTGAAGCGACATATCTTCGAACTACAGTTGATCTTTTCCAAAGCTCCTCTATGGAGATGATTCTGGATTTCTCGCCTTATGATTGTGCACAAACTAGCAATTTCACAATACAAAGGGGAAATTGGTTATGATCACTTTACCTCCATGCTACTTCTAAAGGTGTCTGGCAAGGAGGACCTCGACGGAACGTATTGGGGGGTCATGAGAACCGCAGCTACCGTCACTGCCACCAGACAGAACCAATTATGATCATAAACCCAAGTCAAATTCCAGAGAGGACATCCAACAAAAACAGATCTGGACCATTACTGCTTTAATTCCAACAGAGGTCTTTACAGAACGTTCGCCTTTTTCTCAATGATAATGTCATTTACGCTGTTTTGAATGGTGGAAGACCGCAAACAAATACCATCTTTGTATAGATAAACCACAAGCCCAAGAAGGCGGATGCGCTCAGACATGACGTCATAAGACGGGATCTGTGGCTACTATTGACCAGCCATGTTTTCTACTTAGATGAGGTCTCTTGCAGGGAGAAAGGTCATGTTCTTTCAAAGAAACCAGTAAACATCTTTATGCGTTGTTGTTGATGAGACTTCGAGTTGTGTCAAAATTAATGATCTTTCGAATTGAGGGCCAACAAGAAATGAAATGCCTCGATAGGGAGAAGGTGTTTGACTAGGGGATGTCTGAGGGAAAGTCAGAGAGCCTTTGTTTTTGGCGCTGCAGAAACCCAAGTGTGTATGTCCTGATTTATCAGAGAAATGTCGGATCAACGCAGAGGTCATCAGGTGTCTTCCATCTGTAGGTTTCTACCTGCAACATGACTTAAATAATATAACCGCAAGGTCTGCCACACGTGACCTTTTTGTTGGAGTGGCCGCTGTTGTGATTAAAGGTAAATCGTTTAAATGATAATGAAATAAATAATGACCCACCACAATATCCAGGGAATGTCATAAACATGACTTGCTTCCTCATTAAAAAGTATCATTTCGATTTTTATACCCACCGAAGCCTGTTAGTACTGTTGGTTCTATAATTTCTTTTTATATACTTAATCAAATTCTACGACAAAACTATCCGCCCTAAGATCCATTCTTCCATGCAAGAGTCACTAAAAAGAGAGATACACACAAAGGACAATGTACGATACAGGGCAGACAAAGTTCTTCAGTTCTTACATCATACATATCTCATATGGGTCGGATTTTTGAAACCTGCTAAATACCGCTTTGATCCTGGGATCAAACACCCAAAAGTTTTTTTTAGAATAATACTTTTTTTATATTCTTTATTAGTCACCTAGTAAGTACCTTCCAGAAAAACATTATTCCAACAAAATCAGATGAATGGTTTAGATTTGAGAGCCTTTTGAAGTTGTGTATAATACTGCATGTTGTCCAGCCCCCTAAATATTTGAAATTTCAAGAAATGTTATAAATGCTTATAACCTAAGAAAGACTAATATTATATGGTGACACACATTATATTTTATCCAGAATACCTATTTCATATATTAGATTTAAAAGAAAAGCTCTAAACCATATTTGGGGTGTTGGGCAACACAGGCGTGTCGGACAACACGAGGGGTGTCGGACAACACATTAATAGAATTACTCAGAATAATGAGAAAAATAATATTTGAGGCTATAATCCTTTATATTTTTAATGAAATGATAACAAGCTATATTTCACAAAGCAAACCACTCAATTATTGATAAAAAAACAAACCCAAAATCATAACTTGCAAAACAGCATGTTGTCCGACACCCCTTTTATACCTGACACATGTTCAGTTTTTGAACAATAAAAAGTATATTTTTTTATTTAGAAAAAAACCAACCTGAGTATTTATGAGTGGTAGGGGTACTTAACATAACCAGGGATATTTGTTATTCTATTATGATTATTATTTCTTCTATAAATCCTTTAGAGGTGTGTTGTCCTACAACCCATTTTAAAAAAAAAATATCATCATGGAATCGTTATGTTCTGATATCAGAATGGATAATCCGATTGTGTTTAAACTTTCAGGTACCACAGCCAGGATTATGGTCAACATTGTACAATAAAGGACAATTAATTTCTCACTATATATTTCATTAGTATTTTCCTCTGAAAGTTGGGGTGTTGAACAACATGCTCTATGGGTCTCTATGTTGGAAAATTTGAAGGTCCTGGACAGTTTTTACCATTTTAATATTTTTTCAATCTTATACCAATTTTCCAAATTATATTGTCTACAATTCTCATGACATATGGTTTAAAAATGTTAATAAATACAATTGGCTCAAAATTGTGTCTCCCAGATTTTGAACAATGCGAAAATCACTAGAAAATCACAGTTTTTGTTGATTTTCGGAAGGAAAAATTCCTCAGAGCTCTACAAAACCCTATGTTGGAAAGAAAGATTATCAAAAGATACACCAAATTATTTCATTTTTACATCGATGAGATACGTTTATACAACATGAACCTTGAATACAATATTTTTGGCAATTTAGCAGGTTTTAAAAATCCAACCCATATATGATAATTTTCTCATTATGATCTTTTTCAAATTTTCAATAGATATGCCTGAAATTTTTATGTTTCTCTCCCCGATCTCATGCTCATCATTCCACGTGATGTATGTACAGGGTGTACATTCCTAATTTACGACATACAGCAGCGATTATTCAATTTATGCATATCAATGTAGAAATAAAGGTTAGATATACACAAAGTCCGTTGGTAGTGAAAGAGTCAATTTATTTTGATACTCATTACAAAGTAATCCTCAAGAAATTGTGCATTCACACATTATTCACAAATGATGCAAGAGTTATGCTTCTGTTAAACACGAGATGCAGATTCTATTACATTTTATCTCACTCAAATACAATTGATTACCTGAGCTGCCATTGGAACGTAAACAATCAGCGTTTAATGGGACGGCCTATAAAGCCCCGTCCATATTGATAGCATTTAAAGAACGTACTAGTTATCGGTAGAACCGAATAAATATGTATAAAAGGTCTATATAAACAATATGATATGTATCAATTTGACATAGACCTACAATGTAAGAAGTGTAATATCACAGGTGGGTAATAAAACATTCAAGTTCTCCTATCGACAGATAAAGGTGAGAGGTCTGCAGGGTTGTAGTTCAATTATATTACTGATGAATGTCTTTTTTTAATTCGGCTCAAAATTTAAGAAGTATTAGGTCTATCATTTGTCAGCAGAGTGTAGTCAGTAAATGTAATTAGTTTTTGGAACTTACAGATTGTTATTGACTTACACTATATCCCTTTAACGTAATGGAGAAAGCTTTGTTTTTATCATCTTGAGGAAAGTTAGATATGAAATTAGATATGTCTTTGGCCTCGGAGAGATGTACGCTATCCAGCCTAATAAAAGACAGTTACTATTACAATTGTTCCTTATGGGCATGGGTACATATATGTAAGCTCATGAAATGTTAAACTTAATATATGAGGAGGTTGTCAAAGGTTCATTGATAAACGAACATGTATAGAATTTTATAGTACAGTAATTACAATAGACCAGGTGCCCAGAAACTTATCATATATAAGATATACAATATCCATTTAGAATGCACCCTATAAAAACCTATTCCACGCCGGGATCTATATCATCATATCATCTTTAAATGACCTGCATATATATATATATATATATATATATATATATATATATATATATATATATATATATATATATATATGTTTCGATTGGCTGAATGCTGTGTATTATCACATTTGGTATAGAGAGTATCAGCTTTACATTCCATACAAGTGTTGTCCCAACGCACGTCAACTCTCAAGAAAGCCTATGGTAATCATTGCTATTAATATTAATCAATACTTCAAACAGATATAGAATAGATTCTTTTAATTCGATATAGGTAAAGACACCTTTTTAGCTGGCTATATGTGTGTATTTATAATGGCAATAATTATTAACCATTACCGCTTCTTCAAAACCGTAAAATCGCATTGATTTGAAGAATGCCTCCTACAAACTTGTCTCCAACTATAGGTCATAGTATGGTACTGGAAACTTCACTCGATGGGGTATAGATATTATCACAATAGAGAATTGCCATTACTAAGGAGGAAAACAAAATTACCACAACTTAATTCTAAAAGGTCGATATGATAGTCCGGTTTCTGTTTGTGGTGACTACTATATAATAGTACCACTTTCTTGTACGCCCGTCCACATAGCGATTATGCCGTCTTGTTGACTACCGAAATCTTGCTGAATAAAAGGCCGCATGTCTCACAGATTGGACCACACATACAATCCAGACATATTACCATGAGATTGCGGGCACAGCCACAATTCATCTGGAGCATCTTTAGCATCGGAGTGATATGCCAGATGTGTGAGAAGGCGGCGCAGGCGAACTGACATCCCCAGCAGAGTGAAATGGGAATTGAGCAAAACAAGGTCGCGATCATGTAACACAGACTCTTGCCGCCCTCGAAGCATTTGAAAGCACATTTGAAGACGCAATCCATTGAGTGTGCCCCATCAGGCTCGCCGATGACGTCTTCAAACGCCACCTGTAGAAGAGAGATTTACTGAGGTTCAGTTTTGTGGATGAATGAAACGCACTATTGACGCAATATAAACTAACTCTATCCACTGATAGAAAAGAAAAACAGCAGTGTTAAAATTGATAGTCTGGGTCCCATGGCTTTGAAAACTGTGTTATCACTAATATTGAGGGCAACTCCTAGAAACCAGCACTGGCATTGTCCAGAGCTCACAGGATGCCTTCTTTGTTGACTTAGATACAATGAACGATTGTACAAATGGAATCAATGAAATGTCAGTACTCTACAGAGTCAATAAAGAAACGTTAAAAAACTAGCCCATCGCCATCATGGGAATTATGTACATGTATTGCATGTAAGACTACATGTAAGAAAAAAAAGGTGATAACTGCCATTCGAATTACTGACTCCGGAAGATTGCCTAAGCCGCGAGGGCATGATTTACACCATTGTGAGTGTTGTTAGGGGCATCTTTGATTGATGTTAAATATACCTGACAACCAATGTTATAGCATAGGTCCCTATTCACATGACAGCCCATCCAGCGTCTTGTCTACCATCGTTAAACTGCTTTATACCTCTGTGTGGCTTAATGGAGACATACAATACATATATTTTTGGAAATGTGTGATTTCTTGCTTGGAATAAGAATATCAGTGGCCAAAGTAGCAAGGTGCGTTAGTCTCACTATGACTGATTTCCAGAAAGAAAACGTATATGAATACAATATGGTATGCAGTAATCTAGGGAAATCTGTTCCTGAAAAGCATACTGAAGCTCCACCTTGGTCTTTTTTGCCTTAACCAAATCACCATTTTATTACACTACTCACTTAATTTTCAGTTACAGGCTCCAGAGACCATGTTTTGTTGTTGTTGTTGTCACCCCGGTATTTTTCTCCATAGGCTTAACGTTAGGAACTCGTACTCCACGGCCGTGAGGTTTGTGTACCAAATACTCAATGGCTAATTTGGTGATTCATTTCATCAATAAACAATGTTATACAGGGTGAGATAAAATCAGAAACCCACTCGATGAGAATAACTTGGTCTGGACTCCACCTCATTTGACCGCTACGTAATTCAATCAGCTTTGCTTCGTGAATTACTCTGCAGTAAAACTCGGTGGAGTACGGACAAAGTTATTCCCATCTCATGGGTTTCCTTCTAAATACCGCACTTCTGGTGTGATACAGTAAACATAGTTTTTTTACTAGTTTTTGTCATTCGCTACGACGGGCTAAACCAATCTACCCGCGATCGATATTTGAACATTAGGCAGCAAAGCTGCTTCTTCCTTCTAGTGTCCAAAGACTCAATACACATGTATTACAATCAAATATATTTTTTTTTGCTGAATAGTAGTTTACGTCCCACACCCCCACCGGGAAAGCGGAGTTTAAGGCCCGGCGTCCACCTACTACGATATGGCACCGATATGGTCTACGATGCACCTCCCGATAAAAAATCAAAATCGCGTCGGAAGGTATACCTGATATCGGGGCAGTTGACCACGTTTCTGCGATTAGACACCAATAAAAACCCCATACAACGCATGGTGGATTGGCTTGTCTAGACATATGTCTACGATTTTGCACCTTCCCGATATGGCACCGATTTTGACATTTTGTATCGGTGCCATATCGTGAGGCCTACGATTCTATCGTAGTAGGTGGACGCCGGGCCTTACTGGAACACGAATAATTTTGCCTTATTACAATCATTTTACATTTTGGTAACAGATTGCTTACCCGCATGTTTTAGCCTTTATTTTTTGTGTACATTTTTTCGAAATCATAAACTTCAAACAAACCTATACTATGAATTGATTGATTTAAACGAAGGACTCAATGTGCTACTACATAATTCTCATCTTTTTGCTCAATCGCTTTACGGAGAGATTTCTTTGTATGGATAATGCGTTGAATAATGTGTCCAACAACGTTTTTTAAACTCTCCTTATATATGATTGACTCATAGAACCTATCTTGAATGGCATCATGGATTTGAGCTCCCGACCTATGTTGCATTTCTTTTTCAAAGCGTCTTATAGTGCATCGATCACGCTGTGCAACTTTGAATGTTTTGACCTGTGTATGATTCCTAGATGCTTCATTGGACAACATTTCTTTCCTATCACGCTACCTTGTGGTTCTAATCACATCGGTTTACAACTCCTAGCTGTTGCAACATAAAAGAAACAAAAGTAACAGAGACAAAAAATTAAAAAAACACGCCCTGATTACATTGACGTATTGATGTTGAGAAAGGCGAGCAACAGAGTTTCTCTTTCTCTGTCTAAAGACTACATGCGAACATAAGTTAATCCTCTTATATTCAAGTCTTTGTCTAGGCAACTATATTAAACTGCATCTCAATATAAGACTATTCAGAAATAAGTAGGCCCAGATGGAAATTTCACAATAGATTAAAAACTATAACACACCATCACAGAGGTTTGCAATGTTTCTGAAAAATATTATAATAGCAGAGCATACAAAACATCCAAAACTGGAAACCTGCTCTACTGCAGTAACGTTTAAGCCCCTAAATTTACACCTGTAAAGAATCATTGAATGAGAAATTAAAACTTTTAATGGTTAACGATTTTTGCACGCGAGACAATCCGCAGTCAGGAAATTCTCAGGTTCTCAATGCCTTGAACGCATATCCTAAGGTCAACCGCTCACGACCGGATGAATTATTCAACGAAATGTGTGTTGCCGGTAGAAACGAACTCTTTGTGATAAACAAGTCCCAATCTGAAAACACTGAGCATATCTAATCTCCCGACCTGAAAGGGTAACTAAAAACTATTTTTTTAAATACAGTCAGCGATTTTTCAAGCGATAAAGCAATCATGTCAAAGGACTGTGAGTTAAAGTTGCGTATTGTCCTGCATGGTTTTAGCCTTACTAAACAAGGAAGTAGCTTACTGAGACCGCTATCCAAGCAATAATTTTTGTCCCTAGTTAGACATGGGTAGTGACAGGAAATATCGACCTGATGCATAAATGAGAAGATATTTATGAGAGTAGATCAATAAATTTGAGTGCGTATCTTCGTCATGCAATATTCAAAATAAGGTTGCCAAGTGAAAATACAAAGCGCATCATCGCATGCTGCACCCCATGTCTAAGCCATTGGAGAGATCTGTATTGAGAGTCTCACTATTAAAACAATGTTATCCTTAGGCATCATGGGGGTAATGTATTCATGAAATAGTGCCTTATCTCGCTCATTTCGTGTTATCACGATGCCTGTTGCTATGAAGTAAATAGCCCAGCCCTTATCACGACAATGACTATGGTACACATTTTTTCAATGTGACCAATAGTAAGTATCAAAAAGACAGAGTCAAATAATGGGATACTGTGGATTACTTCTTAATATAAGTGGGTGGGTTTTTTTTTCGGTGCGTCTGATCAGCCCAGCCCCAGGATATAAAATGCAAATCAGACATCGTGTACGGTATATTGGATCTGGGACGGCATGTTGATTTATTTGTGCTAATACTTATCTTGAATCATTTTCCAATTATATATCAAATGATAGTACTTTTATGACAAAAACGTGTAATATGAATCACGTGTCAAATGAATGAAGATGATTCTATGCCCGTACTTTTAGAACAAATCCAGATATATGAGTATATTTAACAAACATGTCACATTCTTACCCAGTAAGAAATGGTTTGTGCTGCTTGTACATGCATCTTGTGATTATTAGAACAGCAGTGGTCCATATATAACTGCAAATTTCTCTTAGTGATAACCAGAAAAAGAAGGATGAAAGAATGTTTTCTTACCGCAACATGATCATTGAGATTATTTGGATCCCGGTTCTGCAGATCGATATCCATCCTGATTAACTGCGTTTCCTGTTGTTCACCTATCTTTGAAGTTGACTACTTACTAATATAGTAAGCCTTGATTTAGATTGATATGTACAATAGTGCTTCCCCTTCTGGGATAAACTTAAATCCTACCACCTACTCTAAAGGAGTGATCTATGTTTAGTGGGAGGACTGGGACGCACATTGATTTGAAAGTGGACCATTTAAGCATTCTGGATGTAGCTTTTGGCCTCATTCCATTTTACGTTTCTTACTTTGGCTTGTCTTCTCCTGTCGTCCAATGATACAAAATATAGCCATGACAGGGCTACCGTTCATAATCAGGACATATGCTGCAGTGGAAATGAATATGCTGCAGTGGAAATGAATTGTCTGTTTTCCTATAATTTAGATGTGTTGGTTAAAACATGGAATTTAAAAGTAGACACTCGTGGAATCTTTATCTTGGCCTGGCCATGGATTGTTTGTGTGCCTACGTGTATGGCTCCATGGAGTTGTGCTTGTTAACGACAGTAACTGAAGCAACACGCAAACAAACAGCTCCCTCTGGTATTATTACCACATGAAGCAAAACCAGAGATCAGGAGCACAAACCTAATTATAAAAGGTAATTGTGTCTGTTATAAAGGAGAAGTTTTTTTGTCGTTTTTTTATTGCATTTGTATTGAAAGAATTGAATACATCTAGATATCCTTGTTGATGTATACTGACGGCACAAATAGACGTTTTTTAACACTTAATTGCAGTCTATACAGAAGCAGGTTTTTTCCAATACAATAAACCAATCGGAACAGTAGATACACGTGGTATAAGCAAAATAATGCGCACCTTTAAACATTGGTGGAATTAGATATACCCGGTCAAAATGAGCATCTCAATTTTGATGCTTCAAATATACAGTTTATGTATCTAAACTTCTTTGATAGTCAAAATTCCCGAAGGATCTCTTTTGCAGCATTCACCCTAGAATCCATTAATCTTTACAAGTGCATGTACTTCAGAGTATGGTTAGATACGGAAAATGAATAGACTAATATACAAATTGTCAGGCCTAAAGAAGTTTAAGGATTTACATACACTTATGCAGGTGCAGCTTTAAAGTACAAGTTGTTGACTTTATGGTTATTACTAACAAATACGAGTATATCGATAAAACAAAAAACCTTTCCTTCAGATGTAATCTAATCAGCAAGCATTTTTAGCCAGTTTTTTTTTCTTTGAATCCAAGGTTATCTTTGAGATACTGCGTTTCTGAGTCTAATTGATCCCAGAGCTGCTTTCAAACATACAGGGGAAATGTAAACACATCTGAGTGTTTCCTCTTTTTACCTTCAACTTGATCTTACTGTTGCACCTAAGTCCCCTTTCATCTATCTCATACAAATTACCACTTATCGCTGGATAAAAGATAAGTAGGCCGGAGAGGGCTGATAAGATTTTATTGAATTTTATGAGGTAAATATTTTAAGATTAATAAGTGATAAATAATATGAATTACTAATAAATGAAATATTAATTGACTGGAAGAGAATAAGTCAATCATGTAATTTATATGAAATATGAAATACTAGCCAAGGAGGCAGTAAAGGGAGAGGAGGGTGGGAGAGAAAGATGGTTAGGTAAGATAATGTTAAGATTTAGAGAGAAAGTTTAATAGTGAGAGATTGACAGACCGAGGGAGGGAGTCTTAGATGTAGGAGCGGTGGGCGCCAAATCCCGTATCGTTGTATGGAGAGTTCAGGCATCCCCACCTGGAATGCCTGAGTGGCGGCCCTTTCCAGAGGCTGTGGAGAGTGTATTTGTGAGGGTCCTCCCCTGCCTCAGAGACCTGCTGATGCCACTCCGCAGAGAGTAGGTGTGAAGACATTGGCGCCCGGTCCTCGAGCATGAGGAACGGGTCTCGAGCCGAGGCAGTCGGGATTGCCTGTAGTATCGATGATATGGCCTCGACCAGGCAGAATCTCACATCTGGGGTGGGGTGGAGAGTCCCTGTTTTAGAGGCCTATTCCACCAAGGAAGCACAAGCCCAGGCCGGGCCCCTTGTGGTCGCCTATTGGCGATCGGCGGCAATAGCCGGCGATAATCTGCTTGGTGGAACAGCTCATGAGAGCTCACAGGCCCCACACGGCCGGCCCCTGCCGCCACCGTGCCTCCAAAACCCCATAGCCGGGCAGTATCGGCTGACCTGTTGGTGGCCCCCGGCCGCCAGCCAGGGACAATTCTCGTGCAATAGCCAATTTTGAAGGTGTTCCACCAAAATATAGTGATAACCACAGAGAAGGCAGGGCGGGCGGCAGGGCATTATGAGGGCAATGTCCCACGCAAGCCCTGCCAGGGGAAAACTGATTCATTTGATTATAAGCCCCCGGCAGGCCGCCCGGCATGCCAAGAGCCTGACGCGGAGAGCTGTTCCCCGGGCGCGCGTTGACCGCTCGCCGGCATATACTATGATATACACCGTCAATATAGGCCTGCGGACGGTATCCCGATACGCGGACACCGATATTTCGGATAGTTGCGGCAGTTTGGGCAAAATATAAGCACCAGAGTCAAATATACACATTCATAACATCAATCCTTCTCTTTATTTACCTTCATTGTTCGATTTAACCTGTAATTCCGCTGTTATTTGACGTTTTCTGACCGTTCCCGTACAAATCCCGACACGCTGACACACTGCTCCGTTCGATATGCAACTTTCGCGGGTTCAAAGCGTCGTAGTGTATCGCCGCACGCCGCGCCGCCTATCGGATTGATAGAGAACCGCGGGATTGCGCGTTAGTGCCGCCAACGTCCACCAGCCAGGGCAATAGCGTACCCGCTGGGAGTGTATCGCCGGGCCGGGTCCGGCCGGCTCTATTGGCGCTCGCCGGGCGCCTTGTGTACGCCTGTTGGTCGCCTCGTGGGGCTTTGGTGGAACAGCTCCTAGAATTTAGGGGTTATGGGGCGGCCGGCCGGCCGGCCCCGGCGGCAAACGCCTGCTGGAGGGCAAAAACCCGCCTGCTGAGGGCCTTTTTGGTGGAATAGGCCTCTTAGTCTTGTCCACCTACAGTAGGTTCTTGCTGGCTTTCATATATGGGGCTATTCCACTCGCAGCGGGTTTGCTATTGCCGTCTGGTGGACGTTGGCGGCACTAACATGCAAGCCCTAGGTTCTCTATCAATCCGATAGGCGGTGCGGCAAGCAGCGATACACTACGACACTCGCAAGCCGCAAAAGCAGCATATCGAGCGGAGCAGTGTGTTGTCGTGTCGGGATTAGTATGGGAACGCTTTATAGCTTGTCAATTTTGCGCTGGATTCTGCTTTAAACCGAACACTGAAGGTAAATAAAGATAAGGCTTGATGTTATGAATGTGTATATTCGACTCTGGTGCTTATATTCTGCCCAAACTGCCGCAACTGTCCAAACTTTCGGTGTCTGTGCATTGGGATACCTTCCGTGGGCCTGCCAGTAGTATATGCGGGCAAGCGGTCAACGCGTGCCCGGGGAACAGCTCTCGGCGTGCTCTCGGCATCACTCTCAGTGTAGTTCTTGGCATGCCGACCGGCCTCCCGGGGCCTTAAAATCAAATCAAACAGTTTTCCTCCAGCAGGGCTTTGCGGTGGAGGTCGTGGTCATAATGCCCGGCCGCCCGGCCGCCCGGCCGAGCTTCTCTGTGGTTATCACTATATTTTGGTGGAACACCTCCAAAATTGGCTATTGCACCGAGTATTGTCCCCGGCCGGCGGCCAGCGACCACCAACAGGTCAGCCGATACTGCCCGGCTATGGGGTTTTGGAGGCACGGGGATAGGCCGGTTCCCGGCAGGGGCCGGCCGTGAGGGGCCTGTGAGCTCTCATGAGCTGTTCCACCAAGCAGATTATCGCCGCCGGCGGGAGGTTTGGGCCAGCTATTGCCGCCGATCGTCAATAGGCGACCACAAGGGGCCCGGCCTGATCTTGTGCCTCCTTGGTGGAATAGCCCCAAAAGGCAGTGGCCGAGGTCGCGGTCGCTGAGGAACGTGTGTAAAGTATAGATGGTGTTGAGGGCCTCGAGCTCTGAAATGCAGACTGCTGGGTCTCCCATGGGGCAGACCTGCCAGGCGTAGGCATGGTGGCTGTTGATCCCGCCCACCCTGGAGAGACAGGCGTCCACAGTGATGTATTTCGTAGGAAGGACTTGGGGAATAACACTGTGTCCATTCCAGCCTTCCGCGAACTCAAGGAACCACTGGAGGTCCTGTCGTATCTCCGAGGACACATTAATATAGAAGCAGGACATGGACCGGAGGGCCTCGAGCAGCATTGAGATGAAGGCTGTCGTGGGCCGGATGCACATTGACACATGGAGAACCTTCCCGAGGACGGATTGAAGCTCTTTCTTAGTCAAAGAGCGTGTGCGGGCAACGGCCGCCACATGCTCTCGGACCTCGACCAACTTGTCCACGGGGATGGATAGCACCATGTTTACTGCATCAATCTATATTCCCAACCAGGTGACGACTTGGCTCAGGGGTTGTCTCGGGCCTCAGCGTTGACAGTGCTAGCACTAACACTGTCCACGCTGCACGACGTATGCGGCCACACCCCTTGTTGTTGTTATGGTCAGTCTCCTGGCCACGTGGGGGTGATGAAAAGGGACCTCAGCCGCTCTGGCACCACGCGCACCTCCTGGTCGTTTTTTGATGGATGTTGAGGTGATGCGCTCAATGAACATGTAGGGTTTGGCAGTGATTTTAGTAGTCCCCATGGTTTATGACCGTCGGGGTTCGACTTAAGTGGATGGGGCTTCTGCAACAGAGCATAACTCGACTGAAGTCAACGGGCTCAGTGGTCGTAAGTCGCCGGGGTCTGGTCACAAACTTCGCACAGAGGCCGTCAACTTGCATCCATCTCCGACGGGGCCGATACCAAGTTTGTGGCGGCCAATGCGAGCGCCAGAGGGTAATGAAGCCCGACGACTTAGGGCGACTTTTGTTTGAAGTTCACGTCCTCGTTAAAGCCTAGTAGGTCTACTTATGGCCAGGTACAATTAATTCTCGTCGACTTGTGTCAGCGTTTGGTATATATAAGGTGGCATGGCGGAAAGGTCTTCATACCACTTTCAGCAGCCCTCAACTACACACCACTCTCTACCTGGTCCAAGAAAATGCCTCTGAAGAAGTAGAAGCGCAGAAAGGCTACTTCTACTTCTACTACAACCGCTACTACTGCTGAGATACATATTTGGCCTTCTGATGTAGCAGATGTTCCACCAGGTCCACTAGATTGGGCACCCTATTGCAAACCCGCCGTGAACCACAACTTCTTACAAACCTCTCTGAAGGAGAAAAGGACAAAGTTATCCAGTACCTGCACCAGTATCCCGAGCTATATTCAAAACGTCGCCACTTCAATGACACCTCACTGAAAGACCAGCTGTGGACCGAGAAGGCACAGGTCATGGACTGCACACAACTGGAACTGAAGACTTGGTATGAGAGCATGCAGACCAAGCTCGGCAAAATCTGCAAGCTAGTCATCCAGTCACCGTCAGGTATCAAAGTACTGACGGCGACCCAGAGGTGGATATGGAATTTTTTTAGGCATATTGAGAGAGGACCTGCTCCTACCGTGTTGCGACCACGTGTTGCATACCCAGTTTCAGTGCCTCTGATTGGTCGGCACATCACATGACTGTCACATGACACTGTTGTTGTTTTTACAGCTTACGCTTTCTGCACAGTCGTGCCGCCCCAGGGGTGCCGCCCGCTGTTGTCAGCATAGTGGGGTGCTATGTGTCATTCCACACAGTTCCTATGGTGTTTATACGTGGTAAACTCTGATACCTGGGGTTATCTGACTAACCCTAGTGCCAAGTCTGTTTAGAAAATGGCGGAAACTCACTGTGAGTGTGTTTTTTACCTTGCTGAGTTCTCCTCTGCCCAGTGTTTCAACATAACATGAAAGTGTCACTGTCAACCCATGTAAGCCTTGCTGAGATGTCATCAGCCCGGTATGTACTCTGACTTGACATTGTCACTGTCAGATCTTCTGTGGGCATTCCCTTGTCTGACCCGGGGTGCAACTCTGACGTGTTCGCATTGTAGTGGGTGTGTACTGCACCAAAAGTTTTTTGCCAACGATGGATAACTGTCACCAGAGGTCAGAGGCCTGAGAGTGACAGACAATCGAAGACCAGCTGGCAAAGCCGAACGATCCATTCTTTCGATGGCAGGCTCAATGCCATCCAGTATCACGTCAAAAACGTCAGGCTCCATTTCAAAGGTACTTGTGGAAGCTGGCCTTATCTCCATCACACAGCTCCTGACTCAGTAAAGTGGCAAATTGTCCATACGACTGGCGTGTGGATTCAGATAACCAATCGCGAACCCAGATACTGCGTTTTCTCCTGCGGTGCTTCCCAGAACGGGAATACTATGGCAAGGTGTATAGGCAGGTTGAGGTGAAGGTGAGGTGAGATGTTCCCTCACAAATGCACTGGAACACACTGCGGAAGCCTTGCATTTTTATACATTAAGTGAAAGGGACCTGAATCGTGAATGTCATAGGCGGTCTTAGGTCAGTGTGAATGCGGCGGCGACCTGTCAGGTTTCAAACGTAAGTGGACGTATGGTGGAGCCACAGTGGCATGCCAACCAGACCCCGAAGGGACCACGTCGATATATGACAGTCTCAACTCGACGCGGTGCACCTTAAGTCAAAGGGAAATTTGGGACGGAGCGGGCCAAAAAACATAAAAATGCTATATAAGTACCAAGTCGAGTTACAACTTGCCCAAAATCCATTGCTGGGACAGTCAGGGTGATTATGTAAATCTAGCATAAATAGTCGATGCCAGTACTCTTATGATTATCAAGACATATTATTCCCCTCTTTACCTCATAAACTGTAATAGCAACATCAATTGGTTGCATCAGTTGGTGAATATGCAGGTTCAGGTCATCAGTCTATAAACGATCATTATTCTTTAAAAGCCCCAATTATTTTAGCATAATAACTATTTAAAATTTCCTTTGAGGACATATCAATGTTCTCATGAACAAGATTAAACACAAGTTTCCGAACCTCAGGTTCCCATACAGATACGATCGTCCTCCAAAACCTTTTCGGTTGATTGCTATTTTCATCATCAAAAGGATACTTCCGCGATCAATCATCTTAGTTGACCGTTTCTGCCCACAACTCCCCATTCATATGTTATGGAAACAAAGGATAATGAGGGCACTGTTCTGTAATAAATAATAAGAAAGGCGACAGCTGTGTGCATAAAAGTGTATTACAATATTTGTAGATTTATATCTATTGATTTATATCTATTGATCATAATGTGTATATCTAGTTGATGTATACTAGATATTGAATTTGAGAAAAGACCCATCAAGACAGTTTGAAACCAATGGATAAGTGAATAATGAATCATGAAATAGGTATGGGTTGGGTGAAGAAACATAAAAGAAGATATTATAAGTTTAGCTGCAAATTCAATTGGATTCCACAGGCAGGTTCTTTTGTCACTCGTTTGGAGGGGACAGCAGTGTGGCCTTTATGTGAATCATTCATAGAGTTGATGGATGAGTTCGTGATGAATGACGTAGGTGTGTCCAGGTAGCCTATGTAGAGACTACTTCTTTCCAAGGGCTTTGATCTGTTTTCTGAAAATACAAAGAATATATAGAGCATTTATCAAACTTTAAGAATACATTTCTAAAGAGTATGGGAGTTTGTTTTCTGTGATAATCAAAGTGAATATCTTAAAAAATCAATTATTAGTTACGCACTGCGCGAAACTAACCACTTTACATATATATGTGAATGGCGTATATTGATGTGCTTTTGTGTATACAAGTTGACCTATTTTCCGTGGTGTATACGCCTCACCTCTAGGCGTATATAAGTGTCCATGTTGCGGTCATATATACGTCATATATAAGCCTGATTCTGTTGTATTTACGCCACTATCCAATAATTCCGATCCCTGCCACTTGGAGACACCACTGTATCATATCTCATTTGCCATTAGTCATTAAGTCCTTGGTATCTGGAAAATTGATGTTATATTATCAATATTTATTTTAGAATTGTTCTAAAACCCTATTTATTATTTCTTTATTAAATACATATAATCCTCATGGGTACGTACCACCCTTTGCCACCTAAGGGTGATGGCTGCTGAATGAACTGAGAAATACCATCGAGGGTGCCAAGGTCCCATCCACATTGGCGTAGCCATTGTAGACAGGGGTGATT
Source organism: Alentia gelatinosa (assembly GCA_950022655.1). NCBI lineage: Eukaryota > Metazoa > Annelida > Polychaeta > Phyllodocida > Polynoidae > Alentia > Alentia gelatinosa. The sequence goes on from OX465581.1 coordinate 74,519,200, forward strand.
CGGAGACAGATACCGAGAACAGACTGTAGTAACCTGATTCGATATCTCTTCCTCTCTGGTAGGAGTGGGTCTTCTCCCTATCTCCAGTTCCGCGGTTTGCGTACTCTGGCTCACAGTTTCCTGGACCACAGTCTTGCCACTTATCACAGCCCTCTCTAGTTAACCGGATCCTCATGAGAGGATGGTAAATCTAGCGGCCCAGTAGGGGACTCAACCATAGCCAGCTTCTGGGGACATTCCGGAGAAATATGCCCCATCTTCCAACACTGCCAACAACGTCAGTTATCCAGCTGGTTTTTCTACAACTGGGCCAATCACTCGTTGATCAGTAGCCGATATTCTGAACTACAGAAAACGCTACTGAGCAAAGACAAACTGACACTGGAGGAGGCGATCAATTTAGCACGTACCGAAGAAGTGTCAGTTGTACACATGGCACAGCTGGCAACAGTACAGACCGCACCGGTTACCGTAAATGCCGTAAACCGCAAGACTGGCAAGCCATGTTGGTTTTGTGGACGCTATCATGCACACAGACGCGAGGCATGCCCAGCATATGGCGACACATGTGTGAAGTGTAAAGAGAAGAACCACTGGAAGGTTATGTGCCCACACAATCAAGACAACGATGCACGACGCAGTGACAGCGTGAAAGGCAAATACAAGGGCCCACCTAACCAGAAGAAAACAGTATACAAAGGTCGGCCATACAAAAAGAGACGCACGGTTCACGTCATGAATAAGGTTAACCAGGAGTCAGACGAGGATGAAGAATACTATGCCCAACACGATGAAGACGTTAGTGATCAGTTCGAACATATGACCCTGAACATGCTCAGCTTAGAGAATATTAACAGACCTGCAAAAAGCGGCGAAGATCGCGACGAGGCTTACGCGGTTATACAAGCAAAGCGTGACAGCAGAATGATAGCAGATATACGCATGAAGGTCAACACAGGCGCTCAAGGCAACACACTACCACTGCGGAAGTTCCGAGAACTGTATCCCGACAAAATAGATGGTGCTGGAAAACCGAAACCAGGTGTTGGTAAGGACAAAAACACCACCCTTACAGCATATGGTGGGAGAACCCTCCGCCATTTTGGGGCAGTGACCCTCCCGTGCCGATACACAGGAAAAGACTGGGAGCCAACCGAGTTCTACATAACAGATGTAAATGAACCGGCAATACTCGGTATGCCAAGCTCACTGAAATTCCAACTAGTGACACTCCACTGCGAAGTGAAAGTAAATGAGACACCAAAAGTCAACTCAGTGCGAGATCTACAGAAGATGTATCCCAAACAGTTTGATAGGATTGGCGAGTTTCCAGGGACATACCGGATCGTGTTGAAAGAAGACGCCCAGCCGATCATACATGCACCAAGAAATTGCTCGATACATTTAAAAGATGAACTCCAGTCCGAGCTAAACAAGATGGAAGAAGACAGGGTCATCCGAAAGGTCGATGAATCTACAGACTGGGTAAGCAGTCTGGTCATGTCCCGGAAGTCAAATGGGAAGCTAAGAATTTGCCTGGATCCGAAGGATCTCAACAAGGCCATCAGGAGATGTCACCATAAAACCCCGACCCTAGACGAAATAACACACAAATTCAGCGGGGCACAATTCTTCAGCAAATTAGATGCAAAAAACGGGTACTGGTCAGTTAAACTAGATGCTGAGTCATCTCTCTTCACAACCTTCAACAGTCCATTTGGGCGATACTGCTTCCTGCGGATGCCATTCGGGCTTGTCATGAGCCAAGACGTGTTCCAGCAGCGGATGGACCAGTTCCTGGAAAGATGTCCGGGGACTGTGGGGATAGCAGACGACATAGTAGTATACGGCAAGACCGAAAAGGAGCATGACGAAAATCTCCAGAATGTGATGATGAAAGCCGTAGAATATGGACTGGTGCTCAACAGTAAAAAATGTGCCATCAAAACGCCACGCATAGAGTTCTTCGGTATGGTATACACCAAAGATGGCGTCAACCCTGACCCAAAAAAGGTCACGGACATCAAAGGGTTGGACCAACCACAGACAAAGCAGGAGCTGCAGGAATTCCTGGGGATGGTGACATATATGTCCCCATTCATACCAGACCTAGCAGAGAATACAGCTGACCTGAGGGCCCTGCTGAAAGAAGATACAGACTATATATGGACGCAATCACACAAAAAGGCATTCGACAAAGTGAAAGCACTGATATGCAGTGAGACAACCTTAACTTACTTCGACCGAGAAAAGGAGACAACCATCCAAGTTGACGCGTCAGGAAGGGGGTTAGGAGCAGTGCTCACGCAGAATGGAAAACCAATTGCGTTTGCATCGAAGTCGCTGACAGACACTGAAAAAAGATATGCGAACATAGAGCGCGAGCTACTTGCCATTGTGTTTGGCTGTGAGCGGTTTCACACATACGTCTATGGCAAGCCCTTCACAGTGGAAAGTGATCACAAACCACTGGAAATGATCCAACACAAAGCCCTCACTGCAGCACCTCCAAGACTCCAGAGGATGCTAATGCGGCTGCAACCATATGACGTGACCATCAAATACTGCCCAGGCAAGGAAATGGTGGTTGCGGATGGGCTATCGCGTGGCTCGAGCAGAAACAAAGACCAGATAGACCTGGATGTCCAGCTGAACATCGTTAGTATCACTGAGGAGCGGTTGAACAACATACGCGAGGAAACATCAAAGGACCACATCCTGTGTGAACTGAAGGAGGTAGTAGTACATGGCTGGCCTTATAATATCAAGGAGCTTCCAAATGAACTCAGACCATACTGGTCATTCCGTGATGAGCTGGCCATTGAGGATGGACTCATTCTAAAAGGCGAGCGGGTGATGATCCCCAAAACAGTGCAAGAGAATATCCTAACAAAACTCCACATGGGTCACCAGGGCATTGAAAAAACCAAACTCCGAGCCAAGGACTGTGTTTATTGGTTGAACATCAACAAAGACATTGAGCAACTGGTGAGGAGCTGCATTGCATGCCAAGAGCACCAGAAATCACTCCCCCATGAGACCTTGAAACAACACGAGCTGCCTACAATACCGTGGCAGGCCCTTGGCACAGACCTGTTCCAGCTGGAGGGAGAACCGTACCTCATTGTAGCTGACTACTATAGTAAGTTCCCCATCATCCGCAAGATGCCACAACCATGTACCAGCCAAGCAGTTGTTCATGCGACCATGGAGATTTTTTCAGAACATGGAGTTCCAGCAAAAGTGATTAGCGATAATGGAGGACACTATGACTCTGTCCACTACAGGAATTTTGCGAGAACCTGGGGTTTTGAACATGTCACATCGTCACCTCACTATCCCCAGTCAAACGGATTCATAGAACGGACCATTCAAACAGTAAATAACACTCTGAAAAAGGCGAAGACAACCGGATGGAACAGTCACATGGCGCTCTTGTGCCTGCGCACGACCCCAGTGGATAGTGTAATACCGAGTCCTGCTGAGCTTCTCTACAAGCGTAAAATCCAAGGAAACATACCAGTTCAGATCAGGAACACCATAGACCAGAAAGACCAGGTCCGAATCAGAATGGAGGAGCAACAAGAGACAAGGATCACAGATCTGGTCTGTGGGCCCCCGCCAAGGTGTTGAACAAGTGTCCTGAGCCAAGGTCATACATGATCCAAACACCACAGGGTGGGACTCTTCGCAGGAACCGTAGACACCTTCTGGATGTCCCGACACCAGCCAAGAACACAGGACAGGATAGCCCCGGACCTGAAACTAGGCCTGTTATGCCTGGCACACCAAAACATTGTGCCACAACTAGGTCTGATATGCCCAACATGACAAGTGGTCATTCCCCGAGGAATGTGACCACTGAGAGTAGTGCCACTGCTCTCACACCACCGAGTCGGCCGAGCCCTCCAACACTGGAAGTGGCCCCCCGCACTACTCGCTCAGGAAGAGTGGTGGTCGCACCATCTAGGATGGATATGTGAAGAGACGTGCCGTGTGAAAACTTGAAAACATTGACTTGTTGCATGAAAGTGATCAACATTGACATGTCATTCCATTCCAGGAAACCATACTACCTATATGCTTATTGAGTAAACTAAAGTTAAAAAAATGCAGGTACTGGACTCATGGACAAACAACCACAGAAGATAAAGTCTCATTGGAAGACTATACATTGACAATGCTGTAGAAGGGGGATGTAGTACATTCGTGAACGGCAGCATTGCTGAGTGACTTACCATAAGTAGGTCATGAACTCAATCATGTGGTAGCACCCATTCCACCATCCTGCTTCTGCTATGTGCACATGTACCTGTAACTGTTAGACCTCTCTATAAAGAATCTTATACCATCAAATCTCACTTGAATCATTTAAGCCTGCTCCTTCACCGGGGGATTCCCATTTCTGGACTACTTGATTCACCCTTGGTGTGGCATATTGCCTCGTTCTATTCCAGTCCATAATAGCTTTTTTAGATAGTCGCTATGCCTCATTTATATAGAGTTGTTCATTTGGAATATCGGCGTCTTCACCCAGTAGGATAATGCTTCTGGAAATGTCATTCGCAGACTGGGTTTTAAAAAATCGCCATTGTTTTTCACGATCAAGATCGTATGGTTATATGCACGTATCTTTCTTAAAGCTGGAAATTGCAACGATCAGACAAAAGCAGCTTTATTTCAGATATTCAACAGAAAAGTGAAGTGATAAAAGTATTATGACCATTAACCGTTAATGCGTCCACAAATGAACAACAAATAAAACCAATATCAATACAAAACATACCGATACACACATATAACGCCCTGCCATAACATAATACATATTTTAGCTGCAACGCTTGGCTAGTATCTGCGAATCCGCAACGATTCATGATTCTCATTAATAAGGCAACGGGATCAGGACTTCCCCTCCCCATTTCACCATCACTACGATTGGAGTTTAGTACCAGCCATTTCATAATAAACAGAGCCCTTTGGGGAGTTGGACGCCAAGTCCTGTATCCCCCAAAAAATACTGTGTGTGATTTTTTCTATTGCAGCCAGCTTCCTCAGATTTGAAAGATATACTGTCAGTAAAGGAATTTATTTCTTACAGTACTGATAACATATCATGAGTAATAATGGATATCCCAGCCAACTTTTATGAGTTCTGTTCTTCCAATTTTAGTACAATTACATAAAACACAACCGATAGTAGGGTTAACACAAATTGTATCAAAATATACAGATATTTCACTAACAACCTTTCTTGGCAACTACTGTAGCTATGAAATGGTGCTAGATCATGGCAATGGTTGAATGCCCCTCGTGTTTGCATACAGGTGGTATATTGTATTTTCTTTATTATCACATACCTGTTGTCATATCTCTTACATATACCGCTCGCTCCTTCCCATGTCCTTCCCCCGTACTTCAAACTGTGACCTATGGAGTACAGTCATTCAACTGACAGAAGGTAAAATGTTGCCAGTTTCAGGTATATAATACAGAAACAGACTGACTGAAGTTGTCTGTCAAAAATACATAATATTGTCAATATGATTATCCCCCTGCCGAAGCCACCATTGACAATTATGGCATATTCTTCACCATATTACATAAGCAGTGTTTATTCAGACTTTCATGGATACATCAAGATGAGAGTTGGTATTTTTCATCAACGAGTAAGTTGGTAATGTGACTTTAGTTTTCACCTTACATTTTGAGGTCCTCTAGGATACTGCTTTTTCATATTTTTAAATGATAAGTATATACATATGACGAGTATGAACAAACATATCAAAGTTTTATACAACAAGTCCTTATTCTAGAAACAGTGGCCCATCATAAAGGATGCAAAGTGAGACAATAGGATGGAGAAGTACATATTAACCATGGACATCAGGATGAATGAGGATACACAAGTTTTGGATTTACTGTATACACAGACAAGGACAAAAGTGTCAAACACAGACAGACGACAAAATTGTACTTAAATGTAGACAACCTCATTCAGGTATTCAGATGGGTGAGATTTGGTGTGTGTGTGTGTGTGTGTGTGCGGAGGGGGGGTGTGTGAAGAGTCTATAGCTCTTGTATATTTCTCCAAGTCTGTTCCCATCTTGAAAATTTCTGATCATTCTAGTTTAAACAGAAATCTTTCCTTCTTAAGATATACTATAAACTCCATTATCCATTCAAACAAGTCTAGACCTGTGATTCTGATGGAAAAGCTTTTGCCTAAAAATGAAAAAATTAACTGAGGAGTAAATGAAATTGGCTATTTTGGCTTCATTGCTGTTTTCTTTTCATCCCAACAAGATACATTCTTCTGATATGTCTAAGCTAACATTAATTCTTCACCATATTATGTGGTTCCCCATAATTGGTCAAATCAGAGTGTCACAGTGCCACAACCAATGGTCCCCAAAGGGCTGCATTTCTCCGAAATGCTCCAAATGCAACAAAAGAAAACAGAGTACGGATAATGAGATTCTTGCTGATCCAAACTTGGCTTTTATATATGACCTAGGTACAGATCAGAGGTGTAGCCTAACACCAACTAAGCATAGGAAGGTAAGTCTCATTTAACCTATAAAATCTACTTCTTGTTACTTGTCAGTCAGAGGCCAACGGAGACGTTACCAATTTCTCCTTCAGAGAAAGGTTTGCAGGTGGTTGGTAGTCTAGGAGTCTTTGTCAGAGGAATCATATCCTGAAAAGTGTTGTTGTCTGAGGGTGAGAGTCCTTTTGTATAACATATTGGTGTTCGTCCAGTTGGCCTTCCTGAGAATGGTTTGCATAGGTAAGTTCCTCAGGGTGGCTTTAGACGTGGCCGCCCCCCTGGTCGGTGAACCAGGAACATCTGTGTGTTTATACTAGCTTCTACCATGGTTGTTTCGATCCACCAGTCGATAGTGTCTTTGATTGCTGGATGTGAGTCCTTCCCCAGCATAATCCACAACTGTTTATGCTAACCCTTATACTGTTTCACTTCAGCACAGTAGTTTCAAAGCCCTTGAGGGGCACAGTCCTTTATCCTTATACTTAATGACTGTAAGTTAGTCTAATGCTTGGCCTTCTTTGATGTGCTTCACCAATTTCTGTAATTGCATAATGACATCTTTGCCATTCCAAATAATGAAATCAGTGTCTGAGGCATGTGGCATCAGAGCTCACAACTTATGTGTCTCAACTCTTTAAAGGCGTATTTACAAGGAGGGCTAACTCTGTTTTGTATTTAAGTAGGGGCCTAACCTTTTGAGGAAAGGTGGGGAGCATTCTGTAAGAAGGGGTGGGAGCTTCCATGGAGGGAGCTTTTCTCAGTATTTAGAGGGGGACAACTTCTTTCAAGTAGGGCCAAGCAGCTGTGTGTGCTATATGAGTTCTGGTGCTGAAGGTGCTAGTTATCAACATAAAAAAACATCAATTTTTTAAAGCAACATCATGGCCCATGCAACAAGGTGGAATAGCCACATGTCCCCTGACACCGGGCTCCTTAGGGGGACCATCCCTAAGTCCAGTTGTCGTTTGGCTATTCATCTCAGGAGGCCATCCCAAGGTTGGGCTTCCCATGATGGTGTAGCCAGGATGCCCTCTGCATTGTCCTTCCTGGCTTTTGAAAGATCCTGAAACTCAACCTGAAAGGTGGGAATGCACAGAAACCATTATTCCATCTGAACAAGCTTTCTGTACTTGATACAGGTGCCACCTAAAGTACCTAGATGTTTTGTTTGTAAGCCTTATTACAAATAGATCTCTATGACAGTGGCCTAACTGATCGACAATGTAGTGAAAATTGTCCATTGGAAGTTCCCATTCAGCCTTAGATTCTGAAGGAAATTCCTCTTCATCCTCTTCATTCTTTTCCCCTGGAATGTAAGTCTTTATCATCCACAAGTTCTGGCCTCACACATCTCCCAACATCACAACCTATACTTTTTGAACCCCCTTTGGGGTTCAAAGAGGTCACTGTTGTTGTGTTGTCCAACAAGCACCTAATTTTAGTTCATGCAGGGACTCTGCAAAACACTGTAGGCCAAAGGCTACTGCCATAGTTTTTGTGGGGTATTTTTGATACAATTTCTTTATTGAGCCAAAGTCATTATACAGTCAAGATATATGTCACATTTAGCAATTATGCTCAACAAAGTGGTAGAGGCCTCAGCCTTTTTATAAGGCTGGTTTTAACAGCCTAACCATGACAGAGTTTATTTAATAAAACTACATAGAAATTTTAACAAACAAGACTGTTGTCAATCCAAGTTAGGATCAGATTTCCTTATCCCTGAGGATTGAAATGATACACACATCCAGTAGGTATGAAGTATTAGATAAAGAATCAATGTGATATCAAGGCTAGAGTAGCTAAATCTTTCCTCCTTTTTAGGACCCCCACCCCCTGACACACTTTGTCACACACTTCGTACCACCCCCAATATATCATGTCACACTTTCCGAAACACCCCCCCCCCCCCCATTTTCTTTCTTATGTACAATAGCATAACATAACAGTTATTACATCTTTGATAAAGCTACTGTAAAAGACCATTAATCTAGAGGGAGATATTACATGAGACAAAACTTCTGATCTCCTAGATCACTGAAAAGCTATTGATACTTCACCATACTTCCTGTAGTAATTATTATTTTAGACCAACCAATCATATACAGTGCTGAACTTTTGATCAAGCATAAATCAAGTCTGGTCTAGTCTGCTCTGGTGAATTACTACCAAAATCAACATCTTCCTCATTGTGGTACTCCTCCTCCATGTATATGATGAAACATATTTATGAGTTTAACTACCTACAAAATGGCAGGTAGTGCATTTGGGGATTTATCCTTGTGCATAATCATCAACCCCATAACGGGCCATTTCCACCTGATGACTGCTTAGTATTTACTTTATTGGTTGGGGGAGTAAAATTTCTATCTCACAGAGAAACCTGAAGATGTTCCCTTCCTGGGCTAAGGCTGAGTATATATTTCCAATAGACAAACTGGTGGGGTTCCTATATATGTAAATAGGGTTATGGCATAAATCATCATCAAATGCCTTTATGGTAGAAATCACTGAGGTAAAGGGCTTCTTTTTCAAGGGAGGCGACCACTGAAGAATCAAGAATATGAACTTGCAGTCTGCCACTGATTAAATGTATCCAGATACTTCTGGCTTAGGGATAATGGATGATATCACTGCATTCTCACTTAGTTAATATCATCTGCTTTACTAGTTTTATGATGACATTCTTTGGGATCTAAGATGTATCTATAAAGTAATGATTGACCTGAAATTGTTATCACCTATTCCACCTGATAATCATCTACCCAAAAGTGTCAAATAGTCAGTGGGTGGTGCTTGATGCCATAATCAGTCAAAATGGGCATCTTGCCTCATGGCAGAAACCCGTCCTCATTGAAAAAGGGAACTCTTCCAAGTATAACAGCACTCTCTGCTGTTAAACTTAACCACTTGTAGCATACATATGTACTGACTTTCCTTGATCTGGACATTGTCCTATTTGGTTGCCTTTTTGATTAGGTCTTTGACTATTTCAGTGATTTGTTTATGCAGCATTAACAGGATATACATCCATAACCGCTTATTATCATACTTTTCCCAGCACCTTACCAGCATGGGGAAAGTTGCCTGTAAAGTCTTGGAAAGTTGCCCATACAGTCTTGGAATTAGGTGATGCATGTTCTGTCACACATCTCTGGACACCCTCCCTGTGATTTTTACGCTGTGTCACACTTTTCAATCTACCCCCCCCCCCCAAGCGTGACATAATTTATGGACAGCCCCATATTAGTGCCTCCTGTCACAAAGGTGCCATAAGTTGGCAGAGCAAGGTAGTCACTCACCTATAGACCGTGTGGTAGCACAGTTCTTCTCCCTCTCAACAAGTAATGGTGACATGAGCTCTCAGAACTGGTTCACTTGTGCCATTCTTAGGTCTTGAATAGTCAATTCAGGCTGGTTAGAAATCAATCCTGACTTATCCCGAAATATCTTATTTGCAGGAGATTCGGGTTTTTCAAACATGGTCTTAAGCAGACCTTACTTATTTTTGGCTATATTTCCTTGCTCGTCCACCATGTTGGCTAGCCACTTGACCTATTGCACACTGGCCAAATCAGAATTTGACAAATGCAGAGCAACCCCAGTGTGTCAAGGTTTCAAAAGCCACTCAGATTCCAGATGGAGTTTAATGCTTTTGGGGCAGACAAAGAACTTGCTTCTCAAATCATGTAATCCTTCTGAAAACAGGTCTCAAAGCAGAGCGGACAAGTCCTTGCTCTCATATGGTCACTCGAACTTCTTAGACATCTCATCTGCTTAAAAGATCTTATCCTCAGCCTTTTTCATAGCTACAGTCAGGTCATCACATCTGAGTCAATCCGGAGTAGTAGAGTTGTCCTCGGACAGCCAATTACCCTGTTCAAATTTTGATTCAAAAGAAAACTCCTGGACTGGGTAGTGTCAGACATAGCCCAAGATAGAATCAAGTTTGAGTCCACGAGTCCTACATAGGCTCTCGACAGCAGAGCCGTTTTATCTTGAATCTCCAAATCCGGGTTACTTTCGCCCACTGCTCTAGTTCAAACAAAGCCTGATACTGCTGCACAATTCCCCACATGGGAACGACAGTATTCTGCTGTGTCTCAATCAAGAGCTTATCGACCTACTGTGTTTTTCGGTTGAAAACCTTGTTCAGCTTCAGCACTTGCACCATAGGTGCATTCGCCAGCCATTTGGGAGCCAAGGTCATTCTTCTCCTTTACCGTGCCCTTTAGTATAGGCAGCCCAACCACAAGGGAAAGCGTGCGAATGACCATATCCGAAACTTCAGGGCCAGTCTTGTCCTCAGCAGAGATAGAATAACACAATCCGATGTGATAACCATCTGTGGTGCCCTTTTGTGATTGATCTTCTTCATTTTGAAGCTGACCGCTCTTAATTCTTTCAAGGAGTCGGAGTCTGGAAGGCAATTCGGGGAGCACCCCGCAGGTGCTGGTGATGTTAATATCAAGGAGCGAGCACTGTCAGTGTCACGCTTATGCTCCTGCTCGTCTGGGAGCACTGACATTAGTTGGCATGAATGGTCCATCTGACCAATAAATGGACATTCTTTGAGCCTGTGGCAATTGTTGCTGAACAGCTCCAACCATCTCCCCATTCCCTACAGACCACCCCAGGCTCGTAGGCATGGTCCTTTCCCCCTGCTCATATATGCAAGGTGAAACCATAGAAACTGTGTGACACCCAGTCCATACTGAAAGATAGCATGTGCTCAGAGAACCACAGCTTTGCAGACATTATTGTGTGTGTGGAGCGGGGGGGAGAACTTTGAAGACTTTCCACGACTCGCAAATCATCCAAATTCAGCCTTCTTTCAGACCGAAAAACGTAACTGCCAGTGGATTTTCCCGCACTTTTGCCACTGCTGGTTACCGTATCTCTGTTTATATGCTACCAGCCAATAACAAGACAGACCTTTAAATGAGGAGACTAAAGTTTATTTAAACAAGGTATATCAATAACTAGTAAGGAGCGTGCAAGTATGAGATCATACAAGGTTGAGAATAGGTTGACGGTAACCTAATTACGATAAGGGTAATAATCCATAATGAGATTAACCCTTTAATGACGAGTGTCTTTGGCTGAGCCTCCCCCATAGGGACAGTGTATACTCCTAGAGGACGAGCACATTATTGGCTAAAGTCATAATTCGATGGTTTCATCACGTGATATGATAAGTAATTCATAAGATGATTCTCCTACTAGTGTGATATATGATGTTATATCTACATTCTCTCAAAATTTCATGTTTATTTATTATTTCCTTCGTAAAATCAATAAATTTGATATAACAGAAATGATGCCATGAGGCGTCATTCGGCCTGGGCCGGTTGATGCCTCAGGTTAATGCCTCAAGTTAATGCTCAAGTAAATGACTAGATGAGAAGCATAAACAACAAGTGGGAGACAAAGATAGGATAAACAACCATTGATAAGAAAGCAGTAAAAAGGCTCTGGTCAGAACTGATGCCCATCTGGGGGCGGAGATGTCTAATTTGGTGAGGAGTATCAGGAGCATGTCAGGAGTAATTGGCTCTTTCCTGCAGACTATATCTCCCAGGATGCGTCTTGCTCCTCTAATTACAAGTGGCAGGTAATAATGGTCTTTTTAAAAGTGGTCCTGGGAGCTGTTTCAAAACCATAGACTTAACCCACGTTTTGAAACAGCTCCCTGGAGACCCATCTACTTGTGCATGCGTGAGACCACGCCCAGATACTGTTGGATGGAGAAGTACTTTAGCTTTGTTGACAGGAAGGCCACATACCTAATTAGTGTTTGGGTGGTCCAGGGAACTGGGGTTATAGCATAGAGGTTGCAGAAACCTATATATTATCTTCTGGGTGAACCATAGACCTTCCTTGTGTTCCTTGCAAAGGAGTTGAGCCTCAACTCCTCCGCCTTTTTGTTCCATGCCCACTCCATCGGTAGGCACACCTACCTAGCTCCCTGATGAGGGGTTGTACTGCATCTTCACTAATTCTGCCTGTGTTATGGTTAAGATGTCCTGTCATAGACTGAACATTGGAATCGTTTACGTAAAAAACACTAAAACATGTTACCTTCCTGTTTTCTTAGGTAGTTCATGACAATTAATATGATGCTTATGTGGTGGTCGCCAGCTTTGGCCATGTGGAGGAGTCTATCCTCGGAAAGTTTCCTTCCCAGCGATATCCCACCCTATGCACTATTACATAGGTGAGTTCGGTCTTTTGGGTAAGTGATGAGCAAACCTAATCACACAAAACACGACTTCACAACTTGGATAAAAAAAAGGTTGTTTATTCCTACTTCCCGGAGTGATCCTGTTTAGATCACCTCCAAAGTACAGTACCTTGAGACTGTGAGCCAAGTAATGCTGGGGAGGCTAATCCAGAAACCGAAGTCCTGGAGTCACTCAATCACCAAGAGGGTTCGGAAAACCCTACCAAATGAGGATTCGAGGATTCACTCTTCTCAGAGAGAATGCACAAGGAATGCCTGTCGACCCACTGCGAACCCTGCCTATAGATATGCGATACCTATGTACTTAGCTGTTTTCTATGAGGATTTATCTGCAAAACTCTCACGTTGATCATCTTGAGTTATGACTGAAGGAAAATCATGTCTGATTTGATACCTTAGAAATATGATCTCAGGTCCAAAGTTCTTTGATGAAATAACCGGTGGCACCACCGTTTTAGAATATTAAGCTTGTAAGTTCTGTTCTTTTCATTTGTTATAACTTATTAGATTCTTATGATTTGTAGTGATTCATTTTTCGAAAATTTATAGGTTAAATGTGACTTACCTTGGTAAAAGGTGATATTTGACCTAAAGTCTACGATGTTACAGGGTTGTCGAAGGGAGGAACGGAGATATGGTTCTCGCTAGGTACCAGCAGTTTTTAGCACAGAGGGGCACAAGTGACCTACTCTAACAGAGCAACGTCTGTGAAACAAAGGGCACGGGAACAACAGTCCCAAGACTGTTGCTCCCTCTGACGACCCTGCAACATCGTACACTTTAGGTCAAATATCACCTTTTACCAAGGTGAGTGCCAAAATCCTTTTACCATTAAAACCTATAAAGTCTACTTCTTGTTACTGGTCAGTCGGAAGCCAATGGAGATTTTAACACTCACTTGTGTTCCTCCAGAGAAAGGTTTGCAAGTGGTTGGTTGTCTAGTTGTCTTTCTCTGTCTGAAGAATTGTTTTAGAAGGTGTTGTCATCTGAGGTAAGGGTTCTTTTGTAGAATTTTGCGAAGGTTTTGGCATTAGTCCACCTTCCCTTCCTCAGGATGGTTTCTACAGGTAGATCCCTGAGAGCTGTCTTTGAAGTGGCCGCATCCCTGGTCGAGTGAGCTTTAAACACCTATGTTTTAATGCCCGCCTCTGCCATGGTTGTCTTTAGCCACCTGGCAACAGTATCTTTCGTCCCTGGGTGTGGGTCTTTCCCTAGCATAATCAACAACTTGGTGTGTTGGCCTCTGCTTTGTGTAGTCTGGGCACAATACTGTTTCAGGGCCCTGTATGGGCACAGTCCTTTGTCCTTGAATCTTGCCACCGTAAGATGGTCTAGGGTTTGACCTTCCTTGGTGTGTTTTGCCAATCTCTGTAATTGTAGAACAATTTCCTCATCATTCCAAATGATAAACTCTGTATCCAAAGCATGTAGTGTTTGAGTCCTCTGAGCCGTGGCCATGGCAAGCAACATAAGTGTCTTAAACGTAAATTTCCTAATGTCTAGCGAAAGCGAGGTCTTCCATTGAAATTCCTGTCAATTCCTGTTTCTTTGGGGAGCTCGCATTCGGCCTTAGTCTCTGTATGAGACTCCTCGTCAGCTTCAAGTTCTTTTCTCCTGGGATGTGGGCCCCTACTACCCACAGGTTTTGGCGCTCACACATTTCCTAGATTTCCCTAGCAACCAGGTCACATCCTTCGCTCTTTGAACCTCCTTTGTGGTTCAGGTATGCTATTGTAGTGGTGTTATCTGACAGGCATCTGGTAGTAATGTCATAGGTTACTGACTTAGCAAAACATTGCAGGCCAAAAGCTACGGCCATAGTTTCTTTTACATGGATATGCAGGTCTTGTTCTAACAAACTCCAACTGTCTTTAGTGGTTTCTCCACTGTCCCAGACCGCAGCCCAACCTACGTTGGCGGCATCCGTAGTTAAGGTGAGGTGAGGGGATTGTACCCTAATACTCTTAGAGCCTGCCTTGATGTTTTTCATCCACCAATCAATGGCCTCAATACCTTCAGCAGATACACACATGGTACTTTCATAGTTCTCCCCCTCTTTTTTAGGGCTTGGATTTCGTCTCTTTCCAAACGTCTGAAGTGGGCTTCCCCATATTCGAATCCCTTTGCAAAATCCACCATAAGGCCAATTAGACTAGCAACTTGTCAGATCTTGAACCTTTGACCTTCCCCTAGGTTTTTCACCTGAGTTTGAAATTTTAGAACTTTTGTCTCTGTGGGGGCCACCCTCATCTGTGCCGTATCTATGATATAGCCTAGGAGGGATAGTTGTGTAGTAGGGACTGTTACACTTTTACTTTCATGTACTTTGAAGCCCAGCTTTACAAGTAAGGCCAACAGGGCCCTAATACTCTCTTAACACCATGATGAACGTGTCATTAATGTACCCAAACACTAAGTGGCCTTGGCTCTGTAAGTTGGCAAATACTGCCTTCAGAACCCTTGTAAACTGCCTTGGCACCTGTGCCATGCCATTTGGCAGGCAAGTGTATTGATACAATTGCCCTTTCCACTCGAACCTGAGGATTTTTCTGTCTGCTTCATGGACAAGGATTGAGTAGCAAGCGTCCGACAGATCTAGAGACCCATGAACACCCCTTCGTGAACCATGTCCAAGGCTGTTTGTAAACTTTCCATTTTGAAATGTTTATAGGTCACACTGTCATTCAGATCTGAAAGATCCAGTATCATCTTGAACTTCCCATTTGGTTTGGGATGCAGGAACACATTTGAAACAAATTGTTTTTTAGTTTTCACACATCTTTCAACAATTCCTTTGTTTAGTAGCCCCTTAATTTCCAGGTTAAGGTTAGAACTCACCTCTTTTGATAGAGAAAAAGGTCTAGGCGGGGCAGCCTGTACTGGCAACTCATTGAACGCAATACAAGCCCCCTTTACACTTTCGATTATGTAGGGATCATGTGTAATTTTCAACCATTGTTTTACATGGAATTTGGTACTACCAGGTATAAACATGCCGTAGTTCAGCAGAGTAAGGGAGTCACTCACCTTTGGATTTAGTGTGACCCCCGTTTGTGAAAACCCAACTTGCAGGTGTATGGGGACTTGTCTTTGTGCCCCTTGTCAGATTTCCACATCTTGTTATAGGCTTTGTTTTTCCTTTTGTAGCCAAAGTCATTTTTGAAGAAGTCCCTCCGTTCTGACTGAGGTTCATACTTCTTTTTGGTCATTTTGTCGACCTGCCTGATCTCGTCCTCAGCCTTCTTCATGACCCTGTTCAGGTCTTCTCCCCCCAGCCACTCCGATGTGGCAGGGTTGTCATCTGACAGGAGGTTTCCCCACTTTTTACCCAGGTTCTGCTTAAGAAGGTAACACCTGGTTCGAGAGGATCAACTTTGTATCCATCAGGCTGACATAGGTGTCAGCAAGTGGCGCTGCCTTCTCCCTAATTTCAGGATCTTTATTCCGTTTCGCCCACTGCTTCACTTCATATAAGGCCTGCGAATGGTGTGCTACGGCTGACATGACAGCGACAACATTTTGCTGCGTTTCCACCAGGAACTTGTACATTTGTAGGGATTCCCAGGAAGACACTCTATTTAATAATTTGTTGAACTTGGGAACCTGCAGCATAGATGCGTTTTCAGGTCTCGGGAAGCAGTCACGCTTCTCCTTCACTGTGTCTTTAGGCAATGGTGGCCCCACAACATGCAAGATTGCTCGGACCACGATGTCAGAGACCCCAAGTCCTGTTTTATCGCCCGCATTCGTAATGTCACACAGTCCATCATGGTAGGAATCAGCAATGTCTACCTGGTCGTCTTCCCTGGGGAGTTGACCACACTCCAGCTCACCATCGGAGCTAGTATCAGTCAGACTGGCAGGCGGTCTTACGGGAGTGCTTCCCCTGTGCCACTGTCAAAGGCCACATGGTCGCACGCTGTTTTTCCTTCTCATCGAAGAAAGCCGCCATCATTTCGCAGAATTGGTCCATTTGTACTGTTTAGGCCTTGGACAGTCGGTTCTGACTGGTGTAACACCGCACCCAACGACTCCTCTCTCGAAGGAGATTTAGGCTTCTCAGCCCTGGTCTTAGGCGGGCCATGTTTGCCTTTGACCTTGTCCCTCTGCTCATCCGCCATGTTGGTGAGCTGCTTGACCTAATTAACACGGGCCGAAAACTTGGGTTGGTAAATGTAGTGCAAACCCAGTGTGTCAAGACTTCAAAAAGCTACTCAGTTAGGGACGGAGTATAATGCTTTTAGGGGGACCGATGACTTGCTTCTCAACTCATAAAATCCTCCTAATTTTTGTCAAAAAAGCGGGATCGAGGTGAGTCACTGCTGAGTGGTTTTACCATGAGGAAGCCACTGCTGGTACCTGGTACCGACCAGAAATAAGAAGTAGATTTATTGTTAACGGCACATAAAGGTGTATAGTTCTAATCAGCATGCAATGTAACTGGCTTCACTTCCACGGAACCTGCTTCGCTGTCAAGTACCGAACCATAGCTGGTGTGCTGCTGGTACAACCCAGGTTCATAGAACCACACAACATTGTTTCTTTGTGTAGTTTTACGTCTCGGTAGGCTAGTTACGTCCTTTTGAGACTGACTCATTGATTGACCTATCTGGTTTTTGAAAGGTATATTAACTCAACTTTGGTCTACTTGTAGCAGTGGGACCCTATGCCCATTTTATAGTGCTGCCTCACTGAAGGGCTGTGCCGCAGACCATCGACATAACACTCCACCGGTCACATTATACAGACAACGGCAAACCAGTCGCCACACAACCTGTTATCATGGCGACCACAGTGCCACGCTTAAGTGCGTGTTCCACCAACCAGGCGAAAATGTTGTACACCAACCACAGTGTTTGCCAGCAGACCTGGGCCCTGTTTTTCAGTCACGACAATCGTTATGAACGACATGTTTTTGCTGTGAGTGTGCTATAGTCGCGACATTTTAGAGGGTCGGACAATTATCGCTGCTCTACGACACGTAGGGCGGTGTGAGGTGTGCTATAGTCACGACAGTCGGTGGCCAATGGAGCGGAAATAGTGGCCATAAGTGTCGTATGTCTAAGACCACTCTGGACATGTTGTACCAAACGTGCAACTTCACCTCCCGTGAGAATTAAGCGATGAAATTTGAACACGAGTAAGGTCTATATATAACCTTTAATCGTACCAAATATGAACAAATTTGGCCGCACCGTTATGAAGTTATCGGCGTTTGAATTTCGTCATACAAAATGCTGCTCTGGTGGCCAGTGTACCCCTACCATCACGTGATCTAATTTATGCGGCGACCTTGACATCGACTACGCTTTCTTCACTCTCCTAGCAGAGATTCCGCGCGATATACAGCGAAAGATCTGTTAGGAGAGTGCGTGTACGATATCCGATCATAGCTCAATGTTTCATATTCAAACGCCGATAACTTCATAACGGTCCGGCCGTTCTTCTCCATATTTAGTACAATTATAGGTTATATGTATCCCTTACTCGTGTTAAAATTTCATGCCTTAATTCCGTCGGGAAGTGGAAAAATCATCTATATACGCACAGTGATGTGTTATAGAACCTAAGACAGTTCTATACTTGTCGTAGCGGCCGACATTTTTCGCGGCGATCGTCCGTGCCGCACTACGATCGTGTCTATAAAACAGCGGCCATCTTTTGTCGCCCAAAAAGGTCGTAGATCGGCTTTGCGATCGTAGGCCTGCGACACTCACAAATGTCGTGACTAAAAAACAGGGCCCTGGCTTAGATCTGGTGAGGAACTGCTTGGTGGAGCAGCTTGCCATCGGTTCCAGTGTTGTCAGGCCTTGATTGCCAGGTGAAATCTGTACCTATTGGAGTTTGTTGGCATGTTGCCTCGAGGTTGCTGGCGGGATTTCTTCCAGCAAACGCGAGGCAGCTGTACACCTGGAATTGGGGGTTGCGGTGAAAGAGCACTGCCCCATGGGACCATTTAGGCAGGCCGACCACCCGGCGTCGGCCATATGCCTCATCTGGGAAGTCAGCCTTGCATTGAAAGAGCGTCTAGTTGATGGAATATGCGCTTCATGTGCAAGAGGTAAATGCGCCGGGTATGTCCGTACAGAGTTCCTATAGGTTCACTATGGACACTTTGTATTAGGTGGATAATGAATTAATTGACAATTCCTCCCAGAAATGTCTGGCCTTGGCCAGTCAGTAGAAAACATAAAAAATTAGGACACTATGGTGTGTTGTAACAACAATTCAATATCTCTATAGAAACACCATTGCCACAGGTCAACATTGGCGATTTCAAATATTGACAAAATGCTCGAAACATTTAGTTCCAGAAAAGTGTTTTTATTATGGAAATATGCATCAAAACTTCGTTCATCTGCAAAATAAATATCACATTGTAAAACAATTCCATAAAGCCTGGATATATGCTGACAAATGCATTCATTTGGCAGCACAGACACACATAATTATAACAGTACAAAGTTATGAACATTCGGCGGTATAAAAAGCAGTTTTACATCATCCAACCCCATAAGCACAGACTGCCAGTGTAAACCATGTTCACTTTTATTGAGTCTACGAGTCTCTAAGTTCTGACATTTAAAATATCGGTAGTAATTAAGATTATGTACTGGTTTTCTTGGTGTGTTTTTTTCTTAATTTCAAGAGCTTCTGAAGAAAATGAATCATCAAAAACATTGTATTGTTCGCCCCTAAAATGGACCACTAAACAATGTGCTCGTTGGACTCTGTTACACTTGACACTGTATGTGATGGGCTCTGGTCCGCATGGTCGGTCGTCGTATCTTCCTCCTCGTCATCAGTGGTGGTCTCTTCTTCTTGATTTTGAATTTTCTATACCAATGAAAAAATATTTAAAATGAACATCAATTGGTAAGGAAATCTCGATTTTATTGACATTATTGTGGCTCAACTAGTTTATATGTAGGCCTACTCTAGATTAAAATATGGAATATTTAGAATTCGTTTAAATGGTCATTCTGCATTCTCTAGTAAGATAAGGGAGAATTAGCAGTCCTTTGGTCGTAATGACCGCAAGGCGAAAGCATAGGTCTAGTGTCAGTAGGTATTTCCACTGTACTGCAGTGGAACAGAGAATATGTATGTATAGTGTGCCTGGCGTCTTGACGCCGGTGATTGACTCACCTCGTAAGCCTTGTGATAGATCATTAGTTATTCACTGATTCGTTAGTGTGTTTGCCCACCTCGAAGGTTATAGCTTCAGCAGGACTCACAAAAATAGTTCTAGTCAAACACACTATATAGTGTTTAGACTATCAGATTGATGGAGTCTTTTTTCATTCGTTTATTTATGCCCGCTCCTTCCTAGTCTAACCCGCTCCTTCCTACCTAACGCATGTGTACATGATGATCCCTTTTAGTCATGCGTAGGAGACTTCCACAATTCTGGACAGAACAAGCGGATCACCGAAATTTACCTCGTATGCAAACTATGAGTACATAATTAGAGTGCTCTGGTAAATAAGGCATGGAATAGGTTCATTTGATATGAACTAAATGGTAGGAGCGAAAGACAGCACCAATGAATAATGTAGAACATTTTCGTACACCTCATCCTTTGGATATGAGCGTCCACACCAGCTGGTGGCTCCCTCTTTGAGAAGTCCTTCTAGGGGGTTGACCTGGGAGCCGCCAGGTGGCGCCAATTGCCCGCAGCAAATTATTGACAATTTTCAACTATCCGCAAAAGAAGCAGTTCTCTCTTATCAAATAATTCGATATCAAAGTCTTACCATTTGTAGAAAGTCTAAGAGTTTGTTCGGGTCCATTCCTGTGGATAGATCTATGAAATCTTGAGGCACAGCACAACTTTGATATGGATTGGATGTGATACCAGTATCAGATTGCACGTATCGAAACTCAGGCTGCAATAGAAAATAACAGAATAAATATTCTATAATCAAAAATAAAACTCACTCATTTCAGAAGTCTTATGATAGATCTCTCGTCATTTTTCAAAAAAAATTCTTTATTGTAATCTCTCGCACTTAGCGAGTTTTTCAGATACAACGATTCAAATTACTTAAAACATCCCCCAGGTGGTGTCTAGATAATTTCAATCTATAGATAGTGTCTAATAAATGAGAATATCCAAAGTCAGTTCCTGAATTTTGAAAAAGGGCCCAACGTTTCATCAGTCGTAGTCTGCTGCCAAGGAGGAGTCCTACAGACTATAAGTAATGCTGTTCTAGTGCAGTGAGTGATAAAGGCGGAACACACAAATATCGGTCCGGAGGGAAAATATCTACGTTGTAGTCGAAATATTTTCAGAAACAAAAGAAGCGCGTGCGGTGCTATTCTACGGTAACTGATACTTGTACACAAACAGGTGATTTACCAACGTTTGGACAATCAGAGATGACCTCTAAAGGTGTGCAATTCTGTTCGCCTTTTCCAGACCAGAAATTTAATCAGTTCCATCTTCATCAAATATATAAAAAACAGAAAATATTACTGGAAAAAATGTAAATCACTCCTTTTGTTATATCAGTCCTATAGGTACATAATAGTTATATTTTTCTAAATACTTTAGTGTGGGATAAATGGCTGCTAGTCCATTAATGCTAGGTGGGTGGTATATTTGATCTGCCATAATTGTGGTGAACATATTACTCTCTCCTCATTGGCTCTACCCCAGTTTTGAATGTGGTTTCTAACTTTGTTGGGATGCGATATTTATTTCATTTACACAGTACAAAGTATCCTCTCATTTGAAATACTTATCATACAAACCTTAGACACGTTGGGATCCATCTGGTCAAGGTCGTCCCAAGAAAACATCAGTCCATCCGTTACGCGCAAATAGGGATTAAAATCGAGGACATATAACTTGCCCTGAAAGTTAAATCCAATAGAATAAAAGAGATATGGAGAGATGTAAATAGAGATTCTCCATATGCTTAAAACAGATTACCGATGCTAATGACAAAGTCATGCTTTTATTGTGCGGATAGTACATCAAAAGGCTAAAACAATTAAACTATATATGTGTAACATCCAAGTTATTATGACAAAAAAAATCAGGTGAATGCCTGGAGTTTTTCATTCTGCAGAACAGTGTGATCATCAAATAAACAAAAATCTAAATCAACATGCCAAGATAGAGGTTTAACTGTCAAAAATATCTGATGGCTTACACCCAGGTGTTTTAATGTAGAAAAGAAAATAATCAAAAAAATCGGGTAAATCTATTTATTGCCTATTTATTTCTACAATTACCTTTTTTAACTATACTCTAGTACGGCCTGGCTCGGTAATGGATAAGAGGACAAAGCTTGGCATGTGGAGGCTTTGTTCACATACTCCCAATATGGTTATTAATTGGTCAAATAAAAATGAAAAAGAAAGAAATTTTAGTCAAGTAGGGGAGGAAAGCAAGGCAGTGAGTGACCACCCCACCAGGTGAGGTTGAGTGTTGGCATCTCCTGTCCTTTTAGAGTATTTATACTCTAAAAGGAGTCCCATAACCATATCAGTTTGGGGTTGATACCAGTAGTAAGCAGAAGGGGACTTGTCACGTATAGCCATTATATTTCTACAAATACCCTTAAAATATATGTATATAGGTGAAGTTTGTGGGGTCGAAGAATACTAGTCCTGCGGGTTAGACCCTGTGGTCAGTCCGATCCATCTTCCCTATGCATACGATGTAACAGTTGCAGCATTCCTATGTTACACATAAGGATGTAGCTATTTTGGTCCAGGGTGTAGCCCATGTCCGCCACAGTGCTATGTGACCTTTACTGCCCAACCGCCAAATCCATATTTTCCACTTATGCACTATTGGAGACATTCAACTCATTTACCCTAGATTATAATATTGGGCAATTGCTGGGAGATATATTGTAAAATCAAAACGTTATTTAGATTCTCCTACAAACTGTAGGTATTATTGTATTTGTGTAGGTATTATCAGTGATTTAATACGTAAACTATGATAAAATTGGATGATATTATATTCTCACCTTTTCTTTTCTGTAAACATCGAAAACATCTGAAAAAAGACAATGTGCATACGATTAATAGATAACACTGACTGGCGGACCCACAAGTAATTTACCGAGAATTGTAATAACATGTAATTGTGTTTGATACTTTAGGCAGACTCTATAAAAGTCGTAGCGGTAATCTACGACTCCTAACTATATGGCTCTATAGGTAATTTATATCTGTATATCCAAATTTTCCTTCTATCTATATGGACTCACAATTGGATTCCGGGAAATTGTCTTCGATGACTGTTGAGTAAAACTCGTATATTTCTTCAACAATATCTTGTTCCTCTTCCTTGATATGGTCAAAGAAGTTCTTGTAGTGCCGTTGACATATTGCTGAAGGGAGAAAAATTGAAGTTTAAAGGCATATCGGACAATTTGGCTTGAAAACTAAAACCCATGTCAATTTCCTGAGAATTTAATATGATGATCTCCAGGTGTTGTGGAGCACATATCTAACTTTAAAATCAGGGGTCACCGTGCTAGTTTTTGATTTATAGATGAATATCATGATCATTTTATATTAGAATATATAGAAATTCTAAAAAGTATTTTTTCACATAGTAAACCCCATGTCAATTTCCTCAAACTTTCATGGAATATGGTACATACATAGTACTACTTATTTCGGTTTTAAAAACCATAGGTCACCATCCTTGTTTTTGAGAGAATTGAAGAAAACCATATTTTTCAGTACATTTCCTATATAATTCAATCAATTGTAAATTGGATTAATTTACCTATTAGGAGTGGATAAACTGGACAAAACATTATATCTACGCATTTGGCGGTAGAATGAATCCCAAGGATCCAGTTTTGCCTGGTAATTGACAATATTTAAAAATCACCAGGTGGCGCCACCGTGAATTGTAGGATATGCCTTTAACTGCGGTGTGGACAACTGATATCGCGCCACGCATTGGAGACGCCATAAGACAAGTGCATCAAGACGCAAGGATGATGGTACTTATTAAGATCCTATATGAAAGTTTCCAAAACCCAGCACCCAATAGTTCATTCAAGCATACTATTATAGCACCATATTGCCTAATTTTGATGAAAGTTAATAATATGATTTAATTCAGTATCAAGGCGCACGTCAATGAACAAGAATAATTATAAATCTGTATTGACTGTTTCTTGTTCTTACCTATGATATGTCTACATTTGACAAAACATCTAAATTCGCCACCCGCATTGAGATTGTGCCATCGCCGCAGTATAAGCTCGTATGACACATTAGCGCTGGCTTCGATGTCTGAACTGTTGGAGGGTTCCGTGTGAAACGGATTGGTCAAATCGTGTGCTACGAACGTCGAACTCTTCAAGAGAAGGTAAATGTCGGATGGTGTTTTACATTCTAGGCTGTTGTTGAGGGCAATCCAACTGGCATCCTGAAAATGGATAAAACAATTCTGTCCTTCAGCTTGTTTTTGAGTATTGAGTGGTATTTGCCATATATTGAGCATAGTTCATGTGAAAAAGCATCAATGCATATAGATCTAATTCAGAATACAACATCGTTTAGTATGCATTTCATCATTTTCGGGACATCTATATGTATCAAGAATATACAGTTCCAACCGATTCGAATCACTTAAGGATATCATATTCCAAAATTTAGCATTGTGATGCATAAAATTTTCCTCTTATCACCTCAGAACCACTCAGCTCAGAAATGTTCCTATTTGTATCCAACCTTAAGGGCTTGTTCCACTGGGAACACTGAGAGGCACACAAAATACGGACAGTCAACGCCTGTCTCCCAGGTAGCAAATGGTGAAGTGGAGCAGCCCACCAGGTCAATGGCCTATGCACATATTGACTGGCCGATGCCCGCCATTGACCGGACGGGCTGTTCCACTGCCCCGATGGCTACCCGGATGAGAGTCATTGACTAAATAGTACCAGGCAGCACTGTGCATGCGTGTTGAGAAACCCTCTCACTCACCCAGCAAAAGATATTCAAGTTCGTTTTCTGAGCTATTGGTCGTCTTGATTTTCATCATTTTTGCAAAGAAATCCATATTATGAAAAGACATCAGTAGCAATGTTATTAGCTTTTAGAATAAGGGGCTGTTCATAAATGACATCATACTATTTTTGACCATCACTAACCCCCCACCCCCCCCCCCCCCCACCCCCACCTCCCCGCAAAATCGCAAAATTGATAACAATATGCTTATAGTTGGCATGCATCAATAGTGTGGTGATGCCTCTAGGCACAATGCGTCCTCAAAGGGTTAACCTATTTCTTACTGGACTTAGGCAGGTGCACAACTTTAAATTTAGCATGCCTGACACTGACCACCTCTGTATTGCAGGTCTGTTACCTTAAGAAAACTGGTTCTTTTCCACTGTATTTAAAGTTGTCTGTCAATATTTCCAGGGTGATAACTATAAAATCATTTATTAACTATCACTGTAAAGGAATTTTACAAAATCTCTGACAAAATTATAAAGATCCATATTGAATCAGATATTTTAAGAAAAAAAAGGGAAAAAGATGAAGTGATGTCTTAATTGCACTAGCTACGGGAGTGCCCTGAGGCATCATTTGCACTAGCAGCGGGAGTGCCTTGAGGCATCATTGGTAAGGAAAGGGTTAATACTTCATAGGGTTGGTTTACTTCCATGGTGCATATATACAACGTTACGTGTAAACAGACCACTGCCCTATTTACACGGCTGAGAACCCGATAGACTGATAGCATACCCTACTGGATGGGCAGACATTTTAGGGTGTATTTGCCCACTACCGAATGATTTACACAGTATGTCATAACCTTACTCTTTGGCGATGACTATACCTTGGGAGAACTCCAGTTCAGCTTGGGAAAGACACTGCCGCCTAGCGCAGCGATTGCACTCGTGATTTGAGCATCGAATTGTGGGAAGTTGGGCGCCTGGAACACAAACAAATAGTCCTTTTACATCACCTGATGAAGCACTCTGAAGTTGCGCGAAACGTCGTGATCTTTGATCGATATTATTGACACAATTTCTATTGTCATCTTGTTCAATACAACAATAGCTTTTAATAAAAAAAACAACTGTGTCTGTTTTTTTGTGATTATACCTCCACTATTCCTTTTATATACGAGTTGCCTTGTCACACCAGTCATATCTGAGGTGATCGAAAAGGCCTTGTGTCAATTGTAAGGTTCAAATAAAATAAGGGTTTTACTTAACTACTTTGACTACAAATTTTATGCACAAGAAAAGGCTTAAAAGGATTTTCCCTTTTCTCACCGATTGATGAAATTATTTATTAACCAATCGCTATTAACTACAGCAATTCTAAATTGAAAAGGATGGTCAAACCTTTATATAACTTTTAGAAGGCTGCTTTTCGTCTTGATCCCAGTCTTCCTTCAACTGTAAAATAATAACACAGCTATATAGAGAAATGAAGACCACTCTATTGCAAACTAGACTATAAGTTAGAAGCTGTTTGATATTGCATTATACTAATGTGTAAATGACATAATGCCTGAAGGAATTCTTCTACCAGGCAGCCTGTGAATCCGGCTTGCTTCACTGCACCGACATCTTTAACCGTGCGATGCTCTTTTGTGGGCGTGCAGTCAGCCCGGTGGAAGACCCCTTAAAGCAGACGTTGCGCTAGCATGGTAAAGCGTGTAGAACGTAATGAGTATTCACCCAGGCCGACTGTTATAAATGCCCCGAATGACGTCGCACGTCGCTCTTTTGTACTCTATGCGTTCTCTAGGGGATTAATGGGTGCAGAGAGGATGCACTATACGGTCGACGGCCGAGGTCGGCCAGTGGCCAGGGGCTTATGGAATGTGTCTCTAGTTGAATGTGCGACGTCCACTGTCGACCGTGTACAGCTCAAATGATCCCTGCTTGGCATCCATTGCGGACACAGAAAGAGACAAAAGAGCGACAGATGATGGGAACAATTTGGCACGCAACAAAAGCTATCCCATGAAGCTTTGTAATCTGTCATTGTATACAAATAACCCTGACACTGACTCAGCCATCTGCACCATATGTCGCACAAGATCAAATTCCGCCAGGAAATAGTTTTGGTGGAATACCCAATTTAAGGGTTTGTTATGTTAGAACAAAACGGTCAACGGCTAACTTATAGTGTACCAGTGCTGAACTGATGTTCCAGGATGTGCACTGTATAGGAATGGTAAGGGTCATGTATTTTTAATACAGGTGTTTCCGTTCAGCGCTGCCTAACGGCCCACTGTCTAGTAACGCTGCCGCACGGACAAACACCGCAATACCAGCGGCATTCATATAGAGATATACAGCAATCACAGCTAAAGTGTAAATGGTGGGTGTGATTGCAGGAGTGTTGTTTTTGACAGATTAAATTGTTGGAACAAACAAGGGTATTGTATCAACGAGTCTGGGCTGTCTCAACTTCATAGGTGATAATTATCTTGGTTTGAACATGGAAAAAGATAAGCATATAATAGCTAGGCCTGCCAATGTATTATTGTGTATTCAGTTTCAGTGTCCCTGTGTTATCTAAGTTATATCTAAAGTATTATTTAGGTGATATGCATGTATGATACATCAAATTGGAACTGGAATGTCATAGAATACGATGAAATCATTGTTATTTCTCTAAAAATGATTTACACGGGTCTTATAAACGTATTACGCTCATATACTGAGTGATCCAATGCTAAAGTATACGTTGCCAGGAGTGTGTTTGGCCGCAGGAATTGCGTAACCACCCAGATACGGTGCGACACCGGCCTACGGAAAAAGGCCTATTGCAAATCGTCCAGTAAAAATCATCGCAGCAGTCATGCTTATCATCCACCAGTGTGGTACATCAGTAATATGTCACATTAGTGCAAAGCATGAATGAAAATCAGTTCGTTTAATATTCACAACTGCTTGAGGTTTAAAGGCCCATCTGCAGTACTTCAAAAAATTGTGTCCAGTAAACCACCATCACTTATATTCCTGGTGGCTCATCTTTGGCGGCTCTACCCAACCTGTCCCAGTCACCTGCAGGCATGGGACTGAGAAACGGGGAAAAATCCGGATAAATCGACAGGGGGTGGTGCCCCAACATGGTTCAGGCAGAGTGCCCTGGGTGGGGACCCCTGTGGGCGAAGCCCCCGGAAGCTCCTGTACTGTAGTGAATGCCTCGAGCCAACAGGTACATAAAGCAAGTACCGTAAATAAAATGGCATTTTTTCGTGATATTTAGGTATGAAGTTATAAGAAAACATGGTGACTGAGCCCATAGGGATGCTACAAATACGCCTGCTGCGATGAGTCATACAAAAGAGAAAACACTTACGTCCTCATCGTCGCTGTCCCAGTCGGTGCCTGTTCTACTGTTGACACCATGTGAACTGGAAGAACTGGAAGTGAAATTTCTTAGTAACCTCAAAATATAGCTGTAAATTCTAAATGATAATGAATATATAAACTCGATAGCATTTATGCGCATATTCTTTTTAATTGTTAATTCAAAAAAAAAAAAATTGAAATAAAAAAATGTTCTTTTGATTCGGAAATATATTGTGGAATTACTGTATTTTGGTATTAATTTTGCAGTGAGGAATCTAAAAGAATCAAAGTTCAGCTTGATGTCATAAGTATTATGATCCTGATAGAAATATGAACATTTGATAGACTTACCTTTGAGGCAAAACAATTCCGTCGGCATTCAAGTAGTTTACGACGTCTTCTGGTAGTGCGAGAATGCGACTGAAAGTAAGGACATGTTTACGATATGAAACAAATCACTAACTTGTCGTATCATATCACAAACTTGGATGGCCTTGGAATACAAGTCCGTAATCATGTATATGCCTACTAAATATCTAAGTTTGTTGGGGTTTTTCCAAGGTAGCATCGGCTTACCATAGAGGTGTTTCAGCCACGTTCTATTAATCTTTACTAATTATCTAAGTTGCCGATTAGAACTGGTGCCAGAGGAATAGTACATGTAATATGCAGTTAGAGTACCAGCTAGAAAAAAAAGGCTGGACTTGAGAAGCAATAAAGAATTCAGCCCTCATCACCATTGAGGGGTGAACTGCTATTTCATATGCGCACACAACGTACTGTGCAGTTAGGGAACCGGCGAGAAAGAATGAACCAAATTGCTAGACTTGAGAAGCAGCCATGCTCCACTGGAAACTACCTCCAAATATACACAGTAAGATAATATTGTTTAGTATTAAATGCCGCTAAAGCAATTAGTATAGTTTTCTTGATTAACAATTTGTTTACACGTGTAAAGTGTTCACGAGAACAAGTTTATGTGTTTTCGCGTGCTCAGCATTCACTCATATTTATATTTTAACCGGATCGAGAAAACCGGGATATATAAATTACAGACCCAGATACCGTTTGATTTGAAGCTGATAAATGCACCCATCTCATCCATGAAATTGGGACCAAACAGCTTAAACCCATAAGGCCCACCAAGAGGAGATACCCTTCTGTCTCGTTCAAAAATATTCAAGTTACGGGTCCCTCTCCCCGCTGTTCTTAAATATTGAACACAACATGGACCATGATGATGAACCCACCTCATGTAGGTTTAACTTTAAAATCCATGTAGACAACAAACAAACAGTTGTTGAAATCACTATACATGGTAGGACATCAATCAAGAACAAAACCAGGTATGATATTCTAAAAATCACTTTTAACTCTCATTAACAGTTGTTTATTGAAGAAGGAAAAAACAAAACGTGCACTGACAGGTAGATTTGACAATATATACCATGATTATTTATTTAAACTAGGCACTGTCCAGCACCTTGTTAGCTGTCACCTTGTCCGATGAAACTTTATAGTTTAAGCCCCTAGAAAATACTACATGTGTATTTTCTACATCCAACATCTAAAAACCAGACACAGGAGAGTAAATCAATCCCCATTCAAACGAAACATCTGTTGATAAATTAAGGAACCCATTAAAGTTTAGGATCTATGCTCGTATCCCATAGAGTTTGAATCACGTAGTAATTCACAAGGCGAAGCAATTCACAATTACGTAGCGATTCAAACGATGTTTCCTCTAGAGTGGCTTCAGGTACAACCGGTTTCCAGGGCTTCCCCAACATTGTTGATTCTTTTCACAATGATTACTATGAATATATCTTGACAATTGGCTGGTATCAGATCGAATTCGTGTCAAATTAAGGTAGCGTCGGCCGTAGTGGGCAGGGTTGTCAGTTGGGGTCAGAAAAAACATTGAAATATTTTCTTTATTGCAATACAGGTTTAACACATTATATGCGTATCACAGTGGGGAATCAAGGGAAAGCTCAAGTTTTTCCATGGGCCAGAGGCGGATAGGGACGGTCAGTGGGGGATCTTCGGGTGTGGTTGAATTGGACAATTTAGCAGTTCGTATATCAATATTACACGAGGAATAAATCTTTTATGAAAATGAAACATGAATTTCGATGGAAACATTGGAAACTGGCATCCCTGAGTGGAGGTGTTTCTGCCTCATTCTCTTCTTTTACAATAAATATTGTGGTGATACTTCCTGAGGGGTGCCGCTGGTACACCGGCAACCCCTCCGGAGGCCTCGGAGGGTCTGGAGGATTTGGAGGGGCTCAGGAGTGTTCCTCTGTGACACGCCATGAGCCCACCAGGTGACGCCCTAGTCCCGGAAGTGACGTCAGAGGGCATCCGGGAGACACACTGCACCGCTCCAGTTTATCGCAAAACCTGTCGCTGCAATGATGGACTCTTTACTATCTTAGGATTTTAAGATGTTCCCTCCGCGCCTTTTTACGGGCGTTGTAGTACTACCCAAGCTAATGTAGTTCCTAGCTGTGTAGTATGTCTAGTAGTATTTCCCATTAGATTTGTAAATAACATTGAAATATTTCTTTAAATTACTCTAGTGGCAGCCTTTTGACGACTTCGGAAGTGATATAATTAGTTCATAAGAGTTTTCGGATTTGAAGTAAACATTCAACTGTCATCTTCTGAACTGAGTGACAACATCTCTAATTTCTTGGTATTACTGAATATAAAACTATACTACATCACTCAGAAAGATTTAATACAATGTAATCTTGCCTAGAATAGATAGTTCTAGCGTTGTCACACTTTTAGATCTACCACATCAGTTTGGGTTTGAATTGTCAACAAATCTCCGCCAAAAAATAGTTCTTTCCCAGAAGCCTATCATTGCAGCGACGAGTTTTCAGTATGTTGCTCTAGCGGTGCAGTGTGTCCGGGAGACTTACTATATTACGTTTCCTGCGGCCAGGAAACGTGTGTGTGACATAAGGAATGGAGTAACGTTAACTGTCTGAGTGGTTGAAACCTTCATCCTACCCCTAATAAAAAACGCCATAGGCTTAACATGGGATTTGTTTATTTCACAGGCGTGACATAAAGTGTTGTTTATGCCACTATTTTCTGATACTGAAAAATGTGGAAACCGGATAGGATAAAATCTAGACGCCACTCGTTTGAGTTTGAGCTTATTTATGCCACTCATTTTGTTGGCTCCGTAATGTCACTCGTCTTCAACTCGTGAAATTATGGTGCCAACAAAATATGTGGTATAAATAAACTCAGCCTCAAACTCGTGACGTTTCTTGATATTATTGTTGTGCAGGAGGCACCTCCTTGCTGACAGCCTGATCTGTTTGTGTACACCAGCCCCTGTTGAGCCAGCTGTGAATGAAGCTTTGTCATTGTACTTGTGCTTGTCCTAGTCATTTTATACTACAATATTCTAGAAGTCAAACATTTTGCCTAACCTTTTACATGATTTCTGAGAAAATACGTAAAAAATGAAAGCAGATAAGTTATCTAAATAAATTCAATATATATGTGCTAATAAAACTCATAGTCTCTGATCTAATGTTATCTCTTGCAAATCTGTATCTTTCTACAGCCTATGTTATAAGAACCTGTGTATACCATAACCAAGTCAAAAATAAGTCGTTTTTAATAAATAGTCCCCAAGAATACTGTAGAGTGTAGTGTATGGTTGCGCGATAGAATTTCCGTTGCAGCACATAACATACCTTTTTATGGTGTGCTTCTTAAATGATTCATACCAAGAAGAGAACGAACAGTTTCTAACACAGGCGGCTGACATTCTGTTGAAGTTAGTTCATCTGTCAAAAACATATATGACAGGGAACCCTGTGTGGACTGATGTAATTAGTGTGGATTCACATGTTGCAGGGCGCGGCCATGTTGAATCGCAAATCGGAGAAATTTATTTTTCGATATCGTAGTAAGTGGACACTATCCTCCCCCCTCCGAATAATACACTTTAAATCACCATATGATGTCTCGCATTGATTAACAAACGTTAACAATGTCATTCATTAATGTTCGTGTCAGTTTTATTGTCGTAATTTATCGACTTCCGGTAAAAACAGCAATGGCAGACGACGGTGATGAAGATGTTGTCTTCGAGGTAAGATTATTGATCTTGTAAATTCTTTTGGTACCAGAATCATTGACTTGTCGTTGTATGTAGAGCATTGTCATATGAACACAATCCTTAAATCATGTAGAGATTGAATACCATGGTCAATGCAGGAACAACAGGATAAACATTGCTCGAGGGGCTGGACAGATCTGTCACTCTGTAGACTAGTGTACAGAGTCAGAGACTGAGAGAGGTCTGTGTGAGGACCCGCTAGTTCTTCTTCATCTTCGGACTAGCTCCATTTGGAGAAAAAAGGGTTTAGTCAATGTTGAGGTAGTGAACTAGTCCATGGTATCTTTTCAATTTGCTCCTAAAAACAATTTGATAGAAGACATATCGGCAACATTCACATAGGGTTGGTTTTCGTCAGTATTCCGTGGATATTAATTATTATTGATTCTGCACTCGGTCTTGGTGTCTGTTTACGCTAAATGTAATCCGTGGTCGTTCTAATAGTAGGATAGTATAATAATCCTAATACTGGTACATAATCAGTTTTATCATCAACATGTGCATTGTCCGATTGTGGTCATATGACAACGCTCAATAATACTTAATAGAGACAATAGAATTATCATAACGTGATTACCTACCTCATGTAAAACGTGTAAATTCTGATAATATCTGCTGATAATTACAGTGTCACATGAAATGATGGTTAGGAAGTAAATGATAGTTCCAAGTATTAATAGTAGGGGGCACCAGAACGTTCCTTGAAAAGACCAGGGGTGTGTGTGGGCGGGGGGGGGGGGGAGATACGTCGCTAGTACTTTTTAATTTTAATTAATTCGTTGTTTGTGATAGGGTAGATAATGCAAATCATCTTTATAATTGATTATAAAGTTCAGTTAAGATACGCTATTATTCAATACAGTATTTCTATTCTTTCTCCCCATGTAGAACTCTGCGTTGTACGACCACTTGCAGAATGTCGGCTTTCAAACTGAAGATATCTCTCCTGAAAATCGGCGACCCAAACATCCGGCGCGAACTGACCAGTCCCGACAGAACAATGTCGGACTGCCGAAGGTATGGTTCATCAAAATTTAATGTCACATGTGTTGAATTTGATATTTTTTTTTTTTTTTTTTTTTTTTTTTAGATTTTTATTTATCCTGGAGTGATACCGTAGGGAGAGAGTCTCCCTATCTTCCCGGTGCTCCAGCATTTCAGTTCCGTGCCTTACATACCCACAGAGTGGGTTTACATTTGTGGCCAGGCTTAACATATATGCTTAAGTCTAGTACAATACGGGAGTGATCAGTTCAAAGATACAAGTGAACAGATGAAAAACAGGGTAACCACCTTAGTTGTTCCTTGAAGAGAACTACAGGTAATTTAAGAAACTAGATTGCCTGCTTTGTTGATAGTGCTAGTTACCATGCAGGACATAACAAAATAGTTTTATGAACAGGCAGTACATTACATACACAAAATTATAGGAAATATATGGGCTAGGGTCAACTTTACTGGACACCCGCCACTCACCGAGCATTTTGTTCAATATCTGTTTAGTAGATTTTTTAGCCTAGTTTTTAGTAGTTTTGACATATTATCAGTGGGACTAGTGACTAAAGGGCTGATTCCACCAACACGATGGATTTGTCTTGATATATCTTGGTATATCTTGTAATATCATACAGGGTCACGTTATGGCATACCTCCGTAGCCACACGATGTTAAGTGTATGTTTTGGTGCTCCAACACCACAACACCAGAAGACAGATCGCGACGAATAGTCACACAATTATTCAAACCTAGCCCGATTTAGCAAGACAACCAAATCGTGACCAATCTCACTTTATCGTGTGTGTTGGTGGACTTAAACAATATTATCAAGAGACGTCACAAGTTTGAGTCTGAGTTTATTTATGCCACACATTTTGTTGGCTCCATAATTTCACGAGTCGAAGACGAGTGACATTACAGAGCCAACAAAATGAGTGGCATAAATAAGCTCAAACGGGTGGCGTCTAGATTTTATCCTACCCCGTTTCCATATTTTTTCAGTATCAGTAAGCAGTGGCATAAACAACACATTATGTCACACCCATGAAATAAACAAATCCCATGTTAAGCCTATGGCGTTTTTTATTAGGGGTAGGATAATAGTCATTATCCCCATAAGCTCATCTTATCATATTCGACCATCGTAATCTAAACCTTTATTGTATTGAACATTTACATGTATCTCTTCTACGTCGCTTAAAGACTTTTATCTTGTTTCTCTTTTTTTCTCAGGCCTTTTTCCGACACCTTCATGCCAGCTGGTTAACATGGCTTGGCCTAGGAGACGAATGGAAACAACAGCAAAAAGAAATGGTATTTGACTCAATTGAATACTTATTTAGAAATGTTATGTTTTACATTCGATATACAGTAGTACCCCACTTAACGGACACCCCGCGTTAAGGGACACCTTAGGTCGGAACGGTTTCCTCTATTAGATGTATGTTTTAACCCCCTAGTAAGCAGACACTTTGGCCCGGAGTGGAGGGTATCCGCTCAGGCGGGGTTCTACTGTATGTATAATAATGTTTATATAAGTGATATACTTTTTTTCTCAGTTCCTACTGTAGCCTGGTACCTATTTTTCAGATTTAAATGGCTACTGTCATATTACTGTTTCATACGAACAACTATACTGTATGGCTACTAGAGGTTCCCGGAGGATACCTCCGGAAATGTTCGGAAGGCCCAGAGGGTCTGGAGGTAGGTTTCTTGTGTAATGCCCCACGAGCCCACCAGGTGGCGTCCTGGTCCCGGAAATGACGTAAGCGGGTCCCTGGAGGTTTCCTATATAAACCTCCGGACACCTTCCGGAAATCAGTTCGTCTCCAGACAGGGCTTGGACAACCTCCAGAAGAGGCTCCTACACTCCACCTGCCTCCAAGAAGCCCTCGGATACCTCGGAGCGGTCGCCGGAGTGCATGGTGTATTCGATCATTATAGCTGGAGTTCTGGTTAATAAAGATCCTCAGTTATGCAGTAAACTGGTGTACTCGTTGTGTACTACAATGCATTATTTGATGTGTTATTCTTTCATATTATTTACCACAGTAATTTATTAGTCTTTGGGGTCTCACTCCAGGACAAAACATGGGGAGATAAGGTTTGCAAAGTGGCGCTGAGTAAAGATGCCTTAGAGCCTGAAGATGCTGAGTTTCTCCAGAATGTGTCAAACGTCCAACACCAGGAGGATGACGCTACGGAGAGCACCTTGTCACGCAGCTCACGATATGGACTGGAAAGGTTAGTAAACGTCCATTCATTCACAATAACTAACTGGACAGACCTTTATCCTACCCCTAATAAAAAAACTCCATAGGCTTAACATTTGGCCATTGTATTCAGTCTGGAGTTCAGAAAAATGAAAAATATTGCTCTAGTGGGATACACTTGACAAATGACGTCATTTGTTAATGTAGAAGTAATTTAGACGGACGGGGTAGCATAAATTCTAAACCAAACTCGAGTTAGTCATGTTGTTGTTCATCGCACTCCGGCAAGATCGCATATTACTGCTCTCGGCTTCGCCTCGCGCAGTAATATGAGATCTTGCTGTCGTGCAAAAAACAACAACAAGACTAACTCTTGTTTGGTTTCTCCATATTATTATATACCCATGATGTATTTACTGTAAATACACACCATTTCGCTGTATATTCAAACATGTATCTCTCTGTTCAGACAACTTCATTGGACCGCCAAAGTGGGTAAATTGAATACATTCTGACAAATTATAGTAATAATTCATCAATATCGGGTATGTAATACATATATATATATATATATATATATATATATATATATATATATATATATATATATATATATATAGACAATAATCGATGGTTTTGTTATCCATCTCTTGGAAAAAATTAACCCCAGTAGTTGCCACATTAAAGGGTATAACAATAGGGACTATTCCTTTGCTCTATAGTACAAAGGGACGATTTCCGTCAAATCTAAACTGATGTTAACATGTTAGATTATTTTGGGTTAGCAGGTCGATTCCATGGGAGATACTAAAATGATGTCTCCCTGCAAAATGTTCAGAACCTAGACAAATATCTCATTGCTGATAAAGTAGGGGAGCTGGGGCAATGCCACTCTTGCACATAAGCGTGGCGCTGTGGTCGCCGTGATAACGGGTTGCGCTGGTTCTATGAACGTGCGGTTCCCGACTCGAGAGCAAGGCGAGTTCCCTGGAAGTGAAGCCAAGTATTTTT
The DNA here is from genome assembly GCA_950022655.1 of Alentia gelatinosa. Lineage (NCBI taxonomy): Eukaryota > Metazoa > Annelida > Polychaeta > Phyllodocida > Polynoidae > Alentia > Alentia gelatinosa. Next base: position 74,555,675 of record OX465581.1, read on the forward strand.
CATGTATGTAGACAGCTAGGCCGTCCAACATATTCCGATGATATAAATACATGTTTTAGGCTATATAGAAATCGGTGCAGTAGAGCAAGTCACGCACTAAAAAGTGGCAGCCGATGGTGGTCTAATGATAAAACCTAAAATATTAGCTCCTGCCTGGTGCCTGCAAACTCAACGGCATGACCACTGTCTTGTGTCAGCCATGGAACGGGCCTGTGAGTTTGTACACTATAAGCCTATATGGCATACGCCTAATAGCGTCAATTTCATGGTGGACCCGGTGAAACGGGCCTGAGTTGATCATGTAAACGGACCATCATGAATAGAGGGAAACTATGTTCCGGTGAAAGGAAGTCAAAGTTACAATGTAAGGCTCGGAAAAATTACTGCCCAAGGCCTTGGCCGCGGGCAGTAATTTTTCCAAGCCTTACCGAGTAATTTTGACTTTCTTTCACTGGTACTTGGTTTCCCTATTCCTATATACCTTCAAATGAGGTTTAATAACGATAATTAGCGTTATTTGTTCATCCACCATCAAACCTGAAGCCAGATCCAACCTTATCGTGTAACTTGACACTTTATATTTACTCCCCACTGCGCTTTTCATATGAATTTTGTAAGAGACAATCTGATTGGTCTAAATGTCAACCTTGGGTAGTATATGGCAACCTTGGGTAGTATACGGCAACCTTGGGTAGTATCCATAAGTTACTCCACCCCCCAGAACGTGGTGTAAGCATAGAGTGTACGGCCATAGGTATATAGGAATACCTTTTATTTCAAAGATTACTGAGTGTGGGCGTGGGCGTCACGGCTTACACAACGGCACGTCTCTTCTACCCAAGAGTGACGGTTATGACGATGACGTACGACTGGATCGTCGGTCTCTTTGGGATTCTTCTACTTTTGCCGCCCACCATCCGCTTCCTGCGTACTTGGATTTACCGACGTCAGCATAGCCGAACACTGAAAGCCTTCACTGCCATGATCGCCGCCGCTGAGAAGTGGCGTAAAGTGACGCGTCGAAGCATCAGACTGGTGCAGGAGATGGAGCTGGTTGCGAGAGGCTTTACTCTGTAAGTTTATCATTGTCTAATAAATCATACTCTACTACTGATTACCATGGACATTATACGCACTGTCCATGTGATTACATATGTTTTCTTGTGTCCATTTCTATGCATTTACGAGAGAGTGTAATGAATTAAGATTTAGTTTTCGAAATATGAGTCGCGATTTTAAAAAAAAATCCTTTAAAAAGATACTACACTTTCTTAGTGAGATCAGCAGCGAAGCCCTTGTAGCTAACTGCAAATTCTTAATGTGATATGCAGTTATCAATCCACACCATTTACCTTTCCCAGGAAAGAAGTGAACTGATATAAGATTATTAGCGACTGGACGGTAGGTCTTATAGGTTATGACTATAGCGTGGAGGCAGCAGGCATATGAGTGAATGGTTTATTCAGCATATTTAGAGACAAATAGAAGTCAGAATGGTTCATTATCATATTCTAGGAACATGACCCAGTGAAATGGTATTTGATTGGTAAATTATTTGCTATATCATTTTTCACCTGAAAGAAGGTTGACTTACTTTATTGGGATACATAGATTTGCCTACTGTTTTAAGGCACATGGCCAGGGAGCATGCATACAGGTCCCAGTTTTTGATCGCAATGATCTATGAAGGTGTCACCATGAGGCAACTGATATGTATGTATGGCATTGCTGATTGCCTACAGGCAGCTAAATATACTGTGGATTTTATCAAGGTTAGAATGCAATCGATTCTATTAACAAAACACTTGACAGTGCAATTGGTCTCTCCCGTCCCCCGTCCCCCGTCCCCCTCCCTCCTACCCCCAGCTGTGTGCAAAGAGCCATAAACTGCTGAGTTCACAGAGAAGTAGTGCTTTAAGGATCCAATCAATGCAGGTCCTTCCCTATCCATGGATGATCTCCCTTCCTCCCTTCCCTTCCTCCCTTCCCTTCCTTCCCTCCCCTCCCTCCCTCCCTCCCCTGTCCCTCCCTCCCTGCCTCCCTCCCTGCCTGCCTGCCTGCCTGCCTGCCTGCCTGCCTGCCTGCCTGCCTGCCTGCCTGCCTCCCTCCCTCCCTCCCTCCCTCCCTCCCTCCCTCCCTCCCTCCCTCCCTCCCTCCCTCCCTCCCCCCCCTCCCTCCCTCCCTCCCTCCCTCCCTCCATCCATCTATCCCTCCATCCATCCCTTCCTTCCTCCTTATATTGTTTCCTATGATATGAATAATGTCTTAAGCTACTTGTATTGAGTTTTCAATATTTCCACCCACTCACTTAAGATGTCAAGAATTTTATTTAAAAATGCACACTTATCTGTTGTTGATATCAACTTTCTTGGTTGTGATACGTTATCCCTATACGACCATAATACAAGCTCTGTGGTTCTCTACTTCTCTCATACAGTGTCTCCCGCGTCTCTCCAGCCGAACGCCTGGAGGCGGGGAGATTACTAGAGGCACGGCGACAGTGCCCGGAGCTGAGGAGGCTTATCCTGTTAACCAGTCGGGACCTCATGATCCAGATGAGGAACGCCACTAACGATCTCATACGAGCGTATCCTTCTCAGCGCCACACACTAATTCATGTTTATTACTAATGGAATTTTTATTGTCAATCATTTTCTTTTTTTTCAATTTGCTTCTATCATTTACAGATAATGTCTAGTCTTACAAAGTTCTGTCCGGTTCTACTCAAGCGTTTATAGGACCAAACATCTTTTCCTCCTAACTATGGTTTTAAATATTAAAAGCGAGGGGGGGGGGGATTTTTCTAATGAGGCATTTTCACTGATTCTGGGACCTATTTCAATAGCTATGGCAGCATAGCGAATGAAAGACCGAAATTGCTGGACCAATAGCGGAAACAATAGCGCAGAAATTAAAGTCTTGTTTTAGAAGCTTTGTTGCTGTTGAGACCACCGTTCCGTTTGCTATGCCAGCATAGCAAACAGAATATTTGATAAGTACAAACTCTATACAAGACTACGTTTAGAATGTATTCGATTTAATTCTTGAATGTTTTCAGGTGTTTTTAAGCATTGAGCATGGGTAGTTTCCTTAGACATCCGTTAGGTGGCCACTTGGGGCAGAAATAGAGACAATGTATCTGTGTCAGGTATCGTTGGAGGAGTATGGTTCAATTATAACTGCTACAGATGAAGATGAACTTGCCTCATCGACAGATAACTACGGGCTGACGCACATCAAGGTAAGATTTACATGAACTTCCGAATTTTACGTACAAGTGGTTTGTAAATCTGGGGTAAATCTCTTAAGTTATTGGATGAAGAGTGTATCTTTAATGTTGTGTCCTACCAACCAGGCATAATTAGTGTACACCTCCCATATGGAGTTTGCCAGCAGATCTGGCCAGTAGCAGCTGATAACTTGCCCGGTGGAATACCTCAGGCCCTGCCTCTGTCTGCGCCTGCCAGTCACCGGGGGCTCAAAACCCGTGCCTGCCACAGCCTTAGTAGCATGACCCTGCTCCAATGTCACCAAAACTCACTCCTTCACTGAACCAGTCTCATGGCCAACTTTAAAATTGCAAGTGCCTGTCCACACGAAATTATATAGATCCGCCTGCAAAACATTGCATACAAAAGCTTTTGTCGGCTGGAATGCACCGCCTGCACACCCAGGTACGCCTTCCTCGTTGACTGATCCCTGCCTTTACCTCAATGGACGCGGTCAGGCGACATCGGTAGGGTGACCCCTTTATTCCAGGTTAAAGTTCTTAAGGGATTCGTCGGGGCTACGATTTTTTAAAAATAATATTATGAGAGTAGATTATAGAACAGGCCCCATGAAGTGACACGGTCACATCAGCATTAGACCCTCACAGGGCAGAGCCCATGAGTATCCCCTCCCGCCCCCTACCTACCCTCCTAGTCTGAGGGCAGGGACAGGGGACAGCTTGTTTGGGGGTTGCTACAGTGGGTGTCCTTTTTGGGATCCAATCACAAGAGAAGTCAAAGGGAGGAACAGCCAATGAGAACCAGGGACACATGCCGTGAAGGTGCTTAACCAGACCAATGGTTCGCGGCAAATATGGATGCTATCATTCAAAACCTAGCAAGACTTGTCAAGATTGTGACAGATTTCCCTATATCTTGTGTGTTGGTGGAAGAGGTCCTTTTACCCTATCACTTGTGGTGCCTGCTGCAGTAGCACAGGCATGGAGCCAGGTAATAGTGTCAGTGAATACCGCTAGAGGCCGGCTATATTGGGTATATTGTGAATATTTTATCTTTGCAACATGTGACATGACATGTTTTTTATTTCACATACAAAATATTAAATATTATGTTATACCTACATTCTGTGAAAGTTTCATGTTTATTGAGCCAATATTTGCAATTATGATTAAAAAAAACAAATATTTTGTAAATGATGCCTCATCATCCGGCCATCCCTGGATGATGCCTTGAGGCATCACCCAGCCAGCCCAGGTTGATGCCTCAATGCATCACCTGGCGTGAATGGGTTAACAGCATGTACGTACGTATGTATGTCAACATGTCCATGGATTTGGATGACCAGGTCCGTGATTTGACTAGAGATATTGAAAGCAGTATAAGATATTTACAAACTGCCTAGTGTAATAATGATTTACTGGTAAAAGTTTGATAATATGGTGACATGCAGAAATATTTCATCTCTTTCACAGGCGGTGCTCGAGATCTGTAATCTTCAGTTGTCGGAATATGTGAAGCGCTCCGTACTTATGTGTCTCGTTCTGCCACCAGAGGGCACCAGCACGGGTAAGTGACTCTATTGCATCATGGACTGTATACTCTATGATTCTATACGTCCTTTGTAATATTTGAAATATCAAATTATACGATAACAGAAAATGTACTTAAAATGTAATATATTTTATAATAAAAGACTATTATATTTCTTTAGGCGTTGAGGTGTTCGATTCCTCCCTACCCGTAGCCTCCTCGCATCTCTCCCTAGCGGCGACTTCCCTTCAGACCTCGTATGACGTACACCGCTGTGGGCTGCTCACAGACCGCGCGAGCCGCTCGGAGCTCAAAGAGTCGGCCGAGGAAGTGGCCAGCAGACGGCGCCACGAGCTCGGCCACACCTACACCGCGGTGCACAGTCTGGACCTGCACCTGCAAACCGCTCTCAGGAGGTGTGGTATCGATTATTAGTTCAATTTATGCTGGTTAAGTAACAAGAGAAATTTATATGATTTTCATCTTTTTTTCAGGTAATTCATGAATTAGATTGGCTTTCTGAGGGGAGTTCATATATTTCACGAATAAGTTCACCACGGACTTGGGTGAGAGGTCTGTGGTTCAACCATGTAGGAAGGCTTTGTTTAAGGGTATAAAGAGTTCTGTCCTTTTTCCAATATTTTCCGGTGTATTACTTTCGTTGTAGTGTGTGGATGGATGTACATACCGTGTTTAATGGTCCATCTACATTATCAGAGATTCCACTGTGATTGTCTTTTTATGACAACAAGATATTGCCCAGACTTTGAATGTAGAGGGGACGTATATCTATCAATCATATGCATGTACCAAATACGCGTTGTGCATACCGGGACCACTTTAATGCAATATTTATTAGAACGTATATATAAAGTATGATTATGTTTATAATATATCGATCCCATTGGGTTCCTTAATCAAGTGATTTACTAAATATCTACAATGTCTATCTGGGTTCACTAACCAAGTACCTTGCTAAATATCTACAATTGTCTCAGTATTATCTTATTGATATATTTGAAAAGATGTGCTTGTTCCTCACCTACGGACGCATTACGCCTCGTCTCGATGCAAAAGTTGATCCATTTGTTAAAAGGAGTTCGATTTTTTTCCTTGGTTGTTGCAGAGCGCGGACTATGGGTGATGAGCTGGAGGCTTTGTGTTCCGAGAACACGACACTAGAAAGTGAGCAGAAGAAACAAATAAACGCTGACCTGGAGAAAGTGAAGGCAGACCTTGAAGCGTGTGTGGAATGCTGGGAGGAGGCGATGCTACACGTTGGGAAATCGGGGCGTGATTTCCGCGATCCAGGTATTTGATGGAGTGTTACTTAAAAATGTGATCTGGGTTCTGTTAATGAAAAATACATAATCCCATTAATCTTGAAAGGCCCAAATATATCCTGGTAGGGCATGTTACGGAGAGTATTGCCTAAGACATATAGTCACATATGTATTTTCTCTTTCACCACACTTCAACTTTAAGTTTCACAAAAGGATGGACTATGCAACCATCCACTTCATAGACTTTGTGCATTGGTGAAAGACGGTGCCCAAATATACTCTACTTGACCCATTTCAACACAGGAATGCAAGCCATCTTTCTAGTCTGTCACATCTGGTTGACAGGGCTGCTTTCTAACAGCAGATGGGAATGATAGATCTCTATTTGTCTAATCCCTGTCTATCAGTGCAGCCTAAGTTCCCATAGATAAAACCATTGTTGCTATAATGCCCACATTATAACAACACCTGAGACAACCCTATTCTGTAATATATCAAATTGTTTGTTAACAACTTGACACACAAATAGATCTATGACATCAGTGAATGACAGACGTCCATTTCGTTCTAGTAGAAACTTCTAGTGGTTACCGTTGATTAGAACACATCTGACTTCGTCCAAATTGTAGATTTTATTGTTTGGGACCTGTTCTGGCATATGTCGAAGAAATGTGGAAACCCCTATAGAACCTCCAATTTAAATATTGAAGAGAATGATTCACTGCATACTCTAATATTTTACTGGGCTTCAGTTGAGATATCATTGCTGTAGGAAATTTGGTCAATCTGTTAGTAAAAATGAAGATACGAAATAAGGAGTCAATAACTTTTTTTTTACAACAGGTTATTTTACATGTTAATTTTTTAGAACAACTTACTTGTAGACAAGTAAGGGGCGTATATATATATTCCATATAACGCCTGAATCCATGGATTCTGGGGCCACTGGCAATTAATCTGACGAATCGTAACATGTACTATGCACAATCATATGCCTGATGATTCCCGAAAGGATGAAACTACTATTTCTTGAGCGAAAACCTTTAGTTTGAGTCTCAAAACTGAGGATGCCATCAAAAGCAACTGACAGCTGATACTGTAACCGGGTGACAGTCGCGTGTGATTGTTGCCATGCAATAATGTTCTGATCGATGTCACAGTCTCTGTACCAAGCCGTCATTCACAGCAGTAGCATAGTGCAACATAGTTATATCCTTCACTAGTCCTGACCAAAATCATGGGTTTGATAACAGGGAATATTACATGAATAGTAAATAACCATTGCTATTTGTACTCCTCAGTTCCTGTAGCACGGGAGGATACCAAGAAGGAAGTGACAACGCCCGAACAGGACCCTGTCGCACTTTTTGAGATGGGTGATCCCGTTGTTTCAGATCAGGTACTTATTTCGATCACAATAATGAATTCGAATACACATGAATCTTAGCGTGCATGTGGACGCTGAAGTACAAGCATGTGAATATTATTGCATAATTAAACATAAGAATATAGAGGATCTTTTTGAATTCAAAAATTACTCCTGACGAAGAATGATTAATTAATCGAAACGTTGAGTTTTTTACGAATCATCAATCAATCATCTCATTGATCTTACTGTATCTTATCTTTTTATCATTAATAAAACAACACTAATTTTGATTGAACGAGTCTGGTTTTGTGTGGTAATCATCTGCCACAATTTTGACTCAAAGTTCGGGCAGTAAGTTTTACATATCTGAGGAGAAATCAGGAAAAATTATGATTGATGGTGTCTCTTAATCCTCTTGTTTCATGTCTTGGAAGTAAATATAAATTTTGCATTACTTCCTTTTTTTCTTTCAATAGGTTTTCGAAGCATATACAGATGAAAATGAACGGGAGCCGGCCGACTGGGGACCGGATGAGCTTTTAACTCCCGAAGAAAAGGTTACTTTACACGTTAATCATTAAGAACAAACCGTTCATCACACATGCATTGCATGTATGTCTAATTCATAAATTTATAGAATAATGTCCTCATGCTTAGGATTAATCATTACTAATAAAAATACGTGTGCTTGTATATGAGATATAATTTCCAAATCTGTATCACATGTATTTTGATTGAAGAGATCTTATTAGATTATAAATAGAACCAAATATGTTTTGAGCGTTTCGATATTGTCCATAGATGTTGAAAAACATGTATGGTTTGGATTCCGTATATGTTGAGTTATTAAGACGTTGCCAAAAGCTCGATAATCCCTCTCTGAATTAGTCTTCTTAGTTAAAACACCAAAAGACATCTACTTACTTCTGATTAATCCAAAGTGTTTCAGTCTATAAGAAATATTGGCTCAGTCCTCTGTTACACACCACTGCCCATTGATCTCATTGCAGGAGAAAAAGAAGCAGGAGAAGAAGGAAGCTCTGCGTTTACTAAAGGAGCTGAAATCGGTGATAGCTGTTCGCGCTGCTGACTGGGATGAGAGGGAGGAGCGCGCCAGGCAGCGCATGAACCCTTCGTCCGCAGACACCGCCCCGGCCGCCGCCAAAGACGCTAAGCCCGCGGTCAGCATAGCCCCGGAGGCGGCGCCGGGGACGAGCGGTGACCAGAGCCGGGGCGGCGGGGAAGGACGCGGCCCGCCTCTAACAAGGGTGAGCCGGCAGAGGTCAAGTCGGTCGAGCGAGGAGAGCGGGGACACGGATCAGCGGGAGTTAGCGCGGCAGGACTGCGTGCATACGTGCGGGGAAGACTCGGAGGACAACAACACGGAGGAGCTGGTGGACGACCTCCACGAGGACCTCGTAAACCTGGCCCCGCCGCCGCCCACCGCCGTCTTCGAATCCAGGTCCGATGACGACGACGAAGACATATTCGGCGACTCTGGAGACTTCTCCGGGGATGGAGACGAGGAGAATGATCCGGATCGAATCGATCCTGAGAATATGGAGCAGGAGGAGGAGGAGGAGGGGAGCCAGGCAAGGCTGGCAGCGTTGAAAGAGAAACTGTCTAAAGAGCCTGGTGCGGGTTTAGGTTTTTCTGCCTCGGCCGTAGCCTCACTTGCCGCACAGCGTTCACAGAAATTCGGCCAGATGGACACACAAACATTTGGAGATAGTGACTCAGATGATGGTATCATAGAAAGTTAGGGGCACGACTTACTCCCCTAATGTACATGCATTTTAATAGAAAGTGTGTAACGAGTCCCTTTTTTAGAATTCATTGAGTGTATGTTGACAAATGTTATATTTTCAAACTCTCTTGAGTCCTAGGATCGAGCGACAGAAATGAATGAATCTTTGTGATAGTCATAAGATAGTCAATTTCATGTACTTGAAACCATTTACTGAAGTTTAAATTATATACTGTTCTTTTTTACGAAGGTATAGATTCCTGCTTTACAATTTGAATGTTCTTTTGTGTGCTTAATGGTGTCTATGTAGGGTTCCCTTGTCCAATTATTTCTGTTCACCATTGTTCACTTTGTTTTCACTGTTATTTTTCGTATTACCCATATTTATAAATACCGTAGACCAAGGGATAAATTGATTCCAGTTGCGACATTTATATAAAGGTTTTGATGCACGTTGCGGATTTCATTCCAGATCTCAAAATATTCGTCGGTATTCAGTTAGCAGAACAACTTACTCTGTTCGAAAATACCCGTCAGTACTCAGATGGTTAGATCATGAACTGTATATGAAATGTTGATAACCATTTCATAGATCTGAGCAAAATAACCGAGTTGGTCAACACTTGATTAAGAAATTAATCGGGACTCAACCACAGAATATAAACTAAAATTGGTACCTGTAATTGGGTATAACAAAAAATAGAATTCTCGAGAGATGGTTGTATTCGTATTTTCACAATTTCGGTATCTCAGGTTGTAATGGTCAGAATGCATCGTGATTTTCTAATTGCAAATAGGTGCTTATTGATATGTTCACTAAATATGACTTGTTTTTGGAGATCGCAATTCCTTAATTGAATTAGTTTATAAAAGCGGATTGTTATTTATTTCTCTTTGGTCCAGCACAAGCACACTTCGCGTCCGCGATGCACACATAGGTATACACGGGATCATTTTAATAGAAAAGAATCGAATCTCCCCATGGGTACAAACTAATGGTAATACAGCATAAAAAATGTTACTTTTTAAAACTTTTTAATAGACTTTATATATATTTATTGCAAATACATTGAGGTTCTTCTTTTTGTACAACTAAAAAACCGTTCATGTATATGGCCTTGGTCAGCTAAACTTTTGATGGTTCAGTGCGTATAGCACTCTTGTTGCTATGTATCCTGTACAATTAGAGTAAAATCTCATAGCACATACATGTTACAAATAAATACAAAAGGAATATTGTATATTTTGAGTGATCACACAATATATCTCAAAGGAACATCAATTTCCCTTCAGTACTGGGTAAGTACCTCAAGTAATCAACTATCCATATTTCCATTCAAAATATTTAAGATTGTGCAATATAGGCACCCGGGGGCCGGTTGGAGGCCTGGTTGCGGGACCCGGCGGTGGACACCTGGTTGCCCCCGTCGATACCCCTTGGCACCCATTGGTCCTTAGGGGACAGCAGCTTCGGGTAGTCCCTCTGAAACTTTCCAAGCGTGGTGAAATCAGTGAAACCAGATCTGTGTATGAAAAGCCAGAGACTGAAGACAGAAGTCAAGTCAGACTGATCTCAGTCCCTTTTTTAAATAAAACATTTCTTAAGAAATTGTACTGCTTAATGCAACAGATACCATCTGTAGGGAATGTATGGGGAGTGAAGATGAAGGTCATGCTAGACTTAATCCGTTTACAACGTGATTGTAGAAAATAAACATGGCTGGTCATTCTGATGCAATAGATACTACCTGTTCTATGGAATGTCTTGATATATTGAGTCATAATATGGTCATATTAAAGGAAAAGATGATGGATAAATTGGGTGTAGATCATTCATTTTTTTCTGAAACCTCACGAGCATCTGACTAATTACGCATCAAATAAAAAGAAAATAGGAGAGTATGATTCTGAATAAAAATATTTATAGCTGTATTTATTAGCAGGTGGATGGTTGGTCATTAGGTTATGGCTATAGCCTACTGTAGTAGACATGCTTGTAGAGTCACTAGGCAACCTGACCACATTTTTGCTTTTTATAGCTCACTAAGTACAGATAGAAATATGATTTTTGTTTTGGACAGAAGGTTATTTTTAATATTTAGTATATTGACATGGATTTTTAGAAGAAAGAAAAAAAATTCAGTTTGGGGGGACTTTTGAGTCACAGGTCCATTTTTAAGAACTCTTTTATGGACATATTTCTACCTGCAAAACTGGTTCAATCATGATATAATATGCCTCATTTGAAAGAGAATAAAAAAATAGTAGGTGCCAGGAAGTGGAATTTTTTAGGTAGATTCTATATTTACTGAGATATTCAAGTATTTGTTAAAAGAAGGGGGGGGGGGGGTTATGGTGAAATGGTCATACTCAAACACATGTTTACTCAGCATTCAGCATTAGTGTAACATTTAGCATCTCCATATGTGGCACTGACAGTTACTTACACCCTAGGAAGTGTCATTATTAAGGTGAAATGAATATTTGTTGTGCTATTCATGTATTTTTTGCCAAATCTCATAAAGGGAGGGAGGAGGAGGCAGAAGGTGTATAAGAAGATATTTTATTCATCATATTTACATACAAACAGAAATCAAAATGGTTCATAAATTTGTTTTAGGAATCAGTCAAGGCCTAGTCAAATGATATTGTTTTGTAAAACCATTTGTAATGTCATTTACCACCAGATATTGGCTTGACCTACTTTATTGGTGTATATAGGAACAAAGTTTTTGTTGGACCACATGGGCATGCAGCATGCAGACAGGTCTGTGTGCACTCATCCATGAGGCAAAAACGTTTTGTATGTAGGCATTGCTGATTGCCAATTGAATCCCCTACAGGTAGCTAAATATATGTGTGCACTCATCCATGAACTACTGTGTTCACAGAGAAATAGGCCTTTAAATAGCCAATCAATGCAGGTCCTTCCCTATTCATGGATTCCCTCCCTGCCTCCCTGCCTCCCTGCCTCAAGTACAATCTAGGTTTCATATAGAAAATTATTCTAGCATCGCTCAGTGGAACATTAGCTGGAAGGCGGTTGATGTTTCTTCGTCTGGTAATATACCCACTATCTACAAACGATGTGTTGAGCACGGCAAATTACAAACGACCCTTTGAATATCACTAGCAACATAAACAAAGAGCTAAGTCTACTTCTTGTTACTGGTCAACTGAGATATGGTTCTCACAGGGTACCAGCAGTGGCTTTCTAATGGTAAAACCACTCGGCAGTGACTCACCTTGGTCCTGCTGTTTAACCAAAAAAATCAGGAGGATTATACAAGTTGAGAAGCAAGTCATCAGTCCCCCTAAAAGCATTATACTCTGTCTCTAACTGAGCAGCTTTTGAAGTCTTGACACACTGGGTTTGCACTGCATTTACTGAACTTTACTGAAAATTTACTGAATGATCAATGCTGCAGGAGGTCCCTAAGTTGAACAAAATCTTCAACAGGGTGTCTTCCCGAAAGTCCCTACAGATGGACAAATTTCTGGTGGAAACGCAGCAGAATGTTTTTGCTGCCATGTCCGCCATAGTGCACCAGTCACAGACCTTGCATGAGCTGAAACAGTGGGCAAAATGAACAAAGATCCCGATATTAGGGAGAAGGCAGCTCCACTCGCAGATGCTTATGTCAGCCTAATGGATATTGTAGTGATAACGAAGAGAACCGTGCGGTCCTCCGGGCCAGGATGGAGGCTTACAGCACTCCCAGGGAGCCTGGAGAGGCTGAGGAGAGCACACGGAGTCTGCGGAGTGAGCAGGGAGAGCAGAGTGGGATGGAGAGCCTGACTTCCCTGAAGGGGGCACTGCAACTCTGACATCACTCCCTGACGTCACTCCCTGCCTATATAAAGGACAACCGCTCTCCTCTGAGGCAGTCTGGTGTACCAGCTCATTGAGTGAGGTCACTGGCTTAGACTCTGGCTTAGACACAGCACACTCTACCCTGTCTGGATGATTCATTGTACATGTTTATTGTTACAATATACGTGTTGAACTTTAATTCTCTGTGTTCTTGTCATTCCCCATAAGCGATCGTTACAATATAAACCTGATCCTTTCAAGGGTAATGTCAAACACCACACATACCAGGCATTACCTGCTCAAGCAGAACTTGGACAAAAAGTGGGGGAACCTTCTGTCAGATGACAACCCCACCACGCTGGAGTGGCTCAGAGGAGAAGACCTGAACAGGGCCATGAAGAAGGCCAAAGACGAAATCAGGCAGGCCGATAAGATTACTAAAAGGAAATACGAACCCCAGTCAGAGCAGAAGGATTTCTTTAAAAAAGACTATGGCTACAAAAAAAAACAAGGCCAACAACAAGAAATGGAAGTCTGAAAAGGGACGCAAAGACAAGTCCTTGTACACCCACAAGTCAGGTTTTCACAAACAGGGGTCCCAGTAAATCCACAGGTGAGTGACTCCCTTGCTATGCTGCCCGATGGTCCAGAATGTTGTTGCAGGCCCTAATGAAGAAAATCAGCCTCTTGTAAGGCTGACACGTTTTTGGCCACTTTATATGATGCAACAGCAAATGTACTACCTGTGATGAAACTGTTACTGTACACAAAAGCACCAATAAAGAAAGTTTTGGAAAAAAAGGTACCATATACCATGTAAAACAATGTTTGAAAATTACACATGATCCCTACATAATCGAAAGTGTAATAGGGGCTTGAATCGAGTTCGCTGAGTTGCCAGTACAGGCTGCCCCGCCTAGACCTTTTTCTCTCTCAAAAGAGGCTGGTGTCACAATCCTGTGTTCATGTGGGCCCTCCCCCGGTGCACCGACCAGGTGGAGGGAGGCCTGTTGCTTGGCAACAGCCCCCCCTCCTACACCAAGCCTGTACACATAGTGTGCAGGCAGTTTGCTGTAAGCTCCTGACTGGAGCAGACCTATACCATAAATCTCTGCAGAAGGAATCCGGTCGTTTCTCCTCCTTTAAGTTGTGATTGACGAGATGCAATCATAACACTGGTAGATAACCCGGGTAACAATCTTGGTACCTCTCACCTCTAACCTCAACATGGCAATTATGAAACCCCTGACAAAGGAATTGTCGAAAAGTGTATCCAAACTAAGAACCAATTTATTTCCAATGTGTTCCTGTATCCCAGACTAAATGGGAATTTCAGGATGATCGTGACCTCTCAGATCTGAATGACAGTGTGACCTATAAACATTTCAAAATGGAAAGTTTACAAACAGCCCTGGACATGGTACATGAAGGGGCATTCATGGGGTCCCTCAATCTGTCTGACGCATACTATTCAATCCCTGTCTGTGAAGCGAACAAAAAATTCCTCAGGTTTGAGTGGAAGGGACAACTGTATCAGTACACTTGTCTGCCTAATGGCCTGGCGCAAGCACCAAGGCAGTTTACAAGGGTTCTGAAGGCAGTGCTTGCCAATCTGCAGAGCCAGGGCCAATCTGTGTTTGGGTACATTGATGATACATTTATAAATCATGGCAGAAACAGCTAGCCAGTGTCAAGAGAGTATATTAGAGCCCTGTTGGCCTTACTGGTAAAGCTGGGCTTCAAAGTACATGAAAATTAAAGTGTGACTGTTCCTACTACACAACTAAACTTCCTAGGCTATGTCATTGATACGGCACAAATGAGGGTAGCCCCAACAAAGACAAAAGTTCTCAAATTCCAATCTCAGTCAAAGAACCTTGGGGCAGGTCAGAAGGTCAAGATCTGGCAAGTTGCCAGCCTAATTGGCCTTATGGTGGATTTCAGAAAGGGAATCAAATATGGGGAAGCCCACTTCAGATGTTTAGAAAGAGACAAAATTCAAGCCCTAAAAAAGAGTTGGGAGGACTATGAAAGGACCATGAGTGTCTCCACAAAGAATATTGACTGGTGGATGAAAAACATCAAGTCAGGCTCTAAACGTGTTAGGGTACAATCCCCTCACCTCACTCTAACTACAGATGCATCTAATATAGGCTGGGGTGCGGTCTGGGACAATGGAGAAACCACTAAAGGCAGTCGGGCTCTGTTAGAACAAGAATTGCATATCAATGTAAAAAAAACTATGGCTGTAGCCTTCAGCCTACAATGTTTTGCTAAGTCACTAACCGATGCTACTATCAGATGCCTGTCAGACAATACCATAACAGTGGCATACCTGAACCACAAAGGGGATAGGGTGAAGGATGTGACCTAGTTACTTAGGAAATCTGGGAAATGTGTGAGTGCCAAAACCTGTGGGTTGTAAGGACACATATCCCTGAAGAAAATAATGTGGAGGTTGACTAGAAGTCCTGTACAGAGACTCAGACCAAATGGGATCTCTCCAGAGAAACTTTCCAATTTGTGATGGATAAATTAGGACCCTGTCACATAGATCTGTTTGCGTCTAGGCTTACAAACAAATTGCCAAGATATTGTAGCTGGCACCCGGACCCGGATGCAGAAATTATTGATGCATTTTCCTTCAAATGGACATGGATTCTATGGCTTCCCACTTTTAAGGTTGAGTCTCTGGGTCCTTCAAAAAGCAAGGAAGGACAACGCCGGGGGCATCCTTGTGACACAGTTGTGGGAAGCCCAACTCTCGGAAAATAATGTGGAGGTTGACTAGAAGTCCTATACAGAGACTCAGACCAAATGGGATCTCCCCAGAGAAACTTTCCAATTTGTGATGGATAAATTAGGACCCTGTCACATAGATCTGTTTGCGTCTAGGCTTACAAACAAATTGCCAAGATATTGTAGCTGGCACCTGGACCTGGATGCAGAAATTATTGATGCGTTTTCCTTCAAATGGACATGGATTCTATGGCTTCCTACTTTTAAGGTAGAGTCTCTGGGTCCTTCAAAAAGCAAGGAAGGACAAGGCCGGAGGCATCCTGGTGACACAGTTGTGGGAAGCCCAACTCTTGGACAGCCTCCTGAGGTGGATGGTGAAACAACAACTGGACCTGGGGAAGGTACGCCTGCAGAACCCAGTTTCTGGAGAACTGTAGCCCCTTCACCTTGCAGCATGGGTGATTTAGAGAGAGCGCTAAAGGCATATGGCCGTGTATCACAGAGCTCTACATGCAATCTTGGAGAACTTCAAACAAAAAACAATATGATGTTGCACTAAAGAAACGGCTATCTTTTGCATGGAAAATAAGATTAAACCAAACAAACCCTTGGTTTTTGACATCATGAAGTTCTGTTCCATGTTACATGACAAAGGGTTGAGTTATTCTATGGTAAACACAGCAAGGAGTGCACTCTTGGCCTACATGAAGAAAGTGGATGGCACCGCCATAGGGAATCATAGCATGATCACCAGGCTATTGACAGGCATTTTCAATGCAAAACCTCCAAAGGTGCGGTACCTGGGAAGTCGATATGATGTTGAACCTTATGAAGAAATGGTCCCCCTTGCATTGGCTATACATTAGGAAAGTTACGTTTTAGACGCTTATGTTGCTTGCCCTGACCACACCTTAGAGGACTCAAACACTACATGCTTTGAATACAGAGTTCATTATTTGGAACAATGAGGACATCATTCTGCAGTTACAAAAACTAGTGAACATACCAGGGAAAGTCAAACCCTAGACCAGCTTACCAGCTTCAAGGACAAAAGACTGTGCCCCTATAGGGCCCTGAAGCAGTACTGCGCTCAGACTACACAGAACAGAGGCCAACACACCCACTTGTGGATTAGACTTGGAAAGGATCCACATCCAGCAACAAAAGACACAGTCGGCAGGTGGTTAAAGATGACCATGGCAGAGCCGGGCATTAACACACAAGTGTTTTAAGCTCACTCGACCAGGGGGGCCGCCACATCAAAGGCCGCTCTTGGGGATTTACCCTTAAACCATCAGGAGAAAGGCAAGGTGGACTAATGCCAACACCTTCACAAAATTCTACAGAAGGACTCTCACCTCAGATGACAACACCTTCCAAAACGATTCTTCAGACAGAGAAAGACAACTAGACAACCATCCGCCTACGAACCTTTCTCTGGAGGAGCACAAGTGAGTGTTAAAGTCTCCATTGACCTCTAACCGACCAGTAACAAGCAGTAGAATTTATAGGTTAAATGAGACTTACCTTGGTAAAAGGTGATATTTGACCTAAAGTCTACTAAGTTACAGGGTCGTCTGAGGGAGCAACATTTCCCCCCTAGACTGTTGCTTCCCTGCCTTTTGTTTTGGGGATGTTGCTCTGTTAGGGTAGGTCACATGTGCCCCTCTGTGCAGACCCATACATGGTAGGAAAGCAGGGAGCTCATTGGATGTGAGAAAATAGACCAGACTCTGCTCTGAGTGTGAGGAGTCAGTCAGTGAGTGGACTCAGTGAGAGACAGAGGCAGAGACAGAGCGAGCGAGAGACAGAGAGAGACACACACACACACACGACTGGGGTACAGCTCAGTCATGGCTGAAAGAATTTCTATAGCGTGGCTTGGATAATGAGACACACAGAAAACCGGTGATCTGCTCTCATCCAAGCTACACAGTAAGTGGTCAGAGTTCAGAGAAATCCCTAAAATCAGTTTTTTTCTGAAACACAGAAATATTGTTCTCACTTCTCAAAAATCTCAATAGAACCTGTGTATGTCAACCCCAAATTGTTTCAGGAACCCTATATACCCCATTTCCCTTTAAATATGTGTATTATTACTTCCATGATTTTCAGGGGTTTTCCTGAGAAATTTCCCATGTATAATACATGGATGAAAATACCTGAAATCCCTGAAACCCTTATACTGTTACCATACAAACCACATAGAAATGCAGAGCTGACACCAGGAACCAGCATAATACTACAATCTCCCATGCACATATTTGTTTTGAAATCAATAGGACAAGGATGGTAGGGCCCTGCTTGGAGATCACAGACTGCAGTAACAGTTCTGATCACCAGGTGATACAGTGTTTATTCATTTTTGAGTTCCCAGTAAGCATTGTAGCCTGGGGGGGGGGGGATGAGTTTGTCCCAGCAAATAACTTCAGGGATTTTCCTCGAGGGCTGCTGACATCCCTGGTTGTTACACTTTGAAGAGTTCCTTGCTTCTGATCAATGAGGACAGGTATCTGTCAGGGTTACAAGATGCCTATTGTCACATTTTCACCTAATGATTTTGGCTGATTATGACATCATGCAACACCTGCTGACTATTTGACACTTTTGGGCAGATAATCATTAGGTAGAAAAGGGTATAACAATTTCAGGTCAATGATTTCTCTCTCCAACATCAAGCAATCTGGCACTACCTGATATCTTAGCTCACCAATCAAATGTATCTGGATACATTTAATCAGTGGCAGACCACAGGTTCACACCCTAGAAATGGTTTATTAAGGGGTCGATGATTATGCACAAGGATAAATCCTCAAATGCCACCATGCACCAACTTTTGAAGAGTGCCCATTTCATGGGCACGTGGAACTCATGAATGTGTTTTATCATACATAGGGGAGGAAGATATGGCGTAACACAATGAGGAAGATGAGAGGGACGAGAGAAGAAGAGATATTGTTATTGGAACAACTGAATATGTCACCCCAACAAAGGTGGAGGACGAACAGCTCATACACAAAATATGGATAGTCATCTATATGCCCCCAAAATTCAAGCCAGTCATTAGGAACAAACCAGGTGGCAGTGCATAAAACAAAACCTCATTCCAGATTGGTCTCAAGATCGTTCCTGCCAAAGAGGGGAGATGTCTGACCATTCAGAACAGAGGTTGAGTGTCAAAAACCAATGTAACCCAATTAAAATCTGTGTTCCAAATGCCAAGGTGCAGCCAACACTGATGCCGGCACTGGGCATACCGCAATAGCTCATTTGCTCAGTATGCTATGAATGACATGTCTTTTCAATGTCTAAAAAGAAAATTACTGGAGTAAAGTACCGTATGGTAAAGTATCAATAGCTTTTCATTGATCTAGGAAATCAGGAGTTTTGTCTCATGTTAACTCTCAATCTGTATTTTTCATGTGAGTATATTTACAGAAAATCCATTTTGTAATTCAATGTTTGATAACTACAGATCCAATTAAGATATTAGAAAATGGATTTTAGCCCTATCAGTATCATCACCTCTATCTTCCCTACATGTCGGTACGGTATACACATAATACAGAGAAAACGCCGCGTAAGCGGACAGCCAGCTTAACCTTGGAGCCACATAATCTGGGAAGAATCGAGGGTGATCCCTTACGTGGGGTTTTACTATACTCATAATAAAGATAGATCCATAATTCAAAACTGTTACAGAAAGGTCTGTAATAACTATAATGACTTTAATATATATATTTAACTGTAGCACCATCTGGTGGCACCTTGTGGAACTATTCGTAAAACGGTAGCGCTCCCTATGGCAGGTTCTATGTACTAATGTGCGGCAATGATCGGCCCGCGGCCAGGGGTAGCCGCTCCATTGAGTACATGTCCATGATAAAATCAAGTCACTATAACTGTATATGATTATTCACTGCTTCGACATTCCATTTCATGTCTTTTACTATAGGTTTCGTTTAGTTAACAAATATAAGAAAATAAAACTTTCTATCGCGCACTTTCACAGTCCAGTTCTGTGTATCGATTTTTAACATCGCGCAGTGTAGGATTTGCAAGATGGCCGATGGAGGTGATGTTGCGGCCAAAGCGGCGGAAGATGTTGACGAAGGTGAGGAACCAGGGGCAAGTAGGAGTTCGATGTTGATATCAGACAGCTATGAAGATCTGGCAACTATACTTCAAGACCACTGTACAACAGGAGATCGTCCCCGTCTGAAGAGTGGGACAATCAGTGAGATCACGGGTGTAGAGGGGGAGGACTCTCTCTCTGTCAGCTCCCGAACAGATGATACGAGTGTGGACAGTGAGGGCGGGAGTAGCCACAGAAACACCCCCGTCAAACAAATTGAGGTGAGTGTAAATTCATATTTACTTAGATATGTCATATTTTGGGTCTTGCATTTGAACTTCAATAAAGGTTCTAGCTATATTATTACGTTCCATTTGTTCTCCGTTGACAATGAACTGATTATTTGGAGGATACGTGTCCAACTTAGCTAGAAGTAGAACGACGCTGCCTGCAGTGTCTATACTTTAGTGTTTCAACTTTTAGAGTGAACTGTAATAACTGATTGATTGTGTAAAATAGTGCATGATTGGAAAGTTGACCATAGTTACAGGTGCATTCATACCACCTGTCACAATGAGTCAGATTGTCTGGTTTCTCTGTAATGCATCACATATATCAGGAAATAAGATAAGTTCATGTAAAACCAATATCACTTTGTTGCCCCCCCCCCCCCCCCAACCTCT
Organism: Alentia gelatinosa; assembly: GCA_950022655.1. Taxonomy (NCBI): domain Eukaryota; kingdom Metazoa; phylum Annelida; class Polychaeta; order Phyllodocida; family Polynoidae; genus Alentia; species Alentia gelatinosa. The sequence goes on from OX465581.1 coordinate 74,576,145, forward strand.
ATCACAATCAAAATATATGGACATTGTCAACAGGTATTGTTAATTTGTATTTATTGTACAATGAAGTCCTGATTACTTGTAATTATGATTTTCAGGGAAGCAACGGAAAGGAGAAAGGTAGTGTAGAAAATCATGTAAAACCGTCAGAAACAGAGGATAGCGTCTTTGAAGGCGGAGGTAGCGAAAATGTGGCATCAACGAAACCAGCAGTACAGGAAGTGCAGGAAGAAACGGTGGAAGAAGAAGAGGTCTTGGATTATGTTCACACTGCAGAATGGAAAAGGCAGAAAAAACACATTTTCATCTTAAGTGAAGCTGGAAAACCTATTTATTCAAGGTAAGACTCAGATATTATTACATTACTTCATGGCTCCTTGATTATGATAAAACAAGACATTTTCTCAAATTCATTTATTGATGTTATTAACGTATGTTTACATAGAAAATCATAAATTGCTTCTATGTTATCTATTATTTATAAATATATAGGTACGTACAATTGTTTATACATGTACTGCGTTAAAACTTGCAATGGCAGCCATGATTCAGTGCACCGTGGACGAAATGTGAGGGACCTGATACAACTCGGGGGAACGGGATGGACAAACATGACAGACCTTGATCACCGTGGCCACCATCGCAGAACCTTAAATAATCAAAGAAAAACCGGCCACGGTGCTAATGAGAATCTTTCTGGGCCATAGTGACACGGGATGAACACCACATAACTTGACTGAACGTGACCTAACTCAATCGGCCGTTCATAGCACCGGGAATAAAATGTGAGCGACGTGACACAACTGGGGGGGGGGGGGGGGGGGGGGGACGGTGTGGACAACGTGACCCTTGAAAGTATCCCAAACCGTGACCGCCGGGGTCATAGTGTAAACGCAAACGTATGACTTTCGTGACCATCTGCAGGGATGTACTACGTTCGACCTGCCGTGGTCGTCGTGGCCTCAGTGTAAACCTAGCATTATATTGAAGAACTTGGTTCTATAGAAGAATGCATTAAGACATTAATTTGAAGCCTCTTTTGATCATCACAGGTATGGCAATGAAGACAAGTTGGTAACGACAACTGGCGTCATGCAGGCTTTAGTGTCCTTCGTGCAGGACTCCAACGACGTCCTGCGATGTGTCGTAGCGGGTGATCATCGCTTCGTCTTCCTGGTGCGGGAGCATCTCATTCTCGTGGCGGTGGCACACACGGGCGAAACTCAGCATCAGTTATTGCTGCAGCTAACGTATGTCTATAACCAGGTGAGCAAATAACCAATCAATATGATGTAGTGAATGTTTCCCTATAGGTCTACGACACAGGAGATTGTTTAAATACATTATTACCCTACCACAGCACTGCCTATGGGAGATAAAGATTGGTACGATTCCATAAAAGTTTCTTATCTACAGAGCACGTGATATAGCTACACATTATTCAAATTTTACCTTTGGTGTTCTTTTCTGAAAATGAAATTACTTTTTATTTGTAACTATTACACGGTGCCCGTTTCTCTTGTGTTATTGCAGGTGCTCAGTGTACTCACACATAGTCAGCTTTCTAGGATATTCAAACAACGAAGGAACTATGACCTTCGGCGACTATTAACTGGTGCAGAGAAGTTCTTTGATAGTCTACTGAACCTGATGGACCGAGACGCCAGTTTTCTATTGGGAGCTGTCCGCTGCTTACCACTTGATAGTCACATAAGAGATCAAATCGCATACAGTATATCTCAGCATGGCAAGCAGATCAAAGTAAGTATCATTGGTAGATTATCATAATTATTTCCTTTGAAAGTAAATACAGGATCACAGGTCTTATTGGCATATCAGTGCAACTAAACAAATCATCTATACTATCAAGTGTAATGATCTGTCAACTATAAACGTTGATTCCCCTGGTATGCTATTGTGAGGTCATTAGCCATAAGAATTTAGAGTGTCGTGATATAAAATTTCACATTCACAAAAATCTTTGTATTGTAGAGCAGTTAATAATGTATTATCTCTGGTGTTGTAACTGAATCCTCTGTTTGTGTTTTTTTTTTCAGGACTTGGTTTTCGCCATTCTCGTCGCCCAATCGCAGCTTATCACCCTCGTCAGGTTGAAGAAGTATTTCCTGCACCCACTAGATTTACACTTAATCTTTAACCTTGTCGCCGCCTCAGAGTCCTTCAAAGCTGCAGAATCATGGACGCCTATCTGTTTACCCAAATTTGACTCAGGGTTTGTAATCATTCCATATTTATAGTGGTAATTTCCTTTGGTATTACTATAATGTCATCTCACATGAATGTGTTTGTAATACGCGTATTTTGACACAGTGCATGTAGCATTATATCACGTTTTCCCTTCTGTAAGTCAGATAACTAGACAGTACATGTATATCGATCACAGATTACGCCATTCAAAAGTAAGAAGTTCATGGTATAAATTGAAAAAGGGACATGCAGTAGTTGTAATACGTCGGAGGAAGCTAAATATTTTAATAGGAATAGTGTATCATGGGTCACTACCAGGTAGAGGGAAATAAACTTGGTTTTCTTTGTGTAAAATTCTATATTATCTGAAAATAATGAAGGGGGGAAATCTGAAAAATATTACGGATGACCCCAACACCTATCAGAGATGTGGGGCTGAGGAAAAGATTGTTTAGTCCTATTACTATTGTTGATTAATAGGATTAGGTGATAGTAGTTACACATGAGTAACTGAAAAATGCTGTAATATATCTAAATGTTACTTCAGTGGTTACCTCCATGCGCACATCTCGTACCTGGATGAGGAATGCAACTGTTGTCTCTTGCTACTTACCGTTGACCGGGACATGTTCTTTACACTCTCTGAATGCAAGCAAAAAATCCAACAGGTAAGAACCACACATCTCTTCATTTGGACTAAGGTTATGTTTTTCTGAAATAACGATATATGAAATAAGATTTTGCGAACTTCCCAGACACTGTTTTAGCTACCTGACCTCGGTTATGTGAATTATAGAGAAGGCAAATATTACTATGATGGGCGAATTTAGTATGGCTGAACCTTTTAGCTGTTTATGGACATAGCATAATGATACAGCGTCAATACAGGGTATATAACGATAACTCAATCAAATAACTTGACAAATTTCTTTCCAGCGACTTATCAAATATCATTGCCTAAAAGCGATGAACGACTCCCTTGCGCGGACGCGTTACCGTATCGGAGATGTGGCTATCCCCGACCTGCGGCACTTCTTGTACAAAGCCAAGTCTACGGCCCAATACACGAGCCCGGAGTTCGAGGCCCCCTACCAAAGCCAGGAAGAGCAATCCCGCATCTTCTACCTCTACTATTACCTTCACGGCAGGATACACAACCCCGCTCGGCCGCTCAAGATTTTGTTCCATGTGGGGCACTCAGAGACGCTGCTTGGATGGGTGAGTAGTCATGTATTTATATAGAACGTCCTGACCATGCTGTACAAGCTACAAAACGAAATGACAATTTACGGCTTATACGGAACGAGGCGTTTACGCCGAGTTCAGTACAAACCGTAAATTGTTATCGAGTTTTGTCGCTTGTACAAGCATGGCAGGTCGTTCTATATTTACTATATACCCGAAATTGATAAAAATTATTGATTTAATTTAGCCTTACAATCAATATTTTAGTCGACGCGTATGAGGAAGTGTTCCGTATTTTGCCGTACGGAACACTGTTCCGTATGATATTTTTACGTTATATGGCAAAACGGTGTGTATTTACAGTATATACGGGATGGGTATATAGTAAAATATACGAAGTCCGTGCTATGGAATCTAGTTCTCTTATCATAGATGAGCAAACTTGATGAATGATATAGCACAAGGATGTTCTAGTTATAAATACATTTTTGACAATTAGAAAAAACATACTGCAGAATTTAACAGGAATGTATAAACAGAAAACGGTCGCAGTGGATATCTTAAGACATATACGTATAATTTTTTCAATTGATATCATATCGCAATAGTTTCTGTTCTGCACACATAGTGGAAAAGAACTAGACCTTAATTAGGATCTCGCCAGTAAGACGCTGTTTTTTTTTAATTGTTTATTTATCCTGCAGGGACTTCGGTAACAAGACCGGTTTGAATTGTCCCTACAGCTCTCAAAACCATGACACAAAATATTATATATGTAGGGTAAATATCACAGGCTTGCGAAAGGTACCTTTAGGGCTCCGAAACCTGTCGGCTTTTTGACTTTCGGAAAGCAAGGAAATCTCCGTAAATGGTCAATGTACATACGTCATACGGCTCCGTCATTGTTACACTGCAAGTCCCGACATTATCCGGTCATGTTTCCTTTCCACATTTTATTTCCACTATTTTTTTCTAATCTAGACCCGCATCTCTGAGATCCGACGTGATTCTTGACAAAACCAGCATGGCCTATAATAAAGGCCATGTGATGAGTATAAATGTACTTGGTTTTCATTGCACGCTGATCCATTGATCTTTACAAACCACAGGTCACCTCGGGGTTCGAGTTGTATGCGGTATTCGGTCCACTGGTCACCAAGCACGTGGCCATTAACTCGGTGAACAAGCTGCTTAAGTGGATCAAGCGGGAAGAGGACCGCCTCTTCATCCTCAACTCGCCCACCTTCTGACCGCCACCTCCAGCCTAGTGCTTCTGGATGTTACAACGAGGGTGTACAGGGAAGAGTGTGTTATGAACGATGTACTAACTGAGGATACGCCTGATGAGGATGGTGTTTGTTGATCATGATAATGACGAAGATGCAGCCTCTCTGTGATCGGTTTAAGGACGGCCAAGGTAGAAACTGTTCTTTTCGCTTTCATTTCCATCAATGCCCACGTTCCGCCGCACATAACTAGTACGTTTGGGTCATTTAAAAAAAATCAATCTATGTAGGTTGGTTAATAAACAACTGGTTCTAACACACTTACCAATTACATATAACTAAACCTGATGATTATTTAGTAAGATGATTTAAAATCTATTTAATCGTTTCTGTCAGCTTAGATACACTTATTGAAATTATTAGGTTATTCGGCAGGTATGTCCCAACTTAGAATTAAAAAATCAATCTCAGTTGTATGTATAGCACCAGAACTTGACATCATCAAAGAGTTCGTCCATTACTGAGTCTGTTATTACTGGAATGACTGACATACAACTATGCCATGTATACAAAATAAACACACAGATTCCGTTTTTACAAAACAAAAAACAAACCGTAAGTTTTAAGACAGATAATTAATGTGGATGGGAGTATATTCCGACAGGAGATACACCAATATTTATTTAATCTTAAAATGTGATATTATTGTTCTGTTACATTGGCAGATTTGAATACGTGTGCAATGTTTCACTTTGTTATTTTCTAATATCGCTTTGGGATTTCGGTGACCGAGCTAGACAATATATCATATAAAGTGCTATTTACATTGTATCATATACACTAGCGACCATGGTCAAGAAAACTACCTTTGCAATATGACTCTTTAGTTTCTTATGATAGTTTGTCACAATGTGACATATTTTAGATGAAATTGGTTATAGGTCAGTTCTGATATCATTATGAAATCTACGGCCAGGCGTGATTTATGATGAAGAATACTGCCTGAACATGGTTGTGGTTAGGAAAGTCACAAATATAACTGTGATGTGATTTAGATGTTTAACAAGCTATGTTTTAAAGAAACACGGTTAGAGTCGTTGAAACAACTAAGTCACATCATAAATGAAAGTATTAAGACTATGATACAGGGTGCAAGACCATACAAAACAACTTTCTGAAACTGTGTGAATGGTGTATCATAGGCTTAACTCTGACGACCATTGGTCAATAATTGCGACTAATATTATAGAATCTGACGGTCAAGTTATTACCATTGGTATTGGCAGACCTCTGTATTTAAGGGTGGGTGGGTGAAATGTTACAGTCATAGTCAACAAACATCAATATAAGAAAACATGAAGTATACGGTTTTAACATTAACGAAAGACAAATTAGATATCGCAACTAGTGTACGCAGGGATTTATATTGCAACAGCTTAGTCGGGAGTCCTTTGCCAAAAACTTGAGCTTCTTTTTTCAGATGTCTTCACGGCAGTCTTTATATCGTCGTTTATTGCATGATACTCGTAATTTGGATGAGTAGTAAAATCATGCTCGGTCAACCTGTTTTGTGTTATACTGTCTCGTTCTAAAATCTCTACTTTAAATGTTCGACGGATTTTATATTTAAATACATGTATATTCCTTTATGCTGTGAAAAGGACGGATGTACTTGATAAATCTACTTGACTATGTGATTAGATGTTATATTTACTATTGGGAAAACAATAATGCTGCAGAGTAATTGTCGCAAAGTTCAAATTTCTTTTTCTCTGTGCCATTACAGTATGCATGACAAGTGCAATGAAATATAAACAAGGGCCCAAACGGATTATAATAATTCACCAATGTCCAGATCTTCGCACTGTTAGGACCTTTCATTAGATATGAAACCCTTTTTCTGGTCGATATTAAGGCTGCATGCTTAGTTGATCGTTGCTGATCAACCTCATACTCTAAAATAGGAATCAAATTCTTAGAGTTGTTCAACGACATGCATGGACATTCCATGCAACTATGTAAATATGACTTGTATGATGGTCACCGCTCAGATATACTTTTTGTTCATAATTTATACTTCTGGTCCACTCCGATTGGCGCCTGTGGATCCTTGACTGTACATTGTATGTATTCCGATTTGGTTTACAAACAACACTTGTGATGATGATGTAAATGTGTCAAATCTTACACAAGAGGTTGGAATAAAATGATGTAAATAGAAATGATTCAAATTGGTCCGTATTAGTTTGATTCAGGGGAAAATGGATAAACAATTCAGTGAAGGATAGCATACGCAGACTAATGAAACTACTGAAAATACATTCAAGTACCATTATATGATTTCGCGTTAATTTGATTCTTTCTACAGTAGGCACTAATTCCAGTTGGAAGTATGAGGGTGCTGTATTTTTTACTTTTTAAAAGTATTAAATCTTGTTCTACATTTTTAATTCTGTTACCTTTTATCGGTATGATTTTGCAAAATTTCACCTCTATTCAATCCTAGCTTCAAGTATACCTAAGTGGAAACGCTAGACATGGACTTGTAAAAACAGAGACGCATGTGTTAACATTTTTCTATATAATATTTCCTTTATTTTCGAAAACGAATTAACCTTTGTGAAACATCTTGTAATAGATACCAGGATATATGTTTCTCCCAAGGACAGTATCCAGAAAACCACTGGTAGTATGTCATATTGTGTCTAACACATTTAAGAGATTACACCTGAAGTAATACGGACTAGATGTCAAAGAAGAATTATGACCACTGATAGCTAACAAGTTTGACAGTAACACTCTTTTCCCTATTATACATCATTTTTCAATAACGGTGGCAAAAGTGCGTGTGGGGGTGGGGAGGTAAAGTACCACAACAAACACATTAGCAAAATGTAAAAGCAATATGCATGTATGCATGAATGGTGTTAGGAAAGTAATACATAAAAATGTATTGAACCTTAGTTGTCCTCATAAGAATATTGCGTCATGAAATGAAAAAAATATCATCAGATATCCCCACACAAAAAAACAAAGTGACTGGAGCTACAACTGTCTCTCTGGAGATAATATACATGTTGATAATATACAAGGCAACTTTGATCGATACACTCTCCCAAAATCATACCAGTCAGCACCATATACAGTTGTATCATCAAGTATATTCGAGACAACAAATTTGATTATACAAGTGTTTAATCTAAAATGACATCGCAAATTGTATTAAGATTAGCAACGCTATAAAAATATCTCATAGAAAATGGAAGGTTTTGAATCAACACTAAAGAACAAAAAACATAATGTAAATCAGGACATAAAAGTCTCGTCGTGACATTAAATTCATCATAATAGTTCAAACATGATGAATTAAATATTCTTAGTAATAGGTGAGTGCATCGTTAATAATCACAGATTACCGTAATTCAGTTTTTCTCACAAGTTTCTCAATAACTAAGCAGTGTTTGATATGAAATTGATTATGTTTATCTTCTTTATGTAGGGTACAATCAATTTTCGCGTGGTTTCTGTGACACTTTCTACAACTTTCGACACCGAGCGTATATTAGAATTCTCAACCTAATCTTCAACAGTTCAAGTGAAATCATTATATTGACGTGCAATAAACCTGTACCAATCTCTAATGAACTGTCACATGGAAAGATACATCATTCAACAAAAAACATAACAATAATCTCCACTGAATAACTTGTATCGTAAAATATTCAACGTTTTAAACATTAAGACAAGGATTCGATTAACTCAAACCAACAAAATTTTAATTAGATTTAATCTCAACGTCAGATACAATCGATAATACGTTTATATAAAGAAAATCAATAACAGATGCAAATGAAATTTGGTAGCACCTCAATGAATAATCAACACACATGTATTTGGTAAAGCATGGTTTCACTCGTAGTGTCGATTATAGATCAAGGGATGCCCATCATGTCGAGGAGGTGGTTGATTTTTGTGTTGAGCCAGTCCGTTTGACGTTTTCTCAGTTTCTGTACCCAGAGTGAGGGTAGTTGGCTGTAGCCATAGCGACCTCCGATCAGTGCCCCGGCCAGCGCGGCGTTCGTGTTACTACAGCCACCGTGTCTCATGATACCAGTAATGGAAGCACTGTTGGTGGAAGCAAGATTACAGTTACTAAATGATGGCAAGGGAAACACAAATTTACAGTCTGATGTGGTAAATGCAAAAAAAGAAGTACAATCTTTCAGAGAACTCCCTTTTATCTCCTCTCCTGTGAGATGCATAAAAATGCAACTACTGGTATTTTTCTTATGAACATCACTGAGGCTCCCTTTGCTTGCAGCGGGTTCCCAGGACATTATTTGTTGCCTTGGGTACTTAGATCAAGGAGCTAAAATCAAACGATCAAACAAGCTAATGAAACGCAGATGCCCACTCCCAAAACGATAATTCTGGAGCTATAGTAAGAGAATATAAGCCTCATTCTTAAATCTTTGGAATGCGTATTGCTCATAATCACATCTTCACATCGTGATCTATTTAGATGTACTGAAAAACGATCACGGTATATACCCTTCAGTAGTAGCGAGTGTTTCGACTGGATTCCCAAACCAAATGTTATCCTCAAAGTCCAAATAGTCTAAGCTGTGAAGCCTCATTGTATCTTATCTCCACAAGTGTTGATATCTGGTCTTCCAGTAGGTTCACGAAAGCTCACTCCGAAGATACTGATATGGCCAAATCACAATATCTTATTGTCTTATTTGTTGACTTTAACATGAGTTCAACGAAAATTCTTACGTGAAGTCCTGATCAATACGAAGAGATGCCGCTATAACAGCTAAAGTAACAAGGACGTGGTCTTCATGTCCAACTTCACCGATGGTAATGCTACAGAATGGAATAATAGAAGTGATGATACAACTTATTGAGAGTCACATGTACAGCATAATAAATACACAATATTACCATGATTTCGATCTGAGTGGCCGTATTCTCTGCGTAGTTGACGAGTATTGCGTAGCGTCAACTACAAGGAGAATACGGCCACACAGATCGAAATTATGGTAATGTTGTATTTATTACGCACTTATTTTTAGATTTAAGCAATAAGTATGATCGTTAGAAAACTTTTCAACATAATTAAGAAGTTATGTTTGGGACTACTTTCATCTAAAAAATCCGTATCCTCCTAGGAGGGTACGGAGCTCCGTATCCTCCTCAGTAGCGATCTGTAATCTCCATAGGCTTAGTATGGAGACTCCGTATCAGGTGGGTAATAAATACAAATATACAGGCCATAAATACTACAGTCGAATATATGTATGGTAAGCAAGATCGCCACTGCTATAATTAGAAAGAAACCCACAAGATGAAAATAGTTTGGTTCGTACTCCACCGTGTATGAATGCAGAGTAATTCACGAAACGAAGCTGAGTGAATTACTCTGCGGTGAAACAAGCCTTGGAGTACAGGTTCCTAATGTTAAACCTATGGAGAAAAATCCCGGGGTGAGATAAATGTCCAACCGCCACAATAGGCTATTTTCCTACCTGTCATAGGAAGTGTGGGCCATTGCCGTCGTCACTGCCTCGGCATGTCGGTCATCCGTCACGTACTTCAATCCATTAGACTTTGCCTGTTCCAGCACACTTTCTACAACTTCTGGAATACTCAGGTCCTGCGTACCCTACACAGATTGGTAAGTAGTATATGTGAGATGATATTTTTCTGTATACAATGGACACTACTAGCTTAAGATTTTGCCATACTAACTTCTTTTCCACAGACTCTGTTTCAAAGAAGGTTTTACCTGTGTTGAATTGCTTTGAATTTACGATATTCCCTATAACAGGGATGCTAGTGAGGTTTCACAAAAAACGGAAATATTTAAACCCCTATTTCTCAAAAATTACTTGCATTAATTGTTATAGAGATATCTTTATTGATATCCCTATAAGGATATCAGAAAGATAAAAAAAATTAAAATCCGATTATTTACTTGAATTTGAATTTAAGAAAAATGTACATAAAAACTTAAACAAGTATAGGCAGGCATGGGGAGAATATAGGTAAGATGCTTGAGCTCCAGGCGTGGCCCTCACGTGGCCCTCAATACTCTCCCTACACAGGTTTGGTTTCCGGGGTTCTGGGGTTTCACTGTTAGCCTATGGCAGGTTAACATGGGGACAGGGAGTGTTCTGGGGAAAACCCGGTCGCTAAACGGGTGGTTCTGGTTACCACTAAGTCCTATGGCAGGCCCAGGGCTGGTGCTTCTGCTGCCGGGCCTGCGCTACCGGCCGCCGGGCTTCCGCTGCCGGCCGCTAGTATACTACATTTCATTGACTTAATTTAGAATAAAAAACACCGGAAACCCGGAGAACCCCGGAAAACTGACATCCCTGCTATAAGCAACTTCTAGATAAGCTGTGGTATGACGTGCGAAAGCTTTAGCTACTGCAAAAGTGACGAGCAAACTTCTAGATATGGACTTCGGCTGATATATTCAAGACAATTGAATATTTCTTTCTACTTCTCAGATTTCAAAGCAGTTTTCAGGCGTTCATGTTTTTTTTATATTTGTACAGTACTTAACAATGTTATGTCTTAAGAAATTTCTGGACATTAATAAGGCCAATCACGTTACACTGTTCTCTAGAGTGGGGCACTCATAGATGAATATGAAAGTCTCACGAACTGATAAGGCTGGAGATCTGACACGCACAGAGACGCAGAAATCCAAATTCAATAGATCAAATACTCACCTGCAACATAAGCGCGCACAATGTTGCCACTATGACACTGGAGGCCACGCAGCGCGGGTCAGCATGGGTCGCCCGACAAATCCGTACAGCATTAGACGTCACTTCTTCAATGTCATGGAAGTGTGGGATGCCTGAATCAGATTAGCAAAAACCATCAGATCATCTTTAATCAAATAATTGATATCGGGGTTGATCAGCTCTTTAACAATAGTCCAAGTTTACAAAGATGAAATCTGTATTTGTTTTTAGAGTAGCTTAGTTAGATATTAAAAAGATCGACTAAATAATAACCATGCATAAAAATTGATGGATTTACGAGGCGCTGCTGTCGTTTTAAACAGTTTATTTTATATCGAATAGATCTAAACTTGTTGTACTACTGGACATAGCATCAGAGAGATGTATTTTGTGGACCCTTGAGGTTTTTAATGACACAGAATACGTACCGAGGAGGAGGCTCCTACAGAGCGCTCCATTATCCACATACAGTGAATCCCGATGACTCTCCGACCTCGTCCCGACAAGTTCCCGAGCAGCTTCGTGAGGATTTGACTCGAAGGTTGCATTGTTGATAATCTTTAAGAGAATAAAGAAAGTCTATCATATGTAAACGCAATGCGTTTATTAAAACGTGAGGGATACGGAACCCTTATAATCGCAGATACAGAATCAAAAACATAAGAACTCATATCACGTCAGACAATAGGATACTAAAGCGTATTTTCAAATACTATTATCATTAATATTTCTACAACAGCCAATTATCAATTATCAAATCAACTCAATGAGGATTTATAGTTATTTCATTATTTTTCTTTCCGTGAATATAACCACGTGATATAACGTACTATCAAGTCAAGCCCCTAGTTTATATACTAAAGGATAATGTTATCGAACAACCATCTAGTGGCTATATGCTACGCTTATATCCAAACCTTGGCTATCGTATTGGAAGTGTTGTATCCCTCGGAGTCCCCGAGGTCCTTGAAGCCGATTTTACACCACTGTTTGAGACGTTTCGCGAAATCCAATTCGTCAACAACGCCTCCCCAGCCAATAACTGATTCCAGCATCAGCACCTGCAATAGTAAAAATTAACACTGAATCAGTAGCGCAAATTAAGATTGTTAGTATGTGAATGTGAAAAAAGATATCAGACTGCTTTGAGACAAAACACAAATTTTAATGATTCAGAGTCACTGAATCAATATTTTCAATCTCATATTGAGCAAAGTTGGTTTTGAATTGACAACTCTGCAGAGCCAAATGATACAAAATCAAAATATCGATTAAAAACTGATTATACATCGCTAGAGCTAGCTGCGTAATCTTTACCTCGTTTACTTTAAAATAATTAAATCCTTCAGAATTTCATCAGCATGTAAAGTATTTAAAAACATCATATAATACTAGGTTCTGAAGTACATACAGTCCTGCAGTATTAGACTATAATTAAATTTAGATCTATTGAAGTAATAGAAAGTGAGACTAACTAGCTGGTCAAAATCTGATGTCCAGTCTCCTTGCCTCCAACGCACTCTGTGTTCGTCCCTTATGATGTCGGTATATGTGAAAGTCTCCAGGTTGTAGTGGAAATTCACCTCGTCGCTATTCATGTAACTTGTAGCAATACCTATAGCATCTCCCACAGCAGCACCATACAGCAAACCTGTTGGTCATGGTCACATCAGTTAGTATTAAGTGGCGAGGACATTCCCTGTGCCCCAACTATAGGGCATATAGCTATTGTGTTATTGAAGCGGCCATCTTGCCCCCGACACCAAACAAAACACAGGTGGCGGGTCCAGATATGAATGGATGTCATTATTAAAAAAATGTTTGGCTTGGCATAGAGGGTTTTAGCCTCGTCTCATGACTCTAGATTATTACAGCAGATAATAGTTGTTAGCCCCCAACTACAGTGGCACTACCTTACAGATTCCTAACGGATAATGGCGGAACTAGCAATCAATCTGTGCCCTATAGCTTCAGAGCGATGATAATTTATTCTATCTGACATTATATTGTATCGAGCAGAACTACATTAAATGCAATTTTATTTACTAGAAGATAACATAGGATTATACAAACATGAATAAAGCACTGAATTTTTTCAGAGAGGATATATTAGGCGTGGTCTCCCAGGAGAATAGGTCCCACTACTAAATACCAGAAAAATCTTTATAGGAGAGACATAATTTAGTTTTATTCTGTAATATTCAAACCCTTTAGTTTCTCAATGAACACATTTTCAATTACAGAAAAATATATCAGTTTAGATTTTAGAATGATATAAAAATGTTGTACACACCTTGCCAAAGCGTAAGAAAAAGAAAATCAGGAGTAGATTGAATAAAGAACTACTTGAGTTTTCCTTTACCTATTATCTTATCTCTCAATTCCACTGCATCCAATGCTGTGGCGTCTAGCGGGGGCATCAACGGAGTTTTTATTCTACTCGGTGTGTTTGTTGTGTCTGTTTGGGCCTGTCAGGGAGATAAATGTCAAAACATAAACCTTACTTTTGAACCATTCACCAAGTGACCATAACATAAAACCAACAGTGCGTGGATATGCCAACTCATTCTGTCTACTTATGTACGTATATAAAGCCTAGAAGATATTGACACGCCGACTCTTCCCGATTCCACCTTTGCCCGACGGATCCGATTTTATTACCCTCTCCAACGAGTGGGGCATTAGTAGCATGCCAGATATGACCGACTCTCACCGACCAAAAGATTGTCTATGGACGTACCTTCACATACTGTTCCTGATTCGGAGAAGCCCATTCAAATAGTAATGGCACATAACTCCCAGTCCGATTTACAGGGCTATATGTCGATTTATGAAGGAAAGAAAGGCGGTGGTAAATCTGAAAACCGTAGCCTGACACCAGAATCAGAACAGAAGTTATCAAACTTTGCATTATTGCCCTCCTGGTGTTACTAACTCCCTGATATCTCCCCGGGTACTTAAAGGATCCGTTCCCGACTCGCTGGCCGCATCACGGCCGCCTGTCCCCTGTTTGGCCGTTTTTCTATTTCTAACTGGAGGAACTGAATATAATTTGTATGTAAATGTAGAGATATCTGAAATTTCCATTTCTGGCATGGGATTTCAAATTTGAAGATAAATAAAAACCGTTTAACTGCAATAATTGAGGGGTGTGGGACAAGGGTCTATTATCGTGCAATGACGAGTACCAGCTAACAATGGACCTTGTATTACGGGATACCTCAATATGGTCTAGACAGAGCTATCATCTAGCCCGAGTCCAGCCAGGCCTGGCTCTCGGCTACTCTCTACAATCTCAACTGGGTTGATTTACGAGGTTATACAGGGAGTAGGTGTGATCGGAAAGAGTCTGCATGTCGTTACATACATTTTCCCCTATAACCGTACACTATCGTTAGTGTTGAACTTATTATCAAATAAACCGGATCATGTCTTTCAATACTGAATCTGCAGGTGCAACATGATCTGTCTATGGATAATCAATAAGGCAGAATATATGTCGCTAGGTATTATATTTCTGATGTCTGGAATGTAATTCTCTGCAAGTGGAGCCAGGCGAAGTGTACATTATTCCAGCCATGACGCACAATAATAAAAAATGTTATTGATAAAGTGTGCAATATTATTGCGAAAGATACTTATGCTACATTACTGTGTATGTCGCCTGACTTCATTTTCTGATTCAGCCTCGATAATTCATAATCTTCAACGATGGGGCCATCCATAGCATGTACGCAAAATATTTGAAAATGGTGACCCCCTACCCCTTCACAATCTTGTACACAAAGGAAAGAACATACACAAAATGTCGATCATATCTCTTCCCCTATAGTCCGTATTTTTCACTAAGGTGTAGAACATTTTTAAAAGATGACATGAAACTATGACGTGACAAAGTATTAATTACTGATGAATTCACACCCTTCGTCTGTTTTGCAATAGACAGCTCACGTAAGACGGTTGCCTTTTTTAAATGAATTCCTTTTATTTATTTCAGGTATTTTTTCAGGCAAGAGATCTTCTGATACCAAGATTGATACAGACTTAAGATAAATGATTTCTGCATCATATACATTCGGAAGAATATTAAATACAATGCGCATCTACTTTTCATACGGTGAATAATATTAAACAAAATGGGAAGACGTCCTACTCAACATAGACACCACGATAAATTAAATGGAAATGGGTGACTTCCTTGGCACTTATTTTCTTATATATACAATACAGAGTGGAGGATTCCTGTTACGGTTGATAAAATTAGGTTTTACACTGAGAACAAAATTATTCTTGAAAAAGGTATGCATATGTTGCAAAGAGAGAATTCAACATACCTGAATGTACTGAGCCTGGGCTGAGTGCGGGTTGGGTACTGACGTGTGAAGTTGGTTCCCCCTCACACGTGGAAACACGTTTCCCCTGGGCTTTGACTCGGGTGTGGTTCCTACATCACAATGTTTCTTGAGGTACTTAATAATTGCCTCTGATCCATCGTTACACAATGCTTGTGGTGGTGTAATAAGTCTATTTGCATTCGCCAAGACAAATTTAAGAGACTTGGAAGCGCCTAAGGAAGCAGGCAAGCTTTTCAATTTGTTGTGACTCACATTAAGCTTAATTAAAGACTCCATTTTCCCCATGTCTGTTGGAAGTTCTCTGATTGAATTATAAGAGACGTCAAGTTTTTCTAATTTCACCAGATGTACGAAGGACTGTGGGAGTTCTTTGATGCGGTTGTTATGTAACAATACTGTCTTCAGGTGGAAGAAGAGACCGAAGCTCTCAGGTACCACAGTCAGCCGGTTATAGCTGAGATTTATATATGAGAGATGTGGCAGGCGGAGAGGTAGCTCGACAGGTAACTCTTCCAAACAATTAAAGGAGACATTCATCCTTTCATAGAGCGACACTGAGTCACGAATATTCCAAGGAACCTCCATCAAACAAGCCTCTGCATTCTCGCCTTTTATGTGCTGAAACATAGGATCTAGATTATACAAAACAGCCACAGAATTTTTAGAAATTATATAGGAAATCTTTACACATGATACACTGCGATATACCTTAGAGTTCAACCCTTTTAACTAATTCAGTTGTATTTAAATTATGCTAAATTATAGGATGACTGGGGTTCTGTCATTTTTTCATCTATACAAGAAGTAGGTTTGATCTTGTAATGAGTTAAACAAATCAATAATAGACATTTGCTTAAAAAATGTTCACAGACAAAAAACAGATAGTTAGTCTTTAAACTAGTACCGGTATTGTTTTAATACAAATCGATATATGTTATAAATATTTTTGTTTACAAACCTTGCAGTACTGTTTGTAATTGACCTTTCTACTGATGTCCAGTTCTTTTCGTTCATCATCCCGTACAGGGGCAAGGTCGTGCATCTCCACATTCCCCATCCCGCAACCTTGAAAATTTGTACTGTCCTGATTTTATTGTTACTTTTCAATTTGGTGGCATGCTAAATAGTAGTTATACTTTCGACCATACAGAACGATCACATAAGTAAAACATGGGTTAAGCGGACTGAATCATGTGAAAGGTCTAATTTCCTCGGTGAATAACAAGGTAACTGATGATCTACATTTGGATACACCCTCCCATACCAAGTCTTTCTGACACAGTGACAGCAACCAGTCGGGTTTAACTTCTGTATTCTGATCAGATTAACCGTAACACAATATGGTAGATTAATCCAGACATTAGGATCACGTGTCCTTGTGATGTGGCCCACAGATGCTGATCCGTTGCCGCGTTGGCACTGCGGGTCCCACCAGAGGTGATTCAAGTGGGATCGGCGAAGCGGTCCGAGACTTGATGCAACTTCCCAGATTGTTTTACCAGCAAGTGATCACGAGCAGATATTGAGACGGCACTCAGTGACAGGCATGTTTTCTATATTCAGTGTTTGACTCACAAAAATTTGTGTTATTCTATATAATATCTAAATGCATATGGCAGAGAAACACGACAACTTTGGACTCAGTGGCACCACTGCGAGCCAAACAGACGACGTTTTACATGGGATTCCCTGACCTACTTAGAAGCCTTTTGTGTATACGTCACTTTATTGTGTGGTCATAGTCAGAGGGATTTCCCGCAATGGCAGAGGTAGCAGCGGAGTCTGGTAAGAATGTGTTCTGTGGCATATTTTAGTTTGAAATGTAGTCAAAGTATCTAAAACGAACTAGTAGTGTATAGCAAGGCAATGATGGAGTACAAGAACCCTCGTCGGTATGTTTCATAAAATATTGAACAGAAGGAATAGTAGTTACTTGCGCCATTTCTTAACTCGGTGGAAGACCTGCTCCTTGCCTTGGGCCTGAATAGTGGTGGTAGCACTAGCAGGGTCCGAGCTCGGGGCTGGTGCCTGCAAATCTCCAGTGTTGCGCTGGGAGGCCTACTCAGGACACTGCCAGACATAAATAGCTTGGGCAGAGGAACGGTCTTCTCCTTATTATCATGGACGTTTGGCTACACACCGTAGTTGTATCATTAGAAAATCAAAGCCATATGGAGCTTTTCCCCATGTGATCTCACTGCCAGTTCGACACTAACATTATATTTCGTCATCATATTGTGCACACCGAAAGTTAATATAGTCCATTAGTATCATTCGATATCGTGGCCTTGGCATATGACACTTAGAAGAAACTGAATGACAAATGTTGGCCCTTCGAGCTATTACATAATAAGACACATCAACATTCTATAAGGATTTGGAAGATTTTGGTTCATGGTGTACAAAACATCGATATACCCGGTACTTCCATACTTTCACTTCGGTATTAAATGTACTATTTATCACAGCAAATGGCTTTTATTTAAAGAAGCTCCTGAGACTGCAAAATAATTGTATACGAATCTGTTTCAAAGTCAATATCTCTACCCCTGTTGCATAATGTGTCCAGAATTCCATATCTTAAGAGAAAGAATGAACAGCCATCTACCGTACTTAATCTTATGTTTAAAAGATCAAGAAAATTAATGTTTATTATTGTCAGCCCTGTAAGCAAATATGAGGGCACAGACAGCACCATTAGTATGTATCTTCAGACCGAACTGTCAGGCCTATGGAAAATCAGTCATGCATTATAGGGCATCAAAGTGGAATGCTTTAAATGTCAGCATAAAGTGCTGATTCCACCAACACACAAGATGTAGCGAAATTAGTCCCGGTTTGGTTGTCATGCTAAATCGGGCTAGGTTTGAATAATCGCGTGCCTATTTGTCACAACGTTTCTTGAGGTGTCGTGGTGGTGGAGCTTCAAGACACACACCCGACACCGTATGTCTGTGTTTTGTGACATAGAAGATATGACATATGCTGACACTGTAAGATGTAACAAGACATACCACGGCAAATCCATCGTGTTGGTGGAACCAGCCCCTTAAAGTAGATTGAAGACTATGATATCTTTAAAACATTTAAGAAAGCTAGAATACTGGATAGTGTATCAAACTGATCTAGACTGGATCTACAATCAAAATACAATGTACCTGTATGTAGCCCATACCATCTGGATTACGATATTACCTCAATTTTGATATCCTGAATGAATACCATAGTGTCGCCAGGCTATTAATTATGATTTAATATTTGCTGTCAATATTATTTTTGGGATCATAAGTGTTTATTTTAACCCTGCTTAAGGGGTCACTGGCTTAAGGGGCCACCTTGTTAAAGGGGACAGTTATTTAGGTAAAGAATGCTTCTTAACCCCGCTTAAGGGGGCACTTTGGAGGGACTCCTTATCAAATCTGACAGGACAGTAGCTAAATATAAGTGTGCATTGACCCATGAACTACTGAGTTCACAGAGTAGTAGGGCTTTAAATATCCAATCAATGCAGGGCCTTCCCTATTCATAGATGCCCTCCCTCCCTCCCTCCCTCCCTCCCTCCCTCCCTCCCTCCCTCCCTCCCTCCCTCCCTCCCTCCCTCCCTCCCTCCCTCCCTCCCTCCCTCCCTCCCTCCCTCCCTCCCTCCCTCCCTCCCTCCCTCCCTCCCTCCCTCCCTCCCTCCCTGTGTTAAGCTACTTGTTGTGAGTTTTAAATGCGTCCACCTGCTTATTTGGCCTTTTAAAGGCCAATGATTCTATTTGGAAATGCACCTTAGCTCTTGTTTCATGACGTGGCATTTTGATACTCCTAGCCATACCAGTTGTCCATTGTGTTCAGGCCTCAAGGGTACTGGCTTTAATGTCGGTGAATCCAATTTTGTTCTGTAGGGAACCCGCTCATTTGCTGCTGGGTTGGCTGAATATGAAATCTAGAATGTAGACTTCCATGTCTTTGCACCCTTTGTAGTCATACTTGTTAAAGTGTGTCGGGACATCATTTTGAGTGCTACCCTTCTTTAGAAAGATTAGAAAGATTCCTTATGCCAGTGGGACTCTATGTATGCGACAATTTCGAAATTTTACGCATAGGGAGGTTTCTGTGAAATGACTAGATGAATGAATTGTTGGATACTGAAATATATTGTGGCAATGTTTGAAATATTTCTTGTTTCATCTTATCATCGTGTTCGCCGACAGATTCTCCCAAAGATCGCGGGGAAAATGAACATTCAAATCCAAGTTCGGCACCACAAAGCTTGCAGAATGGCCATGTTCCGTCTTCAGGGTCAGGTGGAGGAGTACAGGATCCATCCGGTTAGTACCTTCAGGGACTGTACATGTATACTCTCTGACTCTTAAACAGTTCACTAGTTTATTGGTCCTTAATTTTATCCCTAGTGTTCACTATAAGAAAATACCGAATAAAGTAATATATTTGTGTTCCAATTTCCTATTATATATCAACATTAATTTGAATACAGTTTTGGGGAGTTAGCTCAGTGGATAAGGCAGTAGACTTGTAACCCCTAGGTTGTAGGACCTTGTTATGGGTTCTAGTCCCACTGCAGCCACTCCTCTCCTTCACCCCAGCAGTGTTAGATTCACTGCTATATAAAAGGCGAGTCATTCTCATACCTTGTCTATGTGGTGTGGGAAGTAAAAGAACTATCACCTCGGTAAATGTGTAGGGGTGAAACTTCTACCTAAATTCATCTCAAAGATTCAATTACCATCAAACCTAAAGTAAGTCTAATGGAACATATTGTACGTTAACTATCCAAACAAACAAACAAAGACGGACTTCTTTTGACCATATATACACATATATGTATGTAAAGATATTATAGCACCTACAAATTGGGCACAAGTAATTGTCTTGTCTATCTGTATTCACATCTCACACAAATAGGATTATAATTTGGTGGGTTGTGTGTGGTTTTCTTGGGGAGGGGAGGGGGTTCTGGCTTAGCTAGAGGTCTTTAGCGCCAAGTCTTCTCAAAATTCACAAATGAGACTAATGAATGAGAACCAATTGATAATGACCATAGAGCTCGGACGGCTGGACAACATGAGTGAGGATGAGGAGTCGGAAGTTGGGTCACAGGCTCATCAAGATGACAACGACGGTGACTCGCATTATGAAGACGACCTTGACGATATTCCATATCCAGGCCTCATTCTACAGAGAAAGCCGGACCCAGACTTCCCAGAGACGGTAACTGTGCTGGAGACAGAAGACGGAGGCAAGGTGTTCCTTGTGGGTACCGCTCATTTCAGCCAAAGCAGCCAAGAGGATGTTGCCAAGGTGGGTTAATAATTGTTTGTATTTTGGATTTCCTTACTTTTTAGTTGTCTTTTTTTTAAGTGTTTTTTTTTCTGAGCTTAAGATCAAATGAAACAACCCTGCTGCCATAATAACAATGCCACGAACACTAGACTATAAGAGCAGTTGGGGGACGGAAGAGGGAGTGGGAGATGAGTAATGAGCTGCGTAAAGAAATGGATACCACAGCTATGACACTTGTATTTATTGCAACATTGTACATAATATCTATATTACCTTCTTGAAGAGATCTATACTATGTAGGTCTTGGTAAGTTGCAGGTAGCTTGTCCAACAGTTTAGCACCTTACCATCGGGGTCATCTTTCAAAGAAACTTGTTTTGGGCCTCTTTAGGATCAGTTTGACGAAATCGCCTCTTCTAGTTCTGCATTCAAGGCTGTCAGCACATGCGGGGTCTTTTTTATCTTTTGAACATTAGCTTCAGAAGCTGTCTCTTCAGCTGATTGCTAATAGGTTCAAAGTTACACCTAGCTTTCAGGTCCGGTTTCAATTAACATGGAATTGATTAGCATTGGACCACACATTCCCTGATTGTGGAGCTTCAATAAAGATTCCATGTCATGCCCCTTAAGGACAAGTCCAGAAAACCACAATGATCCAAAATAACCATAATAGTCGACAGGTAAAGCTGCATTGCAGCATCAAAGTTTAGAACATTACTCTTAATCATACTTCGTAATCATATCATCTTTACAACGCTGTTAGATAATCATTCAAAGGACTTTTTAACATAATGAAGTGGTAGGGAATAGTTTGTTTTGTATATTCATAAGTTCATGCAGAATGGCAAACTTTGCAATTAATTCCGCCCATTGTTCATTGATTCATAACGATAGGCAGTAATATTCCTAAAAAGGATACCATATGGTTCAAGACAAACGAGCTACTTCCATTTGATAATCAGAAAACATTCAATCGAGTTTATTTTTGCGCTTTGCTCAAGCTTATTATCTCATCTCAATTCAACCTCAGCGATGTAAGTAACTGAAATTTACAATTTACCTTAAAACAATTAACTGTTTTACGCCTCGGGAAGAAGCACTGGAAGTAATCACAAATTAAATTAAATGAAAAATGGTTATACTTTGTTAAGTATTCTGATAAATTGCGGAAATCGCCAAATTTCAAGATTTTCATCTGTGATGATCAAAATTCCCTAATGACTGCCAATCAGCTGTATCTGACCATACACCGGCGAAAGCCTAACCAAACTCCGACAGTACAAGGCCACTGAGACGCCGTTTTCGTGCTGCCAAAATGTGCCGTCATTTTTTTTCGGAAAGCGAAGGAGTCTCCTTATTTGATCTATATACACACATCCCTGAATTCGGATGTTCGAACTCCAGTCTCAACACTATCAAATCATTTTCATCTAGGTATTATTTCCAATCATTTTCCTAAACCATCACTTGCATCCCTGTGCAATAATCTCCCCGAAAAAGCGCAGAAAAAGCTTAGCAAAGCGTCTTGGTACCCATTTCCATTGAATTGCGTAATAGTTCATAGTCTTCCAACCCCGCATCTTCATTGTCGACACAAAGTTGTAGGTGTGCCCATTTCTGATGCGAAACTGTAACTAAGATCAGGAATAAGGAGTTAAGAAAAAATATTGCCAAGAATTTAAGTATCATGATAAAAACTGTTCAGAGATTACATTACTTTCATCCGTTCATATGATTGTCACAGACCTTTATGCCATATAGATAACTTCTTTCCGTTTCCCAACAGACTATCCGAGAAACCCTACCTGATGTTGTGTTGGTGGAGTTGTGTTCCTCCAGGGTAAATATCCTCCAGTTAGACGAGGCCACACTCCTAGAGGAGGCGAAAAACATTAACTTTGACAAAATAAGAGCCGCCATCAAACAGGTATAGTACATTCCACTGTATCAGTAATAAACATATGCTTTATTCGTGAAAGTAATACGTATCAGTTAGCGGGATATACAGTTAAAACCATGAAAGATTATCACTTTTTGGCAAATTCCCAAATTTTACTGTCAAGAGTCTCATGTTACATGTACACACGGTGCATGCAACATACATAATCTTATACAATGTAATGCAGCGCCATGTGACATTATTTGTATGGTATCGGTAATTATCGAGATATAAATCATCTTCAGAATATCTCGTATTTACCTAGAAGTGAATGATAACACCTAACATTTGTCTGCGGTCTTTCAGAGTGGGATGGTGCAGGGGATCATGCACCTATTATTGCTGAGTATGTCAGCACATCTAACAAAACAGCTAGGTATGGCACCTGGGGGCGAGTTCCGTAGAGCCTTCCAAGAGGTAAGTTTGATGTGTATGCTTCTGTCCAACTACAATATCTTACAGTCTTCGTAATTAGTATTTTGATATGGATTTTAAAAGAAATGAGGTTTCAGTTGGGTTGTGAGGGGGGACCTTTTTTTAGTCACAGGCCCATTTTCTAGAACTCTTTCATGGACATATTTCTACCTCTAAAACTGGTTCAATCATAATAAATAGCTTATTTTAAAGAGAACAAAAAGAAGTAGTTACGAGGGAGTGGATTCTATATTCATGTATTTGTTAAAAGTAGGTGGCAAGGGCGGGGGGGCGATTTTGGGTTGAAAAGGCATACTAAAACAAATCTTCCCGGCTTTAAGCTACTTGTATTAAGTTATAAATGCGTCCACCCGCTCATTTGGCCTTTAATGGTCAATGATTCTATTATCTAAATGCACACTTAGCCCCTGTATATATTTGTTTTGACATAGTTGAGTATGTCACACTTCCTCTTTAACTATACAGGCACAGCTGATTCAGGGTTGCCGGGTGCACCTTGGAGATCGACCCATACAGATTACGTTACGTCGGGCACTGGGATCGTTATCTTTCTGGCAGAAGCTGCGCCTCACCTGGTACATGATTACCTCCAAGGAGCCTATCAGGTATCTCCTCATTTGAAGATCTACATAATCATGCCAATTCGATTGGTCTCAGTTTATCCCCAAACAGTGTATGTTACAAAGCAGGGTTGTCAAGTGTTTTTATGGTGTTGGTTAAACAACAACAGTGGTTTCAGCCATGGAAATCCTCAGGTTGCACTAACGGACATGGATTGGGATAATAGAGTTCTATCATCACAATCTGCTGTCAAAAGGTGGCCCTCTCAACCGGGTTTGTCAGGAAATAAACATGACTTGCATTTCTGTGTTGAAATGGGGTAAGTTAGCTTATATAGACAGATATTATGCTGGTTTGCGTTTCTCACAACACAAAAGTGTGTTGGAAATATTATTGAATGTGAATGTTGACACCTTACGAAGAGATTTTACACTGTGATTTTAAGTGAAACAGATTTACATACCGAAACTTTAAAAGAAAATAGAGAATTGTCGGTAGTTTCAGTCTCATTTACACGCATGACTATCTAAGCGGATATTTATATAGAAATCCTGTTTACTTGTTTGCAACTAGACATGGTGTTGGGGGACGTGGATGTTGATAATAGATGTGCCGGGTTGTTCTCTGATTCAGCGCAGAGGAGGTTGAGCGCTGCAAGCAACGGGACTTATTGGAGGAAATGCTGCGTGAAATGACGGGCGAGTTCCCCGCACTAAGTCATGTCTTCGTCACAGAGCGTGATATGTTCCTCGCCAACTCACTGCGCCTCGCCGCCCGCCCGCTCGCCAACCCCGACCACACCGACCAAGGTAGGCCGGCTTCCCTACACGACCAACTGCCTGTAGATTCAGTATAATATCAATATAATTATTATACAGTATTAGGCATCAAATTTTTACAGTTACAAAATGGAAACTTGGTTATGTTTAAAACTTGTATCTAATTATAGTATGTATATGTTATCCTTGTTTGGCACAGATCCATCCTTCACCCCTGCGGTGGTGGTTGGCGTAGTCGGCATTGGCCACGTTCCAGGAATCGTCGAGAATTGGAACAAGCAGAATAACATCAAGGAGCTCATGGTGTAAGCATCAATTTCCTTCCTAAACTCATATATGTTGTATGTAGTCACAATACACATGCATTACTCTTTTTAACAACAAATAAATTCATTGCAAAGTAAAAAGAATTAGTTGGGCTTATCCTCGTTTCAATTAGCAACGCCATATGTAAATAAATATGCATCAATTATTCCATCTTGAAGTTCAGGATTAACTAGAAAATAAATCCGGCCTCCATAGATATGGAGAGATAGGGACATTTTAAGCGAAAAGAATATTGAGGGAATGCGGGGTGGGATCCAACATTGATTTTGATCCAACGAAACGAAAGATTCAATATACATAAAGTAATATTGAGTTTGTAGACTTTCTGAAAACATTGTTACCACGACGGAGTTGGTTAATGAGTGTTATTTGTGTGGCAGGTTGCCTCCGTCGTCAGCTCTGAGCGGCGTGCTGAAGTGGACAGTCCGGGCCACCGTCATCGGCGCCTTATCCTGGGTTGGATACAAACTCTTACGGATGACATCAGACGTCATTGTCTTCACCTACCACAACGTTCCCCTCCAGCTAACCCTCAAGTGACAAAGACTGATGTTAAGTTTTATGCGTCAATGATCTTTGATTTCCCTATCGCATCTTTCTCTGCTGTTGTATTTATATCGGTGGGAGTGGACATTATTCACTGGTTTCTGTACTTGTAGTGGATTTAACCCATTCCCCAATTGAACCCACATTTACGTGGCTGGGTCGCCACCGCCGAGTGCAAAGACCTGGTGTAACAAGCCTGAAGGGCGTCTAATTTCTTTTCTTCAGATAATATTATCATGGATATATAACCCAGCATTAACCACAGCTCTACATTTTGTAATGCCAGTTTCTATCACTGAATTTCAATTACTAGCTTTATATCAGTTTATAAATATATTCAAGAAGCATGACAAAATATATAGGCAGGTGGTAAATTTATATGGTTTGGGCATACATATGTATTGTTCTTGAATGTATATATAACAATGTGTTCATAAATATCCTGTCATAGAGAGTGGTTATCTTTTGTGAAAAACACATCTGTTTATACATGAACCGAAAGTTGAAAACCTGTTTCTAGAAAAAAAATCAGACATGGCTATGTTGGGTATTTTTTATCAGCGTTACTCTGGTCTCTTTCCCATCGGAAGAATGTCTCAATAACATTTGCACTTACAAAGTGAACATATCACTCACCTCACACCGAAGGGTAACCTCATTACAATTACTTTAAAAGGTGTCACATTAACCGGGCTAAGATACAAATTTAGTGAGTTACATGAAAGTAATGTAGTAAGAATGGTCACCATAGCAAGGTACCCAGTTGCCGTCTAATCTTCTTCAATAAACATTATTGAATCATTTGAATTAGCGATCAGTTACACTGCCTAATGAAGAAGTAATTGATTCCAATTTGAGTCGGAGGTGCTAGTTTCGTATGTTCGGTATAGGTTTCAGGGGTGCCTTACTTTAAGTTGTTAGAGCGAATACTGAATGTAGAAACATAATCTAAATACGCAACTACGCTAGTGTTGACCAAACATTGGTCGACTTAAACGTGATCCATAGTAAGTTTTTCCCACTAAAATTTATTTCTTAGTATATGCTCATAACAGTCGGCAATTATTTTATTTAAACGATTTATGTGAGTGCACCAGTATGTTTCTACCTAAATTATATGATTTATTTTGAATTTGACATGCGTCGCAGTTATCGCATGTCCGTTGTATTTCGTTGTCTTACACCTGCCTGCAGATGATCGGATCATGTCTAATACTTTGTGGTATATTCAGTCAGCCTTAACCTCGACCTCCGAGGATATACTTAAGATAAGGGCAAATAAATGATATTGAAAAAGCTAAAATGAACTGGAACGATTTATCTGAATTTGAATTGCAGTAGGCAATGGCTTAAACTTATCGTATAAAGTTGTTATACCTTAATCTTTTTTCTTACTTTAAATTCAGGTAGTTTCTCTTACCATTTTACCTGTGATTTCTTTTTTACCTGTGATTTCTTAAAGAGTACATATAACTGGCAATAAATGAGGCTGCATTGAATACTGATATTAAACGAAATAGTCAGAGATGGCATTTTGAATTTATTCAACTAATACATCAGCGTCGCTGCCGAAAATGATCAGTCATCGTGCACTTTTCCAGCAATAATTATATGCCTCAAGTGTTCACTTCAGCTTTGGGCGGTTGCAGAGGTAACAAACGGGTGTCGCTGTGTCTTTCTGAGGAAAGTCAACCTCTCCCCAAAACAAATTTCTCCTTGGCCTCTGCATTTATAGACCATATAGTGTATGTACTAATTCAGATGATGAAATGAAAATCTTTGCTGTAACGTGGTATTTTTTCGAAAAGAACTCTTCATGTACCACTTATGTTTATATACAGACGACATTTTCAGATTCTAGTGGTGGGACGTTTGGCCCTATGGGTCTGTTTACCTCAGGTGTATGGTCCTACAACTTAATATTAAGGGCATTTTCCAGGTGACTCATGACTGGTATTGCGTCCTCCCTCCCTCTTTTATTCCCGTTACTTGATTAGAAGATACTAGGAATTTGTATGTTTGACGTGCTCTTGATTTGTTATGGTGTGATAACTGGAACACATGTTCCAATGAATTTATATGGTTGAATTACAAAGGAAGAGGTAAATAGGGATATGATAGTGGACCTTATCTACGTAGTTGTGTATATTCCACCTCTGGACTACTAGATTTGATGTTTGTTCTATCATAGTGAATTGTGAGATAAAGAAAACTTGTAAAGAAAACCAATGTTGTGAATTATAAGTTTATATGCATGGATGTGATATTATTGCATATAACGTTTTTTGGGGAAAGATGTCCTATTGGATACATGTTTTAGTGGATTGTCATTTTCCCATTATTCGTAAGGTCTCTATTTCAAATGTATTTCCATGCCATAATAGATCTGCTAGCACAGTATATTTATCGGGCATTGGCTTCCTTACCAGAATGAAACTCAAAAGTAGTAAGTATATGCTGATTAGATTTCTCGTGCAAGCTATCGGTTGTAAGTATAAAAGTACGCGATTTGCTGTGGAATAATTATGAATGATCTATGCTGATTGCAAAATGGTGTTGAGTTTGAACAGTGTCCTACGTTTTACCAGGACTCTAGATTATTCGCTGATGTGATTCTAGGAAAGGTATGGAGTGTTTCGGTTTGAACACTAAACACAGAGAAATTGAATGAATAGTTTTACATATGCTCTCTGGTATAGGTATACAGACACATTTGTTAGTGTAAACATTGAAATTAAACGCTTTAATGTTGGTTGTAAATTCTAGGTAACGCTGCTTATACCAATGTCCTTATGGTGTGCCTTTCCGTTTAAGCTTGGTGTTGAACCTTGTCTTTTATGTGCAAGCCTTTGCTAAACGGCCACTCTATCGAACCTTGAAGAAACTGATTTTGACCCTTGACCCTGTGTTTCCATGGCAGTTTTGATAATAGAAACAGACCAAGACATACCACGCATGCCTTGTCCACCGTTATCTCGGTTTATTTAGAACAGAAAAATACTTGAAGATTCTATGATAATTTTTTTTCGATCAAGACAAAAATGATAAGTAAATAGCGAGTTAGAGCGACAGACTAGCAGTTTTAAGGAGATACGGTATTTTATAAGTGACTCTGTTGTTAGATATGCTGTGCTCGTAAGAAACTGTCCTTATTCGTCAAAGAAATACTGCAGAATTTGTCCCAGATGTGTTTATGCAGCTTCGCTAAGTTGCCTAGACATTCCATCATATAACGTGTAGATTTGAAACACTCCCGACACCTGTCTATTCATGTATTGAAAAAGAACTTTATAGAAATGGGTATCACAAAGTGTCTTGTGTTTCCTCATAACGTATAACAACAATTCTTGCATTTCTAGCAGGGTTTATAATTTTTTTTTAATTCCCACCAGGTTTTTTCTCTGCATTGTAGGATATTATATGGATTAACACTCGAGAGATGATTATATCTAGAGTTACTCTAGAGTTTTAAATAAGATATGTTATTTAAAAATACCAACGGGTAGAAAGGTTTGTACATAACTAAGCTCCTATCGAAAAGTATAGTATTAGTGATTTCTCCTGATGTATGCTTTTCGGTCATCCATTCAGAGAGAAATAATTAGGGCCTACTAGTAAATTGTGCTATCTTTGTATAAATCACGGATATACTGCAAATTTATAACAAAAATAATTCACGTTCTTTCATCTAAAGTATCCTATTGGGAAATAGCCGCAGGTGGCCTGTTCAATGTGGTACTGTGATTGTAGTTTAGTCGCTTTGGAAAAGACAGGGATTTAGTGTACACCAGACGAGGGTGTTTTCATGCGTGGTAGGTGTTACGTCATCACCCTAGCGTTAGTAGGTCTGCGAAATTAAAACAAAGTATATTAAGTGGACAACCCACCTGGTAAGGGATGCTCTATGATAGTTCATACGAGATGTTTCCGACCCAAAAGACATTTCGTAGTTGTGTATCGTGTGTCGTGCAAGGTGGGCTCACCATTATACCCCATAATGCAGACAGATCCGCCATCCATTACCTTTTCATCTGCCATGACACTATGAACGTTGATTGTGTCACGTCATCGGGTGCAGTTGCATGAGCACGCTCAATTGAATATAAGCTATTAACGATGCACTAATATTTATGTTGCATACTTCAGAGGTGCGGGAGTAGAAATCTGACATTCGTTGTACAGCTAACTTAGATAAACAGCCTTCCTGTTGTCATGCATTATTTAAGCGTTAAGAATGCAGAGATGTATACACCACTGTAAGGCCTCGGGCAAGCGTGCGCGGTGGTTGCTTTTATTTGAGAGGTCAGTCACTTGACGCCGCGAGGTAAACTTTTGTTAACAGGAAAAGGGATTGGTGTCGATCAAGGTGAATGGTTTCTTTATATTACAATGAGAACTCTACACATGGGAAGGTTAGGAGGAGCCTTATTTTGTATAAAATATTGAGTAAATAAAGAAAAAAGTCCGACGAAATGTATTTTTATATTGTTATTTAATACGAATTGATGAACCACTTTAACAAATATGTACACCAGCAAGAAAAAAGAAGTATAATGATAACTTCTTTATCTCACCCCTTGTTTGAATGCTATGTAATATTCACTCAGCTGTCGCCTCGTTCATATCACTCTGCATCAAACTCATGGAGAACCACGACTTTGACCAAAACTTGTTGGTTTCTTCTATATTCTTGGCCAGTGGCCAAATATTTCTTTTACAATAAGTCCACTCCCAGTGGCCTAGATTTTTTTCACGATGAGTCCCCCTCGTTATTTGGACACCAATATGCCCGTTTGAAGCTACTTCAGGTATCAAAGTAAAAATGTACGTTCAAGTGTAATGTGGGCGTGCGTGATGTAAGTCTACCGATTAAGCATGGAGAAACGTACCATTAGATATTTTATTATCTACTTAACTGGAAACCGTTGTATCTGACAAAAACTCAGTTTTATCTGAGAGATACTCGGATCTAGATAAAAAAAAAAACACCAACGTAATCGACATAAAAAACAAATATAGTTATCTAGGGTCCTGCCCAGTTCTCCTTTATGTCATCATTACAAATACACGTATTTGAAAATTGACTATTTATATGTTCTTTGGAATAACCATTTCGTTCTAACTTGAAATTTCAGCAAAGTCTGAAACTAATAAATGTTCGACCTTTAAACATTCAAAAGAAAGGCGGTGCTTTGTTTTGTATCACAAGTTACAAATGGTGATGTTTAAGCCGCAAATAACCAGCGAGACTTCCCTGAGTCACCTTTAAGATTATGACCTGAATAGTGTTCTATTTGAAGTCCCGTCCCTCTAGAATGCTTGCCATGTCGTTGAGACTTGATTCAGAGCATGAAAGGAATCCGTTGACGTCCCTGTTCGGTGGGTAGGCAGTGACGATGAATCCAAGTTTCTCATCTTGAACTCCATATCCTGAAAGAGTATCCAATCATTGGCCAGTAACGACACTAAACCTCTCACAATGAACATGGAACATGAGAAACCTTCAAATGACCTTGTAGGTCTCTAGGTCTTTGAATCGATGTTTTTAATGAAATCTATATTTTTTGTTCATAAACTCAGAATGTGGCAGAGATGTGTATAACGAAATTAAACGCTATTCCGCGATAAAACACTTGAATGACTTAACGACCTGCTAATTTCGAACTTGTAGTTCAATAAAATAATCCAGATACAGCCAACTTATTATTTAGGTGTTACGAAGTTAGTTATTTGAAGGCAAGTATTACAAAAAAATAATTTCTAGGATTTAAAAAAAAAAAGAAATCCACTCCAGAGAGTTACCATGATTCCTTTAGAAATAAAAAGAAAAGAATGGTTCAGTCGAACAGGGACTCGAAATAAACCTAGTCTGAGATCACAAGTACATGTATATCAATATTCATTTGCCAAAGGTATGGATTTTTGAACAAACTAACCGATTCCGTAACCATCCGGGACGACAGCTGCAAAGCCTCCAATCTTCAAGGCAGGGCTGGACAGTGTTGACGTAGACAGAATAATATGGTTCAGGGCTTTGTAGTTCGGATCCTCAAAGATCTCAGGAAACTTGCCAGCCAGGTTCGCATAGTATCGCATTGTGAAGAGATGTCGATCGAATCCCTGACCTTAAACATCACAGTACACTTGGTTAGCTTCATATATATGTGGGTTTTTTTTTAAAGATCAAAGGATTTTTTCACAACCTTTTTTATTAGCCTACTGTAGTACACATGCTTGTAAAGTCATTAGGTGACCTGACCA
The DNA here is from genome assembly GCA_950022655.1 of Alentia gelatinosa. Classification (NCBI taxonomy): domain Eukaryota; kingdom Metazoa; phylum Annelida; class Polychaeta; order Phyllodocida; family Polynoidae; genus Alentia; species Alentia gelatinosa. Next base: position 74,608,010 of record OX465581.1, read on the forward strand.
TATTTTTGCTTTTTATAGCTCACTAAGTACAGATAGGAATATGATTTCTGTTTTGGACAGAAGGTTTTATAGTGGTACAATGCCTCACAGTTTTTAAAATTTAGTATTTTGGAATGGATTTGAAAAAAAAGTGAATTCAGTTTGGGGGGACTTTGGTAGTCACAGGTCCATTTTTAAGAACTCCTTTATGGACATATTTCTACCCCTTAAACTGGCTGAATCAGAATATGATATGCCTCATTTGAAAGAGAATAAAAAGCAGTAGGTGCTAGGTAGTGGAATTTTCTAAGTAGATTCTATATTTGCTGAGATATTCAAGTATTTGTTGAAAGTGGGGGGGATTTTCAGTGAAATGGGCATGCTCAAACATATGTTTACTCAATATTGATTTACAGTGAGCATTGGTGTAACATTTACCATCTCCATAAGTGGCACTGACAGTTGCTTACACTCTAGGAAGTGTCATTATTTAGGTGAAATGTATATTTGACGTGCTATTCATGTATTTTTGCCAAATCTCATAATAGGAGGGGGGGAGGCATGAGGTGTATGGGAGGATGGTTTATTCAGCATATTTAGACATAAACAGAAGTCAAAATGGTTCATAACTTTGTTATAGGAATCAGTCAAGACCTAGTCAAATGATATTGGTTTGTAAAATTATTTGCAATATCATTTACTACCAGATATTAGCTTGACCTACTTTACATAGAAACAAAGTTGTGTCCCCCACATGGCTAGGGAGCATGCAGACAGGTCTGTGTGCACTCATCCATGAATAATCACTATGAAGCAAACGTTTTATATATAGATAGGTTTTATATATATGTGTGCATTGAGCCATGACCTGCTGACTTCACAGAGGAGTAGGGCTTTAAATATCCAATCAATGCAGAACCTTCCCTATTCATAGATGCCCTCCCTCCCTCCCTCCCTCCCTCTGTATTGAGTTTTAAAGGCGTCCACCTGCTCATTTGGTCTTTAAAGGCCAATATTTCTATTTGATAATGCACTCTTAGCTCTTGTTGATTTCATAGTTTGTCTTTTGTGCATTTCCAGTTAGGTGTTTTCGTTAGTCAACAAAGAGCGATGGCTGTCAGTGTTTTCATAAACTGGTTTCAATCAGCTCACTGTTTATCACAGTGCAGTAGCATTATTGTATAGGCACACGATTTTACTACTACAAAGAGAAAGAAATGCAACCACGCACACGCGCCTCCATATACGCACTCACCCGTCCTATTTCTAATTTAAGGCTTCCTCCTTTTTTTCTCAAGTAGCTGCCATAGAAACTACCCCTAGCCTCCTCATAGTCATAAGAATTTCTATTTTGCTAACAATTGCATTTACATGTAGATTATTTGCCCAGTATGTATTTTTTTTAAATAAACATATTTTCCTAAAAAGTTTCCTTACCCATAGCTGCTTCTTTGGTTAGTTGGTTGTGTACTTTAGAGCACTCATCCATGGCGGCCCGAAGTTCAGATACACTAGGACGGGTTCCCGACTTCTCGAATAACTCGCACGCTTTCCTCGTGGCCACCGTGCACGACCGCATGGTTTCTGTACGGCCATGCTTAAAGGCCGACGTGCTGCAGGACTCGTATGTAGCCGCAAATCCTCCATACTGACGGTAGTATGCCAACTGGAGTAACAAGTCAGAAACAGCTGGTACAAAATACACGATGCTATTTCCTTTCACATATCAACGTATAAAATTACTGAGATCTCTAGGACTAGGAACAAAATATTTCAGGGTGAATTGACTTTGGACTAATAAAAAGTATTAAACTGGTTAAACAGACATACTTCTATCTAAATGCTGTAATCTAGTAAATTCTGTTCTATTTTTGGATTTATTCAATTATTTTCTCGTCGTTAGATTTAAAAGCATAAAATCATGATGAGTACACTAGGAGTATGATTGAATGATTTTCATCTTTCTTCTCGACTTTGAAAAAGGGTGATATACCTGAATGCCCAACTGCATGAAGGAGTCTGGACTAACGCCTTTGCTTTTGATCAAGTTTTTCCCAAACTTTTTGAATTCTACGTAATTAAGGTCAAGACCGCTCGTTGTCTTTTTGAAGTTGACTCGGGCATCATCTATGGCTGTCTTGAGTTCATCAGTAAGTTTAAAATCTGAAGATGGATACAAAAATAAATACATGTGTACACTATTTTAGTATGTCAGAGTAAGCTACGTGGCTTGAAAGAAGAAACTCCAATTAATTAAAAGAAGGAATAACTAATGATAATTATTAGGATATATATTTGAAATAGGCTCTTTTGATTCAGAGCAGATAATTATCCGCTTCCTTCAAACCAAATAATCTGCAGCGTTCCTGATAACACGTCAATGTTTCGCTCTCTCTGATTTTCACAATATACATACCTAGTTTCCTAACTCCTTGTGTATTTTCGGGGGACGTGTCGGGGTGCACCTGGGGTTTCTCCGTGGAGTCCTTGAAGACCTCATTAAAGTACCGCAGGACGGCAACTCCGTCTCCCCACGAATGTTCAAAGCTTACTGCTGTCTGTCCCACTTTGTCCATGATGAGACTGAAGCACTTGTCGAACCATCTGAGTATAAGAAAGAATCATTAATACTGTAGCGTCTGCCCATTTCGATTCATAAAATATTATTTATTTGGTATCAATATATTTTTCATGTTTAGATCCCTCTACCAATCTCTCTACTGTGATAAAAATGTTAAGACTCGCCCTCTTTCCTCTATACCTCATATAATCCTGGATTTGATCCTGGTTCTGCCCCCTCCTCTCCTCCCTCCTTCCCATACCTCTCAGTATAGACTTAGTATACAAGTCTGTGTTGTCTTATAATATGCCGTCATTCCCCATGCCTTCTTTCCACACTGATATCCCTTCCTTATCTATCTCGCCCCTTCTCTCATCTATCCACATCACACTTTCTACCTCTCCTAACAGTTGTGGTCCCTTTTCCGTTTCGCTTCTTACTTTGTTATTAGCAGAGTGGATAGAAGGACAGAAGAGATAACAAATATGTAATGATATTTATATATGTTCTCAGAGCTTCCATTACCTGTTCGTTCCGTCGCTGTGAAGGAAAAGCCTCGACATTTCTTGTGGGTCAGTAGACGATTCGTCATCCAGAACCAGAGCAAAGTACGCCTTATCTATCACACTGAGCACCTCTTCGTTGCCTAGATAAAATGAGACAAGCATTAATAAAAATATGTTCTTGTTATTACAGATACCATCTGTTAGGGAAGGAAGTGTGCTCATGCGTTCCTAGCTTGCCGGTTCATAGCTAGTGAAGCAAAGAAGGTAATCGTATCGATAAGAACGTACTGCAAAAGTGATGATTTGCATATTAAATCATTGAATCAGCGAATCTACTTACAACAAAGAGATGCCAGTTTAACAGTCATATCCCTGTTCGTGGTATACTAAATGTCTTTCATATTAGAAATAAAAATGTTTTTTGTTTAAAAAAAAAAAACAATTGTAGAAGAAACACGATTTTTTTTCTCGGGTTTCCCCCTCCCCATGACCCCCTGTTATCCCCTGCTATCGCACATGTACATGTGTAGTATCGACTTATTTTCTTTCATGATTTGTACCCGGGCTTTTAGGGTGGCATGTAGCTTCATGTGTCACTACCGTGGTGCATTTGTTACACCCATACCTCAGTTAAGTAGAATAAGATTGCCATTCCAGCAAGAATATGTCGAGGTAGCTACCTGCAGCCACGAGTTTCTCCCTGACCGCGGTCCAGACATCCCGATCCTGTGATGTCATCACTCCGACTGGGTGGGAGGCAGGGGCAGCAGGGTCATTCAAGATCTCAGATACGTAACCCATGATCTCCTTAGCTGGTTTAATGCGACCTGAAAAGGAAGATATAGAGTGTAGGTGAACTAGACCTGTTCGATTCTAGAATGGGAGAAGGAAAAATAAAATATAGAATTGATTTTGAATGACTTTCGATCTGCTTCATTTTTTTTCTGTACAGACAGATTCCTCACACACCTCCAGGAGGAAGAGAGTGCAGAGATTGAACCGTCAGAGATTATTTTCCAATAAAATGTAGAATTGAACTTGGAATATAGAAGCGGATAGATGAAGGGATAAACGTTCATGAGGATAGCTGGACGAGAGGAAGTGTGGTGGAGCTGGCGAGACGGGAGGAATGTGTGGGAAAGGAGGGGAAGAAAGGAGACGAGAATGGTGCATAAAGAGATTCTTTATATTCGTTCTACATCCATATTGGAACTGATGAACAGAGTAGCAATTGCAGTAAATTGTGTGAGTGATGGTTATCTTAAGCCATATTTGAGAACAGAGGCTATCTTCATGGGCTGGTAGCTGACAGTTAATGAAAAAAATAATGGTAAATGAAAAATATAACATCCTGGATATAAGTTATACATGTAGATTAGCCAGAGTGATAATATAAACCATCAAAATAGGTTACACATCACGGAGCAACATCCTTACCTTCCGGAGTAAGGCAGTCAAATGTGTAGATATGACCTTTGTGTAGCACCAGCAGATTGTTAGCAGAAGGGTCGGTGACAAGTTCGTCCTTTTCCCAGCGGGGGATGCGATTAGTGTTGAATAACCACGGGAACTGGCTCATATCCAGAGGAAAAGCTTTGTACAAATATGCTCCGTACCAGGACAAAGATTTGGGGAAGAGTCTGAAAAAAATGTAACAAATGAGTTATAACTCCCCACATCTTCAGAAGGCAAATATGACGTTTTATCTCATTTTGCTGGGCTACTACGTCGAGCTCACTTAAAATTGTTATCTTTTTATGTCATGACACAGTAAGGACTAGTCACATTAACGGTGGAAGATAACATATGTCTATGTTAACTAACCTCATGACATTCCGGAATTTATCAGTGTCGCTCTTAGCGGGGTTGAGGTGGAAGACTTCGGGGTCCAGAACTCCTGCTCGGAGGGTCTTCATAAAGCGCAAGGATGACATGATGATGTTAGTAGCACGGATGAGCGGTTGGTTGTAGCCGGGTTTGGGATCGTCTACCATGGCCATGAAGGGGTTGTGATTTAGAGCTACGGCGCGCCTGTCCTTTAAGTACATATCCGACCACGGTGCTGGAACAATATACAATGTGTGTACACATGGTCCTTACATATAGTGATATAAAGCTGTGATCTGATATTATATTGTGAAAATCTAATCACATAATTTAATCTAATAGATAACGTAACGTGTAGGCATTGCCCCATGCAGCAGAAAAACTAATGACAAAGAATACCAAGTCCATCCTTCTGAAATAAGGAATAGAAATGACACCGTTCAACATTTACAGAGTACTGTTTAAGTCAAAGAATATCTTCGTTTGCATCCTCTTGTGCGAAAACTAGAACCAGAAACATTATGAACGTATACTTACCCGTGATGTAGCTGGTATGCTTATTCTTTTTATCCAATGCCACCAAATCTGCATGTAACTCTGGTTAGGAAAGATAATCCGTTATTTAGCATGAAACATACCTCATTTTTGTTCTCTAACATCGCACTCTTACAATTTTTTTATTTTGTAGTGTACCACACATTTAAAGTTGATAAAGCATATCATTTAGAGTCTTTTTGTCAGATCTTCGAATGACAAAACAAGTTGTCCACACGACTATTGATAATATTCAGTACATATATCAAACATACATCAACAAACGATTTCAAAGTAAAAATCAAGGTTGTCTTAAAATTAGAGTAGGTATACGATTTATCACTTGAATTATCAAACGAACAACATCAGCGTTCAAGAATAATATCACCTTTGATTGAATATACATTTACTGACCTTTTCCCTCTCCATCGCGGAATCGGTTGACAACATCCTGGGTCTTTTTCAGCTCAGACTCAGAGAGGAAAGGCTTCTGGGCTTGGATGTACCGCTCACATGTCTTGTCTAAATCTGGAATAGCTAGTCGTGGCAGACTTGGCTGGAAGTGATCTGATGGAAGTTTGCTTTTATGAATGAAATCGGCGTCAGTCGAGGAGCTGAAATCACATTCATAACTTGATGAAGCACAAGCAGTCGTACGAAACGTCGTGATCTATCATACCATCAATCGAACAGAATCCTTTCTGTAGATGTCTTTGTGACATCAAATTTCACTTTAACATATTCTGTCTGGATGTGACGTTGACGACTGGAGTAAGTGGTTAGATAGAATAACATATATCAATCAGATGTGTAAAATATAAAGGGGGTACGCAAACCATTACTGTTCTTAGAAACAAATCCTCTCATATGCATTACTTTACCATGGAGACTTAGGTACCAGGAGATTTAGGTACCATTAATTCAACCTGGTGTAACTTTGTATAGCATAAAGATATTTTCATTCCGATTTTTGCATCCGATAGTCCTATATTTCAGCTTCTAATTAACACCTGGGTCAATGAATTATTCAAAGTATAAGTGCCCCAAAATCGAAAAGTCGCGCAGGTCACGTTTACGGCCGTTGTAGCGGCCGTAATACGGCCGCTACAACACCTACCCTCCCCCGACCTCTTTGATGTGCTAGATGACAGTAGGTGTCTGTATCTTCAAAGGAGGTGTGAGTTGAGTTGTGAGGTGTGATCCGTTGAGTTGTGAGGTGTGATCCGTTGAGTTGTGAAGTGTCAGTCACTTTGGTACCTAAACCTCCTGGTACCTACTTCACCATGGTACCTAGTTCCCCATAGTTATCCTGGTACCTAATTCTCTCTGGTACCTAAATCTCCAGTTACCCTTTAGATGATACAGCACATTAAAGGCGGATGTTTCATATTATGGATTCTTCTTCAAAGTGGTACTCGTAATTCAACAAGAGCTAAGTGTGCATTTTAAAGTAGAATTATTAGCCTTTAATATGCGCGTGTGGATGCATTTAAAACTCAGTACATTAGGGAAACTAGTTAACCTTATTGGGCCTCCTCGTCCCGCGTTTCTTTCGCTAAAACTACCGCATGAGCTCGCAGAGTTTTAGCGGTTAACTAGTTTAAGGGGTAGAAATATGTCCATAAAGGAGTTCTTTTAAATGGACCTCTGACTCAAAGTCCCCCCCCCCCCCTCCCCCAATGGAAATTTTAGATCCATAACAAAATACTAAATACTAAAACTGTAAATTGTTGTATGGCTATCAAACCATCTGTCCAAAACAGAAATCACATTCCTATATGTGCTTAGTTAGCTATAAAAAAAAGCAAAAACGTGGTCAGCTCACCTAGTTGGCTATAGCCATAATCAAAAAGACCAACTGTCCACCTGCTAATAATTTCTAATTGAAATCACTGGCTGTGACTAAAAAGAGCGATGGTGTCCTAATTACTAGGACTAAATAATCTGCCAGTATAAACTATATAAACCTACCTGTATGACACAGAGGCCTGGGACCGGTTCACACGGCATGCCTGGATAATTAAAAAAAAACACGATCCAAATTAATATATTAAAAGATGTATCGGACAAGCCGAGTGACCAAAAATATATTAAAAGAGTAGCAACTTTAAACAAAATATGTTCCGGAATAGCGCATTTCACAATCTCACACACATGTATTCCAGGTGTATGTCAAGATATCAAATCAACTAGCGACAAGCTACATGAAATGGGAGCATGACAATGATACGATTTGAGCGACAGTTGTTTATGCCGTTAAACATTTTAACTAATCAAAATAGTAGAGATAGAGACATAGAGCTTGTACAGCAAGTGACTTGGACAACTCATTAAATTAATGGGCATACATACTGGTCAAGATATAAACCAGGGGAAAGATTTTGACTAAGGCCTGTATTTGTCAATCAGCCTGCAAGCCATACACGGATACAAGTGAAATTATCCTATCACTCACTTCTTCGAGCCATGATTTGTTTCATCTTATCTATCTTATTTCATACAATGCAGTGTAATTGGGCCAAACTGATATATCAACTGCCCCCCCCCCCCCCCCCCACCGTTTTTGACACATCGTCCTTATCAACTGATACGTGTATATGATCACCGTGATAAGAAGGTATCGCATTTACTGCTTCAGTCTGTGATTTCATGGTGCACGCATAATAATGTTACGATAGGAGTAAAGGTTAAGGTGTATATTCAGTTGTGGTCTATCTGAGGTTAGATATCACGTCTGACCCTGATATTACAATTTTGGGTATAACTGGACTAGTAGTTTAAAGTTCAACACCTGGGTATGATATATGTACATATACATATTATGTACATGGTTGTTTACAGTGACTGGGTCCCATAAGGAATCTCTAGAACATAAATCTGAACATTGGACCATAATTCCTTATCTCATCTTATTTTTTTAGCATCTAACATCGGTTGTAACAGGAAGGCCTTAGCCACGTACTTACAAAACTAAAATGATTCCTTATCTGGGTAAGTTTGTAACAGGTGACCTCGTTAATACGGTTTGTCTATATGTTTCTACTTCTAATAAAAAGCAATGGGAGAACCAAAGAACTAATTAAATCATCCGAACCAGTACCTAAGCACCGCTGATGACGACATATCTATAGAATCTGTTTTATATATGCAAAGTGTTCTCGAGAACAAGTATCCACACATTCCAGAGCTCAGCATTGAGAGCAAACCAGCCCTGTCGGGGAAACAGAAAATAGTCATTAATTATTTGGATTGGCGGTCGTAAACTACAAGAGGTTGACGTGTAGTAATGAATCCAAGACACTACGCTTCGTAGCCAGCATGCACGGGACAATACACTTAGTAAATTGGACGCTATGCTTCATTTTCGCAAGATAGTGCGATAATCAGCTTGGACACTATGCTTCGTTTTATGCCATGTTTATGTCCTTGTTCAATCAAACTGGCATTTATAACCCAATCTAGTAACTGCCACCTTGTTAGCTATAAGATATTTCTAATTTATAGTTTGTATGTCAATTCTAGACAGGGTTCTGACATAAATTTGAAGAAAGCGTAGTGTCTGCTGGTCAGCCCTTGAAAACTGAGTGTGCTGGCAACACAGTGTATATTGTCCAGATACCATCGTAATATGCAAGCGGTACCGAGTGTATTGCATAGTCAACCTCAAGTGGTTTACAGAGTCGACCATATAAAACCATTGGATTGTTGTATTTCTTACCGCTGGTCATTAACAATGATTTATATTCCTAGAAATTCGCTAATGGGTCTGGAAAAGCTGTAAACCATGGGTGTGCTTTACAGCCATTGATAAACAATAGATTGTGCTTTACTATGGCCCCATACATTTTCAAATGGGTCTTTGTAAGGAATAATGGAGAACGCCACCTGAAACGAACCCAACCCATAAAAGAACTTCCACAGCCACACGCTCTGGCTCTGCTCTAAACGATTTAGAGTCGGAAGTCAAGTTAATGAACCTCTCAAAGAGGCTCATCACTCGGTCCCTTGCCTTCACCGTTGAGGTCTTGTGTTCCTACCCTAAGTGCCGTACTAACGAAGATCACCAGGAAGAACTTGTTCACGCACTGAACCCACAGGTACTCAACCAAATGTACCTCGATGAGATGCCGAGCATAGAAACCTTCTGGCACTGAAATTAAATCTATTGCTTGTTGGGGCCAGTCAAACCTTATTTTGACTGAATTAATAGAGCATCAGCGAATACCACAACGGCTGGAGGGCCCTCTACAGGGATTCCCTTCAAGCAATATCGGGGTTGCTGCACAAACGGCATATTCAAGTATGTTAACCATCATTCCACCACTATTTCGGCCTAGATCATGCAGATCATGCAGCGTCAATACAGCAAGTGACTTCTTATCATTTTTTTCCGACAACAATTCCGGACCACTACTCTTTGTACTTAACTTAGCCACTGTCCACAGGTGTAAACTAAAGCGGTTGACATTGTTTTCCTCTTCTTCTTTCAAGTTAGACTTGGAGGGGGGCAGACACCTTACAGGGCCGACTGGGCTTCCGCTGTGTTGCCCCCCTACACCCCGTACACAATGGGCCGGTCTCGCGTACAGCGACACACCCCGGGAAGGGGACTGTGTAACTTCAAAACCAGGGCTTTTGTGTTTAAAATTCCATGCTCTCAGCCGGGACACATGGGACTTGTAGTGCTTCTTTGTCCATTCATCCTAGATTATTACTGTCTTTTCTGACAATACTTGCACGATTTTGAACAAGCCATACCAGTTCAGGACGAGTTTTACATTCACCAGTGATGTGTGGTAATGTATCACTCTGTCGCCAATCTGAAACTTCCTCGGCTTTAGTCCAGTATCATGCCCTGACTTCTGCCACTTGGCTTTTTCCAAGCCTTGTCTTGCAAGGTAATAAGTCTCCGCATAACCATTCATAGACATCTCCATGTCCATGAGCATCACTAGCTCTTCTCTGAAAGCAAGTATATCAGGTGATTGTGTTTGTTTCCGGTTTAATGTCCTAGGGGACCCTGAGGGTATATAGGGACCAGCAATGATTTACGCTTTTCACTTTCGTAGACTTATTTCAGTCAATTCTTTTTAATGTTTTCAAATATTTTATATACAATCAAAGAGATTTCTTTCTTTCAGAAACATGATGCGTCTTTCTTTGGAATAGCTTCAAACAACATTTTCATATTGTTACTGTTTTTCAACTACTTTGTTCTACTTTTTTGTACCCTTTGACAGTTCAGCAGGACATGCTGTACAGTAATGGGTACATTGCTCACTTGGCATAATGGGGGATTTTCCCCTTTCAGGAGGTAATCGTGTGTAAGTGCAGATGGGTCAACTTCACCTGTTCAAGACGACTTAATCCCCCACAGTTTCTCTCTCCATTCACAGTTGAATCAATGGTATGCAGTTTGTTTATTATTTGCTTGCTGCAGTCAGATTGCCATTTGTTCATTGTCAATTCTTTTATTGGAGTTATCATATATGTGTGTGGAATTTCCACTGTACCAGGATACAACTTGAGAGCTTTCTTTGCTGCTCTGTCCGTCTCTTCATTTCCATTGATTCCTATGTGGCTTGGAAGCCAGCATAGAACTATGTCCTTCTTTCTTTTCGTCAAAATGGTAATCCTCTCTCGAACTTCCCTTACCAAAGTATTTGTCAAAGAGTATTGAAGGATACTTTGAGGACATGATTTTGTGTCAGAATATATGATGAATTTACTAGATATAGTGAGTCTACTCTTGGCTTGTCCTCAAATATTTTCTGTTATTCTTTTTGAATATTATCTCATGTGTGGGTTTTCTTGAGTTTACCTTTGTCTTGATTGCATACTGTAGCGATATTTTCTCTCTGCGGAGCTCGAGTGGTGGTATCAGAGCCTCTATTTCCAAACTCTTTTAGGGAGAGCTTTGGAACGCACCAAGACAAAGTCTAAGGCCTTGGTTCTGAATTGGTTTCAGTCTGTCCAGATAGCTGTTGCTGGCTGAGCCATACACAATGGATCCATAGTCTTATCTTGATTGAATGTAGGCTTTGTACAAAGTGATCAAGATCTCTCTCGGCCCCGGACCGCGAGAGTGGGGAGGATAGGGCTACAACTCGCTCTGGCTATATCCGACGATGGAGGGAGCAGCTGATCCGTTCGACGGTCACGGTGCATCTAGCATACCTGCCGTTTGGGGCGGTGCCGGGGACCCCACTAGAGGTCTGGGCACAGAGGGCAGAGCCCTCAGAACTACTTTGCAAGGGCTATGTCGCCCTGTTGGACCAAACATCGAGGTGTGCAGTCAGACCCGATGGGAGCATCGAGATCCGGTGGGAGTGGCACACCATTTACCGGAGGGTGAGTACCAGTCTTGCCTTGTCCTTGTCGTGTTGTGGGGGCTACAGCCTGTACTGGGGGGGGGGGGGGGCACAATTACTTCCCCCCCCGGTGTACCCCGGTGAGACAAGCAGGGCTCCTCCTCCCGGTGTCTTCTTTAGCAGGGTTAAAATAAGAGGGGAAAATTTCTGTTCTGAGCAAATTGTTCCCCTAAGTGGGGTGCCCCATGAAGCGGGGTGCCGCCTTAAGCGGGGTGCCGCTTAAGCGGAGTGACCCCTTAAGCGGAGTTACCCCTCAAGCGGGGTGTCCCCTTAACTTAGCGAGGTGTCCCGGAAGCAGGGTTTTACTGTAGTTTGGGTCATGCCATGACTAGGGGTGTGTGTGTGTGTGTGTGTGTGGGGGGGGGGGGGGGGGGTCTCAAGGCGTCCAGCGAATGGGCTCAAGGCGTCCACGTTTTTGCGCTAACAGGGGGCTCAAACGGTAAAAAGGCTCAAGGCGTCCAATTCCCGCTACTAAGCGTAGAGGTGTCTTGTGTGGGTGTGTCGAATATGTGGGTTTGTTTATAAATGAGTGTAGCCTAGGCTGTGTAGCCAGCGTAGGAATGCCCGTGCCTCTCTGGTTAACTGTCTGTAGGAGCGTCTGTGTCTATATCTAGGTACGCATAAGTACTTATTTGACTGAAGTTCGTAAATAATACTCCCTAGAAAAAAATGTATGTGCATATTTTATTGTATATTCTCGGAAACACAGCAGCCATCCAACTCTTCCTGTGGACGCTGTATGTTACTCAATACTCAGTCTGTTGATAAAAAGCTAGGAAGTCAAACTTACTGTTAATACGACGGAAGATCTCAGAGGGGCAGTCCTGGAGATGAGTTTACTTGAGGATATCATTTTGAAGCAGTCCTAAATTGGTACCGGCCGTCCTTAAAAGACCGGTCGCTAGCAGTCAGCTTTGGTCAGAGGCCAACTTTGCTTGTCGTGAGCAGACACCTATTATACGTATAGACTGACTGGGAATCAGCTGCAGAGCAAAACCAGGAGAGCAGTAACGGATATATGGGTTGAGTATCAGCCAATCAGAAAAGTCTGTCATCGACAGCCCTTGGTAGTCCAAGAAAGGAATATGGCGACGAGCAGCAAGATTTTAAAGTATACGGTCCACAAATATTCAAGTTATTCGTCCAATTATGTACCCGAGTAGGTGACAGTTAATTAATAATTTAATAATTGACTTACAGATATAGACCATTGGCATAGTGAAGCATTGACTGTCTTCGTAGATTAGGGATTGTTGTAATTTTTACCCTTAACTAAGGTACGGATGTCGAGGGGGGATGGTCGGACATTTTCGCCTTTTCCAAGTTTCTGTTTCAGACAAGTGAACGGTGTCTTTAAAAATAGTTTTAGGTGAATGCATTCTTCTCACAAGTATAATATTCCTGTCGGTAACTCTTTGAGTGCCCCTCATATTTCAATTTGAAACTATCAGGGCTTGGTTGTAGTCTGGCAATAATTGTATTGCTTTTGACTTAACAACAAAATTGACAAATCCAAGTTCTGACATGAACACTGTGATTGTGCGTTGGTTTTGACGTTCTCCGCACCAGGTTAACAAGTCGCAAGAAACAATGTCAATTATCATGGACATTCTGATACCAGCTTGTCTATAGCTCTATATCTTTCGTCACAAGTCAATTCAATCGCTATTCAAATAACATTCAATGTGTACAAGCAGTTGGTTATAAAATCGAAATAAAATCCATATAAAGTCCACAGGTAAATCCAAGTTCAGGTTCTAACGACATAGCCGCACAATACTTTATGACATCCCTAGGTTGCATTCATTTAGAATGACGTGTGGGGTTATCGAGACAATTTTCATGAACGTCACATTTGAATTACATGCGATATCTAACGTAAATGTGAGTGGATTTTATTAATAGTTTATAAATAGGTGCAGGTGAGTCTTCCAATAAACATACTTGTTGACTACTGAAATATTGTACCAGCAATGAGACTTTATGAATATTAATTTGTTTTACTATCAAAGCGATTTAATTCGAGTTATTAACTAAAGGTGAAAATGCTTATTCTTTTCTTGTTATGTATTAAAAATATGTCTATGTAGGTTTGTGATAGATGGAAGGATGGGCGACTGGGTTAAGACAGGCAGGCAAATTAATATACTACAGTGAGAAGGTATTCACCTGGTTGGAGAATAATATGAGACAATCTCATCTGGACGGTACCATGTTTCTCCGGCCTGTATGTACATCAGGCTCCTAGGCACGTCCGACCTCCACAAACATTTCAGGTGATACCACTGGGAATAATTAACATAAAAAAGTAAATAGCTAACACATGCTTTTATTATCCATGGTATATAAAATACTATTTTAAAGGATCTTTCATTCGTTTCAATGTGGTTACTTTAATATTAATAATTCCTGGGTTTCATTTATTGGATATGATGGATAATAGATACAACAAACGATGGTTCTGTAGACAGGCGGTTCTGCAAAACCAGTCGAGGTTGGCGTAATACACACGCTGGCGCTCGTATATTACTACACGTCTCCCCCTCTTGTGGTTTATGGCCGCCTGCCTACAAGACCCTCGAATATTTTCTATATCCATAGTACTATAGAGGAAACCCATGAAAGTTTAGGGTCTGAGCTCGTATCCCATCGAGTTTGAATCACGTAGTAATTCAGAAGGCGAAGCCGCGTGAATTACTATGTGATTCAAATGAGATGGGATCGAGCTCTGACCCTAAACTTGAATGGGTTTCTGAATTTATCTCACCCTTAATATTGACTAATGGGCTAACATTTGTGACATTATCCCCCATTGGATATATTTCCTAAATATCTAATGGGTGTTAGATACGAGTTTCCAATGTTAAGTCTATGGAGAAAAAATATCTGGGGTGAGATAAAGGTATTTAATGCATCATGTTCTAGGATTAGGACTGTTTGATATTTTTATGAGAATTTAGATAGATGGACCCCAAATATTTTCAGGGGTTTTTCAATGATAGGATAGGAGTTAAGGATTTTTAGCCAAGTCTGTTATGATACTTACAGAATGTATAAAATTCAGGTCTTACCATTCAACGCCACCTAATTGCGCATTGGTTAGTTAGGCTGTCACTCGGACAAACATGGCTTAGTCCGGCCTCATGCATATAGAGACACACAGTAATCACACCTAAAGTGTGAATGGCAGGTGTGATGACTGTTGTTGTTTTTTTGACCGATTTATTTGATGGAACAAACTAGGGTGTTGTATTTACAAGTCTGGGCTGTCTAAACTTCAGAGTTGATAATTGTTTTGGGGTTCCCTTGGAAAAATATAGGTATATGATAGCTAGGCCTGCCAATAGGTTATTGTGTATCCAGTTTTGGGGTTCCTGTGTCATCTAAGGTATATCTAAATTATTATTGAGGTAATATGCATGTACGAAACATAAAATTGTAGCTGGAATACCATTGAATATGATGCAATCGCTGCAATTTCTCGGGAAATAATATTGTAGCGATTACCCGCAGACAGAAGACACAACGAGGGATCACGGTGCATAAGCGTGTTATGTGTCTTTATTAAACGGTTCAATTATCCACAATCTCTCTGTTCATTGGTTATTAGGCCTGCTTTGTGCTAATTCTTCGGGTCGGAGAGTGGGTGAAGGGTTCTCTAGGGCTGAGGTAGTCCAAGAGGTGCAGACAGTCAGAGAGCAGTCCCGTAGAGCCCAAGGCTAACTCAGGTCGACCAGATTGGTAAAGTTCCGCTTAGCAGCCGTTTTCCTTATAAATATAGGTTGAATCTTGTCCATTTTTTAGTAAACAGTTTCCTGAGACAAAATGTAGTAAAGTGACTGTAATTTCCTACCTTTGCATTAGTTCTAAATAATAGAACAGCCAGTGTTTGTAAAATCCATGTCTGCCCAACAGGCGGGAAAAATGGTGAATTCAAATGCGCGTCTATGATCCCAGACATGGGGATGCCAGTAACCAGTTTCCCCGATATGGCTGACATGAGTTAGAAGTAGTGAAATGTAGTCAAACGAGTTGTACAAAAAGGCTCCAAAAAGCAACATAAGAAACAAAAAAAGCTGTTTTTATCATCAAAAAGGATTTATTATACATCTCTGAAGGTAATGGCACATGAACATGCACTGACATTGACAGGATCGCTCAGAACCAAGGAAGTGATTTTCTGTTCTATGCGAATAAGCAGTTGTGCTCTCTGACTGTCCGTTAGGCAGTCAAAGTTTCCTGGACTAGAGCTGAGACAGACGTCTACTCGTGAGTTCTCGTGAAAACCCACCCTCCGCAGAGGCGTCCCTGCAGAGGATCCTCTCTGCGGAGGTTCCTCGCAGGTGTACCGTGGCGGCTACTGCCAGCAGCCTGTTAGACCCATGTTCACTACAATATACTTGGCTATTGATTACGCTCATACGTTCAGTCATCCAATGTTAAAATACCTTGTCAGGTGTTTTTTTGGCTGTAGCCATTGTGTAACCAAGTAAATATGGTGCGAATCCACCCTGAGGAAAAATGTCAAGACCACGTTCAAGTAAAGAAAACTATCCAAAGAGCGGGTGTACCGTCTACTGTTAATATCCCTAATAAAACAATTGTTCATGTGGATGAGGGGGCCGTCATGTTCAGAGGCCAGACAAGCCGAGATACCGAAAAGACTGGTATTCATGGGACCCATAAGAGAGGTCTGGCTGCTAGTGATTGGTGTTATACTAACTGTGTATAAGTTAAGGCAGGGTATATGGTTGCCAGTAGAACCAACCCTGCCACAACAGGAGATGAGGGGTGAATATTTTACACAAGTACATGATAATCAACGCAGTAGTGTTAGGTCCTTGGTAAGTGCAACATCATGGCTTCCGCAATGCCTCCCACCTTCTACCAGGCCTATCACATAATTGCCTGATGTTTGTCCAGCCCTTACCTTTGAGTTGGAGTTGCAGATTTCGCTGTATGTATCAATTCGTAAAGAACTGGACACAAAACAAACTCGACCCAGAATATTCTCGACCCGTAACGAACTTAACCCTTTTTAATTCTTCCGAACTCAAATGGATAAATAATATACTCCGTAGGATTATCAAGAAAGTATTTTATCTTGGCTCCAAGTTTTGTCTTCCAGGGGAAAGAAAAGCGTAAAACATTGACTTGTCCATAACTATCTAAAAATGTAACTACGAGTCGAGTTCGTTTTGGGTCAAATTCTCCAGTAACCAATTTGATTGTCTATCGTTACGAGTGTAGTCGAGTGTCCACCCACCCCCCATGCAACACATACTGAGATTTTATGTATATGTGGCAGGTGTATCAATGCCGATCGTTAAATGTGTCCTTACGTACAACTGCATGACTTTCCATGGCCCTTTGTTGTCATGTTCCATTATGTGTCATCGTTACAATATTCTACAAGAACTTCACACTGTAAGGTTTCTACAAATGCTCTAAATCAAAATAGGTTTGTTAAATGATACAAGAACCGAACATGTACACCTGGGTATGATACTAATATTTTCAACACCTGTGCCCCCCCACGATGGTGGATATTACGGCTCTGCTACAACCAAACGCAATTGACACTATTGACTTTTTAATACACAACCCACAGGGTCTCATAGCCCCCCTCGCATGGGTGACACGTATAAGTGAGATTAATCCTGCAATCATACCAGAGGACAGTAATTCTCCCTCTAAGCCAGTGAAGGCCGAAATAGCCATGGTGAAGATACTTAGCAATATAGCGGAGTTAGACCCTAGCAAACTAAATAAAACCAGAAGATTCCTGGAAGAGAATCTCAATATGAACACTGACATGTGAAGAGACAGTATATGAATGTGTATTTGTAATACTCTAGATTTTTTTATATGGATCCCAAGAGAGACTGGACTCTGGCATGATTGTTGTTTATTGAATATAACCTGTACAGTTGTTATGTTACCACAGTTCCCACATAAACAAATTGATGGAACTTTTCAAATACCAAAATTGAAAATCTCAATGAACATTTCACTGGAGATTACAAACTGTTGATTGAAGACTTCAATATACACTTCATCTATGAGTATAAATACTCTTGATTTTCTGTATCACATGTATTGTTGCCCCGATGAAGACCTGAATAAGGTCGAAACGTTGGCTTTACCTCAATACAGCAGTCCACAATGGGCGTCTAAACCGTTTTTTCAGTCTTGTTTTCCTGTATTTGAGTTCGGGGGTTTCTCTTTACAATATCAGTTTAATATTTTCGAAGTTAGATAGACGGGCAATACGCTGGTACCCAGGGCCACAACTACATTCTTCTGTGCATGGCTGCTGATAGCTCTGTATCAGACACGATTGTTTCATATTGATTAGATATTGTATATAAGTCTTTGCAGTATCTTGAGTTTTTAAAAAAAATAAATGTTCTAACAGAATGCATATCCTTTTACAATGAAGTATTCATATTATTACAGAAATATTATGGTCGATAAGGCCAGCGATCAATCGTCAAGATGGTCATCGGATTCGAACAATCCACCTCAGGTAAGTTTCGATAATATAAGTCAGATTCCCTAAATGAGGGAGAGTAAGAGTTTAGTGCACTAGGCTGTAGATAGTTAATGTTACTCATGTTTACTGCAAATGTTACTACTACACATAAAACACTTATCCAGTGTTCATAAATCCACAAAGCAACTTTATTAGGCAAGAAATACTCAAGGTTTAGTTTAGACGTTCGGTTTTGGTAATTTTAAAATTCTTTTTTACACTATTTTCGATGTGGCCGAGTCAACTTTGCGAGGACTGTGTGCTTAATTAGCACCTTTTAACCTGATGCCTGAAGAGCTAATTGTTCAAACTGTGTTATCTGTATAAAGGGCTGATTCCACCAACAGGATGGATTTGCTGTGCTATGTCTTGTGTCTTACAGTGTCGCGATGTGTCATATCTCCATTGTCTCAAAACGTAGCCTTGCGGTGTCGGGTGTATGTTTTGGTACTCCACAACCGCGACACCTCAAGACACGTCGCGACAAATAGGCACGCAATCATTTAATCCTAGCCCGATGTAGCAAGACAACCAAATCAGGCTGAATCTTGTGTGTGTTGGTGGAATCCCCACTTAAACCCTACACAGAAAACCCCATGTTGTTGATGCCATGCTAAAATCAATAGTATCTTGCCCTGCAACATCGCTACCATGGCCTTGTTGACATTGACATCACATCACTAGACGAAAATTCGATGATGACAGCGCAGCCGACTATGCTAAAAAAAAAATCGGCATTCACACGTTAGTGTTGACGGTGAGCAGTTGGGCCCAGCCCTATTTGGTCACCAGGATTTTGGTAATCTGGAGTTTTAATTATAAGCTTTATTTTCAAAAAATGACCTATTACTTTTTCTTAGACCTGCATCGATCTGTATGTATTTCTTTTTGTTTCACTACCTTCATTTCATCCTAAACAAACTAATATATACTATGTCCTGGTTATGTCTTTTCAGTTCCTAACCTTGAAATTGGAACGACCGGCCATAGTTGAATCTATGTCATTCGGCAAATATGAAAAGACGCATGTCTGTAATCTGAAAAAATTCAAGGTCTTTGGTGGCCTAAGTGACGAAAACATGATTGAGCTAGTGGAAAGGTGAGTTGCAATTATAATATCCCCATCTTGGTACAAACCGAAGTGAACTATATCCTGATTGAGTATCTAGTATATATTTATGACTACAGCTCAAGCTGATGTGTTGCTTCAAATTAATACTATAGTCCTTCAAAGAAAAGATGAAAATATACAGTTCGTACGGAACTCGACGTAAACGCCTCGTTCCTTACAAACCGTAAATCTTGTTTTGTACCTTGAACAGCATGGTCAGGACGTTCTATATAAGTATCAATAGTTGGTTTTCTAGCAAGGCGCTCTAAACATCTCAGCTGAGCGGTCACATAATACATGTTCATTGTTTTATGTTTGCATGGCATTCCAATTTCGTATATGTGTTTACATATTTGCATTTGCAGTGGATTGAAAAACGACCATGTTCCAGAATCTTTCTACCTGAAACACGAGATAGATGAAAACTATTTCCCCTGCAGATACCTAAAGATTGGTAAGATATTATTTGCTTAATTGGCATCAAGAAAACCAAAAGAAAGGTCGTTATCTCTAATAAACTATGTACACATAGAACAATTACTAGGATTGAAATTATCTAGCATGGATTCTTATCTAAGCTTCGCTAAACAATGAAAAGACCAAAATTATTTCTAATAGGAAATGATATTTGAACGCGTACTTTCTGCTAATATACGGCGAATGTTTCAATTTTTCCAGTGCCAATTCAGTCTTGGGGCCCTAGCTTCAACTTCAGCATCTGGTACGTCGAGGTGAGAGGAGTCGACGACCCTGAAGTAGTAAAACCCTGTATGAATTGGTATAACACGGTAAGTGTAGGCCTTAAACCTTATGTATCCAATAGTTCTCCGCGTGTAAACGCAATGTTACATTAAGCTATCAGTTCTGGCCTTGATTAATGGCTTAGTTTTACGTGTACATAGGCCAAAGTACATTTTGATGACGGACAGTGCCCCAAAAGAGATAAACTGCATTATCACTAAAGGCCAGTCTCCACTGTGCGATTCTGGGTGCATAAGTACGGCCAGTCTCAGACTGGGCGTTCCCATGGGATCGCAACAAAACGCACAGTGTAGACTGCAAGTTTGCTGCTAGTTTGAGACTTGGCGTACTTCACGTACCCCGGATCGCAAGCGTTTTTATATATCAAACATGTTTGATATTTGAAGACTGGACGTACCAATGTACCTAAAAACCCAAGCGCTCCAGTCGCAAGGGGGGTAGTCCACACACAGAATTGATGATACCTTGCGATCCAGTGTCCTACATGAACTGGGGGAGGGGGGGGGGGGGCTGGACTTTAAATGGACTGGACGATTAAATGCATTATGCTACAATTACATTAAGTTAAGTTATAACTAATATAACATAAATCTTTTAACTGGTTTGCTGACTAATTATCTGTCCGCTACAATACTCGTGTTGTCCTCGGTAAAATCTCAATTTTATATCAGCTCACCAAGGTCAATCTAAAATTCAACTATTTTATCAATTAGTCTCCTTGCTTTTCAAGTATCGGGAACGAGAGGCAATACGACTGTGCTTAAAACACTTCCGCCAACACCATTATACGGAGGCATACGAAGCCCTGCAAAAGAAAACAAAGATCGCGCTAGAACATCCGACCCTTACGCAATTGCATACTCAGCTGGTACTAGAAGGCAACTTCGAGGCATGTGAACGACTCATCGATGGAGCCTGTCGAGGTAGTTTCAGCATTTTCCAAGTTCTTAGTCGCAGAAGCCTGTATGCAACTTCGTACTCATAAAACACTATAGAAAATATTTTTGTACTCTTCTGGAATTTGCTATACGAGTATATGTATATTTTTATTAACAATATTACAGATTGATAATATTGGAATAATATTGCATATAATTCATCACTAATTACAAAATTGCTTTTCTATTGCAGAGGGCTTGTTCAACAGTTACATTAGCCTTCAGGGTTACAAGCCGAGGTGGACAGCAATTGAACCGGTACACAAAGGTGAGTCACTTACAGTATGACAAGTAGTGTAAGTGTTACTTAGTTAAGATGATTGATGTAGAGAGCTTAGTCTGGTCTGACTTATCTAAGGCCAACAGGTTTCACACAATGTATCCATCTTAGATTATAAAGTCTCTCTCGACCCACCTTTATCTCAAGATATAGTGTAAATAAAGAATGGAATATCCACAAAGAAAAATCTATTAACAGAATATTTCAGCTATCCACTTGTGAGTGATAATCGCCATATTGCCTCGATGTCGGTGAAGTATCCCTCGTTACTAGAAGCTTTTTGTGAAGATGTCTTAACCCTTTAAATCCACTATGATGCCTGGAGGCATTCCCGGGCGTAGAACGCTATGATGCCTGGAGGCATTCCCGGGCATAGTACGCTATGATGCATTGAGGCATCATTTCTGAAATTTAAGTAATTGCTCATTTTTAATGAAATAATACGAATATTTTGATAATATTTCTCAAACCTATGTAAAACCATATCATAGTTAATATCATTACTGTTATATAACTTCCTAATAATTTTGGATTTGTATATGAGTGTGATATAATACGACACTGTGGATATAGTGAAAAGTGCCAGCGGACTACAGGGATGAAAATGGTACTGCAGCGGCATATTTCAGGGTGTGTATTTGGTACTATACAGCGTAGTGAAAGGGTTAAACCATGTTGTGAACTTAGCCGTCTCCTAACCTAGATATGTGTGCCAATGTTGACGAGGAGTATGATGATTACAGGGTCTGGGGAGTTGCGGCCCGGTATGCGAGGCGGGCACCAGATGGTGATGGACGTGCAGACAGAAATGCTTTATCTTTACGGCGGCTGGGATGGCAGTCAGGACCTTGCCGACCTGTGGGTGTACCACGTACCCTCGTCCCTCTGGACCTGTCTCTCGAGCAACACGGAAGAAGAGGTGCGTATTCCCATGTCTAATTCAATCGCCCTCCTTAAGTACCGAATTTTATAACTGTTTCTCACGAAGACCATCTAGCTTTTTGCTTTTGTCAACAAAATTTGTGATTCCATGTACAAATGTGTGTAACCTGACTATATGTTAACATTAGTTGCAATGAACATACGAGGCTAAGCCATCCGTTCACCTTAAAGAACATTTGTTGCATATTAGATAATAGATTTCAATGAATGTCTCAGTGCATATCATACATTGTAATATGCTGTATTGCAATCCACGTAAAGAAACGTATGGATGCTAGACGTTCTCATGCAAACCTAGTTCAGACAAATTGTATATATATATTGCAGCTGATTACATTTGGTATAATCATAACTTACCTTTCTGTGTTGCGACCGAATGATTAAACCCCTGAGTGTGTATTTCTTATCTCACAGAGCGGTCCCAGTGCCCGTTCCTGTCATAAGATGTGCATTGACCATGAAAGAAAACAAATATTCACACTTGGACGTTACCTGGACTCGACAATGCGGACATCAGAAAACCTGAAGGTAAGATGTTGGTTATTCTCATAAGCCATCAATTTGCCTTATAAATCACGTAATTAATTGTACATAGGAACACCAAAGTTAAACGGAAAGAATAATATTGACAATTGTAGACCATTACAGCAACTACCATAATATCTCTCAAAGTGCAATTGTGTACATCCGATTTTTATATCGATGGTCGTGTCACCTACTGTTAAATTCTATGGAAATCTCCGTATAGTCCTGAGGTGATATATGAGAATTTGTGCACCCGATGGTCTCTGATGAAGATAGGTTCTGACCCCTGCTGTCTCCGTACCCTGCACAGAGCGACTTTTACATGTACGACATAGAGAGTGGGCGGTGGACGCTCATCACGGAGGACACCGGCTCCATGGGCGGTCCTACGTTAATTTTCGACCACCAGGTGGCGATGGACATCGAGAAACACACCATCTATGTGTTCGGCGGACGTGTCCTCACCTGGTAAGTCATCTTGTAGCCCGCTATCTTAGTCTTTGAAGCTCACATTACTGTTTACAAAAACCTCACTGGGGGTGAAGGCTTTGCCAGACAACGCGAGGTAGACTAAAAAACAATTGATAATTTGGGTTTGATATAACAGTGCCACGTTTGTCAGTCTTCTCAACCACTTTGTGTATCGAGTTTTGGTCTAGATTTATTTTACATAATCTACTAGTCTGTATGTTAGACTAATTCCAATATAGAGTAGTATATGACAACGTTTACATCACTTTATTGTACTATGAAAATATAGAACTACTCTCATAGCAGAAGTTTTGTTGACTCCTCACTTCTGTCACCGTTCACAGCAATAACGGGGAAACGGAAAGAAGCTCGGAACCCATCTTCAGCGGGTTATTTTCGTACCACGTGCCGACTAACACGTGGCGGAAGATCAAGGACGACTGTGCGGAGCTCAGGTCACGGATAGGTCACTCAATGCTGTTCCACACGGTACGTTCAGTTTACACCAACACTTATCTTCTTGTGGATGGTTGTGTTCACATTAGATGCTGAGAATGGGATACGGCAAGGATAAAAATTCTTGTTTGCTGTACGGTAAATAATTTGAAACTCAAAAGATAACAGAATTTTCCCTGTTTCCATCCTATTTGAGTAAAAATGAAAGCTTGTATGAGCAATGCCTTAAACGTCGCCTAAAATGATATTGTTATCCGTAATGAAATAGGAAACGTAGCATTAAGTATTTCTCTTTTTTTTATTTTTGTATAGAAATAAATGTATGTTATTTCAGAATTTGACGTGATACTATTTTACAGAAGCAACGTGTGTTGTATATATTTGCTGGCCAACGATCAAAGGAATACCTGAATGACTTCATCGCCTACCATGTAGACACAGATCAAATAGAAATTATTTCTGACGGAACGAAAAAGGACGGAGCTCAAGGTATTTGGAACAACTTTACAACTTCACATATCCTCTACAGAACAGAGAGGGTTTCAAATGTCTTCAGCCGTTTAGGTGTTCTGATAAGATTTCACACGGTTGTTTCTCAAGGAAGTGGTTTCCCCTTGGTGCGTTTCATCTAGAAATTGAGGGAAACTCTACAGCAGATAGGTTTCCTCATTGAATATTAATGAAGCATATTTTTGGCAGTGTAAGGTAGAGCCCCCAAACTCCAACCTAGAAGTAAAGTACTTTTTAAGGTAAAAAAGGAAACGATGTATTCAAGGCTGGGCCAACATTTCACAACTGCCACATTACCTTTAAACTGCCAATTGTGATGAACTGGGAAAATACAGCCATTTTTATACGATCACTATGAAGGGTTACGGTATTCTGTTTATTTTGAGCTTTACTTTTATCTTCTTGTACCCCATGCAGAATATTGCCTTTTTGTATATGATTATGTTATAAGTTTTAGACCTCAAGGCGAAACAAAATTTGTGTACAAAATCTTGCATACGGTTAGATAACCTGTCTCAAAGTTGATTTGAAAACAATCTCTTGGCAGTGCCAGCAGCTGGTTTCACACAGAGGGCAACGATTGATCCCGACCTCAACGAAATCCACGTCTTGTCTGTAAGTGAACACTCATCATGTACCTATTTTTCACGTTAATAACAGTGCCTTCGTTAGTTAGAATTACCTTGATTTCGCGTATGATTCATGCCAGAAAAGTCACCCAATTGAGCACTCTAATAGTTACTTACCTGGTTACAATACCATTTTGTCTGCAGAATTTGTATTATCAGAGAAAGTTTGTAAGGTTACCAGATATACATGCATTGCATAGAAAAGGGGTGAAAATCGGATAAGTTTCCCCCGGCCTTTTTTATATTAGAAAAAGAGGTTATAAATGTTTTAGATCTTCTGATGATGTTCACTGCTATACTTTTCTGTCGTTTCACAGGGCCTCAGTAAAGACAAGGACAAGAGAGACAATGTCCGGAACTCATTTTGGGTGTACGACATAGCCAAAAACAAATGGTACGGTCTTCTTAGTATGCTGCATATTTAAGATATTTTAGTTATTAGCAGGTGGACAGTTGGTCTTTAGGTTATGGCTATAGCCTACTGTAGTACACATGCTTGTAAAGTCACTAGGCGATCTGACCACATTTTTGCTTTTTATAGCTAACAAAGTACAGATAGGAATATGATTTCTGTTTTGGACAAAAGGTTTTATGGTGGTACAATGCTTTACAATTTTGATATTTAATTTTTTGGCATACATTTCTTTAAAAAAAAAGAAAAAAAAAAGGGGGGAATTCAGTTGGGGTTTTTTTTGGGGGGGGGGGGGGGACTTTTGTAGTCACAGGTCCATTTTTAAGAACTCCTTTATGGACATATTTCTACATTTAAACTGGTTGAATCATAAAATGATATGCCTCATGGTCTCTCTATCATTTCTGCCTGATAAATAGATTAAGCCGGCAACCGCTACACAAGTTTTACCTGCTAATGAGATCACTTTTGTATGAATTTACCTCCTTACTGTCACGAGGTTCTACTAACCATCACTGTACACAAGAAGTTTCGTTTTACTTCTATAACTCGTAACTACTGTGTTGGCGGTTTTTCCCTGGGTGATAAGTTATTAGCAGGTGGACGGTTGGTCTTTAGGTTATGGCTATAGCCTACTGTAGTACACATGCTTGTAAAGTCATTAGGTGACCTGACCATATTTTTGCTTTTTATAGCTCACTAAGTACAGATAGGAATATGATTTCTGTTTTGGACAGAAGGTTTTATGGTGGTATAATGCCTCACAGTTTTTAAAATTTAGTATTTTGGAATGGATTTGAAAAAAAACTGATTTCAGTTTGGGGGGGACTTTGGTAGTCACAGGTCCATTTTTAAAAACTCCTTTATGGACATATTTCTACCACTTAAACTGGTTGAATCATAATATGATATGCCTCATTTGAAAGAGAATAAAAAACAGTAGGTGCTAGGAAGTGGAATTTTCAAGGTAGATTCTATATTTACTTAGATATTCAAGTATTTGTTGAAAGTGGGTGGGGGGGGGGGGGGGTTGAGTGAAATGGGCATACTCAAACAGATGTTTACTCAATAATGATTTACAGTGAGCATTGGTGTAACATTTACTATCTCCATAAGTGGCACTGACAGTTACTTACCCACTAGTAAGTGTCATTATTTAGGTTAAACTTGTATTTGGCATGATGTTCATGTATTTTTGCCTAATTTCAGAGCATGGGGGGTATCAGCCATCTTTGAATTTTAGTGCAGTCATGTTCCCCCAGAGGACTAGTTCCTGTCACTCTCCAAGCATATTGGCACATGCCCTATACCTATATCCTTATGAGAACACTAAGTATCTGGTTGAAGCTCAGCCTCACTTTGAACATGGAGCCTGTAGTATGTCAAACCAACACTAGATGGAGCCATAACTAAGTACAGATAGGCATATGATTTCTTTTTTGCTGGAGAAGTTTTCTGGTAATGCAATATCCTAGTTTTATTACTTAGTATTTTGACATTGATTTAAAAAAGACTAACTACTTTATGAACTTCCCCAAACACCTGACAGGTCCAGTAATCAAAGACTTGTAAGATATGCACAAAACTTGTATAAGT
This sequence comes from Alentia gelatinosa, assembly GCA_950022655.1. Classification (NCBI taxonomy): domain Eukaryota; kingdom Metazoa; phylum Annelida; class Polychaeta; order Phyllodocida; family Polynoidae; genus Alentia; species Alentia gelatinosa. The sequence goes on from OX465581.1 coordinate 74,634,954, forward strand.
TTCTCCTATGGTAACCCAACACCTCTCTTTCCCCTCCCCTATACCTCCATTTCCTTCCAACTCCTTGGGGCTTCCTTAATCTCATAGTAATTAATTATTGGTGGACCTTGTATCGAGTTCTAAATGCGTCCACCTGCTAATTTGGCCTTTAAAGGCCAATATTTCTATTTTAAAATGCACTCTTAGCTCTTGTTGTTATGGATGTCCTTATACAGGTCGTGCATTTACAAGAATGAACATTCAGGTCAACAATATTGGAGTAAAATGCAGCACGTGGAGCCAGTACCACGCTTTGCCCATCAGCTTGTCTACGACTACTGTCGTAAGGTTCACTATCTGTTCGGGGGCAACCCAGGCAAGGACAATCTGCCAAAGATGCGACTCGACGACTTCTGGTCGCTCAAGGTAATTGTCATGAATTTATGATTTCTTGTTTTTGCAAAAGCTACAAGAACACAAACGGAAACATAATGCCACTCAAATAACATCATATGGTTAGTGGTCAAACTCCCTTAATTAAAATAGCATCAGTTTCAAAATAAATTCTGCCTTTATGTGCGGAAAGAAAACTAGAATCTGCATTTAATCTTCAGTTGTGTCGGCCGTCGACGAATCATCTACTCCGTCGCTGTCAGTATCTGATCAGGAAGCACCGGTTTAGTGAGATCGCCCAGCAGAACCCCATGTTGGCGCTGCAGTACCTACAAAACGACCTGGCGCAGACTGTCGACCATAATGATGCCGAGGAGACGCGAGAGGTAATATAGATACTACTTCAAGGCCCAATAACGCGTGCAAGAACAGGGATGCCAGTCTGTAGGATTTTGCCTACATGTAGGATTTTCATTTTAGTCTCAAAGAGATGAAAATTTCAAGAAATTGTATGCCTTGAGAACAATACACACTCCAGGTTCCCTAAAATCTAAATCTTAGATAAACCTGTTCTGTAATCTTTCAAAATTCTGAATTCAGCTACCCCCAGCACACTCAGTCACAGGGCTTATGGATCCCAGTGCTCCAACCTACATCTGTAGGATGGTCGGATTCTTGTGGGAAATGCTCCTACGGATAAGGGCAAACTTGTATACTGACATCTGATTGGCTTAAAACATGTACCCACTCTCATAGCAGGCACCTAGATATCCTATACTGCCAGTCGATGCCCAAGGATCTGCTAGGAGAGTGATCGGTGATACATAGACTGGCCTCAGTCCCCATGTAGGAATTTTTCCTGACCCCCACTGGCATCCCTGCTTGAAGAAGTCAATATTTAAAGCAAAATTATTAAGATATCATGAATATACATATTTTCACTGGTGTGTATGAAGCACCTCTTTCGAGAGCGGGACAGACAAATTCTATAAATGCTAATCAATGGATGACTATTTATTACAATTTTATATCAAAAGCCTACTGTTTTATTCAGTTAATCTACCAATAACATTAATGCATTCTGTTGTTTTTAGGCATAGAACACTTACTGGTTGCCTGTAATTTAGGGACTTTACAAGTTGTCTATTGGTATACCTATCAAAATACTAAGAGAGTCAGACTTCTGTATCATGCGTAACACGGCCACAAGTGTTCTCCAAACGTTAGCTAGGCTCGCCTTGGCGTGTATGACACTGTATACTAGATGTTATCCCCGTTCATATTGGCCGAACTTGACATGGTTCTGCCATAAGGTGTATTCTGATTGGACAACAGAGTAAACAACTTTCTGTGTCATTGCCAACGGCCTCACTCTGACCCAGATCATGTCTGGGCTGACCAGGTGGGGTCATTGTGTATGTATGAGAGGGCTGAAAAACTGAGTTTTTCTCACCGTTCTTCTTCAATTAGGGGACGAGAGACTTGTAGTTTCAAAACTTACTGTTTCTCATCAGGTGTGGCACTTTGGTGGGGTTTATACGCTGATTTCGCCGCCACCATTGACAGCTTGTTTAGTGGTGGGCTTGTCCATGTTTAGGACATGTAAATGATTTTATTTGAGGGGGCCAGCAGCTGCCATTGCTCAGACATTTCCCAAAAATAATTATGATATATATGCCACAGGATTTATCATATATGTATCGTTCTTACTTCAGCTCCGGTAATTTCTTGCATTTATATTGTTCTTATATCTTGTAGTTCCAGTTACTTGCTGCTACATTATTCAAAGATTCATCTGAAGAACAGGATATGTGTGTTGGTAAGTTGGTATCCGATGAACAAAGCCTATCCTTTCTAGTCTATAGACAAAAAACCTCGCTAGTAAGGAAAAAAGATGCTCGGTTTGGCATTTACACAATATTACCTTTTTATTTCTAATTTATGTTTTTTTTACATGACCTTGCAAGCCCTAAAATCGCACCATTTGAATAACAATTAGTTACATATGGTATACTTGTATATTGTTTTGAAAATGATAGAATACTTGCATATGTTTCTTTGGATTGAATTTATTTGAACCTTAAATCTCATAAGCGCCATAACTGTAACAAGTCGTCACTATTTGAAGTGATCTAATTAAGTAGGTCACTAAATGGTCTATATTCTGTAAGATGTACGACAATTTATTTAGAATTACACACCTGTAAGGTGAATGATATCTAGAAAATTTGAAACAACTATAAGTTGCTATGCTGTTACAGACTCTGATGTCAACGAACACTTTCACACGAGAACGCATCTCTTCGACACGCTGGTCAGTTTCTTTCCGGATGAGATGACTCAACCCAAGGGCAACCTTGTCGACCTCATCCTTCTGTCCTGAATTGACGACAGCGTCCCTAACCACCGCGCATGCTCAAAGACAGACTGCCCCCTAGCGGAGACGAGGCAACAGGCGACTCCTGGTGGAGACGTGACGAACTTGTAATTAACATATGAACTACGAGAAACTAAAGATAAAAGACTTTAGTGCCCGGATAGACTTATCTAGACTTAGGGGAAAAGTATTACAGTAGTAACATGCCGAGGTTCACCAAAGGGGCTTTGGTGGTATGCTTTGTTTTTGGATGGATTTTGTTTTACAAACGTCAAAGCCGCACGTTCGTTTGATGTGATGATTGCCTGGGTTGCCTGTTCATCGAGAAAATGGGGACAGAATAGAGATTAGTCGCTTTTTAATTTGTCATTTGTGAGAGCGTTATGTTGAGTTTTCCTATCGCCACCTGGAATTTTCAACAGCTATACTTTTAATATTTTACTTTAAGCTATATCTAACTTATAACATCGTTCTTTTTATCACCAAGTCATTTGTTCGAAGCCACAGAATTAGTAGATCTATTTATTTATTATTAATCAGATATATTCACAATTTGTATGATACAAGACTAATGCTTATTTGTATAGTTCTTGAAATAGAGCAACATGTTCGTCACCAGGAATTGGGTTCGTATTGGAATACATTAACAGTGAAAGCAGTGCCACATTTAGTTTGCAGTTCATCATTGCTCAAATTGAGCTTGAGGCTTCTTATTGTGTTGCATCAACTGCTCTAGCTACAAAGGATATATACTATACCCGCCTTTTGATTTCATGGAAGAGCCACTAGTCCTTGAATGGTAAGCAAAAATTTTGCTTTGTTTTCTTATCCCCTCGTTTCCTGCTGTTTTAGCTGACCAGATATAGGTCACTCTGTGATAACCATAGCAAGTAAAGAGTCGGTATTTAGCAATAGAAGTGGGTTTATGAGGTGATAGAGATTGACACTACTAGTTGAGCTCAGTTGTATAAGTTAAGTGGTATTATAAATTAAAGATACCCCCATTCACCCAATAAAATAAAGTTAGCTAAATAGTTGATACCATTAACTATACATGAAATTGATCCATGTATTGTAAGACGTGTACATATGATATCAGGTGGTGAAAGTATGAGTAAAAGAGGATATTCAAGTATGATCATCTTTTCTCTCAAATGAAGTTGCCTCCAACTCCGTGTATTATTGGCGGCCCCAATCACACATTCTGATATCGGGTGTCATTTACAAAAAGTATAGCCACCCCGTTTTAATCGTCGTAGTCATGCATTTCCTTGTTCATTTGTTTGGGCCATTTATACCTGTACCGTCTTTTTTGTATTTTTGTTATGATAAATTGTTAAATTCCAGGAGATTCCCAGGTGGATATGGATCAGATTCAAAATTTGTGGCCACTTTACAGGCTTAGATTTGTATGTAACGCCTTTATTTTAAGACCACCGCTATGGTCACGGTCATGATATACTGAATTATATGCTTCCCTAACAATTTGACGTTTCATTGGTTTTGGAACTTTAGGCTTTCTTGGGGACAATTATATTGCTGATTTAGATTTCATGGTAAAATGTACGGATGTATTCATGAAGGAGCAATATGTAGCTCGCTATTATAACATCAACAAAACGATGTATTCAGAAAGAAGCCTCTTTGACAATGCAAATGGGAATCTTCATACAATAGTATTGAGATAGGGTCAACCTCTAATATGAATCTACATATGTCAGACACGCCTTGCAGTCCAAAATCCAAGTTCTTACAAATATCCAGCAACAGTGCTTAATGGCCGTAGAATATCGACCGAAGCGCTGTATTTTCTATGTAAATAGGTTAAAGCACAGACTACTGGATATAAGATCATCTCTGTCGATATGCGATATATGTAATATATAAATTTTAATGCGAATGTTTTAAAAACGAATATCGTACTTAGTTTATCCTATTATTCCTGAACCTTGATCATCATAAAAGGATGGCATGACTTCGAATGACTGACAGATATGGACTGTAGAGAAAACTGAGCGTTAATTCTGTTGTGTATATTATTCTCTCCGGAATACAGGCATACTTTGTCAACTTTTTGCCAAAGAAGCAGTCATTTATTGTTGAGGCTCTCCATATAGACGGACCTTGTTCATTGCATACTTAACTTGATATAATGTTGGTTGTGCCACTGTGAAGTTAAGAACGGTGAATGGCTTTACAGTCTAAAAGTAAGTGTGAGTACACGCACACAAAAATGCCTGAAATGTTTGTGTCGCATCAGAATTAGAGAATGTGTTCTCTTGATATCGCAGCTTAGATGACCATAGCTCTGTGTTAGAAAAAGGTGCTGACCCTAGTAACTACTGAGGCAGATGAGCGGCACCCTCCCTTCGTTGAGGGGTCCAGGATCACATGCCCATAGTAATTCTGCTGCCTTGATAAGCGGTGTTGTTTCCAGCTCGCGTAGATGGCGCCCAGCTTGCAATGATAGCTCGTATCTGATTAGACAATGCCAATTTTGTCAAAATGCTCAGTAAACCCTAGACTCATTACTCGCACTGACCCAACGGTATCACATCATTTGAGTTAGCTTCACATCGAAGTATCCACTTCCTTTCCCAGCGTTGTATTTCAATTAATTGTTGGCGATTACTATTTGTACTCTTGTCCTGTATTCTCATTCACACTGTTGGTTTGAGTAACCATACTTGCATCTTTTAATTTTAGAACTTGTGGCCTTCCATTCTCTCTTATTTTTAATATTACTCAAAAAGTGTTCGGAATAGTTGTGAAAGTAACTTGATTTTGAATTATCTTAAAAACTACCTATTATTGTGTGTAGTTTAGACTCCTCTACTACAAAAACGGACGGTTTTACGACGTGTTTCTGTATATTACAACTCAACTATTTAAACATTTCATATGAATGATGACAACACAAATACGAAACACTGGTTATGTGGTATTCTTAATTGTGCGTTTCCTGTATGATAAAATGGGTATGCCAATACCTAAGTCACCAAGTCAAATGCGTATTTCAAACAAAATAAAAAATGGATTAAAAAAACATCCTGATTTCCTGTATATATCGTTCGCAATACCTGCAGTTTCAAGCTTTTGTGGAAAATATTTCATCTGATCTGAACAAGAGCTAGGTGTGCATTTTAAAGTAGAATCATTAGCCTTTAAATGGCCAAATAAGCAGGTGGACGCATTTAAACCTCGATACAAGTAGCTTATAATGACATTGAAAATTATCAATAGTATTTAACATTAAAATAGAGAGAAGGGTGGCAGGAGCTGACCTGGGAGTTTAAATGGGCATGTTCATATGGCAGGCCTGCTGTCTGTTTGTAAGGGAAGACCATTTTGCAATTTTCTGTGATACAGTCTAAGGAAACAACAGAGACATGATGTATGTGTCTAGGGGGGTCTCTAGTTCTCTTACTTGACAATAGTACTAGACAACTTACCTAACTAAGCTAAAAAAACTGACTTTAATTCTCAAAATTCTTTCCAGATGGCAGCAAAGCATGGCATCAGTCAGTTTTTCAGTCACGGCAATCGTTATGAACGACATGTTTTTGCTGTCTGTGTACTATAGACGCGATATTTTAGGGGGTTGGCCAATTATGGTAGCCCTACGACACTTAGGGCAGTGTGAGGTGTCCTATAGTCATGACAATCTAAGGGTCATGTGGATGAATTTGGCGCCCAAGGTGTCGTAGCCCTAAGACTTCGATGGACATGTCGAACTGGGAAATTCACTTCCCCTAGGAATTAAGCCATGTAACTTTAACCCGAGTAAGGGATACACACAACCTATGATCGTACCAAATATGAAGAAGATCGGCCGTTCCGATACACCGATATTGGCGTTTCAATTTCGTCATTGAAAGTCTGCTTTGGTACCCAGTGTAGCGCTCGCAAATTTATGCGGCGACCTTGACATTGACACCACTTGTTGCCATTGCTGTACATCATTCTCCCAGCAGAAATTCTGTGTGCTAGCGCCACGAAAGATATGCTAGGAGAGTGGCTGTAGATGTCAGCAATTGAACGAGTCTGTTATCGATCGATAACCCGATGTTTAAAATTCAAACGCCAATATCGGCGGATCGGGGCTGCCGATCTTCTTCATATTTGGCAGGGTTATAGGTTATGTTTCCCTAACTGGTGAGAAAGTTTCATTGCTTAATTCCTACAGGAAGCATGTGAAAATCCTCTTTATACGCACAGTGAGTTAGACTTGTACCATGTCTAAGTTTGATAGAACCTACAAGACAATTCTTTTTTTCTTTTTTTTCAAGGTAGCATCGGTTGGGGTTAGAAGTGTTCTTAGCCACGTTTTCTAAATCTACAAGACAATTCTATACTTGTCGTTACAGCCGACACTTTTAGCCGCAATCTCCTGTGGCGCACTACAACACTGTCTATAGGATGCCGGCCATCTTTTGTTGTCCAAAAATGTTGTATATTCGCTGGACGATCTTAGGGTATCGTAGACCTACACTATTGTGGCTGAAAAACAGGCCCCTGGTTTATTGCACTCTTTAATCATACTCTCCTACTAAGGAGGAACAAAAAACAGATAGGAGAGAATGCTCCACTTTCACTTGCAGTAGTGAGTGCAATCCACATGTATATAGCTAATTCACTACATACCCTAATTTGATACTTGAAAACATGATTCTCATATTCATTTTTGGATATAACTAACCAATATGCTGTAGTTTGCTTCATCAAATAATGTCATTCTTGAACTTGCCATGTCCTTTTAACGATGGCAGACTGTTTTCCCTTGTATTCCCATTATGTGGGTTAATAGAATATCGGTGATAAATGATGTTTCTGAGAACACCCCTCAATACACCTTCGCAGATTACGAGAATATTATTAGGAACAATTCTAACTTCCCTCTGTGTGTAAATATGCCGAATAAATCATACACTCATGCACCTGCTGCCTCCCACGCCCCTTCACATTATGAGATTTGTGAAAAATCAAATTATGAAAACAACATCCTGGTTGTATTATAAAGCGTAAATGCTTTTGGTTTTATTATTATTATTATCCATTCTACATCATATCTTTTTTAATACAATGACACAGACATACACAGCGGACCACCAGTGGGCCCGAAACGTCTCACAACGCCCTCTCTGCACATGGTTACAGAACCATTTATGTTGGCTTCGGTTGGTAAATAAGTAAACACAATGTATAATATCCCTTCAACTTAGCATTCTGAAATGCCATCATAATGCCAGATCTAAGAAAGTTGGGTCTGCTCTGGGGGGCACAGTACAGTATTATTGATGTTGGCAACCATATCATAGATTTATGTACACTTGACGATCGAGTAGGGAGTATGACGAATTATGACCAGATTATTTGACTGCCTGCGGCACGAGGGACAATACAGCCCAATGGTAGCTGGACTGTGGAATATACATTAAACTAGAATTCAACCAGCTTTGCTGTCAGGGAAATGAAAGCAAAGCAGTACTGCAAGATACCAACAATGGTGGCTTAGCACAATATGTACACTGAAACACAAGAAAGCTGGAAAGTTCCTCACAAACAATACAAGGTCTTAATCAGATCTAACATGTGTCTATCCTTTAAAAGTTACAATTACATAAAGACGTCGTTCTTTTTGGGAGAGGAGTATTCGAAAGTAACCAATTGGGTTTGAATGAATTGAACTAACGGCTCAATGCACATCTGTATCACAAAGACTTTTCCAGGTGCATTTCTCAAACTGCATACCAGATGCCATGAATTACTAGACCGTGCTACCTATGTATCACCAATCCACCTGTGTATGAAGAAATGTGATGCGCATCCAGTGACCACATCCTAAGAGCTCTATGTACCAAGAATAATCTTTAGCTTGGACGTGACTGTCACTAAGTCCTTTCCCGTCGCATACGGATCTTTAATTGTAACCACAGTTCCTGACATACTAGAGACTGTCCAGTCGGTCAGTATGTTGCATGTCGTAGTGGTAGGTGAAGACTCACATCTTTTAACATGGGGCTGGGATACTAAACACGATATTTTCTCTGGGACATAATTTGTATGAGACAGGCACGAACACAAAGACTACACAGAGAAATAGCGCATCACAGACACAAAAGAGTAACTAGACTAGTATAGAAATCAAGTGGATAAGAAAATCAGTCAAGAATGTGCCCATCGCCCCGTATAATAGCTTTCTATTGATGAAAGTTCATTCGATTTCAGTCTAACTGCTCAGAAAAATTTACACACTTCGTTTGCCTAGCTATCGGAAGGATTTTAACATTCTATACTCGACAAAGATTTATCAATAGCCATTCCATCACATATCTTTTTTTCAAAGGCAACCGATCTGTTCTTCCATATTAATTGGTTAATTATGCCTAAGCGAATCCATATCGGACAGATGTATATTAATACAAAAGAAACTCTAAAGCATAGATGAACGTCTAGACTATGTACAAAATATTCACCATGAAAAGCGGTTATATAAACACCACTGACAGTTAGAATAAAGCAACTGGCATGGTGCGTTTATATGTGTATATTGTACATGAAGTCTGTAAAAACGGATGCTACATAAATACATCACCGACAGCTCTGTGGTATACATAACAGTGCCTCGCCTGCAAACTGCATATCCCGGCCCTGACATACACAGCCAGATAAAGTGCATTCAAAATAACCCTAAGTTACACGCAGAGAACTGACGACCATTCAGGATCTTCTCCATGTCCTGTCCTGCTCATGTTGTGAAACACTTTGCTGAACACTTCATGCCCTTCATGGGAGAATACTACTGGTTATATTCAGGGGGAGGCGGGACTGTCCTGGCATCTTTGGGACTGCGCATGTACCTTCTGAATTAATTTATCAACGGAGCTATTCTTAAATAAAAAAGTATTTGTTTCCCTATCCAGGTGCTGAATTATCCTATTGGCTTAAATTGATACATTTATATATATACTCAGCAGTTTCCTGGTCTCATAGAGTGGACTGGCTATTTCCTACTTTAATACGCATCCTCTTCTGAAGTTTATATAGTCTTAAAATAATCATAAAGTTGGAAATGCGCGTGGGCAGTAATTCGCTATATTTTCGATCATTGTAATATCCTAGAGCATGGAACGTTTCACGTAAATCAACGTCCTTTGACTATTCCTGGATTTCTGGTATTCGTGCGGATATCATGCGGACATCATGTGCAAGTAAGTCAGTGTTACTATAGTGCATAAGGGCTAAAATAAGAGGGCATTCTGTACCGGTTCCCCTGTATACATAGTACAAATGGGTATATCGCCTGTATATAGCCCATCGTATAAATAACAGTACCGAGCCTACTCTGGCCGTTCATACTACTCGACTATAAACATATGACATGACCGTGTTTATTACAACATCAAGTATAGACTAGTAAGCTGGATACTAAACAGTGCCAGACAATCTAGTAAGTCATACGAAGATGGGCCAAAGAAGCGGTTCAACGGGAAAAAATACGTAGAAAGCAATGTCATGGGAGATCTCAGAGGCATTCGCTAAGCCTAGTACCCTAGAATACCGCGATACACCCAATGACTCACCGAGAGATTCAAGAGGCCATTTTCCTTCTGTATTCATGTTTTTCCCTTTTTCTTTTTACATCTGTCACACCTCACGCCGAGGTTACACACTGCAAACTGCGTGCAGCATGGGGTTCTTAATCTAGTGAAGTCTTTCAGCTAAACCCTAGTAAGCACCAAGTCCTACTGGACCTATATTATAATGGGAGACTTGGGGACGAACCTTCCGTCTCTTTAAACACTTTGGTCAAAGAGACCGACTGAGGTCCAGCTTAAAGGTATGTAATTTTTTGTTCTCAATTCATTATTCCACTTACAATTGCACGACTCTGGGGACTTTATATAAACTTACTTGTGGTCACCACTGGATTATTGGTTACACGGAAATGACAAGCGATTATCAACGGTAATCGGAAAATGTATATACATGTCGAGGATAATCCTTTTTTTTTGCAGAAAAAAAGTTAGTTGCCGTTATATTCTAATCAAAATAAACTACATGGTAGAATAATTTGTAAGGAGAGTAAGACAGATACTACAGTAATCACCACAAAATATAAAGTTTTCACATGTATGTTGTACGTGTCATTTGATCGAGTGGTCGGCGATGCCACGTTTATAATGGGACTGCTTGTTAACAGCAAAGAAATACTTCAAACTTACTAACAATCACTGCAAGCGCATGATTACTTTATAGAGAAGGATCATAAACAGGGCCCTAACTTGACAAGTTATAATAGCGTAATCAATATCATGGTAAGGGTCTTCTTGCTCCTTACCACTGTGTGGCACACTGGGCATAATAATTGTACCTTGGTTGTTAAACTTATAATTAATTCCTTATCACTGGTACTTAGAAAAATCATCCATGTGTATCCTATATGTATATAAATGCTATCCAAAATCATAAGTAGATCGCCCAAAAATAGCAATGCTTAATAGGGTGGTTCTTAGAAATATCTATCTAGGAATGATGCTAGAAGGGCGTGGTTGGAATGTTAGGCCTCTACGAATGTCGTTCAAAGCTCATACATTCGAATAGAAATAAGTGGATATTCAAAACGACTTAATATGGCATATACATATGTATACATATTCATTAGAGAGACAATCGCTTGGATTAAATGACTTAGGATTCCATTCTCATGCCGTGACAAGAGGGCATTTACATATAAATATATACACAAACGGGGCAAACAACTGTTTAGTTCATAAGATACCGACTTTGGCCAGGAGATTAGTATAGAAATGACACGTCACCTACGGGCCATCCATAAAGTACATACGCACTCAGGGGGAGGGGGTGGGGGGTCATAAGATGTCAGAAATTTTGCGTATACCCTTTCTTTTTTCTAATGCGTACATGATCGGGAGGGGTGTGTCGTCAAAAATTTCGGAAATTCTGCGACATACTTTATGGATAGTCCCCTATCTACCGAATTCATTACTTCGCTTGGATATACGCAAAAGGAGGTGTATGACGATGGATACATCTGGGACACAATGTCAACGGTTAGACTGGGGTGGTTAGTGTGAATATTTAAGTCTACCCGAATTCATAATTTCAACCTAATGGGCGTTGATGTTAACAACGCACTTTCCAGGCACCTCTTATCTCTTTTGATTGCTGCCTTCGACTGTTGAACCTTGGTTTAAAGCACAAAAAGTCGATTTGGCAATGTTTGATCTTAAAGACCAGATCCTGTCTATATACCATTTGAATAGTGAATATAATAATAGCTTCAACACATACTGGTCCATGAAACAAGAGTTACCATTCTCGTGAAATTTCTGTCGTTCTCTTTTTCTCTTATTTCTTCTTGAAGGCATGTGAACTTGAGGTAGAGATGGGACAATATCAAACCATCCAAACGTGATCAGAAGACGAGAACTTCGAAATGTCTCTGAAAATTTGCCCACAGAGAACTCTACCCTGTCCGAAGATGAACTATGGGTAAAAGCGAGAGCCTAAAACACGATTCAGCTGTATCGGTGACTTCTGTTACAGTCAAAACAATCGCTAGAAAGGATGCACTTGGATATTCCTTGAAATGAGAGAACACCATGGCACTTATATTGTATCCGGATTAATGCACGCACGAAGCTAAAATAAGCTCCTGTCATTCGAATCCAACTGTCGATATCTTACCCTTAATTGATATTAACCAGAAACATGGACGTTGGTGATGTATCCAGCGCGTTATCACCACCTCCAACTTTCTGTTCAGCTCACATGTGCTGGTAATATCTCTCCAACAACAACAACAAAGAAATACCCCACTGATACACTTCTGAACTACATGGCACTATCCATGCTTGTTACTAGCAGTCCGTGGTCACGTTCTCCGGTGGCGTGGCGCCGACCGGCGTGGCGGGCGCCGCCGCAGGCTTTATACTCGCTCTCGACGATGTGCTCACACAGGAACTCTGCCGCGAAATATGAGAGTAAGTTCTTGACGGTATTGGCGGCGGGGAGCCTCCGTTATTGACGGCGCCTTCGGCCACGTTTGGCGAAGTGGGCGTCGGCGTGCTGCCCGGGGTGGCCGTCGGCGTACTCGACTCGGACGTCGAGCCTTGTGACGTTTCGCCGCAGGATGACGGCGGCGTGAGGTTCCCTAACGCGAGCAGCGAAGCAGACGACATTGCAGACTGCGTGGAGCCCGGGCGCGCCACTTTTGGCGGGATGGGCGGCGCCGCGGCGTTGGTGTCGTTTACCCGAGGCGGTAACATTGGCGGCACCTTCTGAGACAAGATGCTCGTGTTGTCGTCCTCAGGGATTTTGGACGTCAGGCGTAAGGAAAAGGTGTCTGACACAGCTGACATGGATTGTTGCTACGGGTAAAGAATTAAAAAAAACACGAGTCATTTTATTATTTAAAGAGTAAAAACAGCAATTTACATGTGCGCAGAGAAGTTATAAGTACAAGGACATATTTTACTTAAGATTAATATAGATTAGCAGTTTAGATACATAAACTGCTTACTTATTTTCCACAGCAAGAAGGCTTTATCAGTAGATTTATATAAAGGTGGGTTTCGTGTGCAACACTTATGATTGGCTCGCAGCTTGTTGAGTTTCTACCTGTCAGAAATAACGTTATTGATTACCCTTCTACACGCAGGCATACATTCAATTTCGTTATAGCAGAACCAAGGTAATTGATAAAATCAAGGTGCAACTCACTCGTATTGGAGGTCTCCTGTCAGGAAGGGGTGGTCTGTCCAATGCTGGTCCTGGCGTGTTCGGGCTTCGTGCTAGCCCGTCCATATCTGTTAAATATACGAGTGGATGCTCTGATGAGAACAACTTATATGTCAATCTTCTATTGAATTAATTAATGAACAAACTAAAAAAATATATAAATAACCGCAACAAACCATTAGTATGACTATCGGTTTAAAAATCACAAGATTATTGTTACAACTTAAAATATATTAAATTTCTTAATACTTCAAATAAAGGTAATTCACAAAACTTGTTTTTAGTAATGGTTACATCTGTCATATTATGGCCAATGTTATACCAAGAAGAGTTATATGTACTAAGAAAGAAATTGATGAGTGTTTGGTATGTGTCCTGTTCACCACCGAGTTTGGAGCACGTAGTAATATGAACGAGGCACTTGGCGAGTGAATATTCCGAAGCGTTCCAAACGAAATGGCAAACGGGGACTCAGACCAAATACAAATATGTTTCTGATTTTATCTTAGCCTGGAAACATTTATCTGTTTATCGCCCATTGAGTATAAGTTACCATATTTGCAAGCTTGTTGAGTTTGAGTTCCTAATGTTAAGCCTATGGACGTTTATACCAGGCTAGGATAAAGGTATATTCATACGCGATCATTTAACAATGCGAACAAAATGGGCACAATTATACGATAACATACATAACCTGGTCGGGTTTTAACCCCCTTTCAAATAGAAGAAATCCCTTGGATATTTTTCTTTCTCCCAACAAAACATAAGGAAATGATTTTTTCCTGAGAAAGCGACGAAGCTACCAATTTTTTCCTGAGAAAGCGACAAATTTACCAAACTTGCTTACAAGTATCGTAATTCCGTAGGCGCACTTCAATTAGTAAGGATCTATTCATGGACGCTTTAACGGATTTCTTTGATAATTGCAAAACATATACAAATCAGTCCTTTAATTGAGCATGAAAGAATCGATCGAGTAATATATACAGACATATATTGTTTACTTAAAGGCACATACATAAAAATATTAGGTTTGAAGCCTTTTTAAATAATTAAGCGTGACCAAGCTCTCATGCGGCATTCACAGAGCACCAAAAACCTGATTATTCCCCTTATCTTTGTCTTTGCCAATTTACTATCGAGTACCAATGAGACACAAAAAAAGTAATCATTCCTGGTTATGATAAAGAACACAGAAAGCACAATGAGTAACTGCGGTCAGGGATAATTATCATACTTCCACTCCAACTCGGCCATATTACTGGCATTTCTGTAACGGCTTGCAGTAGTTATCCCTGGTGTGGTCAAGCCAGCAATACACAGATCCTCAGAAATTAGAAATAAAATGTTCTCGCCTATGGTCTACAGCCTAGATGTGAGACACGACATAAGCACCTGTGACATAACTGGAACAGTCTTTGCCTCTCGAGCTAAAATTTCAAATCTGAAATGCCCCAGTATTTGATTATTCATTTAATGAAGAAAATTTAGTCTGATTCAGAACTTAATTCCTTAATTAACTAAATACAACATGAAAAATCATTTTTTTATTAATCATTTCTATCATTAGTAGGCAACACTATATTGTGATGATTTATTACCCCTTTTGAATAGGTTTCTATTGGTCACCTTATATTACCTAACCTTTTGCACAGGTGGACGAGTCACTTAGTATTGCTTTTACGCAAGATCTAAAAAGTCATCGTTATATGACAGTTGCTTCTTTTTTTAATGTTCTCCTCAATGCCTTCTTCATATCATTTAGAAATACTGAAAGGTATCCCTTCACAACTTTATGCTAGCGAATGTTCCCTGCTGCTTCACTAAAACACCTCTAAAAGTAAAAGGGTCTGTCTTTTTAACCCAATTAGATGGTCTTATAGAATGTCTTCAAGAAGAATCCACAGTGCCTTGGAATGTTTATTGAAAAAAGACGATAAAAAGTGAACTCTAGGTCTACTAATAACCTTCTAGGCAGGAACAAAAAGGTATCTAAACTTGAAATCTGCACAAAAACCTAACACGCTTCTTTCGATATTTAGGTAAATGACAGTCATACCTTTTATCTTCAAAACAAGACGAGACAAAAAAAAAGATGTCTTGTATCTTGCGGATTGTAAAACTCAAGTTCTACCATATAACGAATCTTTCGTTTTCGACGGTTTCAATTGAAGAGAACTTTTGTAAATATGTACTAGGTGAGCAGAAATCCCGGATTATTTTTTAATCTCCACCAGACAATAGCAAATAGGAGTGCCCGCCGAAAGAACTCTTATTAAATAGATGGCACGGATCATAATCCCAGGCAGGGAGAAACTGCATGACCGAATGCCCACCGGCGCACAACGACCCACAAGGTTTTAGTGTTCACTTAGTCCCTAAAGATGATTCACATTTCAATAGCATGCAATTCTTGGCGATTGTTAATTTGGCACACGAATGAGACCAGTTAAATCACATTTGAAATGCATATCCTAGCGACAAACACACAGAGATGCCAGTATGGTATAAAAAAATAATACCCTTAAAATTTACGAATCCTGCTTATCTCCACTCTGTATTTCTGATATGATGAAACTTTGTTACACCATAAAAGTGAGAGATAAAAACGGCAAACCAGGATTGTTCCGAAAACTGGCATCTCTGAACACATTTATTTCAAAGCAGATCACTTAAAGAGAATTACGTTAATACGTCTTACCATTGGCTAACCAGAACCTCATATCTAAGGGTGAGAAACGGAGGGGAAAGGGTGAATGCTTCATGCTATATACCTCATTTTGTCAGCAGACAGCTGGTCATTTTGAGCCTTTTACTTCTATATACTTTATAGTCATTTCTTCTGCACATTCAATTCTATTAGTGTCCCGTTTTCCTCGCGGCCAAAACATACCTGTTTGCATTTCAAGGCCATGCATACATTACTCAACTTATATATCTAAATAGATCCAGCAATATATTCCTTGCCATTCTCAATTTCTCAAATCAGACACGAGTGGATGAATTAAAGCGCAAAAACAACGAAATTGTCAACAATATCAAATGAGTTGCTGCTTCTTTGCTATCTTAAACGCATATGAATTCCAATTACAGAGTATGAACATTGATATCTCTTTCCCTTCAAGTTGGACTATTCCACGCCCATCTCTCAGATGGCTTGCTCACCTGAGTAACTCGTACGTACGGAGACCAGAGCGTACGCAGAGAGAACTTACCTGGTGAGGAGTATTTGCGAGGAGGTAGTCGGGGTGGAGTACCCTCGTGAAAGCCCATAGTGTTTGGGGTCCCTGACCGGGGCATGGTGACCGGGCTCGAGGCGCGTACTTTGCGGTGACCTAAATGACCTTGACTACGGCCAGCTTGACCTTGCGGGGAGCCTTGGCCCAAGCCGCTATCTAAGCTCTGCGTGGATGGTGCAGGGATGAGTTCTGAAAATAATTGAGTCGGGGATGTTCGCTTGTTGCACTGACAAATACAGACAACGGTTTGCGCAAACTCAGGCGCATACCTGTCTAGGACATGGATGTACTATACACCCACCATTCATTTCATGATGGGTAGCATTAAAGTATTGTTAGATATCTGTGTTGGCATATATACAGACCTGGACTTGTAATCCAAGTCTGTAAGAATCCAAGACACTATCCTTTGTAGCCAGCATGCTTGGGACACTACCGTTCGTAAATTGGATGTTACGATTCTTTTCGCAAGATAGTGCAATAGTCGCCTTGGGCACTATGCTTCGTTTTTATGCCATATTTATGTCCTTGTTCAATCAAAATCTCGTGTAAAAACCTGATCTAGTAACTGCCACCTTGTTAGCTACAAGACAGTGCTTATTTGGAGTTTCTAGACAGAGTTCTCACATAAAATTGAAGAGATGGTGTCACAAAAGG
Source organism: Alentia gelatinosa (assembly GCA_950022655.1). NCBI lineage: Eukaryota > Metazoa > Annelida > Polychaeta > Phyllodocida > Polynoidae > Alentia > Alentia gelatinosa. The sequence goes on from OX465581.1 coordinate 74,652,363, forward strand.
TAGTCTCCACTGGTTACCCTCAAAAACCAGTGCTGGCAATGAAGCGTAGTGTCCAGATACAGTCCGAAATACAGATAGCAGATTTGATTTCAATTCGTAAACTGAGACTTAGTGTTAGCATATAATCTAGTTACCATGTCCCAGTGAGTTGACAGAATGTTTTTTTAATAGTCTCCACGTTATTTTATAACACGGTAATTAATTCATTAGTAGGTATAAGTCTTGGGCTCTGCTGGTTGATAAGTACATCTTACAAGTAGTTCCACATCAAACATAATTTGTACCTACCTGGAAAAGGTGGTTGGCCTGCTACCATTTTACTTGGGTCGTCATGGGAGCCATTGGTCTGCGGGGGAATAATCAAGTTAGATTAATCTGAACAAATGGCGAAGATAAAAATATACAGCACCCGTTATTTCGGCCTAGAAATGTAGAACTGTAAATATTACATTTATCTATGATCATTAGATTGAAGCCATACTTATCAATAGTTTTGATGCGAATCAAAATTAACACAGTTCTTTCTTCATGTATAATATCTTATGAAACAACAATTTGCTCCTCAGTGTCAGAGGCCTAAGTATGCTGCAAAAATCAAATAGTTCACTGCAAAGTAAATCTTATAAGCAACACAATTAAATCAAATTGTGATATTAGCTGGTAAAGGTTATAAAAGCTGTGAAATAAACCGATGGAAAAGCCCCAGGGTTAGATCTGCAGTGTGTGGGTTCATGTAAAAGCAGCCAGAGTGCAACGTATGTAAAGCACTGATGCATGGAAGCAAAAACTCTTTGGATAGAAAAATAAAATGGAGGTTTTTAAGAGTGGCTTCTGGGACTAAATTTCTCAATCACTCATTCATACTTTAAAATTGCTACAATGAACAATGATCGAGTCTTAAAACCCACTACCCAGGACCCCAATATTTTGCATAGTTTACAATATAAACACAAACAATATCTGACAATCTAGCTAAAAGGGAACCCATCCATATTGTTATTATCTAGGAATTTCTCAATCCTACTACGTGTATTGCTAACTCTCTTTCAAACTAAAACTCCTAACACAAACAAGGAGAAGTTTAAAACACCAACTAGCACTATCATATTTTAAACCGTGACGCTACCTTAAGTCTAACACATAATCCGTCTGTATCATGCACGACTCGATAATACAATTTTCAATATTTCTTTTGATTTAAGTCCATGCCAATCTTATACGGTAAGTCCTAAGAGGAGAAGGAGGAGGAGGAGGTTAGAGACACTGGTTGGGAATATCCGGAATAGCAATGGCGGCCAACGAAATTCCAGAATGCCAGACGCGAGAATTGGGGATAGTCTCGCGAGATTTTAGATCCACGATATCAAGAGAGAGCCTGCGGCGAGTAGCAGCTGGTTGTGCTGTTAGGTCACGGCGGTTATCATATGGAGGGCGGCGGCTGCGGCGGTTGAGGTGGTGGTGGTTGAGAGACCCATGCTATCTGTGATACTAACCTGCGCAGGCGGGGAACTCTCCCCTGCTCCCTTGTTGTTTACATAGACGGCCGACAGCGGGCGCTGGTTCACCGTGGTCAACTGACGGCTCATACTTAAAGGCGAACTAAAGCGCCGCCTAGTGAGGCCTGAGGTCATCAGGGATGTGATAGTGGAGGTGTTGATGTTGTTGTTGTTGATGTTGTTGTTGCTCACGGGAGAACCATTACCATTTTGGTAGTATGTCTGTTGATGGATAGGGGGTGCCAGCGGTACGGTTAGGAAGCAGGTGAGTATGGTTTTTACATGAAATCAGGTGAGTTCGTTAGTCTATGGCTATGGTAATAGCTGTTCATCGTAAGCTAGGTTCGATTTTCAATGTGATTTAGAGCACTTGAGTAATGTTTTAGTCTTAGTTCTTACTCTATGGCACTTATCCTTAGATATTATTCATAAATCTAATATCTATCATAATTCGTTTCCAAGAGCGATCAGTCAGGATTTTAACACCTTTGGGCCAAGTCATTCCTGCCAATGAACCTATTAGCAACTACGAAGTTTCAATCACATTGAGTTTATTGGTGTATATATAGCCGTGCAGGTTACGACAGTATTATAATTCAGCCATTTAGACCCGGATAGTGGAAGATAACCCCTTTCCCTAACAATCTTAGATTTATCAATCGAGAACCTCCAATTCTAGAGAAAAGTTGAGGTTTTTCAAATGCGTGTCAAACAAGTCATAAGAAATGATAAATTCGCTGTAACCACATTTTCCTCATAACAGAAAAACAAATGGAACCATTATGAATTAATAGGTAAGAACTCTGACTGACCACTGCAAGGTTAAAAATGAACACATCCCTTTGGGTGCCGATGAAGGAAACGCACAAAGTTCCGAAAGTGAATACATGGTTCTATTGTGGGGGTCGATGTATGAAACCATGAGGTTTTCTTTATGTGCGTGTAGACGAGGTGGAGCAGGAGATACAATAAACATGTGAATAACCAAAACCTGTGGTTCTGTGATGGGTAAAACTGCGGTGGTGAAAAGGGGCAGTGGGGCCAAAAACAGAATTTACTATAACTCTACAATTGCTGAATACTGAGACCGGAATGGGCTAAAGGAAAACTATATGAGCTAAGGTAAATCTAAGAAAGCTGTGTTCAAATGCGGGTTATGCCAATAACAATGAAACGAATAATGAAAGGCTGTAGTGTTGCCACAATAAAGCCCTTCTGTACCAAATCATTGTTTCCACTTGTGTTATCATTCTATGATTTAAATGAATGCAAAGTACCTCGTATGTTTTTTAGTCTATATACAATTCCAATCCATTTTCATAAAGAAAGAATTTCCCTTCTTCATCTTTCATTGTGCTGATTATCGCTTGGTTTTGATAGGAAATAATGGAAATGCAATACAATGTATACTTAGAAGAGCACTAAGCACATAGACAATTTTAGATTTTATCATTTCACATCCTAGTCGTGGTTTTCAGTGACTAATTGACCCTGAGGAAGTTTGCATTACACTAACGCGTCCAGGCTACAATGGGATGCAGCCGCCTGCTCTATAGGCCGCACCCCAAGTGGAGCCTGAACCACGCTCCGTTGTTATCCATGTTCCAGAACACCTAGACATGGTAGTAGCAGTGACGGTAGTAGTGGTACTAATTCGTGCGTTTTACGTTACATGTGGCGCCATCTAGATCTTTTACATGTATCTCACATCCGGATCCTTTATCGAAAGACTAGGGTCATTCTTTCTATATATTTTTGTTTTCAAAGTTGTAATGGAGATTCTAAGGCAACATTCTCTATAAGTGATAAAAGAATAGTAACCCTAATACAGCTAGCACTAATTATATGGTATCCAGTTGATACTTTACCATGCAAAAAACTATCGTGATCTCGGCGCCACTTGGTGTATTTAACGTATAACGCGAGAATTCCATGTTAGTTACGAGCAGCGCCCCTTGGGGCCGCCATGACCGACTGCGGCTGGCGGTCAGCGCACTTACCTCGCCCGGCGGATGTCCGTCGTCCATCTCCGGGATCATTTCCGAGTGGGGCTCCATGAAGATACCGGACGACCGGTTACTGCCCGGGGGTGTCGGCGTCGGCGTGGACCTGATGTCAGAGAATGGGTAAGCATTCTACGTCAGATGAATTAGGTTAACTGTGGTTGGAGGTTCCAAATCCACCCGCACTGTTCCCACATCAATGTTACGAACAGCCTACAGTAGAACCCCACGTAAGCGGCCACCCTCCGTTCCGGCCAAAAGTGACCGCTTACGCGGGGTGACCGCTTACACGGGGTTTAAATAAACATCTAATAGAGGGAACCGTTCCGAGGAAAGGTGTCCGTTAACGCGAGGTGTCCATTAGGCGGGTTCTACTGTAGTTAGTCCGTATTCTACTCTGTAGTGATTTGGAGGCTCCATAGGCTTAGTATGGAGACTCCGTATTAGGTGGGTAATAAATACACAATATTACCATGATTTCGATCTGAGTGGCCGTATTCTCAGAGTAGTTGACGCGTAGTAATACTCCGAGTGATAGCGAGGTGTAATGCGTAGCGTCATCTACGAGGAGAATACGACCCCGCAGATCCAAATCATGGTTATATTGTATTTATTACTCACTTATTTTTAGATTTAAGCAATAAATATGATCATTAGAAAACTTTTCAACGTAATTAAGAAGTTATGTTTGGGCCTACTTTCATCTCAAAAATCCGTATCCTCCTCAGTAGCGATCTGTAATCTCCATAGGCTTAGTATGGAGACTCCGTATCAGGTGGGTAATAAATAGTTATACCCATGGATTTGTTTACATCATCCCTGTTATACCTCATGGTTTTATGAAGACACTGATTCAAACTTCTCATTCTCTACATAACCACGTTACACAAACCACGGACAATAAAACCCGTATACGGGGATGTCAGTTGTGATCATGAAAAACAGAGAAATACTCTTCATGTAGAATTTACTGCCTTAGAGAGACCACAGACTTGAATGACATATAAGTGGAGACATGGAGAAACTGAGAAAACACATCGTTATTGGCCATGGAATGGGGCTGATGTATGTGGGAAGATTTGAACCGCTGTTTATTCGTGTGAATGAGGCCCCATTTATTCTCTCCTTATTTTACACAAGGAAAAAAAATTCCAATAAACCGAAAATGAAAACAGGAAACTGCCCTTTCTGCATAGCTTGCAGGAGATGAAAGTATTTGTACTCACAGGGAAGACTTGTTAGAGTGGAGACTGGACCGGCGCGAGCCGCCGAGCGGGTCGTGTGAGGCGGCGGCCTCCTGTGCCCTCAGCGCGCCCAGAAGCCTGACCATGTTGGGTGAACCCTGGACAATTAGGTAAAGAGGAGTTTCCTATTTAAAACATTGAAATATCAGAAATCATTAACCATATTTTCTCAAGCATTAACTACATACATCCGACAGAGTTAGTCCTTGTACTACCACTTTAAACTACGGTCAGATATACAATTATTTAGGAATACTTTTAACAAAGATACGAACTGCTTTCATGCTTTTCAAACATACTAGTTAGTCCGAATAAAAAAGGGAATGAAGTGAAAATAGTGTTGTGTTCCCTTCAGAAGTAAAAAAGCTAGAAGCGGAGAATATCAATACACGGAATATTCCCTAGAATAAATATCCTAAATGTAGCTCGTATATATGTATCCTATTTGTGTAGGATAAGATAATACACTTATAATAAACATTAGTACACGTGTATTTTAATGGTTATACCCTAAAGCAAGCTCATGCAGTTAAATGATTGCCCAGTTACGTGTACATGTAAATGTACAATGTGTGATTTTCTTGAATTAAAAATTATTGTATGATCTCTCATATCTCTAAAGGACCTTCAACCAAACTGAGACAGCTCCGTTACGCAATTCTATATACAGAATGTAATCTATATTAAAACTGGCAAATGTATACCAATCAAAACAGAAATAGATTAGATCTAGCATATTCAGTTAATTGAAGTAATGTTGTTTAACGCTGTAAAGGTGGGTAAATAAGCATATTAGAATATCCCTTCTAAGATGCCCATCGGCGTAGCATTTTCACCTAGGTACCGAGATGCTCATTCAATAAATCCTCCAACAAATATTTTGAATGGAACTATTGAAATGTAAACGTTAAATTAAGCATGCCTGATCCAACTAGTAAATAAAACTAAAAACTTGTCTTAACCAATTCTTTAGATACTGTGGCAAGTTTAATTACTTCAGTTGCCAAGCGGGCGGGAATCTGAATAACAAGATATGATAACTTAAACCCTTAAAGTAAAAGGTGATAAGTAAGTACATTGTTAAGACAAACAGGTCATGTTGGTGATGTTTAACTATACCCTGTCTTTTTCAAGGTACACTATACAAGTTTTAAGCATGGGTAACTCAAGCATAAACTCTGGTAGTGGTGTAAAGATTGATAGTAATAACAAGCAAGTAAAAAGTATAAGGCTAACAAAGACTCCCACCAGTTATCGAAAATTGATAGATCATGTATTATGCGACACACAAACATGGACAGAGACAGACATACAGTTACATAAAGTATGGAAATGATATCCGAACTAGAAATAAGATGATTTATGTGTAGTGTAATGCCCATAAATAGAACCGAACACCTGGCCAGTAGACAATGCCCAGAAGGCAGAGACGTACCGATTCTTTGATGCCCTGTTTCATTGTGGCGAACAGTTCAACGAGTCGTTTATGCAGAGGCTGCACATCAGGTGGCGCCAGGCGTCCGTGTAGCGACAGCGCCCCCTCCAGGATTTGCACCTAATTGACAAAATATTAACGTGTATGTTGAAGATTACTAGAGTCGGCGCATCAGTAACATCACAAGCTAACAGGGTGGAACAAACAAGCTCCAGAAACTGATACATTCACCATCGACTGTAGATAAGAATTATAAGAACTGAAATTTATTTTGACATAGACCATAGTCAAGGTTTGCATGTCTTTACCGCATTTAAAGACAGATAAGTTCGTCCATTTACAACCTGCTCCATGCATAATGCTGCAATTCTGAGTACATAGTTAGTTTTTATTAGATGTGGATACGGCGAAGTTGGTGAAAATATGTACCTGTTCAAGGAACAGCGTCCTGAGTCTGTTAACGGCATGCATGTTCTCGGGGTACTTGGTCGCATACTCATTGCTGAAGAATGCCTGAAATGTCAAATTACAACAACCTGTTTACTGAAAAAAAAAAAAAAATAACGAAAGAAAATAAAACAAATGAGTAACGCTACATCGGTAAAGAAAGGTTACATCCATACTCCATCCTTGGTAGAAATCTCGAACCTACACATTTACTAAGGCGAGAGTTCTTTTAATTCCCTCACCACATGGGTATTATATGAAAACGGCTGACTTTTGATATAGGAGTCAGTTTACCACTGCTGACAATGAAGGAGAAAGTTGACTACAGTCGTACTCAAAACCACAACCTTGTAATCACTGATCCAGTGCTTTAACCACTAAGCTAACTCCCTAACCTCGAACACTGCCTATTGATATGCACACATGTACTTACATCTTGGTACTTGGTGAGTCCACCGTTGACAGCTGCGTCAATGACGCCGTTCAGCCTCATAGTGAGCGGGTTGAGGTTGTTGTAGGTGTTGGTGCTATATGTTGCCACCAGGGTGCGCAGTCGGCGGTTCATCAGGTCCATGCTGTCGATGGCGACCTCTATCGGGCTGAGCTGCTGGATCTCGCTCTCGACGACCTCGAACCAGCGCAGGATGCCAGGGAGCTCCGAAGCCGTGCGCAGAATCGTGCGTTCTATGTGCAGAGTCTGGTTAATAGAGAAGAGCTCGATCAGTTTGGGCACCATCATAAACACTATTTGCCGTTTAATGTTTCACCTTTTGTTTGTCGCAAATACATCCGGGGACGTTACTATGACAATGACATTATGAACACTGGTAACGGCGACAAGCTGTAATCAGACATTCAATCCGAGGCAGCATCCAATTGGGAACAGGTATATTTAAAAGCCAGGTGATTTCTATTACGTTCTATATGTTTACTTTGAAAAAAAAAAAAAACGCTGGGAGAGATTATCAATGTAGTAAGGCATATTGCTGTGAAATGTGTTAGTTTCTATGACAATTTACTCATAGAAAATTGAATTGTATGTACGGGTAGGTGGATTAGGAAAAGTATATAAGAGCTGCGCACAACAATTCAATACCTGGAATATTCATACTGAGATATTGTATAATTGTCCCACCTTAAATTCATTGTTCTCGTCCTTCTGGCCGCGATGAAAGGCCCGGTCGAACTGGAACTCGTTGACATCGTTGACCTTGTAGAAACTAATCACAGGTTCAGGTACGGACTGGCCATAGAAATCTTCTCGGGCCTTAGGAATCGGTTTGACCGAACAGATCTGGATGCACTGCGTCTCACCCTGGATCGCAATAGGAATATGATTTAATGTATTTCGGGTATCATGTAAGAATACATTTCATGAGGGTGACCTATCTATGTTACATTAGGGGCAGATCAAAGATGCGCGAGTCCATGAATAGGGAAGGCCCTGCATTGATTGGATATTTAAAGCCCTACTACTCTGTGAACTCAGCAGTTCATGGGTCAATGCACAATTATATTTAGCTATCTGTAGGGGATTTAATTGGCATTCACTAATGCCATACCTATATATAAATCGTTTTGCTTCATGGTGATCCTTCATGGATGAGTGCACACAGACCTGTCTGCATGCTCCCTATAGGCCTCGCAACCATATTGGGGACTGAAAACTAGTTATTTTTGACTTGCTATACAAATGATCTGATAACTTAGGCTGTGAAAATGATACATATTTACAAAGGGTACCATATTAAACCAGGGATTATGGGCTTTATTGTCATGTATATTTTGGATTTATCTGTTTTCATTTTTGACATATTTTCTCTGAAATCATGCTAAGAATTGGGCAAAATGTTTGACTTCTAGAATATGAGTGAAGATTCCATAGAATTCCATATGGAAGCAAATCAAAGCCCAGTTTAATCAAATAGAGATTTCTTTGAGGATCATTGTGATACCTAAATTTTTATTGTACTCATAGTAGAAGTTAAAATGGACTGATTCTTAATCAAAATAGAAAAGTAGCAAAAAGCCCCTTTTTGTGATATGTGCCATATGTTAAAGCATTATCGTGGTAGGCAGAAAATGGAGAAGTAGGGCTTTGTTGGAAATAATGCAATATTTTTACACTATAATTTCTGACAATGTTTTTCCTTTAGTTATTAATTACAAATAAATGCTTACTTATACTAATTAGATATGCAGCACAAATCAATCTATAAGAATTTTTAGGGAAACACTGTTTGAATCCGGATTCCACCTTAGTCCCTAATATGCCTTCCTGAGCTATAGCCATGTGGGGGACACAACTTTGTTTCTATGTACACCAATAAAGTAGGTCAAGCCAATATCTGGTGGTAAAGGACATTACAAATGATTTTACAAAACAATATCATTTGACTGATTCCTACTACAAAGTTATGAACCATTTTGACTTCTGTTTATGTGTAAATATGCTGAATAAACCATCCTCTCATACAACTCATGCCTCCCCCCTCCTATTATGAGATTTGGCAAAAATACATGAATAGCACATCAAATATATATTTCACCTAAGTAATGACACTTCCTAGAGTGTAATTTCATGCCCAGCACAACATGCTTAAGACTGGAGTTGCTCACCTGCTTGATGTTGGCGCTAACCGGGTTGTTGTTGTGCATGGTGGCACCAGGGAACTCAGACTGAAGCCTCTGCTGGAAGGACCCCAGCTTCTCATACTCGTCCCCGCGGTAGACGAACACCTTGTTCCGTAGGAACAATGGGAAGCTCTGACCGTAGAAGCCCACGCGGAAGTATTCAGGCTCATGCCGGAGCTCGTTGAGAATCTTTTCATAAAATTCAGCTTGTGTTTTCTGTGATAGAAAAGAGAAAGGATGACTACTCACGACAACAAAATCGTGTCCCCCAAATTATTGGAGTTAGGCCTCTATACCCCCAACGGGAGGATAGGCCACCCACCAGTTTTGAAAGGAGGGGACTTTAACTTAATTACTCACAACAGCTTAAATTTTGTTTTGGAAATTTCTTTGAAAAAGAAAAAGCTGAAAGTTTTTTTAAGAATAAAATATTAGCAGTACCATAGATGAATGTTACATTGGGACTTTTGTTATCAAATTGAAATAGGGTGCATGTCTATATTACCTATATACATATATATGAAATTAGAACGCAACTATAGAGAACCGACGCGGCTAGTGTTGCTCAGCTTGTCTGACGTCTTTGAACTCAAATTATAATCTATTAAGAGTAAATAAATCGACTTACCAAGATACTACTCAGTTTCTTGTAGTCGAACTTCATCTCATAGACAGAAGCCAAATCCTTTATGAGAGGAATCCCATCTTCCCAACACTGCAAGAAAATTATTGAGCAATTTTTGAAAGGTGGTCAAATAAGGAGCCAAGCTATCTACAACTTACTTTTTTTTAATCAACTCTTTTTAGCACTATTGATTTGAATTAATCAACTTTGTACATCTCAAATGTGAATGTAAAGGTATGAAATGATTAAGAAATCTGATAACTGTGATAGAATGCAAAAAGAACCCTCCACCTAGCTGTCAGTTTAAGTGAGCCTCGTCCATAGCGACAGTATAAAAGCCTGAAGGCCTGGGTATGAGGATGTAAGTGACTCTCGGACTTGACACATCTACCGATTGGTGAACAACCATCGATTATACGACTATTAGAGACTAAAGCACAAAGTAAGAACACGGATGGAGAACCCAGGTAATATTCCTAATATTGAATAGATGACGTGGCTTTCAAGAGTAACCCTGCTCCCCCCCCCCCAAAAAAAAAGAAAAGATTTTAATATTCCTGATATTCCCGATAGGTGCCGCATCTATTCACCATGAATGAACAAACGGCTCACCTTTCCCAAGTCGAAGTAGTTGATGATGATGCGGAAGAGCTTCTCTTTGCGCTGCCACTCGAGCTGCGCCGGGTAGTTCTGATCAGCAGGCAGTGACGTGTTGCGCCAGTCGAGCAGGTTGGCGTGAAGCAGTAACGTGAAGCCCGCCTCCGTGTAGTTATTACTAGCCAGGTGAAGGTCCCGTAACTTGTAGATGTACCGTATGTACATCTCCTGCCGATCTATCTCATTCTTATAGAAATTCTGTGGAAAGAAACACAGTGACAGGGTGCTAGTGAGACATGGAAATATGGAATTCAAAATATATCTAACGTTTTTTAATTTCATATATTCATTCAGACATTGAAGACAATTATTCTTCAATATATCATAATAGGTTTATCAAATCATGGTAAACTTATTGAATGCAAGTCACATCATATGTTACTTTAAGACTGGATGCAGAAGGATATCCTGAAAGTGAAAGCGGTATAAAATGAATACTTTTATGCTAAGTGCACTAAGTGTATGTGTGTCTAGCTGACCAGTGATATGTAAGATGGTTTGTCATGTTTTGTTGTAGATAGGAAGTCTCGCGATAACAAAAATGGCAAGCTAGGTGCTGCTATCATTTTTTACAGATATGCCAAATCTCACATCGGACATATACATGTATTAGATCTGTGGTACAATCAAAACCAGTTCTACTACATTACAACATAGACTGTCTGTACGTGTATCGTACATACAGTGTGTAGCTTTCAAAACCACAGCAGTCATAAACCGATTCGTTTCATAATTCGGGTTGAAGAATAGGAAATAACATTCTATTTGAAACATGGCTTGAATCTAAAGCTAATATGAATGCTGAAGTCGCTAGACTGCCCTTAGGAATATAAAGAAATAATACAGACGGTTTAGTGGGATGTACTTCACACAGCGTGATGGTATGACGCATTTACTTTGGTGAAACAGGGAATTACGTACATTCCATGTCACTAGTCTCTGATCAGACCGTCCAAAATTAGGGCGTGATGCCAAGAACACATCACTTGCCATAAGCAGAAAAGTGTGTTTGTTTGTAGGTAAATGGCGTCGTAGTCAGAGACAAGCTCCATGTCCGTTATCTAAAGAAATTACCCTTTCACTTGAACAACTGTATATGGCTATCATCGGATGAGAAAACACACACTCCCTTCACTTCAACCATGTTTAACCATTGCACCATGTTGTCATGTGTCAGAGAAAACATAAAGATAAATAAAGATTTACACCGAAAGGACAATTTTGACACAAAATGGAAAGAATCACTCTCCAGAAGTACTAATTCGTATAATTGAAGCGGCACCTACCAGCAGGTTCACTGTACAGGTCATCCGCTTGTCTCGATTGTCATCACCTTCCATCACATTTCTGTATACAAACACACATTCAATTAACTATGATACAGAACAGCGACCGGTAAGCGTTCCACTGGATCGGACTCATTAGGGACATAGTATATAGCGGGCGTTGTAAAACCATCCACAGCAAAGACCGTTCATGTTAAACAATCTATGACAAAATGTCATACTCTAGTAGTACCAGCGTCATAAACAGTCAGCACTGAAAGCTGAATTAAGCACGATTTGTGCTAGTTGAGTCTGAGGGAGGAATGGGTTGGGGGTGATCGTCCACGTGACCTCCGGGTGACCTTCAGGCCGGCGCGGCCACCATGTTATTATCCCTCAACCCCAAACCCGGGAGGACCGCGTCTGGCTGAACCGGAAGTGGTTTGGTATGGATGGCGCATGGTAGTAGTGACCTCAAACACGAAGGGTTGGGGAATAGATGGTCAGGAAGACTGTGATTGTATTGACACATATATACATATATAAAGCAGGATTTCTTCATACACCAAATTCGCTATCAATGCCAGTAGCCGTCTAATTCAAAGAACATATACGATATATGGGATGATGATATTGTCAAACATAACCCTTACTATGCTCCACACACCATCTCCACCATCTTCTTGTGTATAATGTATAAATGAGACCCACTGATGATAGGGATATAATCGATCATTTTGAGCAATATACTGCTTCTACATTAGCGAGGGCATTTGCATGGATTTTACGCTATTTACATCGATATTTTGTCATTATTGGAAAACTCAGACACAAATTTCCATTTATCTTCTTGAGTCCATTACGTTTGTATTTCATCACAGTTGCAGAACGTTTCCCGTGATCTAATTTTTCTGGCTCCGCCATGGTGTTACTCCGATTACAATACTTGATAGCTATCAGTGACAATAGCACAAGGATGCAGATAATATACATCAGTCATTTAGAATAGAGTATAGATAATACGACATCCGGTATGTCACAGGGCTCTTCATTTGACTGCATCAGCTCCCCCATCACAATGAAATGTGTTTATACTCCTCTGAACAGACCAGTAGCACTTTTTTTATACATTTGTATTTGCATGTGTGAAAAGATTCAACTCATAGTTGATCATGAAACGAAATAATTTTCACCGTACACCTACATAAATAACAGTAATTCATGCATAATGAAAAGAAACCTGATATTTTTCGTTAAAAGGAACCCTCTTAAATATGACACACATTATTGAGGATGCAGAATAGGAGAACAACAAGAGAGAAAATAAAGATAAACCAACCTGTAGTCTAAAAGTCTCTCAAGGAGTCGGGTGACGGACTGTATGAAGGCCATTCCACTCTCTTGCCATGCCGGCTCTGACTGCACCTTGGTGAGGAGCCTGGAAAAGACACACGCCATACGTCAGAGCAATACCCAAAACAAATATGACGGAGTAGCAGACGACATTCTGTTTGGGCACCAAATAAACGGATCCGATCTGGGATTAAATGATCGTGGAGCTTATATGAAGAATAAACTTTTGATGACGACTGCTGGCAAAAATTTCTATGGGTATATCCTGTTATTAATGACAGAAATAAACCGGATATAAATCCCATACTGTATCCTTTCCCTGACGTGTGCCAATCCGGTCATCACGGCACTATGTACTCCTGTCAGTAAGGTATGCTGTGACGCACTAGTGCTACAACCGAGGGTCTCACATAGTATGATACACACACACGAAATATATACACAGTTCTTTCTCTCTTCAGCGCTTTTTATTGGCAGATTCTCGACACCAGTTAAGTACAGCACCTTTTGCCAATAACTGCATGCCCCTTGGTAATTGAGATATGGATTGGGTACTGATGTACAGAATCAGAGGGGGTAAAAAAAGGATGTTATAAGAGATAATAGTACCGGAGGAATCTAAGCTAACACTCGTGTTTTCATCATGTATCGGATTTGCACATAAGTGGCAGATACCGATTTTTAAAAAAAGATGGAACACGAAAAAAACTGAACTAAGACTTGTTCTCGTCACAATATTTGTTGTGAATTTTGTTCTTGAAATTACCAAATTAGAAATGATATGATTTCTCTAATCATAAGGAAATGTGAGAGTCGGATGGATACCTTCTTATGGTGCAGTTGAAAATCGTGTGGCTTTACATGTACTCTATAATACAAAAATAATTTTAACAGACAATGAAGTCCTGTGCAAGTCTAGTGACTGTGAGTATGGCCCAACTGCAGGGTGGTGGGTAATAAGGCGCCTAATAGAGGCTATTATGTGTATTGGGGTTAGTGGCAGTCAACCGCTAGGGGTTGGGGTCGGCTTTGTCTGGTCTGCGTTCCGCGCAACAGCGGAAGCGAGGCTCTAAAAGGCCCAGTCCTTGTTCCCTATTCACTCCTTAAAAACAGGTTACAGATATGGGATAGTTTAAAATACATCAAATCCAAGCTATGCTTATAGAAGCCTCTATTATGAATCCATTCACTACCATGCTCTTTTTTCGCCCGCATCTGAACGAGACGTTTGAGGGGAGAGTTTCCAAAAATGGAATTATGGAATTATGGAATTTGATGACATGAATACAGAATGAAAATGTTCCTAGGTATGGAGGTTTACCAACTACGGCAGAAGAAATTAGGAGAGAATAATGATATAGAAAGGCAATCGCATTTTACATGAAATGAAGGCTCAAAAAAGCAAAGAGAAAGGTTGTGCAGTCTTATAATGGTATATAAATGCACATCCACACTGGGTCAGGCTTACAGATTCATTTGACAATATATGTAACACATTTAGTTCTTAGATGAATATTTGATATCAAATTTCATAAGGGTACAAGAGTCAGATATGATAAAGTGAATGTATCTGGGTAAAAATGAAACGCAAATGTATCAAAGAATACACATTTACAAAAATAATTAACAATCTACTGATATAATCTAGCAAAACAAATACATGCGAGTCTTCTTCTGGTAAACTATATAAAAACTAAAAATACATGCAAAACTGATAAACGTAAAATTGTTATAAGGGATGCCTTGAATATTCGTAGGTTTTGGGTCTGATAACACATTTACGATGGTAATCGATATAATAATTCCACATGATAACGAATACAAAAAAATCCAACAAAAAAAACCCCACCAGTTGATAAGGTAATATAGGACACTAAAAGAACTAGGTATTCTGTTTTTTTGCTGTGGGCCCAATGACCACATCATGATAATGAGTTTGTCTGTCGAACATTTAATTGCAAACACAAAGAATCCAGGGCTACAAGCTTAGGCGATTCTTTGCAACTTCGAGCAGATAAACAACGCACACCAAGTTTTAGAACCAAATATCATTTTTATATTTTTTCCTCCCTAAATGATAATATTGTATTTTAGTGTGTCCTGAAGTATATCGTGAAAAAGGGTGCTGAGTGGCTGGGTGAATAAGAACTAACCCACTTGTTAATTCTCGTGGGTTAAGGTTTCATACACTCGACCTATTTGTCTCCCCTCGTTCACTATTTACAAAACAAACACACAAAACAAATGATACACATGAATTTATAAATGATCATGAAATAAATGCAGGAAACCGAAGGAAAGACGACAAAAAGAGAAATTAAATGAATTAAGCCAAATGCTCTCCTCTTCCTTTATGGCAACTTCGCAAGTGAGAGTAATATAGGATTCTCTAAAACAAACGGTTCATTGTAATATACCATAAGAATATAGTGTGGGTTTTCCCCTTTTTTATCTTTTAGTGTAACGTTTTAGATAATGATATACAGGAAATCAAACCTCATCTTGTTGAAATCTACAAAGGGAGAGGAGAGGAATCGTACTACGTGATTCTGTACAATATCTAGAATTGCATGCTCCACCGACTTACACATTATTCAGGTACTCCCTGTCCAGAGAAGTGTGCAAAGCAGAGGGCAAAACGTTAGCATGGTTAGTACGACTAGATGCCAATAGAGGGCACCAAAGGCTCGAGCTGCTCTTCTTTACCGTCACGCCCCCTTACGAGTAACTCGAAAACTACCAGTATATCGTTCCCAGTAAATCCCAAAGTGTAAAGTAGGAGGATGCTAGGTTCCGACGATGTCACACAGATAACGCCCCATGCTCCAAAGCTGGCTGGGCATGAGATATTTCTTCAGACAGTGCGTTCACATCCTTGTTTATCAAAATGTACAGACATTTAGATTGCTCTATTGGTTTACACGTCCCCATAATTTGTTTGAAAGTAATTGAAGATAGCAGCAGAGTCAGTGTTGGAAGGTAATACTGATTGTATTATCTGCGCAACA
Source organism: Alentia gelatinosa (assembly GCA_950022655.1). NCBI lineage: Eukaryota > Metazoa > Annelida > Polychaeta > Phyllodocida > Polynoidae > Alentia > Alentia gelatinosa. The sequence continues at coordinate 74,668,530 of OX465581.1, forward strand.
AGCTCAGTGATATCATTGTGGGTAATCGGTAATAGGGTCATAATCAGTAATGTGGAGACCCCACATGCAAGCAATTGTAACATCTTTCTGTATCCATGTAAATCATCAGGAATTCTAAGTACACTGAGCAAAGAATAATATCTCAAATTCCCCCAAAAATGTCTTTAGTTATATGTTCCCACTTTCTAAAATGTTGCCATGATACACACAGTGCTTTCGTTAATTCAACAAAACGGATATTACAACGGTGGTGCATTTCACTCTATTCTACGCACCATTCTTCTAGAGAGTGAAAACTCCCTAAACTGTTCCAGGAAAAAACATAATGAGTCACTCAATGAGTAAAGTCGCTCGTACCACGAACTTCTGCGCGATTTTCCAATTCCTTGCTCGTACATACAACTTGCAAGGTTTAGTAGCAAATGTTCAGTTTGTAGGAAAGATAATAAAATACTAACTTCCACCGCAGCTCAAGTGAACCAGAGCAGAAGCATTACAACAGTGACCTGGATGCAGGTATAGGTAAGCGCCAGTAGTGATGAGATGTGAATTTTTCTTAGATAGAAACTTAAAACTGATATTGAGCGAATTCTATAGGGACGAAGATACACTAGTATCTACAACTTCCTTCGTATCATGTACACCACTCTTGTTTTAATTACTGACACATTTATCTTTGATTGATGGCTTGTCAATAGTATAGATATATAACGAATACATCATAGACGAGGCTGAATTAGGTCGATCTCCAGCTGATAGACGAGCTAAAGACGTTGTGCAAGGAACAATAACTGTGGCATAAATATGTCAGGGATTAGTGGCTTAGTTGGGGACATTTTACATAGAAATGCCAATAACCATGTGCTTCAAAATATTTACATTGGCCTTATACCTCAGAAAGCAAGGAATGGCTAGCACTACATTTGAAACTAGTGTCCCGTGACCATCTACTTACATCGTGTTGAAGAGCTGTTTGTATTCGTCGTCTCCTTTGTTTTCTCCGACCAGAATATCTAGTTTGTTTATCAACTCAGATTCAACCTGAAAATATAAAAAAGGGTATGTGTAACTAGTATGTATTCCACAGCTGCCTTTCAATGAATCATCCAGAGTTGTTGCTTCCAATGTGATTAACTTACGAATAATTGAAATTGATCATAATAGCAAAGGACAAAACACTTGATACAATTAGTAAGTGAAAGTATCCAGGGTTGAATAGCAGGCTATCGTATTGATATACAAGGCAAAAATCGTACCTGCTTGAAGTTTCCCCTGGCTCTCTGTTCACACTCCATCATGTCAAAGAATATCGGCAGTGTAGCTTTGCGTAGCTCTGTTTCTGGCACCAGAGTCACCTCTAGGAAGGGTCCCACCATACTGGGTACAAAGTGTAGCTTGTGTGGCCCTGAAGTAAGACCAATGGCAAATTTCCTATTTAATGTGTTCTGCACAAAGCCACCAACACTCAAGTTAGTTACAGGTATGTAAATCCATTATGTATCATAATCTTGTCTTGAAACAAATGTTCATTTTCTTACATAGAAGAAGTACACTGAAAAATAATCTGACTTGCCCTTAGTCTCTCTTTCTATCTTATAACAGGGAGCAGAACGCTTACTATGGGAGGAGTATTAGAAGATATCAAAAGTTTTTATAATGATAGGGGCGAGTTGGTCAAGTGCATAAGTTATATATAATTGCGGTTATCTTATCAAATGTACCCACCTAGGTTTTGCCACATAGCCAGTATTTCGTATCCCATTTGAACGCGCATGTCACCGTACCTTGAAATACACAGAAAACTATAGTAAATTATTCCAGAAATAATTTTTTTATGTAATATTGCATTACCAATTTTAGGACGTGGCTAAACCGATCTGCACTCTTAAAAAAAATAAAAAAATATTGCATTACCGGTCATTTTCGGATAAGCTACTCGGAATGAATATCTGAAGTAACTGATTAGTATTTCAGTAAATTGCATATGGTTTTCGACCAACACTACCTATGTTCTATTTACAGATTACAAGTTATATTATATTTCAGGTTACACAGTACAGTGTTAAGGCGGTTTGGTTATGATTATCAGTCTTGTGGATGACCAAATTGTGTAATACAAGGTAAGGTGTAAACATTGCCTACTTCTCCAGGATGTTTTCCCGTTTGGCTTCAGAGCAGTGCTCTAACTGCAGGCACGGCTGAGTCAAGAAGCTCACGGCAAGGTTAAAGTAGGCGGCCCACAACTGTATGACACCAACACAAAAATAGGTATATATGTGAGATAAGCAAGGAAAACCAGAATTCTCAGATCATGCTAGGACATGTTATGTTACTGATTATACAGTCCATTTAATAGGATAATGAAACTGTAATGCACGCTCTCCTTGTTGTTGATTTTTTATTATAGAAAATTAATCACCTAAGCTGCAGATTTTCTAATCCAAGTGTATTCATAGATATACTATTTCCATGTCCATAAACGATTGTACCTTCCACATGATAGAAGAGCCATGAGATACGCTAGTATTTATTTACCTGTGGGTCGAATTCCAGTCCCATGAGGAATTTATCTATCAGCGACTGGGCGAAGAACTGCATGGACACCAGGATAACGCTGTCAATAAAATCAAATTTTCTCAGAATCCACAAGAGATTTCAGGCAAAGGCTGCAATATTCAACATGTTCATCTAATAAGTTCTCTTAAATGTTCACCATTCTTTATATTTATTTTGTTTTGCTTTTTTTGTGTGTGTGAATATAGATACAGAGATGCAGTTACGGTCAGACAAAGAAAAAACGAAGATGCTCGAAACTTTCTATCTGCACTCTTTATCAGTATATTGAATGATAATCTCATGCACCGTAAAATACCAGAAAACCAGTTACGGCATGTCACCAAAAGGTCTTCTGAAAAAGTGTATTTTCGCCTCACTGCCGGCAGGGGTCGCCTGCGGAACGCGGGTACCTACTTGTTGGTGATCATGCGCATTACCATCCAGTCACGTGGGTACACATCCTGCTTAACGAGCTCCCGGAAGACGGCCAGCATCCTCATTAGCATATCCTGCAGCCAGACATAACCCACATTTAGCATCTCTGGTGACTGATACCCTCTAAATCCCCATCAACCTGCACACGTTAGTAGGTACGGACCAAAATCCAATAGCATTAACGTAATTGAGTTATCGAGCTAATAGATTAACCCTTGCGTTTCTTTTGAATAATTCTGTCGAAATGACTATAACTTTCTATGTCTTATCATATCATTTGTATGATTTCGTGCACAGATTGATAACATACGTCATGTATGAAATATTAAAGAGGTTAAATGGCTTTGACATCAATATGTGTTGTTCCTAAAAGAGTCTTGTGTGGGTGTGGGTTGTTGCAGTATAACTATATATTCTATTTCTTGTGGGTTTCTAAAGGTAAGGGTGCGTTTCGGTTGTGCTAGCCGTGGGTTTTGTGATCATTAATGTCAATCATTCTACCTATTAGGGTTTGTTCATTCCACTGAATCGATAACCTTAACCATACACCATGAGGTCATTTCTTCTTCCTAGTACATAAGGTTAGTCTTATCGGTTAAGATCATACACAAATATAAGTATCTAAATTTAGAATATAACCTAATCATTGCAATTCACGATTTTAATGTCACGCTCAGGCTCTTCACTAACAAACACGTGAACTTTGTGAAAAGTGGTTAATATGTCACAAAAAATGAAAAATGTTTTCAACACCTTATGTCCACTAAAACGTGCAGTAACTAAATCATTTCATCTAAATCAGGTCTGCAGGTTTTTCAGTTTTCGCAAATTAATGAATATCCTTGTAGTCTCACGAATAACAGTTTCGTGTTTCGTGATCGAATACAGAATTCAAAGTATATATAGAACTGATTAAGTGGAAATTAGTTTCAGAATAGTGTTCAAATTAGCAAAACTGTTCTGTAATAGATTATGCGACGGGTTGAATATTTTCACATAGTAAGCACAATTATAGAAACAGGACTATTCTAAATGGCTTGATATTAAAGGTATTTTGACAGGTATGAGATAAGTTCATGGTCCCTAAAAGCAGATCCCGGATGAGAAGACAGAAATAGAATGAGTAACTGGTAGGCTACAAAGAAGTTGTTATAGACCTGTTTTAACATAGCACAATAAGACCACTGTGCATCTGGCATAAATGATAGATACATATGGGGGTCTGTGTGGTGTGATTGTAAAATAAAGAGAAGCAACTGTAAAGATTTAGTAGTGCTCGCTCCCTGTAAAGCAGCGGTCCATTCCGCACGGGGGTTTATATGGAAAGGCTTTAGGGTTCAGGGTTTATTAGGTGCCGGACTTCCCCTCATACCAACCTCTTTCGTTGGTCGGCCGTGCCGAGCCTAAAGGTGAAAATGGTGCCAAATATAGCTCTTGATCAGTTTACATTGTGCAGCTATGTTTACAATAGTAGATTCGTACTCATGTAAATACTTTAGTCACTGACGTAATTCGTCAGTGAAGTTGCTCTTCACACTGTTCAAGACTACAAAAATAATTAAGAAAACTACAAACTGACAAAGAATTGTGCATATGATAGAGGTAGATCCTTTGTTAACAGTTTAAGAAATTAGAACCTAGACATATTTGCAAAAATGTGGGAATCTTACAGAATTGAACTAAATTCTATTTGATATTGGTCTTTTGGATTAACCAATCACATGAAATATATCTATCAAATGTATAAATACGGTGCCTGAAATGTGTTGACAATGTGCTAAATGATTAACCCGTTACTGGTCAACTATCACTATTCCGCTGTAAATAATTGCCCGGTGACAACTGACGGTAACCCCTACTTTACAGTTAGAAAATATAGATGTAATAAAGGGAAAATAAGTATTCTTGGATAGAGGTCTAATAATATACAACCATATGCAAATCTAAATCCCCCTTAATTATTTGAGGTACATTCATTAACATAGTTACAGTTGAAATCCGAGTTCAGAAATTACCATTAAATACATTCTTGAAGGTTACGTGAGCTGCAATGAATCAAATAACATTACAGACGCATATTTCCTCCGTAGCAAAACTGCAAGCTTCTAAACTAATCAAATTCGCTGGCAATTGAGAAAGAAAGGATAAGTATGATTTGAGACTTTGGTAGCTCTAACCATGTAAGACTATGTCCGATGAGATAACTGTGAAACGGGTGGAATATATATGTATGAATCTACCTTGAGTGATTTTCTGTCAGCATACTGGTCCAGGACTTGTCTGTAATGCTTCTCCTCCATGAGTCGCAACATGCTGATGAGACACGCTACTAACTGTCCCTAGAACAAAGGAGTATATATGTATTAACAATGTGAAACATATAACCATATACATGATATATACATCTACATGATCAAACCCCTTTCACAGAACTACATAGCTTGCTTAAACAGTACTCTGGAAAGGGCGATTATTCAAATACAATCCTCAATACTAAACTACCAAGAGGGGAACGTCAAAATCACGTGGCTCCAGTCCGTCACTCACCAAACATTCATCGAAATGTTTGATATACATACATCTAGGCCTTCATCATATTACCTGATGATAAAGTACAGAATTACACTTAAATTATACCATCTTCCATTGATGAGCTCGATTAAAAAAAATAGGTATTGGAGAATTATTGTAGAGTTGGACAAAAGTTTGTAAAGGTCAGAATCAAGGCCGCCGTACAATGATTTCACTGGTCCGGTCCAGTGTGAGTAGCGTCTGCATGGTGACGTCAAGCATTGACGTCACAAGGATGGAGACGTCGGTGGATATGGAGACGCCCTGCGAGTGTTCCCTGTGTAGGACTTTAAGGACGTCGCCCAGAATGCCCGTAGACTGCTTCACCTCCTGACCGGCTACCAAGTAAGCCTTCAGCTGGTTCATCGTCATCGGTAGAAGTGACGCGCGCGACTCTGAAACACAAGACATTAATGTGAAAGAATGATATCCACAAACATGTATTGTCTAAATGATATAAACAGTCCGTACTTCCTGACAGCTTGACAGCTAGTAACGTTGCGCGAGTGACAGATATGGGAAATGTTTAATAGTGAGAGAACTGGATAGATAGTCCTTAACGTTAATACTCGTCAATGTTGATATGATTACGTATCTAGGCGGCCTTTACTGATAACATAGTATGATGAACAAGTGTTTAAAGCTTGAAGAATTTAATAGTCTCCGATATTCACGTAACAAAAAAAATTAAAAATAGTGTATTAAGTAAAAATGATTCAAATACATGTACGTTATTATGAAAAACATGTGGGTGTTATTGCAGTACCAACGATTTTACTAATACAATAGTCTTTATCAGAGTTATTTTGTACCGGCATGTTATACTAGAGCGTTGGTTGCATATAGATTTAGTCGGTCACACAATAGGTACTAATTGAGTCAAAGTCTTTCTTCAGTGTGAGTATATTGAACAACTTATCACTCAGGTTTAGGTAATTCATTTGGATTCCTCAATAGCATGTTAACAGCAATGTGTGAACATTTTATTTGACATTTTATCGTTTGAATATATTGAAGAAAGTTTGTTTCTTGGAATGTATGGTAATGGTTAATATCGATATATTCAATTGAACAGGTAGCATTCAATGTTGATCTAGTAACATGGAAATTGTCTATCGCTAAAATAATTAATTACATAGATAGTCTCTGATATTGTCAGAAACAAAACCATTAAAAATGTTGATTCAATGATCACTTGTATAAAAAAGGCATTCAGTTACAAGAGATATTCATGTATTCAGTTTGTCGGTAAACCATCATACACAGTCATGTAAGAATCATTTGATGAATATTTGTTAAAGATTAACAATAAGGATTGTTTGAAAATGGTAAAATAAACTCCTCACAATAAGTCATGCATGTTATTTCATGATAAAGTAAAGTTCATCTATATGTGTATATTCTTTTCGATCAGCTAGAGTCATGGATATCTGACTGCCTAGTAACAACTCCAAGCTTACAAACGAAGCGGGCTCGCACACCCAAATCTGTATTTCAAATTTTATTTACCTGGCTGTTTACCGTCGCCACAGTCTTCATACATAAGATATATATATATATATATAAACAAATAAAACAATAGAAACAAATGGAGGTGTTGATAATTATATATATATAATACGCTTCTCCCTAATTTGGTTAAATAAAGTATGTGCACATGGGCAACATAAGCGAAGACTGATGGATTTTATTGCGCTCTTGGCCGCTCCCATCAGATTCTGAGACAGAGAGTCACAACTGAATCCATTACCCGGTACTCACTGAGGAAAGTGGGCCGCCCATACCCTGTTTTGGTGAAATCGTCATTATTGTCAGTAATTCAGTATATCAGAAAAAAATTAAATCAGTTTTGAGGAACCGAAAACCGGCACTGGTGTTCACCTTTAAATTCAATGGTATTTCTTTAGTATAATGGATACCAAAAACCAAAGCCATATCGTGGTTTCAGCGTAGCATGAATATGAATATAATGAAAGTAAAGTTTCCTCTATAATACAGAAATGTGCGATTATTTAAACTTACCGGGACAGGCAAAGAGCTGCGAGCCGACAAGATCACGCAGACTGTTGAGTTTATGTCGGTGCACGCGCACTGTGTTCTCGGGAGACACGATGTTGTAGAGTTGACAGACGAGCGTTCCCAGCGTGGCGGCCGGCACCACCTTCAACAGGTGGTCGCAGATCTTGGGGATGGCCACTAATAGTAGGCACTGCGAGAATACATATACGTGTATACACTAATGTTAGCTTGGAGGCTAATGTTAGCTTGTTGTATCTACACGCTCAGGTTATTGACAATGAATTCATTCTGTTCTCATATTACAGGGATATCAGTTATGGTAAGAAAATGTGGAAGTATTCTTCCCGTGGAATTTGTTGCCTCAGAGAGACTGAGAAAACATGCAAAACAAGTACGTTTCAGCCATGGACTGGAGCTGAGGGTGAGTGTGGAGGTTCAAACCCCTGCTTTAGTGGCATGAATGAAGCTTGAATAATATGTTCTTAGTTATTTGAAATGATGAATGTCCTTAGAAAAATATGACCTCTGGTACCCATTCATAGTTGTGTGGTCATTGGACAAACTTACAGCATGGACAGTGTACTCTAGAGTATAGTGTCCATGGGGAACAGAAAGCCAGGAGATAATAACCATTAACTCGAATATTCAAACTATACAAAATGGATTATTCGTGTTATTTGAGATAAGCTATACCTGGGATTGACATGTTAATGGGGAGTTACATGCGAATTTTGACCACGGTGACTTGTGATTCTGACTGATTAGAGAACAACTTCAGGTTCTGAATCTATAATCTAGATGTGCGGAGATGATATCTATTCACTAGTAATACAGGGTAATCAGGTACTCGGACATCCGCTGCTCTGTACTCAGTCATCTGTTCGATTTATCTGTGATTATATCTAATCTTCTTGGTCTAGGACATACCTGACTGTCTGTGAAGCCCTCGGAAGACATGGACAACACGTGACACATGGCCTCGAACATCTCGTGCAAGGCTGTCTGAAACTCCTCCATGTTCTGCCCGCCTGTGGCCCTGAGAATGATATGATATATGGGTCCGTGATATTAGGTATTCCAAAGAAAGTTGAATCCTTCATTAAAAGAAGAAGCTTCTCAGCATGAATCACGACTCTCTGTTTTGAGTGCGACTTACTACATTCTAAACTAAAATCAAACATTTTAGAAATTGAAAAGAAAACAATTATCCATAACCTTTAATATTTAGCTGCTTATGATTCCCTTTGCCTTGTGCTTACATGGTATTGCGTGTATTTGGACCTACCTGGCAAAGAGAAGTCTGGACTGAACGACGTATTTAATGATGTATTCGAGCACTCTGAAGCAGCCCTGGTACGACTTCTGGTCTTCACCGGAGATGACGGCCTGAAGGTGGTTCTCGCGAAGACATTGCATCAGGTCCCTGGAAATACAAACCCAAAACTCCTGACATCTCTCGTTCGTGTACTTTGATATACATAGGTCGATCCAGCATCACATTATAAAAAGCGCATGTACGTAAGAACGTAAGCTACTATTTGAAATGTACCATGACGTTACTATTACTAGTTTTCACTATTGGCATTCGTTGGCAGTAGAGTCATATTGAGATATATTGAGTTACGTGCAACTCCAAATCTTATTCAAAATTTCCTGTTTTCTGAATAGAATAAATACACTTTTCCTGACTTGAATTAATGCTAAATTGATTTTAAACGTAGAACTATCTTCATAATGATAATTATCTATCAGAATGGCCCCATATTCCAAGTGTACCTGTAGACTAGTGGTGCTGAGAAATGGTTGGCTATGTAGGTGTCCATTACAGGTTTGAAGTGTTCAAACTTGCTGTCTTCTAACAGCTCGAAGATGTACACCTGGGGAAGGACAAAGAGAAATATGTATATGGATGGTGACACTTTTTTTTAAATGTTATCAATAATGATAATAACAAAATCAAATTATTCATATATAGGCGATATTAAGATTGGAACCTCTAGAATCATCACATACTTCAGTGTATATTAATTTAAGTAATATTGCCTTTACTTACCAATGCTTGGAAGACGAGATCGGCCTGGGGAAGGCGGTTGCCATTCTCCATTGTGAACATGGTGAAAAGGGCATCCAGTATGTCCCGAAGGTACTAAAACATACAATATGAGTTAACATGAATAAATGCCCACGTACTTATATCCCCCCTTTTTTATTGTGCTACATTTATTATCATTTATAGGTGTGTCGCCTAGATCCTTGGTTCCAGAGGAAGGTCAGCCCCCGGGAAGCAGTTTAAATGTGTATTTGACCATATGTGCTACAGAAATTAAATGAAAGAATTCTCTAATTACGTGTTCAACTTACCAGTAGTAGCTAACGTGGTAGCCGTGAGGGTGCGACATGTTCAATCTAAGATTACAAGTCCTTTTTAATCATCTTATAATCGTCAATTAAAAGATGACGAATAATCTTCGACCATAACTCCCTGTTAAACCTTCATTATACAAACCCATCGCGGTTTTTATAACAGTCACAGCCAGCAATGCATCCTCTAAGAACGAATCAAATGATGACTGAATATATCCTTGTACGTACAAAGACAGGGTAAAGCCCTGGGCAGCAGAAAGTTGCGAACCTACCTTGACGACCTCCTGGCCGTCTAGCTTGATGAGGTTCTCCAGGTGGCGGCCAATTTGCTCGGGCTGCGCCTTCCACTTGAGAAGACCGAGCAGGTCAGCTGGAGATCATAGTGTACAGATAGAAAATGTCAGTCTCATGGTGCAATGACGAAAAAGTCGACATTAAACTGTTTCCAATACGTCACATCATACCCATAGATTTGGGAGACAGTGATAAATGTTATTGTATGAAAACAAAATGTTAAAAATTGATAGGAAATATTTTTAGTGTATGTGTGCTTTTTTTTTTACTAAAACTTGTCTTACTATGAACCCTCAATTAAGCAAACATTCAGTTTTGTTGGGTTTTCTCCGATACACCAAGTTTTTGGTTAAATTCCGACCCCCCCCGCCCCCCCCGCAAAAGACAAGCGACAAAAAATCGGGGGCATTCAGTATCTGTTAGAACTAACCTATGAATTCCCGAAACTTCAATATGAGGTCAATAATCACTGACGCTTACAATACTATGAAAGATAAATATCAACAATTATAAACAACATCTTGTTGAGGAGAATATCATTTGATCTTCCGGATCTATCCTATATTGGAGTCTACTATCTACCATAAAAAGAATATCTAATTTGCACAAAGACGCATAGGCTATGGACCTAAAGAAGAGTGACTTGTGTGACTCACAGTTCTGCGTGAGTTTTGTGGAGCAGAGTAGAGTTTGGATGAAGATGGATTCACGTTCGCTCCGTCGGAAGAAGACGTTGCCCTGTGTATGGCCGTAGGCTGGGTTCACGTCGGCCGGCGACGATGGCAGTGTAATGTAGGCATCAGGGCTCCTAAGGTTGTGCGCATCCTCACACTGCAGGCAGAGGAGTATGCGTGAGCAACTAAGTGAGCAGCTGAACGGGCAACTGAGTGAGAAATTCTCAGTGAGTCATGACAAAACACCTCCAGGAAGGTGTTACAATTTTGCTGCGTATCACCGTTTCACGATTTTCTCCGCTTTGTATATTACAAAGAGATCCATGGAGTCTCATATAAATGATATCACGAAACATTCGCAATGGATATATTATCGACAAAATGCTGATATGCAAAGGATTGGCATATATAAATATATATGAGGGAAGACATATAAAAATATGTTATTTTCCCTTTAGATGCAAACCAAAAATATGCAGTGCTGTATAAATGGTATTTGCAGGTGCGTATGTAGAAACAAATATCACTGTGAAGTTTTCAATGGCAGAATCCTGCCCAACCAGCTACCCGGAACAAACACATGTAATCAAGATCAACAATTCGTCACTGATAAGACAAGCGACATTTACCTCCTCCTATTAATGCCATTAGAATGACTGTTAACTAAGTTAATTCTTATTTGTAAAATATTAGGTTTCTTGATTACCTTGATTACATTTTGCATTTGCCATGCACGTTAGGTTGTATACTGTTTACATGACAACTTCGCAAAGCAAAAAGTAGATGTATATATTCCTCCCTTAGGCCTACTGCAGAAGGAAGCTCAGTGCAAGAGACTTCGCGATAACATGTCACTTTTTGCATCAGCCAACGTATCAGCCAAAATGTGAGGACTGAAATAAGTAACTCTAGACTTCATGGCTTCTGAGATGCAACCTTTCTTAATTCAAATAACAGAAAATTAAATATTCCATTTTTTCTTCTCCTTGGATTGGCAGATATCGACATATCACTTTCAACATTATGGCAGTTATCGATATATTCAACTAATATCAATTTATCACGTCTCCTAACTGGCTTATATGAATTGTAATAAAAATGTTATAAATTAATAATATGTGTTAGCCGAAAGTTGCTGCGCGGGATCCTGAAATAATGTTATGATTGTGAAAAACTTGCATTGGTGATAGAAAGAATACCGGGCTTTTCTTGATCAGAAATGATGTGACACTAAACTCGATGGAGGCAACTGGTAGCGGCTGGTAGCAGTGCAAACTTTAGGAATGCCGACAAGCAGCGAAATAATGTTACTCTCCAAGTACACAGATGTACGTGGGCCATAGAGTGTGCCCCTCAGGCAGCCATGTATACCTGAGGAGTGAACATGGATGGCAAGGACATGGGTTGACATGACTACTGTAAGCCGCCACCTACTGTCTATCATCTAGGGAATATTTCTGAAACATATCTGGGAACTTTGAAGGAGGATATGAAGAACAAAGAACGCAGTATGACTACATTCCCCCCAACAAACACACCACCAAGTGTCTTGACCATCCCACTAGAGATCAAGACTCGGGGTGAGTATAACACAAAACTCTAAGACACATCTACCTTAACAGGTGAAGATGATTTAAATTCGTCGTGATCTACAATCAGGTGGGCATCTAAATGTAATTGATGACTTGTCTAAAATGGCATCAGACCACGTGTGCTTTTTGACTATGCAGATGAGAATCGGCGTGATGTGTTTTTTATTCGCTACTTATCAGACAGAGTACATAAAATTTGTCATGTTTCCGGTGGTGACTAGGTGGAGCCCAGATGTCACTGATGATAACTCTGGTTCTTATGTAATAATGGGACGGTTCAATTCGGCAGAAACATTCCTAACTGTAACTGCAAATTCAATCATCGGCAAAGCTGCAAAATCATAACTGGCTGGACAAGTGCATACATTGGGTACCTATTTAACATAGAAACAAACAGAAAAATACATGGCCATGTCCCTAGGCTTCCTTTGCTACGTAAACTTCCTCAATTTATACTGCACCTTACATTTAATAAGAATACCATATACGTATCCAAAATTGGAAAACGCATTCAAGATTCTCTATAATCGTAAGATATGAAAATGTAGATGCTGTGATATTTCCGGTTTTCCATTATGCAATTCTTCATCCTCACCGCAACGGAGTTAGAAAGTCAATGGTGGTGGCCTCTGTCAGGAAATCACCAAAAAAAAGCAAAGCCGCGGGACAAGACGAAGGCCGTAATATGAGATTGAAAAAGAAAGCGAAGCCAGAGCGAGAGAACTCGGCGCTGTACCTGCTGCTGTGTGGTAGGCCCCTGTTTGGTTGGCGAGTTAAACTTGATGAAATAAAATGAGACACACATCAATAAAAATAGGCTCCGAATACACGTCTGGAAACTAGGTCACAAGCGGTGCACAACCTGTGATGTCCCCACCACACACGGTTACAGAGATGTGGAAGTGGTAAAGTCATATAACAGCAAGCGTGGAACTTATATACACATGTATCTGACCTTCATTGAAGGCCAAATAAAACTAATGCGAACTCAGTTACATCCTTGATTCGTCCTTTTTTCCCAATGACTACGAATCAATTCTTACATCGCTATTAAGAATGCCAGACGTAGGGAATACTAGAGTTGTAGAGAGAATTTAAAATAATTACATATATACATATCAAAGACTTCGATTTTAAATGAAAGATAATGATGCATAATTAGCATACCTTATACAAATACAGTTCGTGGGAGCCGTCACATAGTGTGGTTCCGTCGTCTGCGACTAGTTTCGTGAAAGAAAATCCAAACAGCTTCTTTTCCACTTTGTCTCGTGCTGTAAAAGATTCAGATAACAAGTCAGACCAAACCAAGAATATTTAATAAGAGATCTTGGTCCTATATGTGTCAGGTATTACCTTATCATGTATTTGAATCTGATTCTGATCGATACAACAAAATGGATCGTTATTACAACATGATCCAACAATAGCTAGTCTGGGATTAAAGATGGATGGTAGGGTGACTACTTTTACGAATGTGAGAGCTCTGTCGGATATTCACTTTTTTATTTTCTGTAATGCCACTTCTATATTTGATATACTACCTTGCAAAGTTCAAGCATCTGGCATATATAAAATAAAACACCGCTTAAGGAATAAGGGGACACCTTTGTTCGGAACGGTTCCCTCTATCATATGTTTATTTAACCCCATGTAAGGGGTAATTCCCGCGTCAGGGGCAACCTTTGCTCGGAACATAGGCCCCTTACATGGGGTACTACTATGCATGTATTCTACTTACTTCTTGCTTCGCTCGAGCAATGTCTGAATTCCAATCGTATATGTGACCCATAGAATTTTTCTATGGGAATGGCAAGCTAGAAAATGAAAACCAATAGGTTGTTGATATAATCTTTGCAAGTCAAACATAGATTTTATGGGAGAATTACAGTATAACTAGATTCTAAGTATCTGTTTTTAAATGATCTACGTTTCACATCTGTTTATTGAGAAAAACATTTTAAGTTCGAGTATTGGTGGCTAAATTAAGATTTTTATAGAATTAATGATTTCCTACTTGTACTTCTCAAGAATAGACAGAATTCCATGCTAGACCATATACAGTTTCAATGGAACAATAAAAGACTGCTACTACACAAAAACAACCTCTATCTTGTAATTTAGTTTTATAGCTTCAGTGCCAACATTTACTATTTGAATTTACCTTTATTGTTTCATTCCATTTGGGATTATTGTTGTGGTAGAAAATAACGGCAGTAAATTCTGTCACTTCAGATTCACCAGAACCGGCACTTAGACAATCCTGTCAAGGGAATAATATATATGATGAATAATTTGCTTCAGAGATGAGCACTGACAAACAACTAGAAATTAACATACACCTGTATTAGTATACCATGTGCAAGTTATTCCCAGGCATTAAATTTACAAATACTGACGATAGAAATGACGTGATTTTAAAGTGTACCTATTACCAACAGTGATGTAAAGTTTACAAATACTGATGTTTATCACGCGGTTTAATCAAGGAAAAGACCAAGCTATACCTAAAATATTCGTTGCGAATATCACCATCTGATTTCACTGATATAAACTTAATTTATATAACAAAAAGCACATTAATAATTCCAAGAACTTTTTGTAATCGCATCTGTTGGTCACCAAAGTATTTCATGTTTTTATCATATCACCCAGTCAAGTGGAGACAATGAGATTGACATATGAGAGACGGTATATTCATTATCTTAGTTTTTTTTCTATAAATATCTGGAGTCTCAAGTAGGAGTTTACCGGAATAACAGTTCCTTCCGCATCTAAAACGACGACCCGGATTTCAACGTTGCGTTGGGCAGTTTTGGCGCCCTTTTCGAACTCCCCGCGCAGCAAGGTCAGATAGAGGTCATTCCTGACGTCACCTGTCACAGAAATGAACAATAAGGCGCTAGTAATTGCTGATGCCACGGACTTCTACACAAGGTCATCCAAGTCCGTGCTGATGCTTTTACACCCAAATTCTTCTCTTTTTTTTTGTTTTGTTAATGAGCAAACGAGTAATGAAGTTGATAATAAAAGTACGTCCCACCACATGTGTTGAACGGTTTGATTCCACAACAAATCTGAAAGACAGACATTCACGTCACCTGACGTTATGGGATGCTTACCGGGCATGATGACGTCAGAGAAGCCTAGTTTGCGTGTGATGGCAATGTTGCGCATGAGAACCGGCTCCTCCTTCTTCACCTGGTCCAAATCTCCGTGCAACATCCGCACACCCACCACGATACCTGAAACAAAATAGATCCACAAAATTAGACCGTATTTCAAACGTCCCGGGTCACGAGTGAGGTGAAGTAATAATTCACCCACAGGAATACCGTTTTCTTATATTACAGCTAACAGTCAGAATATATGTACATTTGCATAATCTTTTCTCTTTCCTTTCTTTCTTTGCTATGTTGTTACATACACTTGTGGGTGAACTCCAGTGCACAACGCATACAGTTTAGACAATAAGGATAAGGTGTAAGGCCTGTCTAATTCTTAGCTTGTTGTATAGAAGGACGCCCACTCCGGTTTTGACAATAACACTCTTTATCCTACCCCTCATATAAATCTCCATAGACTTAACATGAAGTGACTGTATGCCACGGTTATGCCATATAATATTCATATGCCACAGGTAACATATATGAAGTTAAAAACATGTGACGGGGTAGGATAAAATTTAAACGTCACTTAATTTCATACAATTGTTTACATGGCATTCATTGTCTTCTGCTACAGATATCACTCAGCTCTGCTTCGTGATATCATTTCGCGAAAACAACTCATGCCATATAAACAATTGTATAAAATTTCGTGGCGTTTCTTGATATTATCCTAACATAATAACGTTGGTCCAAATAGGATTTCCCTTTGTGATCACACTTTAATAGTCCATACAGGGTAATCAGAATAGGGTTTACACAATGATAACTTTGGAAAATCACGACTCCATCTGTTTAATTCAGTTCCTAAATATGCGAATCAGATGATGGTGAGAGGTAGACAGGTGTTACTCACCGCAGTTGGTCTGTGCAGAAGAAAGACTAAACTTGTTACTTTGCCGCCGGATGATGTTGTCGTGAAGCTGTGGGAAGTCGCTCTCGTTACAACTGCAACGTGACAGTGCGGAATAGTTAATTTATGTGGCGATCCCTATAATTGGAATATCTGTGAATATTTGATATACACTTGAATGATAGTGCTCAGAACGGTAGAATATGTGTAGTTTAGGAAAATGCTGGGTACAACATTTTAAAGTATGATCTTTAAAACATAACAAGAGCTAAGAGTGTATTCTAAAATAGAAATATTGGCCTTTAAAGGCCAAATTAACAGGTGGACGCATTTAAAACTCTATGCAAGGTCCACCAATAATTAATTACTATGAGATCAAGGAAGCCCCCCAGGAGTTGGAAGGAATTGGAGGTATAGCGGAGGGGGAAAGAGAGGTGTTGGGTTACCATAGGAGAAACTTATACAAGTTTTGTGCATATCTTACAAGTCTTTGATTACTGGGCCTGTCAGGTGTTTGGGAAAGTTCATAAAGTAGTTTGCCTTTTTTAAATCAATGTCAAAATACTAAATAATAAAACTCGGATATTGCATTACCATAAAACTTCTCCAGAAAAAAAAGAAATTATATGCCTATCTGTACTTAGTTATGACTCCATCTAGTATTGGTTTGACATACTACAGGCTCCATGTTCAAAGTGAGGCTGAGCTTCAACCAGATACTTAGTGTTCTTATAAGGATATAGGTATAGGGCATGTGCCAATATGCTTGGAGAGTGACAGGAACTAGAGTCCTCTGGGGGAACATGACTGCACTAAAATTCAAAGATGGCTGCTACCCCCCATGCTCTGAAATTAGGCAATAATACATGAATATCATGCCAAATACAAGTTTAACCTAAATAATGACACTTCCTAGAGGGTAAACAACTGTCAGTGCCACTTATGGAGATGGTAAATGTTACACCAATGCTCACTGCAAATCATTATTGAGTAAACATCTGTTGGGTATGCCCATTTCACTCAACCTCCCCCCCCCCCCCCCCCCCCCACTTTCAACAAATACTTGAATATCTCAGTAAATATAGAATCTACCTTGAAAATTCCAAAACTGAATTCACTATTATTTTAAAATCCATACCAAAATAATAAATATCAAAACTGTATGGCATTGAACCACCATAAAACCTTCTGTCCAAAACAGAAATCATATTCCTATCTGTACTTAGTTAGCTATAAAAGGCAAAAATGTGGTCAGGTCACTTAGTGACTTTACAAGCAGTTGTACTACAGTAGGCTATAGCCATAACCTAAAGACCAACCGTCCACCTGCTAATAAATTTCATAAACATGTATTCGCTTCGATTAAAGATACATGTATATGTTTTCATAATTGCCTGCATTGATTGGATAAAAGAGTCAGTTTGGAATATCTTGGAAACATGGATAACTGATTCTTATTCTGGCTACAAATAATTCATTTTAGATAAAGATTTCTATATACATTTCTCAATAGATAATATCTGTATTTATCCCTTAGTCTTCAAAAGAATTATTGTATACAAACCTGTAAATCTTTATTTGGAATTCTTTCTCCTCTGTATCTTCATGGGTTCCCAGGAGAACATCGCGGACAGGTAGAACTACAGACAAAATGATAATCGACAATTCGTGAGGTTTGATTAGCATATATATGATTATCAATAATACTTTGTGAATGAAGCAATTAAAATTTGAATATCTTATATATGATTTACCATCGATCCTGTAACTCTAGTTTTATTGTTCTTGCTTTTTTCACACTTTTATCTATCCTACGATACGCACTCAGCCCGGAGGCTGGTTTCAATGTGCACCCAGGTTATAAAGATCCTTTATTACAAAATCATCGTTGATTAACGGAAACATCTGGGGTGGCATACAAGGCTAGCAACATGCACATTAAAGAAATTAATATCAACATCTAAATGGTATCTGCTGTTTAGGAATAGAAAGATATTGAAAGGTAAAAGGATATTTACCTCCACAACCATAAGGCCGTTTATACCTGTGACCTGTGTTTTTCTTGGCAGAATCAGTCTCTTTTAAAGGGCCTGTATAATAAAAGGAAAATAATTACAATAAATACATGGAGGTAAGTTCCATATATTCTCGCCGCCTTACAGCTTCAGGAATAAAATAACTTAAGCATCAATAAAATGAATATCGATATCTATAAACACGACCAGGTTATTACCCTATTTAACTAAAGATGGTAAAGCAATACTTTTTGGATTGACAAGAGCGTACGTTATTGTAAAGGTCTTAACGAATGAAAGAAATGGCAATTCACTCACCGATTCTAAAGACATGGGCCACAAGGTAGGCATCTCTATAGAGATCTTCGCTTCCAAGGTCCTATAAAATTTGCAGCAATTATGTTTAAAAAAAGATAAAGCATCAAATGTATAGAATATACACAAATACTTTTCCTCGGGACAAAAAAAATATGCCGAGGTAGAAATAACCATTTCCTAACACAATCTTCATGTCTTATAAATATCATAATCGCGAACTACGTGTATATCTACTGTCGACACTTGATCGAAAACAATATCTCGTTAAATCTGGCTGTAAATGGAATCTGTTTGTGGGAAGATAATAGACTGGAACTTTTGTGGTCTAAATAATCACGACCTGTTATATGTTCATATGCAAGTATGTCACGACCTTGGTTTCCAACCAGTAGCTCTTTTATTACTTACAGAAGGGAGGGAAACTCCTTATCTGTAAATGTCAGTGTATCCCCCCTGAATATTACAGTAGATGGAAAGTCTACTCACCGTAAATAGCGCACTGTTATTGTACAGTTTGTCTAGATTGATGGGAAAGCCGTTCTTCATCTTCGCCATGAAACGTTCACTGAAACACAGAACGTATGTGGCTATCACCTGATAAATTTGAAGAAACTATTTTATCCGTAAAACATTACCAATAAATCGTAACAAAAGGGACTGAAGTCACTCACTGGCCGCCTTTCAAGAACGAAAATATGCAATACATTTTTGCTTAAACGATTTTTCTAAACTAGACAATGCTTTAGGTGTTGAAATGCACTTTTATGTTCGACATTTCTCTTAAACTGAGGGTGCCAAAATTCCAGTGTCCAAAATGAAAAACTCGTTTTACCCCCTATAAACTCCTATTCAAGATAGCCGAATTAAACTATATTCAACTCTGCTGGATCTTTATCTAACCAACTTATTTTCAGGTTTCAAGAGGTCCTCTCCCTCACGGGTGGCTCTGAGGGTGCTATGATCCTCACCTGAAATACTTGCCGGCCGCGGCGTCGTAGAGCGCGAGGAAGATCTCTGCCTCCTCGGCCACGTGGCAGCCGAAGCTGCGCAGCAGGCAGTACATGTGGTGTGTAAGCGGTTTGCGGGTCGCCTTCTTCTTCCGCAGCGACCCCCGTGTCTACAAGATCAGTCACAAATTGTCATCTCAAACACTCAACAATTAGACACATAGAGTACCCGGAATGATTACACCACAATTCCCGTATATTCTATCGTTGTGTTTTGCATACATTTTATTTCATCTGTTGCTTCATATTTATTCCCCAATCTTTACTATCAGTGTTGTAACTTAAAAAAAAAAGAGAACGTAGTTTGATCGAGGTTCTCATCGCCTATATCAGTACTATTTTCACAAGGTATGGAGATCATCACAAGACTACAGAATATGAATTTAATAAATGGAAAATAAATGAGCTTTTTATTCGGTGATGCTCAACAGTGTAGAAATTGTTGGAAGGAATCATACATCAGATTTTTTTATCAGAGAAGGTGTGTGGTTAACTGAACACGTTTATATATTTATTTTCAAGGTTCGGTTTATAACATTTATTTACTATTGTTTATATTCATCCTTTTATGGTCGACTCTGGTGTTGAGAATTTCATTTCCTTAAATCTACTTATTCAAAGATTGTAGTATGTATCCTAGAATTCTTCTTAAGGAATGTTACTCTTGGAAATGGTACTATGTATTCCCGATAGAGAACAACACTCAAAATTTGTCTTATGTCATAAGTGCTACTTAATTATGATTCTGCCTTGTTAGATAAAATTACTACAAGATACATCAAAATATATTTCAGTTCAAGGAGAACTGATTCATGAAATTAATGTTCTGTGCTCCTTTTAACATACTATCTTTTCCTTATTACACGATAATTTTCGTATGGGTAATCCTTTCTTTCACGGCAAGTTTATCCATTCTAAGCGTTTACTGAATTTGCATTGATTATGAGAGTTTGTAGATCTACAAATTATATCTCGATTTATTTTAACTTGATAGAAAATCTTTATTACAAAATTCTGAATGATTCAGAAATTGTACAGAGATTAGAGCTTTACCAGCTAGGTTATTATCTAAATCTAAAGTAGCTCAATTTTATTATCATTTAACTTTCTTTTTTAAAATTCAAAAACAATTTGTTTGTTGTGACCCAAATTAACTGTAGGCAGAGAGGACACACAAGGAATGAATCTTCAAGATTATTTCTTCTATGACAATTTGTCTAAAAAATAAATCATATTTCTAGAAAGATAAAACCTTCTTCTAAAAAAGCGGGCGGAATCTGTTATCCACACGGGGAATAATTTTTTTTTGCACACTGTAACTCAGCATGCGGTCCATCTATGCAACACTTACATCTGGGGACAACAATGTATATGTTATCATAGAGCAGAGGCTATAAAGTGCGGGTTTCAACTCTGAATCAGTCTGAAATAAAGTTGTTCCTATATTCATCTGTACGTGAAATAAGATTACTTAGTACGACGTGGCAAGAACATCTCATATACTACAGTACCATTTGTATTTCATTTGTATTTTCAATCGGATCAGTTCGCATACAATGAAGAATTACGGTGTACCACCTTTCCCCTGTTTTACACAATTGTCTTTCTCGTAACCTTCATCACAATTTAATTGCGCTTTGGACCTGCATGTAGATTCCCAAGATAAAACAATGAATAAAATACTTCGTTTTGCATTATGTCTTCACCTTATGCCCGAAAATTGATAAATATATACTACTCATGGTATATGATAAAGAGCTGATACATCTATTCAAAATCAAGGTAATTTAGTTCGATTCATGATTATTATCTTACATTCTTATAAGAAAACACAGTATCTTCCTTAAGGAGGACCGTGTACCTCTTATACGTTATTATTCTACACAATGCCTATAGCTATTGTCAATCTACCTCCAGCAGCCTTTACAGAATATCTCATTTTCGATTATCAACCTCACATTTCAAGTGACATAGCCAAAATCTCCACATACATTCTGTACAGTGAGCGTATTTTATGATATCAGGACAATTATTGATTTTAAAGGATTGATTACTGTACATTCCTCGATATCTACAATGCCAACATGAAGCAGAGGCGTCAATTAAAGCTGACCTCATTGACTTTGTTACCGGCAAATCAGCGAAGCACTCAAAGTTATCAAACTTTCTAAAATCCCATAAAACTACACCTGCATTAATGCAATTTTTAAGTCATTTATGATAAATGACCCTATATCCCTCTATTACAGAGAAAATGAATTAAAATAAGCGAAGTGCCTCATTGAGTGTATCTGATTATGAAAAGAGTCTTGCGTGCTGGTTTAGGATCAACTGACTCAAGGTGAGTCGCGTTTGAGATGAGATCATACAGGAAGAATGTCCAATTGAGCGCTGCACTTTCAGAAATGTCATTGTCAAACGGGAAGTGAAGAGAGCTAGGTGAGTCTAATAAGAATATATAGAATAACATACTTTCTACTAGAAAAAAAATTCCATAAACCTGTTCCCTGTTGATTTTAATTTTCCTTACAAAATAATACTTGATAGTTGGGCTTGCTTACCAATGGTGTTGGACTGACATATATCTCATGTGTTTGTTATAAGAAAAAATTCCAGCTAGACAAATGTACTCTCGATCAGATAGAACTTCTTCAGGGTACCTGCAAATGATACCTATGGCAAGAGGCAATAGATGCCATAAATACACCAATCTCTTCAAATCAGGGATCATTTACAGGTACCCTTAGTTTGTTCTGTCTTTATTATTTACCTAAAGTCCATAATATATCTAAGTAAATAGAAATAGAAGCAAGTCCAAGTGAAGTGGCCAGTCCATAGGACAGCGTATGTCATAGGATGTTGTAGTCAATATATACATTATAGGGAACAGCGAAACGCAACTATCAAAGGTTCGTGCACAGGTATATAAAAGAAACCTATTCAGTTAATGCAGGATATTCTCAATCATAATTTAGAGTCCAGATATCTGTGTTTCATCTCATGCTGTATGGGGGTTAGAGAGATAAGATCGACTTCGATGATCTTGCAGGATTCCATTGAAGGGGAGAAAAACACTAATAACGTTGAATTGCTAGTTAATGAAAAATGACGATCGTGCAACTGTTCGAACACACACTATTTACCGATAATGACATACATAGAAGGTCTACTCGTCATTCTGATCCTAGACAAAATGTGATGCTAACATAAAGATAGAAACTTAAAAACCTTGTAGACGACCAAACAAGCATCAAAAAGCACCGGACCTACCACTTATATGTATTCTATATCAATCACACTTATAAACTGTGTGAAAATGTGTTATTTGCACCTATTAGCGTTTACTAATAATATCTGTTAATAATCAAACTAATTCAAATTTTAACCCACATGAAAAAGCATGTGCGAAATCTAGCAACTACATTATGCATTGAGGGTATGCACGGTTATATAAGTTGAAACTAGTGTCAATGGAATTCGATTTATTTCAGAACTATAGACTATGAACCACTGATGAACAACTATTACGATATAATTACTCCAAGATGGAACAAGATGGAATAACGGAGATTGAAATGTGCACTTTGCTAATTAGTTCCTAAAAGGTATCCTCTACTACGAATACACCTAGGCTACTCGATACGAATACTATGTAAGAGGAAAGTGCTACTATATATCAAAAATACTATTTCGTGGCAAATGTAGGTATCTATAGAATTTGAACAGATAATCCACTTCTATAGAATTGCGTTGCTCAGTTTGAGATGGGGACGCTGCAGGTAAGGCTGTGAGGACTGCCATTTATTAGCATTAATTATGATCAGTCGCTATAATATTATTCTAAATTTTAGAAATGACATGCAAGTTATGATTTCATAAAATGGTTATTTTTCGTGGGAATTCTAGGCAGGGGGTTCTTTAGGAAACCACCACTGGCCGACCAAGCACATCACTGGTACCACCAATTTGGCTACTAACATTAACACGATGCATTTTAACATTGATTAACATAGTATGAATAGTAATATAGGTTTTATAGAAAGAAAAACTCTATCAAGTAATAGAGCATGTGCAAAAAGACTGTGGTAAAACCTCTAGTATACATCTTCCACGTGTAGACTATGACAATTGACAGAAAGACAGGATTCTTAGTAACTCTACAGTTCTCGTGCAAGTCTGGCTAGGAGGAGGCACCAGTTTTAGTAGGTGAGCTCGATCCAGGTGCCTCTTGGTAGCAATGATCATAGATCAGTGGTAACCGAGATGAAGGCAG
The DNA here is from genome assembly GCA_950022655.1 of Alentia gelatinosa. NCBI lineage: Eukaryota > Metazoa > Annelida > Polychaeta > Phyllodocida > Polynoidae > Alentia > Alentia gelatinosa. The sequence continues at coordinate 74,692,668 of OX465581.1, forward strand.
TTGCATACTTACTTTTCGCTCAAGTGGATGTAAAGTTCTGCCTGAACTACCGCCAAACGTCTGTGCGGACAAACACTCTGTTACTATGGAAACTTCACTAGATTTCCACACCCGTAGACACTAGATGGTTCACACACAGTGATTAATATATGCAGACATGATCTTTATCTCAATATGTTAATCTCAAGCTTCGAATAATAAATCCAACTAAGTCACTCAAGATGAAAATACATAAATAAAATGGATTTTAGATAATGCAATTAAACCAAGATCTGGATATATCGGTGATTATATAAGGTATTAAGTATAGAAGCTTGGGTGTGCTATAAGTTCATAGCATGACAAGTAGGTGCGATGCACTGTGGCTGGACATTTAGTGTCTCGGTGTGGAACATTTATCATAAAACTTGCGCCAGGCGATTAGTACTTCAAGCTGAAGACAATTAAGGCAAAGGCGGGCAACAACTAAACGACTTTAATTCAACAATTTATTCTACATATACACACGTATATATAAGAGGAAAGCCTTTTGAAAGCGGGACTCTTACAAAGCACTACAAGGTGGTTAGATAGGGTTAATTGATTAGGACATTAATTGGGTTGATTTTGGAGTAAATATGAAAATCACGGCCCGCAAGATTCAGTCATCGGAAAAATCCTGACTAACAAATAACTTTTGCCTATTGCTAGGCAAAAGATAACTTGTGGAATAAAGTTAACATTCCAACAAATCGAATATATTTACTGGAGTCACGCTAAACTCACATCTACAAATTTGACTGAAACGATTTCTTTCAGCTAAATTCAAGAGGGGATTTTTTATAGAGCGAAGTTTATATCACAAGTTGGAATATCCAAATACCAACTTAGGCAGCCCTTGGAGGGCATGTGGGTGTTTTGTTTTGTTGTTTAGGTTTTAGTGATTCTAACGCTCAGGTTTGGGGGAAACTATTATGATTAGAGAATCATAAGGTGTGTTTGTGTACAATTATGTGTGTTGTAAGATGGTGGTTGGGGTTCTACACAAATTATTCCGACAGGATATAAATGTAATCAAAATGTGTTAAATCAAAACCTAGATGCGACTTAACAACTATCTGTGTCACCCTATGGTCACTCAGGCAAAATGAGCACTCTTATGCAAATAATGATACCGTATAACCTTCAGTGCAAGACCTACTTCGGTGACCTGTAACATACACAGATATCAAATGACACGCAGAACTTTGGAAGGCAGTCTAGAACAATATTGCTTTGGACAAAAAACATGGACCGAAAACTTGGACAGTTCGGCAAATTATTGACATGTAAGGGAAAGCTAACTCTGGATTATTCATGCAAGCGACTAGTGAGAGACAAGCACAGGCAAGCTGTGTTATACTTACGGTGGCCTCCTGTGAGTTGACCGTGCTCTGCTCGTGAATGTTGAAGAGCTCTACGGGGCTAATCTGGTCCACGTCGGCCATCTCGCCTTCCACACGGGGCACCAGGTCCAGGCCCAGGAGTCTGCAAGACAGTAAAGCCTGTAAGTGTGTGGTCCAAAGCCTGTAAAGCTACCCCTTCATTTCTCATGTATTTCACACGAGATATTTTCTAAATTTGGGATTGGCGCGGCTATGGGTGTTACCTTGTATTTGAGGTGGCTGCTTAAGATTTAGAAAATAGAAAATAAACTAGAAATGTTTAATCATACCATCACCTAAACAAAACCAGGTCAATTGTTAATATAAATGTCAAATCCTGACATATCAAGACCCGTTATTTATGGGATTTATTTTTGTGTATATATAGACGAGCATAAAGTGGGAAGGAGAGGAGATATTCATAAATTGACATTCAAAATTCGTTCTTCGAATTTCACTTCATTTACTGCTATGAATTACCCTTTCGCCTTTTCTAAGTATCTACCTCTTGACACACATTGTCATATTTTTATACAAAGAAGTAGCCTCTTGTTTGAAAGTCATGAGTAAACCATTACTTCAGTCATATGCTACGGAGATAGCTCTAATAGTACTTTGACTCAATAACATCTCTGATACGGGGCGGTCCATGTCTCAGGAAGCCAATTAGATACTGGCAAGGAAAAGCAGCGACCTGATAGCTTCAGTACATACAATGTACATGTTTGGTTTAGACTTCCCTATGGACAATAATTGATCGATGCAGGATCATGACAATAGGAAGTGAGGGACATACAATATACAAGTTACTTAGACACTCCAGAAGGATTGAGGGGCTAGGAATAATCATCTATTGTGATGGTGAGAGGACGACAAAGGCAACTAAACACCAGACCGGACATCTCACCGCAATACAAATGTCTGATCATGAATTGGTTTGATTATTTTCACTTATGGAATTTTAGAGGCATAGCCTGAGGAGTACAAAATATGGCGCGAGATCCTCCATGTTTGAAAACCATGACTGAATTATTTCTAGGTTTTAATATGAAACAGGATCCCTGCAGTTTTATGTTTAGGATCACATTACTACTCCTTATTTCTCATAATTTTGGACTTTTCCAAGTCACTCGACCAAATGCCCGCCGATAATCTCATGCACTATTTTGCACGTTAGGGACCTTTTTCCGTTATCTCCTAGGTGATATTCGTATTCTCTACGGTAGCGATCTGGAGAGTCTATACGTTTATTGTCAGCGGCTCGTATGAGGTGGATGATGAATTCAGAGGCGCTTATCTTTAAAACATCAATATATATGAGGTATCCCTTCGGCATATTACGACTACCTTCCCCTTTAGTACCCTCGGTTGGTGACAAAAAAGCTGTGTGGATTCTGGAGTAAGTGGAATCTCGCTGTGTTGGCAAAAACTGAGCTATAGCGTGGATGTTACGACAAGACCTGCTATATATCATTTTGTCTGATTGCTGTGCTTCATATATAAAGTCAACATGAGTCAATCTCCCACAAAGCTCATAAAATATACACAAAGGGATACTATATGGCCACTTCTCTTAGACAGTTATAGAATACGAATAAGAGTGTAGTACGACTACGACGATATCTTCTGAGGTCATGGTATGAAGAGGTAAGTGTTGCTGAAGGATAAAAAGAAAATAGAGAGGGTAGATGAGATGAATTAGAACCGATGATTTGTATTGTTTTCCGGATTCCAAAGGGAAAACATCCAACTACATACCACGAGGAATTGCAAACATACACCAAAACACCTCCTGCCACCATTAAGACCCTTACATTAATGAACAGCGGTGTCAGCTCGTTTGTATCCGGGGGCAGAGGCGGTGGTCTCCGGCATCCTACACACTCGCCACGCCCCTTCCACCTTCCCCCTAACCCCGGCACTCTTCCCCCAAATGTCTGCCCCTTTACTTTCACCGCAGCCCTCCATCCTCACCCCCAACGCCCCCATCCAAACTCGTGCCCATGCACTCTCAACCCGACCCTCTCCTGCTACCATGTGCAGATACAATTCGCGGTTACCCATATATTATACACGTCCAGATCGATAGCGGGGCCACAGGCATAGGGGCAGGGCAAGGTCTCTTCTGGCAAGGCTAACGTCGTATGTGTTCAGCAGAGACAGTAGCCGTAAGAATCCCAGGCTTTTACCTAAAGAGACACTACAGCGCTGGTAAGGTAGTAAGACCTCCATTGCTTAGTACAGGATAAAAAACAAAGAAAATTCTTATTCTGCCGTTGATTAGATTCACTGGTCCCTTGAGGATAGGCATACAGCTTTTATCAGAGGCATCAGGATAATGCTTGTAGACATCTGTTGACAGGTGGCGCTAATGACACGCGGGGTTGTGTCTTTTTAAACCACCACTAGAATACCTTTAATGTCTCATCGCCACGTTTTTTAAATGCTATGAATATATTGCCTATAGAGACCGGGTAAATTATACGAAGATATACAGTATGGAACATGATATTGTACGTCTACATTATTGCCCAGAGGACCTGTATAAAAAGATAAGATATAGAGTGTAGAACCTATTATTGTATACCGATATACAAGATATAACATGGTACTATATATCTATATCATTAGAGAGAGAGGCCCGGTAAAAAAACATATGAACCTACATAAGAATGCTCTACCTGTTACCATGTCTGAGTGTATAACACCATCAGTGGATCTACCACCCGAAAACGTCAGCATGTACATACATCACGCTGGCAATCGCCACTTAATCGCCTGCACTGTGTGACAGGAGTGGCGCGGTTTACATCTTAACGCGGACAGGTGCCGCGCGTAAGCACGCGGGAGGCAGCAGGCAGTGTAAATGGTGCTTTAGGGCAGAGTTCTACAAGGCGCCATGCGTTGGGATGACAGAAGGGAGCGTGGTGGTTCCAGGGTTCGCCAGAGGCCTGGGAAATGCTTAGCGCGCCTTGTATTGTTTCGTCACTCTATATCATTGCCAAGATAATGAAGTATGAGACCGACACTGCACAGGCGTCCCATGCATATCTAAGGGCCCGGGGCTCGGCAATGAATCTGATAGTGCCGGGGATCCAATTGGTTGGGCATATAATGCCCAAGCCTGGATCCGGTGTGCAATATGGCCGGCAGAGCCTGCCGCCACGCCCGCGGCCCCGCAGCCAGACGCCGGTGAGCACTTAATGGGTCTGGCCGTCTTTGGCTGATTCAATTGCAGGGACCGTGCATTACGCGCTGCCTGTCACATGCTACTACCTACCGGTTTCCATGGCGACACGGCGCTAAGCGACACGGCGTCGTGACGGTGGAGCCTAACGGCGTTTTATCAGGGCCTAACGTCATGACGAGGATCTAACGTCATTGGGAGGGGGGAAGGTCCCTGCTGACGTCAGCTTAACGTGTTGAAAGTAGGCGTCTAACGCCAGGACGTAGAGTAACAACATGCCCAAAGGTTATTGAAGCCTACGTTATTATACCTGATCCTTATTTGACATCTGGGTGACGGCTCTCCGAAGGCATGAAACAATGTTAAGCTACCAGAGCCTGATACTATACTTACATAATTGAATAACTTAGTGAACCTCAGGACATGATATCTATAGGGCAGCAGTAGTCTACCTCAGTACCGACTGTGCTGTTCTTCGGATCACAGAGTCTGGGGTTCAAGGCTCAACCGTACCCCTGTGTTTCCTGCTGTTCTGTCATCCCCATCTCATAGATTCCATCTTGCCGTGATATGACCCTCGAGGTCATATTACTGGGGAGGGGGTGGGGGTCCGGGCTCCGTGACCAAGCATGACACAGGTTTTATGAAAAAAACATGACGAGGGCGAAGTGGGTGGGATCAAAAACAGTATGATGCCATTTATGGACAGCCCTCTGGCAGTTGCTACCTGTTTGTTTTATTTGTTTGTGTAGTTTTACGTCTAAGTAGGCTAGTTACGTCCTTTTGAGACTGACTCAAACAGCTACCACCTAAAACACCACCAACCAAACAATAATCATATTTCTTGGGTGTGTGTGTCTGTATCGTTTTAATAGGAGCAACAGTCAGGTCTACATCGCCGTAATATCAGATTAATAACCTTGAAGTGAGAGGAATGCAATATGGTGTAGGGAATTGACTTGGAACCAACCATAGTTATCATGCGTCTCGGCTTCACTCGATCTACGAGGCCCCATTACCCTCCTTCTAGTGTCATTATGGTAGGCCATGCCGCGAGTGTCTGATGTATAACTCGACACCATGGTGTCTGAAGCTACACTGCTGTGAGAGCCGGAAACAATTCGATGAACATAGGGCAAATATACAGAAACGACATTAGGCATGGTGACAGGGTACGGAATAGGATGGCCGGGTCCTATATCCAAAGGGTCGAGGAAATGCCAGGACGGTAGGTCATTATTGTGTGTGCGAGTTGGGGGTGGGGGTGGGGGGGGGGGGGGAGGATTGACGTCACAGCAACGAAGCCTGATATCTAATAACAGTCGAGGACAGGCTGTAATGTCCGTCGCCCTTGCTCATTATGCCACATTAAGGGTCATCCAGAAATTATGTAACATTGATGGGGTATAAGTGAAGTCTGGGGCTGTATAGTTGTCAATAGAAGTATGAGGGAAATCTATCGGGAATGTTATATGGGTGGCCTCTATAACATGCTGTACTAGAAAAGAGAACAACCTGTTCTCCAGAGAAGGACCACGTTGGATTTCACAGTTATCCCGATTGGGACAATGAGGTCTGCACAGTTGCTCCTAAAACCTGCAGTCAGACCTCGAGTGAGAATTGGCTGGAACTAGTTTCTGAACTTTTTAAAGGAGGTTTAGTAGGTGTTTTGCCATGAGTTGAAATCTAGACCTAGTCTCTGAGTTGCTCAAGGAAAATATATTCCCAGGATTGATACCTGGAATACCTGCTTATAGGCCCAACACTACAGACAGATATGTGTATATTTATATATGAATGTGCTGATGAAGTGTAAATCTGGTATGTGCATGTAACCAAAAACACTGTCAAATGTTCTCGTCTCGGGATTGTCAATCAAAACGAAGTTCATTTGAATGCTACCATATTGCAAAGGCTCGGCCAGGAAAACCTGTTGCTAGATCAACTGAGGCCATTACCTCTTTATTGGGTTAAACCTAAGATACTATATGTGTCTGAGTCAATAGACAAATTTTCAGATGCGTATTCTGAATCTATGCATAATTTATACATGAGTATTCATGATGTACAACCAAAGACCCAATAAATGAATCCTTATTAATCCATAAGCGTGCAGCTTCTACATCACTGAAATGTCAGCATCACAAAAATACCCACTGTACATATTGATAAAAGCTCAGGATTGCTCTCTTCAACGTATACGTAACCACGGGAATTAAAAAATCGGTCACAAATTAATACTTATTTGGAGTATTAGTCAGTTTCTCTGTGTTTATGGGTCAGACGGATTAATTTGAAAGGCTGCACTTTTTACAATGATTCTGATTCCCTGAATATCATACACGTTTCGATTTAAACATCAATCTATTCGTTCGTTATTCACGTTTTTAGGAATAAAAAACCGCAGTATTTGTTATCCAGCCAATTATACTGAAAACACTATTTATCGATGATTATTCACGGCATATATACCTGCTGCATCAAGTTAATGCTACCAGTTAGAGAAACAGAGTCAAAATTAAAGGCCTTTATCCCTAAAATAAGGCTACTGTTACACTAAGATTCAGTTTACATAACTAATTTAGTTAATATTCTCTGGTAGTAATTATCACCATAGAAGAATACATGTATATTCGAATGGATCATGTTTAGACCGTCGCTGGAAATTATGAAGCCCCAGATTCGCAGAAATACAACGGTTATATATTCTATATTCTCAGAGCCACTTGAAACCCATAGAATCGATTTTGACGTCCCCTGGTAGGAAAAGAAGGTATGTTTTTACAGTGACTCAGGTTGACCACGAGTTAAACCTCCTACCACACCTACTTATCTCACCCCTGACATTCCCTGACCACAGAGCTCTGTTGCGTGATTTCGTGACCGCGTTCCCAGTGAGGAAGAAGGTTCCATCCTGTCTTTCTCTTGTTTACTCTCCGGTTTATCCTCTATGTTCAAGATAACATGAATCAGAACGGGAACCTGGAGGTATCTCCAGGGTTGGGTCTGGCGAGCATTTTAGGCACGTTCCTCCGTGTCTCAGACCTCGGCTTGGAGAGTGTATGCGTGAGGGAGCGGCGGTTAGGCACTCATCTCACTGAGACGCTGTAAGGGGCAATCCGGTGGAAAACCAAGGCAGGATGGCGGCGTGAGAGGTGCCTAATGGGGCATATTTCACGGTGAACGACACCGTTGTTATTCCGCCGGAGGACAGACCCCACGTAAGAAGCCACTTGCTCCCTGTGTCGGTCCCAGGCCCGGCCATCTGAACTTCTTCATCACTCTAGATTTTTGCATCCCACTTTTGGCTATGGAGAATGCATCTTCCCATAAGCTAGTTTGTAATGTATATGCCTCCAAATGGTCTCATTAAAAGCTACCTACTCCTAAGGAAGCGCATAAATGTACATGTATATCAATTTAATCTCTCACTTTCGATCCATGTTCACGCAGTCATTCTTCTTAAATAACATGTATATAGGGAATGAATACTTAGGAGTGTGCCACCAGTGTTCATATTATAATGCATTTTCTTTATTATGGTATAATCCTTATGTATGCCAGTGGTGCATCCAAAGGAAAAGCGAAGTGATGGTGTGACAAATTGATTCCTAGTAATATTTTCGATGGCAACACATTATGATGAAACCTAAATTTTGTAGGTAGTTATGGAATGGATAGTGTGCCGGTTACACAAAATAGCCCGATCTCGATGAGTCTCTAAATCTGATTATACCATGCTATTATAATCATGAATTCTTTTAATATTTAGATAATACACCAAATACACCTTGTTAGTTGCTAATTACACGACGGTATCAGAGAGGATCTTAAATCAAATCTCTTCCGTAGGAGGTGGAAGAGGAATGGGCGCGACACTGGGTAATTTCATAATGGGATTAGAACTGTTGAGTAGAGTGGATCCTGTGCTTTTCTAAGCCACTGGCTTAACCCAATAAAGCTCCTCCTGTAGCTAACGCGTCTTTGGTCTCCAGGGGACTACGCAAGCGTGTAAAGGGTAACCAAGCCTGTAGTGTGAGCGCCAGCAAGAGGCACACCGAAGAACTAAGGCAGCTGGCATTAACGTCATTATGGCGCCGTGGAGACGTTAACTTATGAAGAACGGACGTTCGTACCATAACAAATAGAGTGTAAATCATATGGTGGGTACTCTGTAGGCATTGTCATGGAACCCTATCCCTGAAAGTATTGTCAGAATGCACTCTCGTGAATACACAGTGTGTGCAATATATGCTAAGCCTCATTTTTATATAAAAATCCTTTCTCCTTAAAAGGTACTGTTTTAGAAGATTCCGGGTGATGTACTGCGTTTGAGTCTCAGAAGAAGGGTTTCTATACAGTCCATGTGAGCGAGATGGCATAGATCTTTAAGTTTCTCTAGGGGTATCCACGTATCTTTACACCTCTTTGATATACCTTTAATCCTGGCAGCACGCATGCTTAAAGGACAGAAGTTGTCCACTGATGAGAACACATCAAGTGCAAGTCTAACAGGAAATCCTTTAAGTGGTTATCCCCAAGACAATATCAAATTACTTCCCCAATAAAGCAACGGTAAGTAGTACTCTAGATAGGTCATTTTCTCAGGCATGTCAGGTTGTTGTACAGCCCCCACCTGGCAATAAAGATACACTCTTGTCATTTAATGAATAAGTCAAAGGCGAAATCTTGAGGTTATTATCATGAATATTGATTTTATCTATTTTTTTGTGTTTTTAGTTTGCATATGTTTTCTTCTGTCGCTAAACGAGATTTCTGGATTTGGCAGGTGTCTGGACTATGAGTAGTATAGAAACAAAGGACTTTGGTTCGGGCTTGTCACGATATATTCTCGCTGTGTCAACCAAAGTACCCAGCCTCAGTCTGAAGCATGCCATATGAATATGACTAGACCAGTGTGAATTTGGTTTTGTTCCCTGACTTATCGTTATTACACAATAGAGGTCTTAATGTTAATTTAAATCCTCTCTCTGTTTGAGCGCATGTAATCCCTCTGCTCTAGCCAGCATGGTCTTCACCTTGGTGATCATACCATGCCTTCCGCCACCACGCCACCACACGCACCCCTACCTGATACCATATGAAGCCATCAATAAACCCTCTGTGTGTGACGTCTGGCACATAGGCATCTATATATAAAAGAAACAACCTCCCGCCGCACTCTGATACCAAAAGTACCCCGCAAGGTTAAGCGACAGGTCAACAATAGGTCCAGCATCTGGGCCAACAGGCACATTCTGAGAACCTATCTGTCCGGACGAAGTGTGCCGCCCACCCCAGGGCTCGAAATCGCGCCCCGGTGGGCAGGCCGGGCGGCGCCCGTTAGTGGGCACACGGAGCCCGGCGGGTCGGGCGCCCGGCGAATGGATCCCCGGGGACGCTTACCAACCTGCTGATCATATCGCGACCCTGGCCAACTTTAACCCCCGCCTGCCAGTCTCGCACCACGCCGTGTGTTAACCCATGCTCACCTGATATTCCCGCTCGAGCTGCTCGTCACGGGATAAGGGATCTGTTAACTGGTATCCGGAGATAAGGAGGGTTAATGAGCTGCTCTGATTGTATCTGGGTGTGGGGATCTATATACCCACTGTCTTAATGATGGAATACTATCAACAATCTGAGCTATTCCTCTTATTCGGGTTTGCTGACCCAGTGACTAGCAAGGATAAATTTAGTTTTTTTGAATAAATAGCAATATATTCTTAAATGAATATTCAATTATATTTTACCATAAAGGTACTACTGATTTTTGTATTTATATTCTCTTTTCCCCAGCTTATAACGACATGAGATATTCCAATTTTCTATATTTTGCCACTATATTCTTTTCCATTGAAGTATACCGAATAGGTGATGATTCGAGTATTGGACCAAGATTTGGCGTATTTAGTGCTTTTGATATTTATATCCTGGACTATGAAGGATCATGGAGAACATAATCCGGTTATAAGGTAGACGTCGCAGGATTGCGAGGATAATCCCTGAGGGTGATGATTGATCTCCTCCTGGGTTGTCTCACACCACAGATGTGTTTGGCAGATGAATGGGGAAGGTGATCTCCATGGCAGCTGTGAGACTATTCATTATCAAAGCAACCTGGAGTAAAAACGAATTTTCTAAAGATAACGAAACTCTCGCTTCACAACCAAAAAGCAAGAGTCTCATAATACGGGTTTCTGTCTCAAGAAGCATTCAACCTTTCATGTTGACATTTAGTTACTTTTCAGTTGTTTCATTTGTCTCCTCATAATTCGATTCATTGTCTTTAATCCTTTCAGAGCCACTAAACCCACTTGACATACTTGGCAGCAAAGTTTCACTCTCGCCGAATGCGATGACCGAGAACCCAACCTCTCTGGCTAAATGAAATGCGTCACTATAAACTTTTAGGGTTCAGTGGAGGGTGTTGTCCTGATTTGATGCCAATTTGCGGAATTACCTTCCAATCTTTCACGGTTTAATCGATGATAAAGGCGTGATTCTGCCTTAACCCTACGTTTATCTGATAGCATCAGCAAGTCTATCAGTACACAACCACTCCGCTCCTCTGTCGCCATGGAGACAGTACACACCCTTCCGGTCGCAACAAAGCTGACCTAATTCTCACGCCAATAAGGGCGAGAGAGTGGAACGGATGGCGACCGGACAGATTCCTATGTAACTTAAAACCTCTACCTGAAAACGCACCTTAATGATAAAGTGCAGTTCAAAGGCACAGTAATAATTGTCACTATCCATGAGAACATTAATCCTGTACTGAAAATAGGGGGGAGAAAATGAGCTTCCGAAATTACGATTATCGCAACACCATGATGGCCACAAAAATTGCAATCGAATTCCGGTTCTTTGTGGGTGCACGCTCACCGTGTGTTTTTTCTGAGAGCTGTGTCAAAATCATTAATCTGCTCCTTTTAACACCCCACTAACAACGACTCCCCACGTGCTGGGGTGGGCGTGGTGGGGGGGGGGGGAGGGTGGAGGTGGCCCGGGGGAGGCAGATGTAAGGGTAGGGATGGGACTTGGGTGAAGGCAGACCAGGAGAGTGTGCTATGTCAGGGGACCAGAGTAGCCGATACGGCAGAAGTAGACTGGCAGATATTAGTTCGGTGAGGATAGCTCAGAGGGTAAGATTAAGGGGGCTGGGGGCAATCAGGGCCCGGTATTATGTGGCGAGGGTGAGGGCAGTTTGGTAATACAGCGGGCTTATAAGTGGTATCAGTAAAATCGGGAGTGATCAGACATGGAAGGAGCATTATAGGGCGACCAGCACAGGGAACTGAAAGAGTGGAATAATATCAGATGTGAGAATCCATGCAGAACTGCTTTTAATTCTTGTGGGAGGTGGAGGAAACTGGAACAACAGATATCTAAAAGTCGGGACGTGGAAAGGGTCCAGGGGAATTCTAGAAACGACCACATGCAGAAAGCATGAAAATTAAACCATGATAGGAAATAGGAGGACAGTCTGAAATGGGAAAGGTCGGGTAGGGGAAGAAAAGAAAGATATAGTAGATTACATTGGAGCAAGCCGATACAAGTCAGTCAGTGAATATTGGAGGGTTATGGTGATATTGTGGTAGTACCAGGCTGGTGAGTGAGTAGAGGAAATGCCCAGTAAGATCATGTCTAATGGGGCTTAAACCAGTAGCAGCGATCGGGTGAGTGGATGTTCGGACGGTCATTAGTACCAGATCGTTAATTGTAACAGATCCGGCTCAGAGAGATTTGTCTCTTTCGAAAAGGTAATCATATCTTTCTTTGGAAAAGTCTCAAACAACATATTCATGCTGTTACTATTGACACCCATATAGCGTCAGATAGGAGGAGAGGGACGCAGACACACTATCGGGGTAACTAATGCAAACAGACGCGTTGATGGGACCTAGCTTGTCTGCCGACAGCGTGATCTATAATTATTGAAAATCCTAGGTGGGATGTGACGCATTCTCCTCAAAGAGTGTTTTAGTTTAAATACTTTGGGATTTGTAAATGTAGATCCGTTTCCTCTGGCACATCTCTATTTAACAGGAATGTTATTTGGGGTCAGTGAAAAAGTGGAAATATTTTCGTGTGGAATTCATTGCCTCATAGAGACTGAGAAACCATGGAAAATAAACCGGTGTTAGCTTTGCAATGAGGGTGTGTGGGGTGGATCAAACCACTACTTTACTGCCGTGAATTCGACTGAATTTATAATATCTTTGTTTTATACTAGATACAATAATTTTATAAAATGGCAATGAAAACAAGGATCTCATTGGAAAGGTAGATAACTGCCATCTCTGAAATAAAGCAAGACCGCTCCCTTAGGAATTCGGACCGGGCGGTTGTAATGGATACTTGAAGAAGGGGAGCGCACATTATGGCTTTCAACGAAGTGCATTTACTTGTTCTTGGGACTATTAGCAAACCTCGTCTCGGCTTTCTCATTCATGATAGGAATCTAAGTACATATAGAAAAGATTGCCTAATTGCTGCAGCGAAGTAGAACCTTACCTTGGATAAGATTTCGGTATCACTTTTATTTCAGTATCAGCTTCCAAAGCAAAAACGTCCACCTAGTTTTGCTATTAAATCGATTTGACCTTCTGTAGTGTATTACGAGAATAATTAAACAATAAATCTGACCAGTGGACCGAGCGCAGAATATTCGGTCTTTTGTATGCTATGTAAAAACAGGATTGTTAACCATTTGACAATCATGTCGCCTGTTACTTGGCCCTCATTTACAGATAGAAAAAAGTTCCTCAACTCAACTGAGGCATAAAAGGAGGAAATTGGCTGGACTGACCTGTTGCCCCAGTCGATCTTGGCGGTGATGCGGCCCTTGAGATCTTTGCTCTGGTCCAGAGTCAGCGTGCCCGAGATGAGCTGACGCCGACAGTCGATCAGGTCCAGCATCACCGTGCGCACGCGCGCGACCTTGTCCGCTTCCCGGTCCTGAAAGGTCAATAAAGCGCCAAGCTCATTTCAAGGATAATATCAAAAAAGGACTCACAACTCCAGTATTCGAGCCCACATGTAATCTATCGATTCCAAATAATATTCCCGTTCAGTAAGTAGTTACTGTATTCAACCAATCAGTGATGATGGCTACATCTTTAAGGTAAAAATGTTCATGGAAACAGTTTAGTTTTCGTTTCAGAACGAAGGTCGATGGTCACAGATGGGGTATGACCGAGTTCTTCAAAAGCACCGGCATTTCACGACATAAAATCATCATTCTGATTTTTCAATCTCTTCATTTATCCTGATTATTCTAAATATTTTTCATTATTAAAAGATAAATTAGAGTAACTTGAAGAAGCCAATTTTGTTTCGCCAAGTCTTTTTCCCCTTGGATAAGTCCAAATCCGCTTAACTGATGGAAGTGCATTGTCTGTAATTTCACATCCTAAACATTCTTGGTTAAAATCTTCTCCAATCATTTCTCCTTATGCATTGAACATGATTCGGCTTGAACAACGAGTCAGTCCTTTTTCGACTGTACGACGGAACTGGTTTCATGTTTAATTGAGACACAAGCGTTGTTGTTTACGTCGTAAATGCTGCTCAGCTTAAGCATTCTTCGTCCGAAGCTGCGCTGCGTTCATGACCATTTTTGGAAACGGGAGGAAACAACGAATGTGTATTATGATACCTACCCCGGCTACAGGCGATTATTTTACATCTAGCTAATTCTAATAATTAGGAGCCATCGCAAAATCATATAGCTTTTTTAACACTCCCTAAGACTTTAATTAATCTTCTACTATATTTCTACTGCGGACTGTAATTCGGGAAAATATTCTTTTACAATAACATTTGATGTTGAACATTTACAAATTGACTTTGATATAACACAAACGGCTATCTTTGTTTTCTTTGTTGTATTTCTTCTAATTGGACGGTATCATATCTTTTTATCAATAATCTACATGCCTAGGCTGTGGATCATTTCAGATATTTTGCTGAATATCAACTGCCATGTGGGATTTACAGTACCATTAGAAATGATGAGTTATGTCTACCGTTGCTTTATTCATCTATCATTCCATTATGTTACGCTTCTTTATATTTGTCAAATCAACATGTCCCATATTACATTATATTACTATTGTTGCCTGTATTTGTTTCTTGTAACATTTGTTTCTTGTTTTGTTTTACTTTTATTGTGTTAGATCTCCAATCGGAGGATGCAACTTTTTAATAATTGTGTCACTCATGGAGTAGATAATTCAGTCACTTACTGTGTACAGCCGCTTCCATATTATGCTCCATTCTCGGAGAACGTAGTTCACCTCTCGGACGACAGGGTCCTCGACCGGAGTCACCGTTTCATGGGGCCTGCAAGCACAGCAATCAACAACCTTGGTCAACCTAGAAAGAATTATTCAATAAACTACCGTCATCAACCATTATCATCTGACAGATGCTCCAACTGAAGAAAGACTGAAGTATGGTGTTAAGTATCAGAATAGCTGGCTTTAGACTTAGAGATTTAGGAGGCATTGTGTGAAGCAATACAGTTATCATCGATGATTTAGAACCTTTGGCAAATTGGAGGGGAAAGCACACCATGCCTCTAATGAACTACTTAGTGCATGAGGATCAAGATGAAAATACAAGTCTGTAGAAGCCACGTATAAAAACAAAGTACGGGCGGAGAACTAATACTAGAACGGTTTCGTCTACACTGCTCTTGTAAAGGTAAGCATCCGTGCATGGATCAGGAAAGCTACAGGGATTATGCACAGTAGCGGTAATGAGATTTTGATGTTTCAGTAAGAAACAAAAGGGCTGGCTAATAGGTCTAACTGGAACAAAAAGCCGTAAATGCGTTGAGACAAAAGGTAAACACATTTTGATTAGCAAAAGTCTCGATGTGTTTGTAACATGTATACTATACTGATGGCTTTCTTTATATTCGCTATGGATTAGGAATTAATAATTACCATTTATAACTAACACTCAACCATATTCAAGATAATAACGTATGCGTAGTGGCTTCACACCTGAACAAAAGAGGTGCCCTATTTAGAAAAAAAAAAGAAAGAGAGAGAGAGGTACAGGCACCTCACAATTCCAGTTAGTCAGAATAAACACAAATTTAACATTTCATATTATTTCCAGGCCCTTTATTACTTGGCTATATAATACACATTAGCCATTTATAGGAATGGTAGTCGTAGAAGGAGTTGGGAATAGAGTAGAGAATTGGTGGACTGGTGTCTGGGCTGGCGCCTCATCGATTCGTCCAGCAAGTCACAGCGTTGTATTTTCCCCCGGAACCACCTACAACGTGACAGGTCCATTACACATCGAGAGGGGCCGCCACCGTCTGTCCCGTACCCGGCCTTGTATACATCGATAAGATCAAATTGTTTTGTCATGGAATATGGACTTCCAGATTATGGATGCTGTTTATATATGGGTTGTTATTTACGACCACCCTAGATTCAGATAAAAGAGTGCAATATCTCACAGGAAGGTGACAGACAGTTGCCGGTTTATCAGTGAGGGGTTTCCAAACAGGGTGTCTGGATAATCTAAATGGATAATTTTGCTTTTATATGCCTGTCACTCTGTAATGATGAAGAATAATGAATTTGTGAAGTCAATGCGGCACTGCTCCCCAAGTCCAAATACATTGTTATAGTGGATATAACTAATTGGTTCACCCCATGGAATTCACAATTGTTAAGGCGGTCCTTTGAGCAACGGTATCAGGGAAACTACAATTGTGGTGAATGGCTCATAAAACACCGATGAAATTGAAATAGCATTCAGTGGATAATTATAGATTATACATGTATGTATGAATACAATAAATTTGAAATTATTTAAGTAATACCTATCTGTGCTTTTGTATCACATACACTATATTGGGAAAGTGGTCTGACTCCGTCTATATCTATTTCATACAATTTCGATGTTGGATTTTTATTTTGCGCCTATGCGCTGATTCTAGACTGTCTAGACCTTGAAGCCAGACGTAGACTGGATACCAGTCGTGTCTAGGCGACCATAACTCAAACCACTCTCCCAGCAGAACCTGGGTTAATTGACTTGCTCCGCCTAGTACGTATATAGTCTACCATTCAGTGCGGAAGTGAACAAAAAAGGAAAACCCGCTTGGTGAGCACCATCGGCTCTGCAGGAACGCCCTCTGTCGGAGCTCCAAGTCACAGGCCGCTGGTAGCCGGCGTACCACAGTCAGTTGTGGCTGTGACGTTTCAGACCGACTGGGGACCGATGAGAGTACTTCCGGTACACACTCTGGCACGTGAGATCATGCGTTACCACACGAGACTGAACACGAGACCTTATAGAGGTGAACTAGAGACAAGAAAAGGATCCTTGTCTCCGGCTTGTCTATAGATATATACCCATGCTTATACAATCAAAACTTGTTCACAGGTTACAACCCCTTGTATGTCTTAATATATGGAGACATGGTTAGTATGCCTGAATAAAATCTGTTCCGAGTTGATCACCTCGTTCTTCGAACTCGGTGAGCATTTCCAACCACAAACCACAAGGAACAAATGTAATTCAGACACTCACTATGTCTCCTTACTATCATTGTCACGTGGAAATAATTAAAATGGCACTTTAAAACAAAAGTCACTTGGTACGGAAGGACGTATGAATATAATTTCGTCACTGAATCCGTAATCTTGGTCAGTAAAAGTAAGACCTTTACGCATAGGTATATAACAATATTTGTGATGTTAATAGTTTCAGGATACAGACATGAGTACGTGGCCATATGCAATAAGCAGATGGGGAGATCAGGAACCGCCTCATTACCGATGCTATCAGCTGAGAATAGCGAGCTTCTAGTAGCACTTAGGACGACATATTCTACATGAGAGGAGCACATGTGTACACGGTTCTACATAGGATATCCCTGATTAATAACTCCTATGTTATGTCTTTTTCATACCAGTAGGGGAACGATCATAGAGAGGATAAATTACTTCACAGTAGGGAAAGTTTGTTGATCCCAGAATAGTGGTAAAGGGAATTTCTTTTCAAAAGATTTCAGTTTCATATCTTTGTAATACACGACGTTCCCAAGAAGCATGTAAATCACATCGTTTGATTCAAAACCACATTTCTTTCAAATGTCCCACAATAGTACACAGCCATTACTCCCTGTATATGCATGTAATTAACCCATTATTTACCTTAATATTGCAGAGGGATATACTAAATCCCACATGTAATATATTGCTCTTTATACCATTTTACACCCTTCTTCTTAACTTGATAATCTAGTTTTATCCCTAAAAGATGCATTGATAGAGAGAAGAATATGGCATTCAAAAACTTCTTCTAATCCGAATCTGACTTTGCACACTCAATTGAAATCCAGTATTGTAGCAGACCCTTGGCAGGATCCAGCGAGGCGTGCGAACTTTAATCAATAACGTGGCCAGGAGGCTTTAGACTTGGTGTGATAGAACGAATAAGTTACACCCTGCCCTACAACAAGCTGGAGCAGTGCCATCTATCAGCATGTACATACAAACAGCCTCAAACCACCAGCCACTGCCGTGACTATCCAATCACACCACAGGCAAAGGAGAAGACATTGCTCCCCTAGCCCCAAAAGAAGGGGAAAAAGAAAAGAAAGAAATATCGATGGGTCATTACCGGGGACTGTAGCACTGCAAACTCAGCGGCAGGCAGTGCATTTGTGTCATGAACACCAATTAAGTCCCGTCGTAAGACAGAAGGAGGCTAGGTCGACTTTGATGCGGAGAGGGCTGCATGGCATTTGGCGGTGCTGGCTGCGAGGCCTATTGATGACCCATGTACGGGAGGAGAGCTGTACACATCTTCAGTTTTCTGCCAGACAGACACATGGCCTCTCGAGTGGTCGGCGGAAGCAAAGCCGGGCTTCAAGGAAAAAATACACTAGACCGACTGGCGCCTCGGGTGGGTGGAATAGCATACAATACAAACGGTTGAGTGGGCCTTAGCGCATCATTAAATCACCATCAAAGATCAGCTATTTAGTGCTATATACTATTATGCCCACACTGCCTTCTTATATCTTATCAGCTGAGGATACAATTTAAGCGCGCACTGTTGATGATGTTACATCGGCCTTTCCAGTCTTTCGTTATAGACTGGCTTCCCGGCCCTGAGACCTGTGTATACCCTTTCACCTTCCCCACCACTCCTCGCGAATTATTCCTCAACCCCTTAATTGGGGAAGTCTACATGTTGCTACGTAATTTGATTTCATAACGGTGTCCATAATCAAAGAAATAAGCAAATCTAGTTTCCTTAAATTCCTTTCTTCACATCTGCTGAGTTTCCATTTACATATTTGTTGACAAACAAATGATTAAAACAGTCCTGACAAACGGAGGAATAATAGAAGGGGAATTTATGTTATTTACCCATATTTCATAACATAGTCAACATGATTGTCCTGGGCGTATACTGATCTCCAGTTCGCGTGTGAAGATCCCATATTTCAGAATACCCTACGGACCTCCAGGAATTGAAAAGGAGAAACCACAACAAGAACTAGAGTGACATGTGGAAAACTATCCCACACATCCGATAGCGCTTCCCTAAAAAGACCTGACAAAATAACTGGCGTGTTTATCCCGGAAGGGATGTTAATGATATAGTCTCTAACGCCTTACACTCGGCAGAATTATCCCGTGTCACTCAGCCATCACTCACTGCTTAACAGCCATCACCGACCCCTCAAATAATCACCCAACTCAATTAGCACCATAGGGGTGTGCAAACAGTGGATGGTGGGATCCTCCCATGAGCCTAGAGGGCGCGCAACTCCGCTTAATGAGCCTTGATCCGAACATACAGCAGTGGTCCAAATAGAGGAAATAAACCTACTTTGGACACTAAGCCTTTCTGAGTGCACTAAACTTACTCTCGGGCACGGGTGCACCCCAGGGCACTCCCTCGCCTCACCCCTGGTACAGGTCAGAGTCACAGGGTTAACGTGGAACGTAAAAGCGAATACATTTATAAAGTCAGTGTCCGCGAGATCGAGAATGTAGATTGGTATTAGGATATCAGTTGCGGTCCGGGAAAAAAGTAGAAATATTTTCCATGTGGATTTTTCTCTCGAGGCAAGACCGAGAAAAAACGAAAATTGGACTGAGGGTCTGTGAGGAGGGTCAAACCACTGTGCATTGGTCTCAATCATGTGAATGGGGCTCAATGTAATCTTTGATTTACACATGGAAAAAAATGTGGATTTCCGTTGAAAAGTGGAAAGCTGCCATCTCTGAAATTTAGCATACTTGCCTATGGAAACCATATTGATAGTTCGTATGTTGACAAATGAACACCAAGACATCCATGGGTAGCTTAGTCATAAACAGGGTATGTACGTGGGTTCATGTGACTGTTCACTTGACTGCTTCCCGCAGGTCATGAGTGGGGGGAAGGGGTAGCGTGTTTAGTATATAGATTACTATGAAACTTGACTAAGTTCGAATTAAACCTGAAGTAATGGTTTAATTTTCCCTATGGCACTGAGGCTTCAGGATGAGCTGGATCAATAACCCAGGTGCGGATGGCATAATTAGGTGTACTGTGGCAAGTGTAGTAATGAACGTATAGCATCAACTATCCTGGATTCGGCAAACCGTGACGACCATGAACCCAAACTAAGAGAGGTTCAACTGGATCATTGAACCAAATCAGGCATTCTGAAAACAGATTACACGAGAAGGCAATATTCAAAATTTCCAGAATTTTACGTTGGGAAGAAATGCCTATCTGCCACCTTCTTGAAAATTACACGTCCCTCCTTAAATGGTCCTTGGTAAATGAGGGACTTAGCGTTAACTGGTTAACTTATGGTAATATGCCGGGGACTACTCCAACGAATGTATATAGTGTATATAGTGTAGCCCGCAAACTGCAAACCATTTTGCGTTGTTGGGTCATATGACTACACAGTGTTCATTTCATATAAGAATTAGACATCCCACAGAGTAGTATGACAATTTTCGGAACAAACTGCATGTGTAATCCTCGGTCGTTTGTTTTGTATTGTTCAATAACACGCCGAGTAGCGACGAGATTTTAGCCTGCAATAAAATACACATGAAACCAGGCAGGGGCAATTCATTGAGCCAAAAGCTCTAGACCTGCTTGATCCCCAAATCACACCCCGTAATGGGAATTGCCGACAGAAAACGTTGAGCCGGATCAGCCTGGACCAGCACACGATTACCTATCCTAGTGTGAGAGCAGCTCAGGGTGCGGACACGTTACTACTTGATGAAAAATAAAGGATTAAATATTCCACAATATTCCGAGGTCACTCTCATGATATAAGATATCGAATGACATCAGGCTAGTCACTGGTCGAGTAACCTGTAGACAACGTACTGAACAACTTTATATGAGACTACATTACATGTCCACTATCAATAGAAATAAAAAAGTAGGAGCAAATGGTATGTTCATCATTGATTAATAAGCGTGGAATGATGAAACAAAATAAGAATTAAAAGGCTTAGGTTATATTCAGTTTATGGGTTATTGCCTGTAACCCACTTACATCCAGTTAATTTTTCATTTCTACAACTGCTTTTCTAGGATCCAGATATATCAAGCACCAATGGGTTAATGAGGTTCTCCAGTCTCTAGAGATCGGTTATGGTCAGCTGGTCACGCTTCTAAGCCAAGGGGTAGCTGTGTTTTGCAGCAAGCTCAACGTCTATATGTGACCACGCTAACCTTTAGGCAGAGTATATATGCGTGTGGCTCATGCTCAATAAAGACATTTTCAAATGAATACCGAATGTCGTGCCTATCTACTAATTTTCCATATCCCGTTATTGAACAATGATCTTCTTGAAATACACGACCTCCTTAGAGTCTCTTTCAGCGTGTCACAAGTGGTATCATCTCATTGGTTAAATAGACAATAATCGATGGTTTTGTGGGCAGGCGGCCGTACACCACGAGAGGTTGACGCGTAGTAATACACGAGCGCTAGCGAGTGTAATACGAAGTCAACCGCGAGTGGTTTACAGAGCTGCCTGTCCACAAAATCATCGTTTGTTGCATTTATTATCCATCTTTTCGAATAAATCAAACCCAATAATTGCCATTTTAAAGGGTTTAACAATAGCGACTATTTCTTTGCTCCATAGCAAAGGGACTATTTTTCCCGTATACCATGGTTTTGAGCCCGTATACCACAGGTTAGAATCCGTATACCACAGTTAGGGTTTCTGACAGGTTTTATACAATGGGTCGTGGTTTACTGAGTCCCCATACATTTTCAATGGGAGCTTTGTATACGATGGATAATAAAGGGAAACTGACATGTTTGTGGCAGTGGTCAGTGTGCTAAGTTTCGCCCTCTGCAGGTGATGTACGTCAGCCCGTCCCTGTGATCATTACCGTCGTGCTACTGTTGACTTTGGTCGCTAGAGGTCACTTCATCCCGGTCTGGGGGACTGGGCCGGGGAGAAGAGAGGTTCGTGAATAATGCAGAGACTGGGGTGGTTTGAGTGGTTCGTGGGGGCGTGTATCTTACAGCGGCCATGTCAACACAATAACCAGCAGCTCACCAGCAAGGTACCGGGTCAGTCTGCTTTACACGTGACACGAACCTAGACCGTTATGGTGAGACTGTCCCTGTATGCCAGACCCCTATCTCACAATGCGCCCCGTGGATTTTGTTGTTGTTCCGCTATGTTCCCTACCAGGAATAGAGGTGGCGTGGCATACATAAATGACTGTGTATTTATCCTATAATGGTTGTGTATTTATCCTATAGGCGCCCTCCATTAGGCCTCTCAGTGGCTGGACATAAAGAGGACGCGACTGGCGATAGCCTATTTCTCTTACATTGTGCCCTGTTGCCCACTGCGCCTGTCGACGTGGGTCGGCCTATATATAGCATACAATACTGGCACAAAATACATCAAACAGCTATCTTTTCATCTATACATCCATGTACATCCAACTCGCACACACACGCATATCTATAAACAAAAGAACAGTATCCGCTCATAGATAGATTTCCTATTTATCCTGTTATCCAGTGTATCCAGTTAAATTCTGATGTCATTTTTAATCATATTTGTTGCTTTTTAGAGCGTGCTTGCACGCGCTAAATACATCATCTAGAGGTTAGAGTGGTCACATTGAACTTTTAGTGTGCTTCCAGAAAACTATCCCTCTGCATGCTGTTCACTGTGATAGTGAGAACAGAGCAGGGTGACAGTGTCTCAGGGTCTTAAAAGTGTGCCCAGCTGACCATGACCAATCACTCAGGACCAAAATACCTCAAGACCCACCAGTGTTTGATCTGTTTGGATCCTAGATAGATAGTTGCAGATATAGCAAGTTGACTGGGTGCAAGTTGGTTACAGAAAACTATCCATAGACTGAATCTTAACCAAACCTTTTAATTGTTATTTATCTATAATTGCACGCTCATTCATCTATGATGAACATCCTATTTGCTCATGGTCTGTCAATAAGCAGCTGATACCCTGGAGAGCAAAGGAATCATTATGTGCCTTCCAAGAGCCTGTCATTATTTTCGTGTTGGCAACATCCCCGTCATCAATTTTTTTATTTATTTCATCAGCTATTCACCTCTCTTTTTTAAAATACCGGCAACGTCCTTTACTAAATTTGGTGCTTATTTGCTCACAATCTGGTGTGTCATAAGTTATTGCGTAGTAAGGCTATATAAAAACACAAATCAAATAGATCGTTGCTTTATGAATAACGTCTTTAACGTTTAGTAAAAGACCTTAACCAAATCTAAACTGAAAGCACAAGACGTGATATATGTGTAGCCTTGTGGATAGAGTAGCTGGACTTCAGAAGCTCGCCATTCGTTATCTCCCACCAACAAGTAAGCCGTTCCCATATCTAATAATAGGTGTGGATGTCCGACTATGTGTGTATATGTCTGCGTATATTTATTTACATGTATGAATATATCTAAATGTATATATCTACCATGACATTCATACATCCCTAATGGAACCATTAATCTAGCTGTTACCTATTTTGTTACATCTGGCTCCGATCCCGCTCATTTTAACTTCTCTAAGATATAATAGGGAAAATTGAATGATTAAACAAACATATGTTTAAGTGATCAAGTGGGTGAACGAAAGAGGTGAGGGGATGATCAATCAAGGATTGAATGATTTATCAAATGTGGAAGTGAGTGAGTGAGTGAGTGAGTGAGTGAGTGAGTGAGTGAGTGAGTGAGTGAGTGAGTGAGTGAGTGAGTGAGTGAGTGAGTGAGTGAGTGAGTGAGTGAGTGAGTGAGTGAGTGAGTGAGTGAGTGAGTGAGTATATGAGAAAGCAACTTCCTACAGATCGACATCTTTGTCCCACTGTACACGAGTTCAGACTGAAGGTTAAGAAAACATGGGAACCCTAATATCATCTCATCTAACCTAACGGACACCCCGAGTAAGCGGATATTCCGCGTTTACGGACACCTTTGCTCGGAACGGTTCCCTATATTAGATATTTATTTCAACCTCGTGTAAGCGGTCACCCCGCGTAAGCGGTCAATTTGGCCCGGAACGGAAGATGGCCGCTTACACATGGTTCTACTGTATATACCCGTGCGGATCATTTAATAATTACGTAATGCTGCTCCCTATAGTATAAGTTCTGTACTGCACCCTTTAGAACAACCAATCATCCTTGTGCATGGTACAAAACCCAATGGTAATCATTGATATTATCATTGATCATTAACAATCTAGTCCCTGAGGAAGGCTCATGTAAGAGCCGAAACTAGTAGGACAATACCAGATCAATGAACTGAAACCTTGAATATAACACAGATTGTAACACTAATAAAGATTGGGAAACAGAAGACAAACCTTGGGTATTCTTTGGTTAGTGGTACTACCTCCAACATCATTGATATTATTCACGGAACTATAGCTGAGTTCCATAAAACATATCAATTCCCCATCCCGTTTTGTAGCATGTACAGCGTGGTCTAAATGATTTTATTGGTAAACTTAATTTTCATATATTACTTTAAACTGTTTGATGATGTGGTTTAATACAGGTGTTGCCGTTCAGCGCCGCCTAACGTCCCACTGTCTAGTTACGCAGCCGCTCGGACAAACACCACGAGTCTGGTGGTATTCATATAGAGACACACAGCAATCACACCTAGAGTGTGAACGGCGGGTGTGATTGCAGGAGTGTTGTTTTTTAACAGATTAAATTGTTGGAACAAATAAGGGTATTGTATCAACAAGTCTGGGAGGTCTAAACTTTATAGTTGATAATTATCTTGGGTTCAGCTTGGAGAAAGATGAGCATATTATAGCTAGGCCTGCCAATGTATTAGTGTGTATTCAGTTTCGGTGTCCCTGTGTTATCTAAGCTATATCTAAAGTATCACTGAGGTGATATGCATTTATGATACATCAAATATAGCTGGGATACCATAGAATACGATGAAATCATTGTTATTTCTCTGAAAATGATATACATGGGTCTTATGAACATATTACGCTCATATACTGAGTGATCCAATGCTAAAGAATACGTTGCCAGGGGTATGTTTGGCCGCAGGCATTGTGTAGCCATCCAGATATGGTGCGACACCGGCCTGTGGAAAAAGGCCTATTGGGAACTGCTGCCTAAGAAGATTTAACTGAAAAACTCGAGTACGCAAGGGTTTACAATAGAGTTAAAAGACTAATTCAATTTTTAACAAAAAAGAACGAGTATCCATATCTGATAATGTGAAAGAAAATAATGCTTCCTTTTTGACTATTTTCTTTCACATTTTCAGAAAGAACATTTAAGCAAAATCAATAAGCTAAACATTTTCAAAGTTATATCTCCCCATTTCATAACGAAATCCTTTCGTGTGAATGGCACCTAGATTCGTGTTCACTCCTGAGCATCCTTATCCAGCCTAAGTGAGATATTACCAGCTGGATGGATCCTATTTGTTTTAGGACAATGTGACACTGGTGTTATCTTCCCGAACGCCGACCCACGAATACTGGGAGGGCTGCTTGGCTTCCGGTTCCGGTATAAATACCAACACTGTGCTGTGTTGTCTTGTCAGTTGAGAAGTAGACAGGGCATTGTTACTTTATATTTATTTTGTGTCCGTTTCAAAACAAAATGGATGATGGAAACGAGGTCTTACGAAACCAGCGTCCATCTTTAATTTTCTCATGGATGTGGAAAGAACTGCGAATACGCTCTCTCAGTTATCAAATCCAGATGTTTAGACACGTTACTGACGTGTTCCAGTAAATTCGTTGATCAACCAAGTCATTATTACAAGTTGCTGTTCGAGAATATCTATGCATAGATGTCACAGATATTAGATAATGAATATATATTCCAGTTGAATGAAGCTATGCCCCATTTCCTAATAACCACTGAGACTTTCCATGATATATATATATATATATATATATATATATATATATATATATATATATATATATATATATATATATATATATATATATATATATATACATATACACATGTGTGTGTATATATATGTGTGTGAGTGTGTGTATATATATAAAATATATGGGTGCTCTGCTTTAATGTTGTATCCGCTAACCTACTCTAACACGAAATCCTGACAAATTCTACAAATCTCCTGCATTGGTATTGATTAGAGGAAATTCAAATTTCAGAGCGTTTTAAATGACTTTTCCATATTTTTGCTTGATTTTAGTTTTGCTCAGCTTCTCGCATTTTTAGGGGTGGATTGATTTCGTGGTGGCTTGTGAGCCGGTGGCTTTGGCCGTTTAACAACAAAGGGCTTAACGATGAGTCATCATTGCGGAGATTCGGCCTCTGCGGAGAAGCCTGCATTTCCCGGGCGCACTGCAACGAGCAACTTCAAAATAGCAAAATAAGTCCCTGCAAAGCAAGGCCTTTCTGATAGAGCTGCTCTTACTCTCCTGATACCAGACAACGCTAAACCAGTTTATCGGCTAATATAACCAGGGAGCTATATCCGTACAACGACTACCACATGCACCAACACAAGCTATATCTCGTCATCCCCTTGAATTTGATTTATAGCTATTGGTGGCGAAGGTTTTGTCTCGGGGAGTGCATTTAGGTGATGTTTGTGGGAAAGGCGAATCATACCACTGCTCCTAGCATCAACCCTATGCCACATTCGCCAGCAGCAGTGTAATGAAAATATTTATCATGTGGGATTTGCTGCCTCTAGGAGACCAAGAAAAGATGGAAAACATGTCAGTGTCGGCCACGGTGTGGGAAAGCTGCCATCTCTGATGGTAGAATATAAATGATAACTGCTCTTGTGAATGGGTTCACACTTTACCTGAAATTAAAGTCATATGATTGTCGTCTACTTTTAGTTCGGGGCCCGGCATTATGTATTAAACAACAAGGATGTTATATCAGGAAAATGTGTCCGAAGATAAAACTATCGGAGAGAACTGCATATGCATGTAGTTAGGTATAGGATGAGGTTTTGCCTTGGAAAGAAATACATGTACCTTCGTATGATGGTTTCTAGTCCTGTTACTGTCAGATATTCCGAGCAGAATACTCCAGAATTAAGGGAGTGATCAGGTCTCCATCGACCGGGAAGTACAAATACAGACAGGCCTTTTATTTCATATGATGAAAGCCTCACATGAAACTCATGAATATTCAATGCGCGACCCAATCCAATCGAAACTTTCTCATGGACTCTCTAAGGGAAACGATTTAATCAAAACGCTTTGCATATTATGTATCACAGACAAAAGAAATATCTCTATACAAATTGGTTTCAATCTTGAAACGTAACAATTACAGATAGAGTCAACACCGCCAAGCAGCTGCTTTTAATATCCATTAGAAAACGTATTGCAGCATAGTATTTAAGGCCCGGCTCCATCAGAGAGACGGATTCATCGCAAGTCCATAAAATGTAATAATCAGCAGCCGAGGATCATAAAAACGGCGCCGTCCGTCGCATCGCACACGATCTCCCCAGTGTGGCCGGACCTGCGCGCGTGTGCGATGCGACGAATCCGTCGCATCGCACATCATGAAATGTTCATGATATGCGACAGATCTGTCGCACAGGCATGGAGAGCTTCCCATAGTAAGAATGTTTAAAAGCCTGTTGTATTCGAGCAAGGGAGTCCATACCTCTGATAGGCCTAAATGGTGTCCTGCTGTGAATGATGAGCACATACTGGTATGACAGCACCATGTCTTAGAAGGTGTGATAGCAAAACAAGCTGTGAAAACGGAAGGTTGTGGCTGTAGGTGTAAGCCTGTGTCTATTTTTTTCTTTTTCCTTTCCTTATGTGATTATATGTGCATATCTTTGTGAATATAAATCATATCTAATATCTTTACACTATCAATTATTATTCATACCACTGGTGTAGCACTGCGACGATTCCGTTGCACCAGTGTGGCATACCCTGTGCCTTCCCTGCGATTGAGTGCAACAAATCCATCGCAGTTGAGGCAATAAAATAGGGTCGACCGGCGTTTATGGGCTCATAAAAAACCTGCGACGAATCCGTCTCTCTGATGGAGCCGGGCCTTAAAATCAGGAAGAAAATTAATTTTATGACGTAGGAATGAGACAAAATAACAAATGCAATTGCGCACTGAAGGATTCTTAACACATGCTCCACCTATCTATACAATAGACAGTGACAAGCCAACCTCGATTTCGGGGCCCGACATTCCCATTTCTGGCTTCCCTAACCGAATCTTACTATCGTGGCATTATGTAATTGAATCTTCGTAAAAGGCATCTTCGGGCTAACCAAGTGTATTTGTTATCTGAGCGTTAGTATAGAATTATCTAGTTGGTCGTTCAAGAAACATGTTTTATAACCTAGCCTATGTTTCGATAACATGGGGGTCATCCAGAAAGTGAATGTGGGGTAGAAAAAAAAAGATCGACATACGTTCCTTCGTCAATCTAATGCGTAGAGGATGAAGAGGGTGGGGTTGTTAGTTAGTTTGTTTGGTTTGATTTAAATTCCAATCAACCATTAGAGGTCCTTACCAGACTTTCTCAAGGTTCTTTTACACCACAAGGGTGGTGATCGAATCTATGTGATGAATTCAGGAAGAAATCTTACCCCTACACATTTACCGAGGTTAGAGTTCTTTTACTTCCCACACCACATAGACATGGTATGAGAATGATTTGCCTTTGGTATAGCAGTAAATCTACTACTGCTGGGGGTGAAGAAGAAAAGTGGCTGCAGCGGGACCCGAATCATCAAAGTCTGACAACCTTGGTATTACAAGTCCAGTGCTCTTTACCACAGAGCTAACTCCCCATCCCGGTCGCTTTTGTTATGGTTGTGGGTCATTTTTATTTCAAATTGCGTACGTACATTATGAATGACTCCATACATATCTTTAGTTCACTTAATACCTGCATTTATTGTGTATGACCTACGGGATTCCCTGTTTTTGCCATTGAGAATTCAATCGCATTCAAGCAATCGACATGTTATAGTTGCTTTGTGCATCCACCATTATTGTTCTGGGCTTCACCCTCGAGGTAAAGAGTCTATGGCCATAAATGCAGTGGCTACTGCTAAAGTACATTTGCTTCCTTAGAATATGTTTACACAAGTTCCATCGGCAAAGATCTACAAGGAGTTAAAATGACCATGACATAAACATGGTCAGTTCACACCATGCCTTCACCGACTGCTGCCGCTATCCCTGCCCTCAGGCCACAGCCAAATACGCCCACCTACCAGTCCCAGGTGTGCGACTCGCTATCAATGAGAGTCGCTCCCAGTCTCCCAGGTGGTGGTTTGTACTAATACCATTAATTGCACCCGATCAAGAGTGTAAAAGGTGAATGGATCTGGTTATAGAGACTAAGCAATCTGAAGAATCCTTTGTTGTTCCATGTCATAAAAACACAATTTGTTGAGGAAAACGCATTGATCAGCATATTCAAAAGAAAGGAGAGGGAGTTGCTCTTAGCTTTTCGCACCTGGGCGCATACGACAAATGACCGTGGCTGTTAGGAGAATGAGCTGCTTGCCGCGACGAGAGTGACTGTTTCGAGTGACTCAGAGCTACTCGTATTGTCTGTACAGATCGCCGGCAACCCTTCTGACGCTATCCAATAGTGGCCAATTCAATTAGCACGCTATGGTCTCTGGCGAGGACCCAAGAAGACTAACTGCTGTTTACTCGCCAGTTAGGAAAAGGCAAAGCAAGTAAAGCCTGAAGTGTGAAAGGAAAACTGGGGATCATATATATACGGATGGCGTTTTAGGAGACTGTAGCGCTGTAGTGACAATGAGAAACACGTATCCAGAGTTGAATGTGAATGCTAATGAAGTTCTTTGCAGCTGAAAGTTCAGTGGCATCAGAATTGGGGGGAGGCAGGGGAGGGGCTCCCCCCCCCCCCCCCCCGCTCCCAGTTTTGCTGGCCCCAAAAACAATCAGGAGCATAGATATTCTACTCAATCAAAGGTAGAACCTGTGGAATTTTATTGTATAGCAATGACGAAGTCTTAAAAATGCCAAAGTCTGACTGTTAAGCATGTAGCAATGATGAAATCTGATTCTGTATAGCTGCCGCGTATGACCAGTGGAACACAGCATGATTTTTCAGCATTTATAGGAGCCTCTTCTACTGGGTCGATGGTATGGCAACAAAAGTCAACTTTTTTTGGGTCCCTGCATACGACTGGCCGATGTCAAAGTCTGACGTTTTAAGGTATAAGAAAAAGGTAAGCAATCTTTCAGTCCACCCCCCCCCTCCCCCCAACTCCCCGACTTTGAAAACGTTCTGATGCCCCTGGAAAGTCAGTACATGAAAACCTCTCCTTAAGCGGGGTTTTACTGTATGTCCTTCTGTGTGTGTATTGATAGATATTGACTTACAACGATCCTACCCAAATTATATGTTTTGGCATAATGTTTCATTTTCTATACATGTATTCATAAACACTGTCTAAAACCAGTCCTATCCCAAGTGTGCGGTTTGCGTCATGTTTTATTTCCTGTGTTCTTCCTGGTGGATGGTCCGCTTAAGTGGAAAATTCTAGATAAGTGAAAGCTCCGTTTCCCAACATCACTGTATTACGTACCACTGTTATCAGTATAGAAGATTTCACGGAATTCCCTTATTCTATACAGGGTAATGCTACAGAATGCTACCTTCTACAACTCAGGGGATGCACCACCAGAATGCACAATACAGTCTGCGTCTGTTGTCGATACAGTCCAGTAAATGTTGGTGCCTTCATTAGCAACTTTGTCCCTGGTAATAACTGCAGTTAGGCCATGAGGCTAAAACCAGTAACATGACATTAGCTAAGCCTGTCGAGGCACCATTGAGAGCATTTCCTGAGGACGAGAACACCCTCTCACCCTAGAAAACTAACCCCAATGGCCACTTGCCAAGTAACAGTGCATCTCCACGTGCTGCCAGCAGCCATCTTACACTTACGCTGGTACCGTGTTACAAAGGGATGGCCCCATAACGCGCCTGAGTAGCTCTCCGAAGGAGTGCCAATGAAAGCAGACTGCAGCTGATGCCGTTACCACGTTATAATGACGTAATTAGAGACCATCACAAAGTACCTCAGATGGACGAAGACGAGGAATCGTCTTCGATCAGAAAAAAACAAGAAATAAAACATCACCGCTCTAAGAAAATGATGATTTTTTTTTAATGGACGAAGGGGTATCTTCTTACTTGATTATGTAACACCAGGGGCCTGTTGAATAATTTAGACTCGTACATGAATACCCTTCTCTGTACCTCGTACATGGGTTATCGTTTAATAATATTTAAGTTCCTTCTTTAGGACAGTCTTTGCCATCCATAAGGTTGTCCATATGTGCTGAATAATGTTGACCCACATCGTCCTGTGGTGTCCTTTGTGTGCAGAAATGGGTCTTCATAGACGAGCCTAGATTATTCAGCAACACAAGGCGCTCTTGCATTCTGCTTATAGTGATGACAGAAAATTGGTGTGCGTCTAGATAAATATTTAAATCTCATTCGTGTCTGTTAGTCTGACCAAGCTGAAATACTCTGATGTTATTTCTTAAACACTGTTACTTATTGAGTGTCGAACTCCAGAGCTGGCCACAAAATCATGAAGAGTATCCTTGTTGGTGCAAAAAAATGAAATTTGAAAAGAAAATTTGCACCGTGTCTCATCTCAAGCAAAAATCAATTATGATATTTCAATTATCACTCTCAAAGATATAATCACACGCGATTACATCAGAGTATTAATCTTAGGATAGGCCTTTTGTTGTGATAGCATTCAACAATTATCCCAAATAGATTAGGAATTTATTATTGCTGAAACCAAGAAAGCAATAATTCTGCAATGCGTCCTCTTTGCCCCCCTGTATAACTGAATAGGGAAGATCATCATTATAAACAAGAAGAAGGTCATTACAGCAGAAACAAAAGTTCAAATTGCGTTCCAATATACAATGATGAGTCTCCGGTATTTTCAGGTCAATACATGCAGAGGCAAGTAGTCCTCGAGATTGCAGAGGAGAAACGTATGTCTTTCACCACAATCTTTTCCTTGGTAATGATATACTTATTTCTCCACGCCGTATGTACATCAGTATACCAGAGTATTGGAAACAAAGCGATCAGATCAATATCTTTATCAAAGTGGAAGCCCTCTGATATAGCCTTTAGGGAAGATAGCTACATGCGGATTGGGTGTGGATATATAAATGTGCGTTGTTCATGGAGTATAGGTAGGTAGGGGTAGGTAGGGTAGGTTAGGGTGAGCACGTACCTGTATGAAGCGTCCTCACAGTTGCTGCAGCCACGGACCAGCATTCACACAAGAAGCAGCGGACAAAAACAGCACAGTATCAGTGAGCATGTGAGGTGACTGGTGGTTGGGACTTTTGGAAGTGAAAGAAGCTGAGTTATATTGTGCGTCTAGGAATTCCAATGTACTTAAATGATAAGCAGCAAAGCATTAAAGTTGTTGGTGTCCAGTTGTGATTCCGTTGTTCGATGAAATCGTAAGGTCAGTGTATAAGATGTAGTGTTTGTGCCAAATAATTACAATTATGTGTTCGTTTTGATATTCTACAATGATGATATATGTCGGATCCAGGATATATTAATGTGTGTTACGTGTTGTTTATGCATATATGAAGAGATTCGGTGTTATATCTCAAAGGGAAACCAACAACTTCTTTGAGCATGGAACGTGTTGTATCTATTAATTCTATATACCTGCAAAAGGGCGACGACTGTCATAAAAGCAATGCTTGCAAATCATATAACAAAAGCTCAAAAATGCTTGCATGTATAAGGGTTATTAATATCTTGTACTGTTGTGTGAATTATAAGCCTATAAATGTTAAATCATATGTCCTCTATCATTCGAAACTTAAAACGAACAGGAAAGGTCCTATTTCTCGGTCATAAATACACAGGATTACTGTTAACGAAACGAAACATGCAAAAACATGGTCACATCAATGGGCTGCATGCGTGGGAATCACGTTTTTCACATCACAAAAATGTTACATTTTAGATGGGCAATGGCTTATCATGGTAACAAAAAAGTGGGGTTTTCTTTTGTGAGCAAATAACAAAAAGGAAACTGAATCAGAAAAACGAATACAATGAAACCATTTGACTTAAAAACTACGTGGAAGTGTGTTTTAACTGTAAACCGTTCAACAATGCATTGTTTTCGGCTTTCTTTGGTGGTGTGTTCTTTTCCTTGACGGATTTTTTGTTTTGTTCGATTTGCCTGTGTTAATGGAATAACGCGAAACAAATCCATATCACGCTAGCATTCAGGCGACGTCGTACGACAGAAATAACACATGTATGTGAGTCTTTCGCGATGTCCGCATACATTGTACTGTATCATCGAAATCCAATGTGATCGGGTTGGGATGTTCCCTCTGCTTCATCTCTAAACCGAATATGACTAGCTCTGATTCCTGGGAATAAACCACCTGTTACTAGGCTCCTGACAAGATCCCCGTTTGCCGTCGGCACAAGCAACACGTCACAACCAATGACATGACGCCAAGCCCTATCCTGCCCCCAGATAGCGTGGTCGTCGTATCAGCAGCCCCCAGATGAGGCCCCGCGTCTTCTTGAAACTTCCGACGCACTGCGCATGTGCACACGCATGTCTGATCGTCGGAATTGGCCCAGCCTGTGAAGGCCCTGTCCGGACGCCCTCTGGGGAGAAGGGCCCTGGACCGAAAATGGAGCCATGCAATCACGGCTGACAGGATGCGATGTAAGGTAATCAGACCAAAAGCCTAGGCCAACGACAGCCAGCAGGCCCGTCGGAGAGAGTGGCGGTGGTGGTGCTACTTAGCACCCGAAGGCACTGACAACAGCGAATGCGTTCAGACTTGCACTACAGGCTACTTTCTCTTATCTCTAACTGTATGCAAGCAAAAGGTTGCCACTACTATTACGGTCATAGATAGGGCAATATTCATTTTTACTTCGGATGGCAACAATTGCCTTCCTTGTTCTACTCCAGGATGATATTGCAGAAGGATTGAGGGCCTTCTCACGAAGCCATGGAGCAATTAAATCAGAACACGATCTCCGAATTAAACCATGTCAGCCCTTTCAATAGGCAACCATTCGACAAGATATCTAATTGGTCTCTCCCTACCATATTTTCTGTTCGTTATAAATATACAATTTCCTCTGACCTTTGGGACAACTAATATCACTGGCTGGCGTGGTCAATACTATTGAGGGCAGGATGCACCACATAGAACAAGAGAGACTGAGCATGGAGACTGACCTCAATACTGGATAATCAAGGCCAGCCAATTTATCATCCCCTGTAGCCATTCACCACGTTATTTTCTTGGTAGCTATAGGTAGGGTTTGCTGTATACACTAGACACTGACTGTCACATATATACATATGATGAACCAGAAAATCCAGAGTACCTCTCATACATAAACTGCATAGAACCTCCTATGCGAGCCCAAAATGCATGTATGACAGACTCAAACTATAGTCCAAGCACGTTTTGTTATGCTAAATTTGGGGTGACCTATGGGAAACCCAGCAACATAGAACTGATGCAAGGTGTACAGCTGATATCTGCTATGGACCAGCCATTTGCTTTCTTCCTTAATCGCAGTGAAACTATATTTATCTAAGGCCTCAATATCCTGTCGCTGGATATTTATAAAGAGGCGCACTGCTGAACGCTGTCACCAGGACGAAGGCAGACGACAATTTTCTCTTTTTGTTGGTTCTTTTCCTCGTAATCCTCGTAATGCCTGAAGGTTCCGACGAGGCCGCTATAACCAGCTTGGAGACTCTACTGACTCTTGGAAGGCAGTGCTTGGTTGTGGCAGATCAAAAAAGGTTCTGGGCTGAGACTTGCTTGAGATCAAGGCCACAGGGAGAGCACCAGTCTGTAATATGTTTTATGCCCGCACACAAAGGCACACAAGTGGCCTGATGTGTCTTTTGTGTGATCTCTGTGAAGATTCTTGAGGGGGTTCTGGCTAATAGAAATGGTCTGGAAGGCCAGACTGTCTGATCGGATGATTAATGTCACTGTTTGAACTATTCTGGAACTATTTCGCTAGATTTGTTGAATATTGCTGATTGGAGCAATTTGATACTGGCTCCAGCGGTTATTTATTGCGGCCAAATTCAAGGTATTGGATTACCAAACGAATTTCTTATATGAAAAGAACCTGCAAAGGGAATTGTGAATGTTGCTAATGATTTGCAGGAATCCAAGACATTTTGTAGGAAGCAGACAAAAGGCTGATCCTTATGCCAAAATGCTGACTCATTCGCAGAGTGTCCCGACTATTGGCTATCTGCAAACACACTCAGTATCAGTTTGCTTAGTTAACTGACACCCGGGCTGACAGACTGCCTGCTTGACACGTCTCTGGCACTTGTCCTGTTCTGCGAATTGTTTTACAGGAATCATCCAACCAATCCAATTGACCAGACGTCGTCCTATTTGTGGGCAGCGCGATCCATCATCATGTCAGTATAATCCGCTGGTGATATGCATCCATACTACCACACATGGCATGCTAGTCACAGGACCACCCCACCCCCCGCCGCCATATCAGCCGGGTGAATGTCAAATGTTCATTCTGGAGTGGCATGGAACTTTCGTTTTACCTACAAGCAAAGAACATCCGAAAACAAATATTTTGCAATGCCAAAACACTACTTCGCTTTAAGGTTCACACCAGAGATCTCCTGGCAAGACTGACTCATCTTCAGAATAGGAAGGCAATTATACCACTATAAGGGCTTGCTGCATCTAACGACTACATGAGATGCTAGTTTTTATGATGATTATGGTGGATATCAGAACCCTTAGATTTGGGGACCCTACAGATGTACAAGATACCGTTGATGACGTGTGGTATCACCAAGTATAGATTTCCTACTCATCAGACTGTCAGATAGAAGAGTATCTGGTCATGCGTTATGATTGAACACTATACCAAAGCGGTGATGTGAAAGAACCGCCCGGCATCCCTGTACATCATTACACTCTTCCAGCGCATCCCCTCGCAGTCGCACAACGAGGATGAGAAAACGGACCCCCTTCACAAGGCACTGCTTCCGCCATAACTTCCGGGAAGGAACCGGAAAAGATCAGCTGCGACAGGAAGACGCTATGAAAACACGCTCAACTTGTGCACATGTTATGAGCCACAACCGCAGTGACACCTTCTGTATTGGGTGTGCCAAAAGGATAATCGCCGATGAGGTTTTGTTGGGAATTATACAGGGATCTCATAACGACTTGATTTGTGTAGTATTTGATTGTGGTAAAATTGCATTTTACCCGCAAAAACCAAGCCGTGAATCAACTAACCACGTACCGGGTACTTAATGTTTTGGGGTGACGGCAGTTATATTCAGTGAAACAGACACAACTTTGGTAATATCACCGGACTTGTCTGGGTCAGTATGACAATATCTTGTTTTTGAACCCAAACCACCGGGTTGACATAGAAACAGGATGTGTTGCAATGTGACTCTGCTAGGATACACGTCTGTATAAAGAATACGTCTATATTCATTGAATAGATATTGCGTTTTAGCACCTTGATAAATATGCATACAGATATGCCATTCATTTGACATTCAAAGCCAAGTGAATGTTTTATTGTGAACAGATGCAAGGGACCAGGACTTGACTTGATATTGCCCTAGGTAGATGGATGTCATCAGTCCATGTATGGACCAGACCGCAAAGACGGAAATTGTTTATCAGTTCACAGCGACACAGCAACAGACTGTCGTCTAGCATGATCGCGGATTCTACAAAGTGAGATGAAAACCAAACCCACACGTGTCCAATCCGGGGAGGAGTAGTGGGAAGGCAGAGTCTGATGATGGGTGTCGTTAGGTGGACGGCACGGGCCGTGACACTTACCACAACGTCTATTTCTCAACGTGTGCATTATGTCGGGACCCAAACAACGGTCCGGATCCTGGAGGTGTAGGGGGCTAGGCAGCGGGGCCGGGGGTAAAGGGTTAACGGCGGGGGCGGCCGGGTATGCGGATCCTCACTGGAGTGCACGACAATCACAGGCCCTCACCAGGGAGGAGATGAGAGGACCCTGGGAAGACGGGAGGTAGTTGATAACAAGGCGCCAGTATGGGATCAGAAAACGTCCCTTATAGCTCTCACTTATTCCTTCTTTAGAGACATACTCCATTAAGGTTGATTAGATTCTGTTCTGGTATATACTTTGAGAATAGTACATACATCCGCGTAGATTCACAAAAAAATTATTATTATTTTCAGTGAATCATATAAACACTACCTTATGGTTCCTGTAATTTCCCAGTACAGACCAACATACACAATTCACTAACACAAGAGGGAAACAATAAAGATATGAAGTTGTCTAAGTGTATTCCTGTGGATGAAATGTTTTGAGCCATTTGCAGGAACTTGGTTTTGACTTATTAATAACTGACATAGAATGCCATGTCATTGGTTCCTGATAATTAGTACATGTACTGGTAGGTATGAGCAACATAAACGGGCGTTTGATACACTTAGCACAGTGAAGCGTAACAGGAACTAATCTTCTGCCGATGTAAATACATGAAATTAGGAGGAGGCAACCCTGACCTCACTGAGCGTTGCTACCTTGAATGGCAGTTATAAGAACTGCCCCTGACCACTGTAACCATGGTGCACTGTCAGCTGTGACATCACTCGTGTCAACAACCGTATCCACACAAAAATACATCTATAGATAGATACATAAAATAAAGCATATGGACTTCAAGGTAGCCTTCAACGATGGGATTTTAAAGTTCACTGCAAAACAAATAGGCTTTTATCAATGTCTGCTTTTTGTTCTCAATTCGAACCAATAAGGCCTCTAAGCAATGTAATATTCAGAAACCGGTTGAAGTAAATGGCAAATGAACTGAATTACTACATGGAATCGGCGTATTGTTTTTCTTGGCAACAAATGTACCATAGCAGTGGGTCGCACAGGGTAGGTCGCAGGGCAGATGTCTCTATTCAATGTGACCTGTATACCATAGGATGTAGTTCGGAAAATTAATCTTTTAACCGTCGAAACATACACATTAATCTATTTTTACCACCACAAAGATAGATCACTGTATATTCTATAACAGGGCATCATTTGAAATATTTACTTATTATATTCAAATGTTTACAGAATACAGTGGTCAATTGATTTCCAATAGCAACATTCAGTATGCAAATCAAATTCACCTTCATTTTGGAAGCCTTCCTAATATTTACATGAACATTAAATTTTGATGTAAGTGAAAACACAAAATGTAAAAGCATGAGGCCGGGCGCTGATGGTGGGACTTGTTCACGGTAGTTTATACACAGATTTATCCTACCCCTAATATAAAATCCCATAGGCTTAACATTGGGTTTCCGTATGCCACGCTGACTGGCATACGGAGTTTTATATGCCACTAGTGGCATACAGCATTATTATCACGTAATATTCCAAAATCGAGGAGACAGGGTAGGATAAAATCAAAACCTGATTTGTTTTAATCTTGGCCACCTCATTCCACTCCTGAAGTTTTGGCTCCGGACTTCACTCGGCTTCACCTCATGAAGTCACTTTGCCAAACTCCAGTCGTGGAATACGGTGGCCAAGATTATTCCTCATCCAGTTTTACGATAGTATCGACATATCGATTATATATGGGTTTCATCTTAAGCACTAAACAGACATTCTTCATAGTTTGGTAGAATGTATCAAATAAAAGATAAAATACCCCGAAAGGCATCTAATCATGTAAACAAAGGTAAAGCTTAAGCACTACGGACAAATAAAGAATCGGAAAAAATACTGCTGAAGATGTATGTTTGGAAATTTATTAATGTACTTGTTGGGCTCCCCGGGTAAGACATTGAAGGATTAATAGTTCCACAGAGCAGATGTCGGCATTTGAGACTGATATAGAATACATAATTGCAGCAGTATTTATCCCCTTTCCAGGTTATGATCAGGATGGACACATTCTCCGTCATGCAGTACTTAGATGCTGTACCCACACAGCCAACGTTGATACCCCTAGGTGTACAGGTTCCTCGTCACACCTCACCACCAGCTATCTACACACACCTCTCTACGCACACTTGCTGATGTGCCCATGACACGGTCATTAACTATTCCACTTCGTGGGGAGTGGGGATGTCAAAGGGTATTTATTATTTCGGATAAAAGCAAACACGTTAACACTGCGTTCATTCATTTTCACGGCACTCCATTCTCGTAATCTTAACAAAAAACGGGATTCGGAAAATGTCATGAATAACGACAAAGGCATCTTTGAAATTGTATTTGCAACAGAACGAAAGGTAAATTACAAGAGTGGGGTTTGAGAGAATTTCTTCCAGTAGGATATGGCAAGGCCGATATGTGAATGCTAAGTTAGGTCCGGCGTGTTTTACTCACCTCAGAGTGTAGCTACAGAATAAACGACACATAAAATAGTCAGGAATTGTGGGAAACAGGTGGTTTTCTTTTTCTCTGATAATCAGAGTGGAACTCCGCGATTTTCATAAAGGCTAATTACGAATGTCAAGAACACAGAGTATCGTAATTACAGCACCTTCAGAAATAGGTAGGGGTATCATAAGATGGTATTCATGCAAGCGCTGTGTCTCACACCATGGATTACAGAAGGACCCACATGTTTAAACTTGCAGCTGAAAAAAATATATAAAACCATATCTACATCATCGTGGCAACGACCTAGAGCCACAAGGTTCAGTCTTCCCCAAACATGGCCCTGCCCACACATCTGTAGAATCTCTCGCCTATTTGTTTATATTTCCCTGCTGAGGTGGCACCGTTGCCCTAATATTATTATTCTACATAGACGATGGCCCGTCCCTCGTCTATGTGTGCCGCTTAGGAAACTGCAAATCGCAGTTTAGGAGTGAAGATGACTGTAATAAATATTAAGATGCTGTTGCTTATTAACAGATGTGCCAATGTTAGAACAGCAACGATTTTTAGGGTCAGTTGATGTAACATGCTCTCTAGAGGAAGCATCCCATGAAGGCGAGTTTACAGAGTATCAATTTTCTGCATGCGTTTAATAGGTTACAGACTCTACGAGCAGCAATATATGATGCAAAAGGACTTAGTATTCAGGTCTAATAGTAGTGTCACTCTTAATCTAAATACGGTACTTAATATTCATAATCGCTTGTTAATGGCAATCCAAAAGGCATGCCCCACTATACCATCTGATAGCAAATAGATTCAGCAATGATGGAAATCCAATATCTAGGTCGTTCGTTCGAAATCAAAATAAACAAATCGCGGCCGTTATCTGAACTGTAGAACAGTTCATGTACAAAAGCCTGCAACAGAAATTTCCATTTACAAATCCAGTCTTAATATGGTAACTACTTACCCTTCGACGTCGACCTTACAGGGCTTAAGGTGAATGAAGGATGTCGGGAAAATGCCCTGAAAATAAAAGTAAATGTCAAAACTATTAATACGGCTACATAAAGAGTGGCACGTCTCATCCAGACTCAGTGACATTTCTTTACCAAGAATTATAACATTGATGTTGAACAAAAGCTACACCCTGAGCAGGCACATTGTGGATACAATGATTTGTGCTTCGTCAAACTTTATACATTTGAGAAGTACCACTTTATTGACCACAGAAATAATGTCTTTTAAGTACCAAGAATGGGTGTTCACCTTGCTGTATTTATTATCTTAATTTATCATATGAATATGGTCGAAGATCACGAAATGGCAGCAAATGGTCTATATTTTGATTCACTAAGAAAATCCTTCTTGGAAAATAGTTCCAATGGTTTTCCCATATCTACGACATTGTATGGCACAGTCCAGAACCTTAAAACCACACTTAACTCCAATATTTATTCAAATTATCGCTAAAAACGTGAGGGCGTCACATTACGACACCAGCATAAAATCGTGCATAAAATAGGATTTATTGGAAAGTTTCTGAAGTCCTTGGAATGTATCAAAGAATATCTTATATGGTGTATTTTCTCGAACAATAAATCGTATAAGCATCCAAAATTACCAGAAATAAATGTGCACTTCCACCGCCAGCTATGCTTATATGATATTTCCCAATTTCCATTTCGGCAAGTTTTGGTTGCTCGGTGGAATCAGTGCTTTAGCAGTCATGTTACAAAACCCACTAAACCATTAATAGTTCCAGTTCCCTATGATATCAGTAATAGTTCTTTTGGGATATAAAAGCTGTATATAGCTACACAATGGCAAAAGAATAAAGTCGCTATCTTTATTAGAAAAAAGTTATCAGCCCCAACATATTTTTTCGTCATGTTACGACTCTGTCACGTTACAACCCCGTCACGTTATGACACGCAGTGGGTCACATAGAGTCAGGAAAAAGGTTTCCACGTGTTGGGTACATATATACCTATCAAATAGCGAAAAATTAAGTCTTTAACTTTATTAGAAAAAAAGTTATGAGGCCCTACAGATTTCTGCATCACGTTACGACCCCCGTCACGGTGAATATAAGGCCAAGGAAAGCACAAAAATGATAAAAATGCATTCTCAATGGATCAAATCCATTTCCCCGGGGTCAGCCCAGTCCCTGGTGAGGGTATAGACACAGCCTTTAAATATGACCCAATGTGGGGGGGGGGGGGGGGGGGGGGTCGTAACGTGATGTTTTTATTTTCATATTTGCCCTGTGCTAAAGCTATTCATGGTAATTAGCGTTCTCAATTTCGCATATGAGTCTTTTAATATATAGACATGATATTTGCAAAAGGACTCAACGATCCTCTCAAATTTGATTTTTTGTGGCAGTTGCTGCTATTTCGTGATTTTTTACCATATGGATACTAAGTGACTGGTCTGTGGTATGAAACTACCAAAATATGCCACACTCACAATACAGGTGTTGCGATTCAACGCCACCTAACGGTGTGAAATGGTCAGTGTGATTGCAGGAGTGTTGTTTTTTTGACAGATTTGACTGCTAGAGCAAACCCAGACATTGTATTAACGAGTATAGGCTCTCTAAACGTCATAGCTAATGATTGTTTTGATTTTATTTTGGAAAAAGATAGGCATATGATAGCTAGACTTGCCAATGCATTATTGTGTATTCAGTTTCGGTGTTCCTTTATTATCTAAGGTATATCTAAAGTATTATTGATGTGATGTGCATGTATGACACACCAAATTGGAGCTGGAATACCATATGATACATTGCAATCGCTGCACTTTCTCTGGAAATATTACGCTGGTATTAAAAACATTATGTTCATACACTGCTAAAGAATACGTTGCCAGGTGTATTTTTTGGCTGCAGGCATTGAGTAACCAAGTAGATAAGGTGCAAACCCAGCCTATGGAAAAAGGTCTATAGAGCAGATACAAGGGACACACTAGTTATAAATAACAAATTCAGTCTCAGTTTTTTTCGGCAGCATCAGTCGACCTCAGGAATACATTAAATCAACTAACGTTATAACTTCCTTTTTGAAAGGTCATGTCGGTAATGGTGAGCTGGTATCGGTTATGATGAAGGGCTCCATGATGAGCTCTGGCTTATTACTGTTCAAACCTAGTAGAAAATGGTCTCCATTTGAAGAGGCTTTCGTTTTTGAACGTGGGACACGCTCAGATCCGCTGACGAGGCTAGGCAGAGGTTATATAGACATTCAGCGTGCTGCAAACATTATGTCTCCACTATCTGGGTGCCAACGATGTGACATTGGTAATGTGCAGACAACCGGAGTCTCGGTGTCAAAGGGAGTGCCCAGCAGGTCATGACCAATCACTACAGAGAGAACTGCCTCATCAAGCCGCTAGTACTTGACATATTTGGACCCTTCAAATGCAGTTTTAAGACTGGTCAGTTGGCTATTGCCAAATGGATTATAGCAAATGGCCCACAGACTGAAAAAAACCCACACCTTTTAATTGTTAATATTTGATATTCCACGCTCTTTCATCAATGATGAGCGATATACTTGTGGCATAAGCGTTTCCTCGCTTTCTTAACTGATGTAAATCTTGCTTTAAGATTTTCAACTGCATGTACAAAAAATTAAAGACTTTTTGAGAAAAAGGTTGTGACTTATAATTTATATGCATTAAGTGAAATGTATTTCCTAAATAAAACCTAGTTATAAAGAAAACACACACTAATTTACTTAAGATTCAAGCCCTTAATATAGATAGTAAATCATTACATACATTTGACATTTGAGAGCCTAATAGTTGAGCAAATTGATATGCCCCTTTTATAACCCATCGCTCATTTACTCATTGTCCAATCTTTTAGATGGGGGAAATGTGATCATTATCGAGAGTAATAGACGTAAATGCAACACGTAGGCAGGTTTTAAATCATTTCCGAGCGGAGTTTGCACGTAACCCGTCCTCACGAGGAGCCCATTACGCCTTAACAACGATGAAAAAAGGAGAAGCATTCAAGGCTAACATTGAGTATACATACCATTAGTTTTACGACATAGGAACGATGGAAAAAGCTAAATTCATTTTCACACCCCTATCGTTAATATCTATAGGATAAAGAGTATTTCTTGTTATGAAGAAGACGTCTGGTTTCCATGCTTTAGGGTAGGGCTGATGGCAGTGTCCCTCATGATAATGGGCATTTAAAATGTGTTTAACATATTTCCATCTACCTGTTGGATAAATAAAGAATATATACCATTCACATTCATTGCTATTTATCATCGATGTGCACAACACACGACTTGAAATGAATGACACACTGTATTAGTCTCCAAGATCCCCCCAGATTACCAAGGCAGGCCCGACACATTGAATATTATCATGTATTCGGCATTATCT
Source organism: Alentia gelatinosa (assembly GCA_950022655.1). Taxonomy (NCBI): domain Eukaryota; kingdom Metazoa; phylum Annelida; class Polychaeta; order Phyllodocida; family Polynoidae; genus Alentia; species Alentia gelatinosa. The sequence goes on from OX465581.1 coordinate 74,736,652, forward strand.
GTGCCTATTGTACTGTTCTATCCCGTCAAGTCCAAAATTTCCTGATGGTCTACTCTGACAAAGACTCGTGAAACAGCTTGAGGGGTAAGATTCTTTTGTGTACGAAATAATCAAATATGAAATACCCCTAATATTTTACGATTCCCGTTAGCCCATATTTCGCACTGTAGTCTCCTTTAGGTATGTCTAAATCATTATGATTTAATGGAGACCGACTGAAACCTCATCGAGCGGCGGCGGAGGAAACTGGATTAAATATCCTACTTGACTACTTCTTTACAAGACTGTATGTCAAGCATTTATATTCATGATGGACGTTTTATTTTCTAATGAGAAATAATACCATTCACAGCAAGAGCCACATGAGAAAGCAGGGCTCAGCGGCATCAGTACCGGACTTTTGTTTCTGCTTCCAGTGCAGCTACACAACACTGAATAAAACATTGCTACTCGACATTTACTTTGCCTTTGGCGCCTTATTTCTAGCTAGTTTCTATTGATGTGTGCTTTCCTTGTGATTTAAGGTAGCCCACTTAAGATGGGAATTTCTGGTACGTCACATGTGGTGCTACAACAAGGCCCTCTGGCTTTAGGGCCAAAGGTTCCCTAGGCGGTGGTTTCCCAGCTGGCTTCTCTTGTGGTTTTCAAGGTGGCTTCCGTACCGATATCTGGTGTACATCAACGGAAAAGAGGTAAGGATCTTCCGTAGGGCAGACATATTTGAATAATGGTATTTCGCCTCATTCTATCCTGGGAACCGGAATTGGCTCCTGCTTTGTACAATGTATTTCGAGATAGTAGTTCATTATCAAAACGTCATAGACAAGAGTGTCTTGAAGCTGGCGCACCTTTAATTTTTTTTCTTCTTTTTTTAACATTTTTATCAGGGAATATTGTGTGTACAATCACCGAATTCTGCTATTGAGCCGTTCTTCCATTCGGGCCACATAAGAATGGGGATTTGCTCTTTTTGTACCGTCAGCTTTGTGTCTGTGCCCTGGCTAACAATCCTACTAATTTTGTCTCATCCTTTGAGACACTTCTCGAGTGCATAAGCAATATATCACCTTTATATCAAGTTCCTGTAACTGCATCGCTGGGCTCTGTGGGCGCTGTTTAGTGCTGTGTACATCGCCTGATAGAGGTCAGGCCTCGGTATTTATCAATACTGCACACTGCATCTAGCCCCGAGCAACACAGTACTGACGGGACTAACCCTTCCGATGTCTACCCCAGCTATAACAGGAGATACATGCATAGTCCGCACATACCGAGAGAATAAATGAAGAACAGAAACAATCCCATGCATATATGCAAAATAGAAAGACATCGAAAGCATGACAATATTGATACATACAAGCCAAGAAACAGTCGATATATGCCAACCATATGATTTTCCCCTGTCCTCCCTAAAAGGTACCGGCTGGCTAATCCGTGGGTGTCCAGCAGATGATGGTGAGATCGACATGGTACACACATTTCTACTTCACATTTGGTAACCCTAGATCTAAGCCATGACTGAAACCGTACTAGACACAGACATAAAACATCTGCTTGGACGTAATAGCTGAATGTTTTCTCTAATAATGGAAAATGAGAAGGTCTCCTGAATGCAATATCTTTTGTATCAAGGTACTAAAGTCGCAAATGATTACTACTATAGAGGAAACCCATTCAAGTTTAGGGTCTGAGCTCGTATCCCATCGAGTTTGAATCACGTAGTAATTCACAAGGCGAAGCCGCGTGAATTGCTATATGATTCAAATGAGATGGGATCGAGCTCTGACCCTAAACTTGAATGGGTTTCTGAATTTATCTCACCCTTAATATTGACTAATGGGCTAACATTTGTGACATTATCCCCCATTGGATATTTTCCTAAATATTTAATGGGTGTTAGATACGAGTTTCCAATGTTAAGTCTATGGAGAAAAAATATCTGGGGTGAGATAATATTCAATAACTAATCCTTTCCCTTTGTTTAAATATATGTGTGTGTGTGCGTTGGATGGTATCGTACTTAGGTCACGAATTAGGTAGTTGGATTACTCAGACTGTTGAAAAAAAATCAATTCATATTTCATATGACTTACTGAGATTGCAGTAAATTAATCAAAACTAATAGACTACACCCTAGTGGAAAGGGCCTGACCGAAAACAAGGAGAAGAGATCCAGAAGGAATATCTAGTCCATATTCAGCGGAAGTATCTTCAAAGGGATTAGGAAATGAAGCCAGACTTGGCATACGCCTTGAAAAGAAACTGGGGATCATATTCCTTTGAGGGAATGCTATGTTGCTGGCTGCATAGCCGGCCTCGTTATTTGTATAGTATTGTTTTTCACTTGTGTTTATAAGAATACAAGGAAATCAAGGTCCATGTGTATATGTGTATATATCAGATATCCTCATGGACAATACACAACAGATACCACTGACAATACATATAGTATGTATGCGAATGAATGTGGTGTGTGTCCAAAAACTGGATATGGGCTTTCGGGATCGATGCCTATACCTAACGTAGCAGCAAGACATTGCCAACATTTGAGTACACATTGTCTTGTGTAACTTTGCAAATACTCTTACAAGACCGGAATCGCATCCCCATTGCAATATATATTCTGTTCATGCAGCAGTGAGTCACATCCTCAAACGTGAGTGATATGGATATTCTCACGTGTGACCCACATGACAATGACAGCTACAAGCTCCTGAAGCAATGATCCAAAAGGAGTAGCTGGAGAATACAACAGATGGTATAATCGGATGACACCACAGTGTGATTGCAGCGATGAGCTAGCTTCATTAGGTCGCCGCTGGACAATAGAGGCCATCTGCAATCCACAATAGGCCATTCAAAGACCATGCTGTGTCTTGTAACCAGGCCAGGACCGGTATGGGCCTTCTTAATTGTGGCAGGACATGCATGTGTAATATAGCGGTTAACCCCTCGTAACGGGTCGGGTGGTGTGGTTTCCTGTCCCTCTTGTTCCAGACCAAAGGAATAACCCTCTGGGGGCAAACGCGAACGCAAAATGCACAGCCCAAATACATCCCTCACAGAAGTAGATGGCATTGCAATGAGCACCCATAGGGATGCTTTGAGATTATTTTTTCTAAATTAGTGAGACGTGGCTAGAACACCTCTATTACAAGCCGATGAGAAAAAATGTCTCTTTTTAAAAAATAATGTCTATACAATATTCTCTCGTACATATGGATTCATTTGTATGTAGAATAATTACAATTGAGCGTAAAGTTTCCGTGATATGAGAGTATACAGGATGCATTCTAGTAAATTATCTCCATTCCACTGGGGTGTTTTTTTTCTTCTATTTTCTGTATAATTTCATGAATTTGGAACAAAGGAATCTTACATCTATGACATTATACCATGTAGTACTGTTGGAGTCAAACGGTACATAACATATTATCAAGACATATTAGGTTATCGTTGCCAAATTGTCGATTACTGGCTAATGTGCCAATGATCGAAGTATTCATGTATGCAACTGTCAGTAACTGGAGTATACGCGATGTGAGACCTGGAATCGATTCATCAAAAACTGGTGTGATACTACTGTAGGCCGAAACAGTTTTATATTCAGTACAATCCACCTTGTTCGCGAAGTGACTGGTGCAGCATCGCCATGCAGCTGACAGGTCTATTTGTCATTTACCAGACAGACTCCAGGGAAATCTAGCAATCTAAGGTTTCCATTTGATTAGTCCGACAAACTATTACACGGATTTGGTACTTCATGTTTGGGAATAACGTGGATTACTGTCTAAAACCGACGAACACGGGGAAAATTGCACTGGTGTGGTTACTGCCATTTATATTTCGCCCATTAAATCGCGTGTCACATAGTAAATTATCAAATGAAATGTAGACATGGGGGAGTAGGTCTCACGACGACTATACTATATTGGTGAACAGATTTGTGGGATTTTTTTGGATTGTTTTTTTACTATAACTGCCTCATCCTCATGCACGTGCATATTATCTGCGAAAGGATGGTCCAGTTGCCCAACTTTGGGTATATCAAGCTTATTCTGATCCTGCCATCGAAACCATCAACTTCACCTCGAATTGCATTGGAAGTGCATCCTTTAAACCAGTACTTATTTACTTCTTTTTTTTAATTTGATCTTTATTCTGGAGGATAATGTAGGCTCAGTATTGAATGCCTATTTTCACATTGCTCCAGTCTGAAATCTATACAAGTAGTGCTATTTTCTGCATTTGAATATCAAATACAGAACAATCCGATGGCAAGAGAATATCACATCGGTAATTCAAAGTTTCTCGGTTGTGTCACCGGGTTATTTTAGGTAGAAAATCTATTCTAGAGTCTATCCAACTAACAATCGATTCATGTGGTCAATTAAAGTAGTGGTTGTAACACCAGTAACAAATGTCCAAATCTCCACAACTATCCAGATTTGCCTATATGTGACAACACAGTAGGATACACCGTGACTTTTCAACAAAGACAATCGTATTGTCTAAGCTGGAATTCAACTACAGCTGAAGAAATTATGAGTCCTGAGCTCATCAAACTTCCATTATACAATCCAAGATAACTCAATCTATTGAATATAATTCATGTTCACAAAAAAGTATGAGGGGAAAGGCGTCTCCCATTTCCCACATAACCAAACACCCTTCAGTATTTCTTGCGTCATCCGACAGCCTAACTCGAAGCTCGAGTATTTATAGAAGTTTGCATGATGCAACATATAATCCTTAAAGAAGGAGAAACATTGTACACCTGCAGGATGCAATAAAGTAGACCGAACTTGGGCGGACACAAGTCACTGGTACGGATGGATGAGGAGGTACTGGGGAATGGCTGTATGCGAATCGTGTGATTCTACCCCGGGTTCAGATTGTATTCACCTGACGTTGTCACTAGAACTGCCCTCTACACTTAATTTACCCCTGGATACATATACAAGACACTTGCATAATGATTGTCACCTGGGAACCATTTGACCGTTCTACACAATTCAAGTTGCCTGCAGTACTATTAGTAAGATACATTAACGGGAATGTACATCACATATATAAAGAACGAAATGAAAAAAAAAATAATAAAAAAATAAAAATCTGGTCGTCCGACGAGGCGAAATAAATAAACCAGGGTAGGGCTACACCTCACTCAATAACAGAGCAGAGGGTTAGTTTCGGCTATGACGATGAGGTTCACACAATTCCTTTAGCTGGGCTATTTTTAACGAAAGTTACATCCTATGTTGAACATCATCAGCTGTTGTGGCTCTTCGCCAAAGACACTTTGCTACTGGTATCTATATTTAGAACCTTTTATAAACCGACGTTTCGTTTTAACTTTTCACCTAAAAATACACACTTTGTGTGGATGTAAAGCCCAACAAGGCTGCGGCACTTGTATAAAAGATGTTTTTTATAGTCTAATGACATAACTATGCTGTCTGCAAGAGGAGAATTAAGAAGCCTGGATGAGTATAAACATTGTTCAAAAACTCCCTTGAAACGCGAACATGTATTTGGTATTTAGATCTCACATTGATCAGACGAGTTTTTTTTAAAGTCAGTTCACACCTGGACTTTGAAATTATTTGCATGCACGGATACAGACTTGTGTTTGACCGGAAAGTATCTTTTGTCCCGGGGCGGTTTCACTGGCAGTCATGACTGGCCTTTCTCTGAATCACATTCAGCTTGCCACAAAAACGGGATTACCAAGGGAAAAATCCTCTGTTCGTGTCAGCTTTTCTCACGGAGTCTGTCCGCTGGTCTGTGGGTCGTTGAACCCATGCCGCTGAGTGTAAAAAAGACCAACCCGGCCACATCTCCAACACTGAGTCAGTAGTTGGTGCTTATTTTGGGGCTATAAACAATATTTGTGTCCCGTTTAAGCCTGTGGGGTAAGTTGTGAATGTTTGTGTGTGGACGAGCTATGCATGTCAACAGACGGTTGCCATATGCTCACAGATAGTCTCCGACATAGACGACTGAAAAGGAAATTGGGGGCGTACGAGAAAAAACAAAACCAACATAAGGAACGTATAGAGAAAGGTCTCCTTTTGCAAAGCTCCAGGGACACTTAACAGCATCTGGTGAGAGATATATTACCCGTTGAGAAAAGAGATCCGTAAGGCAGTATAATGGTCACTTAAAGACAGTCAAGTAGTCATCTCTACTGGAGCTTTGTCAAGAAAACCACTTCTCTTTCAATGCATATTCATTCATCGGTATTGTGTGTCAAATACGATTACAATCTTCAGTGAAGTACATTCTTTGAGACTTGCTATGTAATCATATGAATGTGCGTTGCTTTGAATTTAGGAGATGATGTTCAATAATCATTTTCTTCATAAAACAAAGAATACAGAGATTTAGGAGAGTCCCCCAGAGTGAGTTTTACTTAATAATCTTGAGCGATTCTGCAAGGCATTCCATTCATGTTTTTCCGCGGGTTAAAATCTTAACTAGGAGACGGTAGACGAATTCAGCCAGTTTTACTCCAATGTCTATATTTCCTCGGGCTAAGCACAAGGTGGCTTTTACAAGGTGGGGTTAGTGGGTTGCCAGAAAACAAGAAAAACTGAAAACGGAGGAAGAAATCAATGCTGCAATGATATTTCCCCGCTTCTGCCGGCGGCGGCGGCACTGTGAGATGGGCCAGGGGAGGCGTTGTATGCTCGGGTCTGCCTGTCACGGCCGGCCCCGCCCCTTTTACGGCCTATCACGGGTGGATGGGGGAAGACAGCCACCTGAATCTGCGTGTATGGTCGTGCAATGGTTGTAATCCATGTCAGAGCTAATGGTTGGCAAACAACTGGGCCCTATCTTCACGGTTTTCAGAAGTATAGGGAATGTATTGGAACGATCGTTGTACCCTTGGCACCTACAGCCGAAATCTGGGACCCGTTTAATAATCTAGGATTGTACATAAGAACCATTTCTGTACCTTGTACAAGGGTTATCGTATAATACCTTATTATACCGTTATGATATCTAGGTGTGTTCTGTAAGACAGTATTAGCCATCCATAAGGTCATCCATAAGTGTTGAATAGAGTTGACCCACATCGTCTCTGGGTCTCTATGGCATACAGAAAAGAGTCTACATGCACGGTCTTAGATTATTAAACGGGCCCCTGAATAGCACGTCTGTCAGACTGTAATAGTTACGTACATACGTTGACGGAGATGTCATAAAATTCCACTTATTCTGGTTATACCCATGCAACATAATTTTAAGGTGAATCTAAGCTTCAGGTATCGATATCTTTCTTTTCAATGAGAGATGTTCAACTCGGATCATCCTATGCGTTAGCCGCAATAAAGACCCTTTCTTTTGTTTCGAGCACTCAGGTGGAACCAGCTGGGCAAATCGTGCCAGTGACACGTTCAATGTGGGACACGGTAGGGGGGACTGCAGTTCACATCAAGAAGTCATAGTTTCTCTACAGTAACAGGTCCCCGTGACCTCCACCCACCGCCAACGACGCTGTTTTCACCCTGACTGTCGCCTTGCCCTGTAAAAGCTGCACTCACAATCATGTTACCCATCCGTACACAAACGCAAAATAGGCAGTTACCCCGGGGTATTGTCTGTCATGACAAGTTGTTTTTCCCACGCCCAGCGACGAGGCCGGTAAATTATTTATGTTTGCTGTCGTAATGATAGGGAGCCTGAGCGCGCTTCCTATTCACCGCACTGCAGCTTGTGTCATTCTGGGCGAACAAGACGGCTAGAGTCGTTGTGTTTCATAAGAGTTAAAAAGATTCTTCTTATTCTCTTTAAATAAACATGTAGATACTACCAAAACGTATGGGTGATGTCTAGAGAAGTGATATATCATGATATTTGTATCAGGATCCATATCAAGAATCAAATCTAATTACCTGTGGTAGAATTTAAATATCCGTATTATCTATGTCATAACAAGAATACAAGTGGGTACAGGCGTAACAGACAAGCAGTAACCTATTTCTATATCTGCATGTAGTAATCTACTTTTATTTTGGGTTCCCCAAACATATTTCTGACCCCAGTATTAGAGATGCGTTCATCCTATTTCAGTATTGGTTGGAGGTAAGGATCACAGACTCCACTAAATGGCATGCCGTCAATAGCGTGTTCTAATCGCATCTACATCAGAGACGGAAATATACGTCACAAGTTTGATATAAAACCACAGTTCGTATTATAGGGGTATGGAACCCTGCTCTGATGGGTGCTGGTTGTTCCATCCTATTGAGAGAAAAATAGTAGTCGATGGATGCTATTGCTTCGTTATTCAAGGCCTAACTTACAAGTCAGGATATATCCTTAGTGCAACCAAGCCAAGCATGAGGCCAGCTTTAAATAACTTTCACATTGACACTGAAGTGTGGACCTGAATTTAGCTCCATCTTTTTTCATACATGGACGATGATGCAGCTAGCTGGCGTTATCTACTTCATGTGGGACAGAATCAAATACCAATAGCATGATCTGTATATATAGACACCAGGGTGAGGTCAAAGCCTAGCTGACTCTCCATGTACTGTGTTCCACGAAAATAGCCATGATCCGTACATTCAACACACACATACGATATTGAGAATTGCAAGGTTATTCCAGAGGCGTGTTTTCAGTGGCCGACAAAAACAACACCGATAATTCGAGTCACGTGAATAGTGGATCGGTGGTGACCACCAACTGCCAGGCAGTATCAAAGAATCGGTGAGGAAAATGTGTTCGCCTTGCTTCTTCTGCATTTAATGGGTGCATACAAACAATTTCTTTCCTGATATAACCTAGACGTTCACGGACAAAGTCATTCTAGCGATCGGTTTTGCTGAGTGGCTTTTTTTACATTGACAGATCTTGTGTCGGTAGTGCTAAATGTCCGGCCGGTGATTCCCGACTGCATATTGCTGCCGAATAATATGTCAATGGAAATATGTCTTGACGTCATTGGTTCAGAAACGGCGTGCAAGCGTGTACGTGGCAGTCGTCACGCGGATAAAGAGTAGTAGCAACTCATCAATCTTCTTTAACAAACACCACCGTGGAACTATTTCATTTTGTTTACTTCCATTGCGGTTCAATTAAATTCAACTTTAGGTTACAGCAAAATGTGGACTGTAAACTTGTTTGGATTATATTATATTCTCTTGGACTCTAATTATGGATACATATAATGTTTCAAATATTAAGCATCACATCTAGGGATTCAATCAAATGCAATTTTTTTTATTGCTATCCGACCGAAAATACCAAGTCAATCAATTCATGCCACATCGATCTGCAAATGATTGCGGATAGTCCCTAAATTGATGTTAATGATCAGAGCGGTGCCAATATCTAGACTAGAGGTTATTCAGCTCACTCGTCTCTACAACCGCTGGTTTACTAGCTAAAGTATGTCAGCGCTGAAACAATTCACATTGTTCCTAACAGTCATCGATCACACTAATATACCTTCCATCACAGCAAACAATATCTAATTCTCTAACGGAGTTTTTATGTCATATGGCAAAGACCTTCTAAAGTGATTCTTTTACAAGCCTACAGACTATGAGCGTGGCTGTGCGTGGTTGGGGATACTAAATGGGGTTTTTATTACCGTTCAACTGGCGCTAACCTAATGCCCCTTCACTGATCACATCTACAAATACAGTCACCCCTGAGGTAGGCTACTGATATTTTCGCTTTCAAGAAATGGTTATAGATGTAGTAAATACACAGACATAAACAAAATACATAATGCAGCAAATAAATAGAGAACACAATCACATATATGCTCATGGTTCAATTTCCGTTAGGTTGAATGTCTTCTCTTATAAATTTGAAACATTTTTAGGGGGCACAGTGAGTAGCGTAGACTTGCTCAAGTCTTTGAATATGAACATTCATTAAATGATTAATCACAATCAGAATAAAGTTCATTAAAGTATGTATCCTTCTCTGACTGGCACAGGAATCAAATGCCCTGTATCCCAGCGAGGAGAGTACACATAGGCTGCAAGGACTGGAGCCAGTCTATGAGTAGCGTTGCACATGTATATTATCGCAATACATGGAGCTGGATTTCTGTCACGGTGAGGCAGTGAGATGTAGGTCAGATGGACCTGTACCACTCCCGCCAGCGGAGTCTGTGATGGGCGCAAAGGGCGGTGCTTATTGGCGATCAGGGGAGCGGGCTCTGGGGGCCCTGCCTGCCGCGGTGACACGGCCCTCTCCCCGCCGACTTCCTCTGTAGTGATTCACGCTCACGGGCCGGCTTTAACCCAGTTATGACGGTGAGGTCACCATGGACCATGCTGCTCAGCCTCCAAAGCAAACACAATCTCATCTGAAACTCTTTCCTACCACCCTCCCCCCCCCCCCCCCCCCACACACACACACACCCATATGCACGCCGTCTAGGCACACACAGGGTGGGGGGGGGGGGGGGGGGTGACTCGGTGAGACGGTCATTGAAACTGGCTCTAAATATAAATCTTCCCCTGTTGCCGGACTTCTGTTTAGGGATTCCATTCAGACCCACGCCGGGGATGGGATCAGGGGATAATGCAATGGAGGTTGAAAATGGTTATGTGAGTTTCTTAGAATATACGAAGCCGCCGTTCAGGAAATGCACATGTACAAAGCGTGCACGTGCGTCGTCGGGCACGCTTGAGGTAAGCGGGAAGTAGGCTTCTTGGAGTCGTGAGTTTGCATCAGGCGAGTTTTTAGGGGGTCGCTGGGAAACAGAGGTTGGAATTTTTCCTCACGTGTGCCACTGAGACCGCAACTGAGACGCACGTTCTGTAATATGGGTTCGATAGCGTTGGCCCAGATTTACACATGAATCAATTAGATGCAGCTGGCATCCTGCCATGCCCTGTACTGCTGTTACTGCTGCTATTGTTGATACTGCTGTTGTTTCCGCTGCAACTGTGACTACCACTGCTGATGGCAATGCTGCTGCTAGTGTTATTGTTGTTGTCAATATAACATGTTACGTTATTTTTCACTGCATCGCTGCGCTATGGTTTATCGCTGCAAGTGGCTGCGACTGGTGCCGTTATTGTTTTTATAGTTGTTGTTACTGGGTTTCTTGTGACTTTTACGAGGATAAAGACATGCTGTTCATGGTTTCTATTTTCTTTTAATACGACTGACCATATCATATCTATTAAACATCCATTGATTTATATCTTGTGCTTGATAGCCATCGTGAAGCTAATATAACACACGGGCTACTGCTATCACTTGGAGAGTTTTATTCGGTATTCGTGATCATTTAAATATTACTAGTCTTTTTCTACAACTCATATTTCTATGGATATATGGACCTGACAAGTCTGCATCAATCAGCTGGTTCCAGCATTTTTCAGAAGTTCTTATGATATTGAATACAGAATCGCTAAGAGCTAACCGATAGCTTCCTAATGTTTCCTAATACCAACTCCTTTCCTGTAGACATTTATTGTGTGTCTCAGGTACAATCGTTGTCTTATTTGTCATATTAGTTTATACCCAATATTTCCAACTCTTATAGAATCGAAAATTACTAAAGGTGTGAAATTGAAGACATAAACATGTGAAACCAGTTGATGAACCCAATAAAATATTGTTTTATTCAGACACTGACTCTTACATTAAATATTAAATTGAATGTTCTCGATGTTGCTGATCCTAAAAGACTCTATAAATTCCAAACGAAACTCCATGTTCTTGCTTGCAGCGCGAGTCGTATAGATTCACTATCTCCCCACTGAAAAAAAGCCTGCCAAGTTGGTGAGCTGTTACAGATGCTCACTTCTGAGCTGCTCTCACAAATCTGAACAACTCCTTTATGTCCACTTCAGCTTTAAATACTCAGGTTCCACTGGAAAACTGTCGTAAATATGATACACAAAGAAAGCGAGTTTCGCGTCTTCGGTCCAGAGACAAAACCTACGGTGAAATGTCAGGAGGAAAACACAAGGAGCAGAGGTGACGGCTATAATTTTTTCCGCGCAGGTGTTCATTTACTTTAAATTGGACGTCCAGAACCAAAAGGAAAGGCGATAGCGGATTGTACGAGTATTGAACAATGGTGGAGCGCCAAGCCCGACTCTTCATATCAAAAACAAGTTAATAAATGCTCTTTGTTTGCGGTTTAACGTCCCAGGGGACCCTGATGGTATATATAGGAACCGTCAATGATTTAAGCTATTCACTTTCGTAGACTTATTTCAGTCAATACTTTTCAATGTTTTCAAATATTTTATATATAATCAAAGGGATTTGTCTCTTTCAAAAACATGATGATATCTTTCTTTGGAATAGTCTCGAACAACATTTTTATGTTGTTACTGTTTTTCAACCACTTTCTTCGAGAAGTTGATAAATATTTATCAACACTTATTGATAGGAACAGAGGTAATTGATGCAAACAATTACCTTATCACAATGGAAGACTTTAACAGTGATTCACTCTGTCGTCTATTTTGATCAATGGATTTGGCAACAATACCATGGTGTGTGGGTGACAGTGTTTCCACTATCAAATAATATAAATATATAGGTAATCAAAATAGTTTTAGTATTATTTACTTTCACTTTAGGTTAGGTTAGTTTAACCTCGAATTTGTTCAATTAGACTGAACTTATTCAAATGAATAAAATGATCATGTATATATACATGTACATACCTGCTACTTACTCAAGTAGTTCTACAATGAACAGTTAGAATATCATAAACATTTCGCAATGCTAGATGTTCTCATTCTAATATCATGATTGTCAGTGTTATTTCTTAGCATAGTTATTAGTAAAATATTTTTTACCAGAGCAAGACACATGTTTGAACCACGAAGTGAGCTCTATTTGTAGTCTTCTTAACTATATCCCATGATAGTCACGCCATAACATGGCGTAACGCATGGGAGGAGACGTGAAACCTATTATAATCATCCTGTCGACTGAAAACTATTACCTTCATAGCAATATACTTGGTGAGAATCCCCGTATATTATTAACCTGATGCAACTGCTGCCAATATCCCACAGGAGGATAATAGACCTGCACTAAAGACCAGAAAGCCGCTACCTACTACACAGGGTAATAATGTTCACAAATATAGCCAAACACTGTAGACACACATACACACAAAGACCCGCCATCGGTACTTACATGAAAGGCATTGAATAAGCTCCAACTAATCATTCTTCAAAACCTCATTTGAATTTTAGCAGACCATAAGAACTGACTGTTAAGCACAAAGTAGATAATGGATGATATGTATATTGGATGTGAGAAGCATGTTTTATATTGTATGTGGGCCATATATATTAGGCCTGACCTTTGCGGGAATGCCTACGATCCCAACTCTTCCCCGTATGACCTGAGTGTGTTGATCCCTACACAGTAGCCTGGCCTACCTGGCGCAGGGCCAACGCCCGTCACAATACCACGACTACCTGTATACTGTGAGGCTGTCTCGTGCGTGCCGGACACGACCAGTGACTAAAGGGCCATGACCGAAGGGCATTTTCGTAAAAACGAGAAAAGACCTTTGGGATTCGTGATGCGCGTGTGGTATGTGTGAGGATCCGTGAAAATAATTGTGATCATTTTTCAATCTCGGCTGAGGGAGCTGGTGAGCGCCTGTTATATTACACTGGTTACCGAGCTGCTGCTACATTCTCTGCACACACCACACGTAAACACGCGGACATCCGTTTAAGGATCCTCGTCTCTTCCCAAGCCTGGATATAGTATATATTCTCTTCTCACGGCACGCTTCCTTGACAAAAAGGATAAAACCTATCTGAATTATTTATACTTCTATGATCATTTACATACGATGTTCACAGTCGTTATAAGCATCATAATACACTCTACCAGCATCTACAGACCCAGCAGCTGGTCGTTCAGTAGTAGATGGTTGTGTTTATTAGGGGGAGAAAAAACTATTACCATAATATGGGCAACGCCACCAGTAAAAACCGTGCCTTTGTCTGTGCTACTGGTACCTTTCTCTAACGACCGACGCATTTCTTTTCTGTTATACATCAAGCTATGCCCTGCCAAGACAGACTTTTGCCTTTCGTAGATCTGCATCCTTCACGCACCCACTGACCCGCTCTCAAAGGTCAGGGGTCATATCTAACGAGTGGATGATGACTAAGCTGGTCCGAGATCGGGTCCCAATCAGCGACCACCTTTAAAGGATGGAATTGAAGGGGGAGCTTCCAGATGATCCACAGAGAGAGAAACGCATGTACGAGTATCCAGCAGGGGCTCCTTGCGGCGTCGTGGTCGCTCTGAGGAGTGTCCCGCGCCATGTTTACCTCGTTATGGCACTTAATGTGGCACGTCACCACTTCTGATCCACGATACGCTCCAGCGACTCCGCCCTCACCATCTACCCCCTCTGTGCTCCACCCTCTCCCAGGGCACCCAACCCCACCCCCACACCCCCTTGACCGATATTTCTGAACCTGTACCGTGTTTTCCATGCTGAGTCTAAATAGAACTGCTTCCGTATTCACCAGTAAAGGACACTTGCCAAAGTTAGAGGGCCTCTGACCGAAGCATGCCAGGGGATTTCCCCTCACAGCCACAAGCAATAATTGGTTGTCTCGCATGTTTCTAGCTGCAGAAATGTCGGTTTTGATAGAAAAAGAGCGGAAAATAAGGAATGTGGAATCTTCTGTCCCAAACAGGAAGCTAGTCAGTGTCGGCCATAGACTTGCCCGAGTCTTTGATGATGGACCTGTGTTCATGATTAAACAAAATCAAGATAAAGTATGTTGTAGAGTAATTGTATTGCAGCATGGAGGTGTGGGGTAGGTGGAGGGGTACAGAGACTGAAGCCATGTCACACCATGTCACAACAAGTCTCCTAGTGTGACCGATCGCCCAATTCTAATGAATGTCTACCGTGAACTCCTTCCGAGTTGCTCTGTGACTCTCTTGTAAAGAAGCGTGCTCGATATTGGCTCGGAGATCAGACCGGCCGCTGTGGGAGAAGTGTTTACCGCCTTGGCGGGGTGAACACTTTGTCGGAGTAAGACGGCATGTCGTCCGTCTCTGTGCCCGGCTCAGACAGGATCTCATCGGGGCGTGTAGGGGCCGTGCTCGGCTGATCAGCCCCGGCGTGACCCACTCACCCGCCCCGCTGCCCGACGTCCAGATTGGGGCTGACCCGGGCCACCCTGACAATGTGTCACACAGCCGGGAGGGCGCACTGGGACGCTCATCCTTGTAGCCGTAAAGCTCCCTCTCGTTACAACGTGTTTTAAAGCGTCGGGTTTACAAAGTGGGGTAACTCATGGCTTACTCAAATCAGTGTGTGTGCGTGGCGGGGGGGGGGGGGGGGGGAGTGGAGGGGGGGTTCAGAATTCTTCCCTGTTCCCCCTCTAATGTTTATACTGCATTGATTGATTTTTAAGCTCATATTTTCTTCATTAAAGTGTAAAAAGAACTTTATGAAATAATAAAGTCCTCACAAGCTGTGGGTCAGAGGACCAAGTGGAAGAAAAACCCTTGGCATTGTAATAAGGTTTCGCCCAATAAAAATTCTTTAAAAAAAATCTTCATGTTTCATAAAGAGAATCGCAACATAGATTTAATTATCTTCACAGTTTCCCATCACCCAATGAGAATGTGTACATCCTTCTCTACAGTGACCATTTCTTCCCACTTTGGTCTCGATTTTTTCATTCTGAGATCTCTTTGTGTGACCAGAAAACACAATAGGGGGTTGGATCACGCCGAAATGATATAGATACTGGTTAAGCATACGACCCCGTTATATATTCCCTGATCATCGGAAGAACCACTGACATAACCGCCTTTTCCACCCAACAATGGTCCTCTCCTTTCAGCGGCGGTGCCAGCGATCGGACGGCCCCGGGAACGCCCCGGGCAGGCCAAGCACGCCATCGGCTCTTCACGGTGGAAGGCGGAGAGGTGCTGACACGTAATAACCGTGTACCTGTGTAGCCTTCTCTCACCACGGCACACCCGATCTGTGAACGTTATAGTGTAATCCAGCCACTCCAGGCATTAGGAAGCTGATTGAAAAATCTCACCCTACGAACTCACGTGAGCATGTAAGGAGCTGCTCCGGGGAGACTCGTAGGGAATGAATGAGTTTACGTTTGTATCATACGTATTTTATGTCGGTCAGACACGAAAGTTTGTGGTTATCGAGCGTGAAAATACCTCACATTTCACCAGGATTGCCATGTACATTGGCGCCAACAGGATGATGGATAGGGGGCAGTAGCAAGGCCCAACAGTTGGTCTTCTGTCAGTCGGGAGGAATTCATGGAGTGGATCGTGGATGATGAGGAGAATTCTTTGAGTGAACGATACGTGTTAGATCGTGACAGAGAGGTGTGAGGAGTAACTTCATTACGAACCCTGGAGAAATGTGCAGAACGCCCACTAGGGAAAGGATAGCATGATGAAAACGGAAATCTCACCTCATGTGACCAGAAGTAGTCACGGAAGGAAAGGTCATATAAACTATAGGACGGCCCGACGGTATGGAAAACTATGTATGTGAAAAGAAAGACTTATCATCTCGTTTTGTAGCTTGTACAGCGTGGTCAGGTCGTTCTATATAACTTATCTTTGTGGTATTTGGAAAGACCGATCCGAACCATATCAGCGCTCAACGCCCATCGACATTACAAATATTGTTTTCTTTTCTTCCTCTTGTGGGACCTGTTCGACGTTAACATATCGTTTAATAAAAGCTACATAGATCGATTGAGGTTTTTTTCTTTAGACAAATCTAATATCCAAGATAAGATAGTCTTGTTCTAACTATCTACCTCAGACACTAAATCACATTTCTTTTTATCTATCTGGGAACCAGGAAGATGTATTTTATCATATATGTATTGGATCTTAGATGAACAAACTCCTCACTTGATGTTTATCAGTATACTTATAATATCTGACAATGATCCTTATTTAAGATATATTTTTCGTTCACCTTTCTTATCTGAATCAATAATGGTTAAAAAAAAAGTCCATTTCTGGTGGTCGAATAATCTTAAAGTGGTGTAGATCAAGGATTGGTAAACGTATGACTTAACGCAAAAGAAAGAATGATATGTATGAGACACAATATATACAGCCAAACATATTTTATCCGTGAAACACATGATGGTAGTATGTAGCCATCCCACCGACCACCAATTACCAGACCACCCAGCTGTCCTGTTCCGCCAGCCCTGTCCAACAAACACTCCCGAACCACCCAGCACTGCCAACGCCGCAGGCACTATCCAGGCGTGTGAGCCGACATGAAGGACGACAGGTTTTGTGTCCTCATTGAAGCGCTTATCCACTCTGTGTGGTTGTCTGGGACCAGCAGCTCAAATAGGTGTGGGGCCTGGCAACGGGTAACACGGTACGAGCAAAAGGGAGCGGCTCACATTGTACCCTGAGCACACTGCCAACTCACCCCATAATCCTACACCCATTAACTCTTTACCTCGAGTCAATCCTATATACATCATAGCTTGCGATCTCATTCCAACATGTGGTCCCATCCCAAAACCACTCAGCCAAAATTACTCTTGCCGATCACAGCATATCAGAAACTTCCAGCTTTACAACATCTAATCCAAACACAAACCTATGCTATCCCAAAGAAATCGCCATTTCCATTATCAAACAAATATCCCTCCCTAAACCTCTCCTATAACTCTAGAATATGACCAACAAATTAAAACTAACTCCTTTTGGGTTGAGAGTACAACCTATTCACAATTCTCATAGTGGTCACTATTATCCCTATACCAAACAACCACCAGCTAAACATCCCACTTATAATATCACCATCCCAACAACCACCCAAAGACCAAACAAACACTAGCTAAACATCCCGTTCACCCCATCACTCCCAGATAAAGTCACACCGTTGCCTCATCCAAAGCTGCATCCCACGTGCATAATTCTAAATGAAGTTCCGTTCACCTATAGAAACCCAGCAGTTTCATGTCATGTCCATTACAAACCTTTTTTTTGTTTCTGACATGTAGATGTCATTTTCTAACACGTAGATGTCATGTTCAAGGTAGCATCGGTTGTGGTTAGAAATGTATGTGCCTCGTATTCTTAACTAATTCCATTATAAACCTTGATATATTATCAAATTCAGTTTTATTCCACGTTCATATCAACAGAGCGGGATTCTCATTTTCGTCTCTGATCCTTCTCCATCTGTACTTACACCCTACCTTATATTAGCTCGCTAAAGCCCTGACCTCCAATGCTATTCCTACGCGTTATATCAGATATGCCCTTCCCATCCGCATCCTATTCCTCACACAGAGTTCAAACTGAACTACCCGATGACCCGGATCTATACCAGTGGCGAGTCAACGAGCAGATGCATTATCCTCTCGAACCTTGGTATCACATAATGGTAGGGTAAACCCTCTAAAACATCTGAGTCTCTCACTATAATCCCTTCTGCAATACATATAATCCCAAACCAATCACATTTTATTGTTTAGCTCCAGTCTTGCTGGATACAAACATATTATAATTTACCTTCTCCCTTTAAGCCTCTAACTGCACTCTCACTTATCAAAATAAATACTCATTATGAGTTTGTTGTATTTTCTTCTATCTGTCTAAGGCTGACTAAATTGTCCATTACCCTGGCTTTGTATACAAATATATCAGCATCCTATAGTGGTTACAAATCGGGCCGGGTGAGATTTGTTTTTACTTCCATCTGGCACAACAGATGGTTCATAATTGCACTGAAAGAGCGAACCACACCCGGAAACAAGTTTTTTCTTACGATAAAATAGAATTAGGGCTTTTAAAACAATTAATCGGCACACAAGCTCATATTAGTTTTTTTTAAAGGGTGAGGTAATGATGGCCGTTTTATCTTCGTCAATTTGTGTGTCCCAATTATCAGTGCCACCTTGACATAAAAACATAAAAAGGACGGTCATGTACTTGGGCCTTCAACATGACTATTACACATCCGACAGATATCACCGCTTACAATGTGAACTGACATAAGTTTAATAATCTCATATGATTATCAGTCAGTATATCATTATATGCTCTACAAGCCATCTCTTAATGGCACAAGCAAAGTGGGTTGTTTTTTTCCCATTAAAATATGGGTTGCAATGTTTTGGTGCCTCACTCTATAGGAAAAACAAGGGTTGTGGAATATCTCAGATGAGGATAACAAGAATGCAATTCGAAATGAAGACGAAGCCACGTCTTTATTTTGTAACCACTGAATATACATCAACTCATTGATGAGCTTTTCAGGGGGGGGGGGGGGGGGCAGTTGAAAATGAAACGCCAATTAATAGGGCACAGAGTGATTGCTAGTTCCGCCACTACACCCGCAGAACTTGTTATGATAGCGCTACTGTAGTTGGCGGACAACTACCATCGTCAATAGGTAAAAGACATTGACCATCATGAGTGGAGGCTAAAACCCCCTTATGCCAAGCCGGGGGGAAAGCCCAAGAGACAATCGATTGATAACTGTACCCGCCACCAGGTGTTTCTTTTTGGTGTCGGGGTCAAGGTGGCCACCTCCATTACGCACCAAAAATAAAATCTAAATGTAAATGTACCTGATAGTTCTAGAAATGTCCCTCATCACTGTAAACTTGGTGCATTGTCAGGTGTGCCATCACACACAAAAAAAGAGAAGAACGTAATTTGATACACCGCAAGTCCCTGGAGAAACTCCCGTGTTCCGCAATCTAGTTGCCTACTACTGGACCAAACCACGCTCCCCTGAGTGATGGCGTGAGATGAATGGGACCAGTCACCTAATTCACCTAGAAGATCTATTTAAAATAATCAAAGAGTTTTCGTATATGACACATTTTAGGTTAATTATTACTTTATCAAGGCCTTGAACAATGGGAATTTGACCAAGGGCTTGATGGGTACACTGGGTGTAGCGGACATGTCTACACCAGGTCTCCGTGATTTCTAGGTGAGTAGCGTCAAGAGGCGTCCAAAGGATAAGAACCGAACGAACGTCGACCTTTGATTCCCTGGTAATCCACTTATTAGCGAGTTCCACAGGTCGTCAAGATTTCCGCAAGATTGGCCTGATTAAACAAGGTCGGTGTCAAAACAAACCACAGCTGACAGTAAGCAACGTCTAAGATCTCAAGGATCACCTTGTGGTGCACTTGGGCTTTACTCATTTGGTTCTGGATTTCTGAATATGTATGTGTGTCTCTGTAGTGGATAGACTTAATGTGATCATGAAAAGCCAATTATTACATTCCAAGGTATAAGGTGATCACTTCAGACAGCAAGTTAGTATGTTTAGCACAATGCGGGGGAAACTGATAATGATGTGCATGTTTCCACATCATTATCTATTTACGCTTGATGCTTGGACAGAATCATTTGAAATGAATAATTGGTTTATGACTGTGATTACTGTTATGCTAATGAACTATTAATAAGTATTGTTATAACATAAATGTTGCTACCTCGAGTCAAAAATTGAATAATTACTGCATTAAATTTTATGAACGTGAGACAATGCACTTTTGTTTCATAGCTTAGGGGGCTTTTTGTTACTGAGTTTTGGTGTTTGTTACTTGATAGACAAAAGAACTAAACCTACTAAATTTGGCTATTCGAATTATCCAATCTATGCATTGGAAAGTCACCCAGTGGTTCCATTGCGGGTGGTCTTTCACGAGGTAGCAATAGTCGGTTTATATTATGGGGTGTTTGAATCTCCTGAATAAGTATGATAGTAATGTAAGATGACAGTGCAGAAACGTCAGAAATATTCCATTGCCTTTTATCTTGCAAAGCACATTAGGAAAGAAAAAAAAGCTTGGTGTTGTGAATAACACTAAAACGTGCGACACAAATAAATGACATTGCAAGAGTTGGTATGCATGAAGGATATGACATGTTTTCTCGCTTATTCTGAAGGTATATTGGATTTGAAGGAGAATTAAGCCAATATACTATTTCAATAATAGAACTGAATTTCTCAGTGTTAACGAAGTCAAGTTTGGTGGAATGGACGATGTTAAAAAAAAACCCTGAAAATCTCCCATACGATGCCTTTGATTTCATTCATTCATTATATGAAATGAAAACCATTTAGCTTTATTCCATATATAGCTATCGGTATAAACACCACAGCTATGAATCTCCCCCTCCCCTTCTTCCATTATAGCGTACGCATGCGAACGGCCACAACACTTCCACTTCCCATTGCAACGTCATGCGCTAGAATATTGACACCAGATGGCACGCAGGTTATCATCCATATTTGATCGTCGAAATTTATGTCAACAAATAGCTGCGGATTAGTACGCTGGGACCCTGGGTTCATGATACCGTGAGGTCGGTGTGCAAATACAAAGGACCCCCATCTCAACATGGCCCAGCTCTGCTGCCAGTACTCTACTTGACTGTTGTTGTGGAACACTCATAATTAGTCTTAATTATGTAATTAAAGCATTACTGTTAATACAGTGTTATGAGGCTAGGCAACGCCTGTAGTTGGCGAAGCTAGAGAAATGAAATTATGGTGATAATCTAATATGACCTGACTTGTGTGCAGAGCAAGGGGTGGGGACAGTCAATAACCAGTATTCCATACTCTAATCTTTGTTCTGAATTCACAGACACATCCAGCGCTGCTAAACCAATAGCCCAATGTCTCAATATCAGGAAACGGCAATAATGGTCATTCATTCCTCATTATTATTGTTTGAGAGACCTGGTTTGAAATACATCAACGTCAAAGAAAATGCCTTGCCCCATGGCCTCTCTCGAGTTGGGGTGGAGGGATTGGGGGAACACATGGCCATAACTCACTGATCCAACCAATTTGCTGTGCGATATTATGACGGGTTTGGCTGGAGATTGACTGACGACACCCCGTGTTCCTCGGCCAAGAGGGACACGCTCTCCTAACAGATATTTTCAAGCTTTCATTTGAGGCTGGCACAAAGCGATCTGTGCTTGGAGAGCGCCAGTGACCTAGATTACACCCCTCCCCCCTTATATTCCTCCCACCTGCTTCCTCTCCCGCTACGTCAGGCAAGTCCGACAGTTGGAGGGTGGATCCCTACAAATCATCTGCTAGTATTGTGATGTTAGCCGAATTCGGTCGAGGCATGTGAAGACGCTAAATCAATTAGGACAGATTACGTGCCCCCACCGTGAGAAAGACCAGCCTGCGTTTAAAAACCGTCAATTAGAATTATTAATATTTGAAAATGGCAGTAGCTTCTTTTCCTTGTCACTCACTATTCCATTTTGTGATCCAGTGTGTAAATTTTGATTTCTAAATCTGTGGGTTATAACTATTGATAAATGTATGCATGCCCTTTTTCGCATGATCAAACTGGTTTTTTTTCCCTACAATACTTTGTCTCTGTGGGCTTTTTAATAGTCCGGATCTGATGATTGACTTTTGATGAGAGAAATGATGCGTGAAGGATTGTCAGTGCATTCAAACTATAGACTAAGTCGTACAAGACTGCAATTTTTAGAAACTATCATATCGAGGATATATTTGTATTGTACTTGTTGCGTACCCAATGCTGTTTTCATTAATATTCGCCTGGATATTTTGATTAAGTCTAGCTCAAAATCAATAATTAAAAATCAATCATGGCTTGACCTAAATGTAATTAGTGTCAACGCATTACAAAGCATACATACGCAACATGAATATCCTTCTTCTATTTTTTTTTTTTTTTTTTAGGTTTTTTATTTATACTGGAGCTTAGGTTAGGTTCGGTTTATGCTGTCAGTTATCTCAAATCTATCACCGGATGCATACTTCCTGGTTGACAGTATCACAATCAGTGGTGAGATAAACTTTATGTGTCTGTACAAACTGATGATTATATTTACATAACCTATTAAAACAATTCCTATACTAGTCAAATTATACGTGTCACTGCTTTATATCTGGCATATCAATTGTTTGATCCCTGGAAAAATAGCCACAATTTATTCAAAAATGTTCAATCTGTCAGTGTTCTGCTCAATACAGAGAGGCTGTTTATGTGGTGGAGATTCTATCACGTATACTCGTCTCTCTTGTGCTGCAGGTCTCTACCGCCCGCACACCCGGATCTAGTGTCACGATTATGTATGATGCTCTGGGACGAACCCAAAACTATAATCGTATATCATGCCACGTCCATGAACTGTCATTGGCATCAATGCTCTTTATCCAACGCGGTGTGTAAATATGTTATTTTTGTAAGTATATAGTATATATATTACGATAATTGTTTTCCCATTACATATAGAGACATGGTGCGCGCCTATATAATAAGACATGGAAGGGATCAAAGGAATAAAGTAAGTCAGCGTGAACATCCCGAAAATAACATATACATTTAGATTTACAATACTTTTCATGAACATATATCTCTTGATAGACGGCTCAAGAACATGCATTAACACGTTTCTTAATCCATGCAAATGGATTTCGATGGATAATCCTCAATCTATAAATACTCGATAGTGATCGGTTTAAGCGGATCTGTATGACTTTGTTTGTGGTGGACGTCAGTAACCCACAGAGCCAGCGTTAATTTGGAAGTGTCACGTGACGAAATTACACGAGAGCACCGCCACGCCCCCTACCGAGCCACCGCAACTTGGTGTGTAACTCTGCTCCAGCAGGTCCGTCACGTCACCTGGTCAGTCAATACAACTCGCATGAGGCTGGTCAATAAAGGTCGTACCATTTCCCTGTTACATATTGTGGGTTATGGCCATAGAACTCCTCTTAATCTGTGGCTAGCTCTAATTCAATCAACTATGAAGATTGATCAGGGAACAGGCCATGTTCTCGTATTGCCGCAATCACATAGACTATAAACTGGGATGAGGATTCATACGATAGTAGGCTGTTGGTCAAACAATTCTATAGGGTTAGCAATTAACCCTGATGAAGGCCAAAAGCCGAAACTAGTAGGTTACTCGAAAAGCTACTCATGACCAATGGACACTGAATGTACAGAAAAGGATGTTTATAAAAACAATTTGTCAACACAATTTCTGATTTTCTTTTGGTTGGTGGTACATTTCCCAAAGATTCTATATTCTGAACATTGGAGGTGACTCAAATTTTCGCAACGCCTTTTCTTTTTTTTCAGGTTGTTCGTATAGTGAGACTTGGAAAAACAATATATGGAACTAAAACGCTGGTCAGACTGTATCTTCATGCAGATAACACACCTCAAAATTTTGACATTTTCACTCGTTTACCATATTCACACCGCATCATAAAAAAGGCAATAAGATATCATGTAAGTGGTAAGGTGTGACTTTCCTTGCGGTGACGGATTTGATGGGAGGCGGAAAATACCCAGCCGATTTTCATTAAAGGTGGCTTCATCCGAACCATTTCTATTGTTCTCTACCAACCTTGTTTTCTGTCAGACACCCCCATCCCCTTCCTCCGCTTATCTCTACCCCCCCCCCCCCCCCCCCCCGCTAGGTGGCAGTGTGCTCAGACGGATATCCTCAGTCTGTGTCTAATAGAGGTCACGCCCCGACCTACTTTTCATGAAACAAGTAGATCAGTAGGTGTGCAAAATTCATATCTCAATGCTCGTTGGTTTGTAAATGGTCTGTGAATTTCACACTTTGTTAAGTAACACTAGAACACAACTTCATATAAAAAGAAGCATGCTGGACTCATACATCATGTAATTATTTCTTGTTTCGAAAGGGGAACAGCGGTATAGGAGCTGAGGCTGAGCTCCTGGAAACCATACCATGCCTATTGTAAATGCTATATTAATATCCTTTGTTGTCAGGCCATCAAGTCTATCATATAACAGCGACTTGCTTTTTATATTCAAAGCAAAACAATGGTTTATCTCAAAACGATTAATAGCGTTAATACTTACAAGTAAATTTCCTTTAAATACCTGATTTGGATTCAAATAATCTGAGACTCCTTTCAATTTGTATCTAACTGTATACTAATAGGAGAAGATGCCAGTCCTTGAGGTCTATTTAGATAAACAATGATAGTGACATCTAGGATATTTTCAATCCTTGTCGTCTATCCACACTGACAATCCAATCCAGTCAATCTAAGGCATGCTAGGAATGTTGGCAGGTTGATATCAGCAAAATGAATCCTAGTCTTCAACTAGGTAGTGTGAGTCCAAATGATAACGGGAATATGTACACGGGGCCCTGAGGAAACACCATCCCAAAATATCCCTAACATATCCCTGACAAAACTTTGAAAATGTGATTTCTCAGATTAATTCTAGCTTTACTAAACTCCAGGTGTTCGTGGAGGTGGTTATCTCTTTCTCTCTCAGATGCTCTCAAGCGAAAGCTAGGGGCGTTTCCAATGTCATTATAAAATGTCGTCTGCTCTCATTCAAGACCATACTCCACACCTGACCCCCGCCTCCTTCCCTGTGCACACTTGACCGCCGGTTTCCCAATAAAGCGGTCGATACCAATAAAGGCGGCTAATGTAGACAAGGGGACATCTGGAGGGGTGACCAGTCGGCGTGACAATGGAGGGAGACAGGGTTTATTTAAACATGTATTCACTGAGTCATCAGAGTGACCACCAACCGGTCCACGTTCCCCACCTGCGAAGAGGTATTATTCCACCCTGCATCCACCTGCTCGCTTTTCTGTTTATGCCCGACGCTCTGTACTCTTGATGAGCGCGTACTGTACCATAGCTTCATTATGTGCCACGAGCTAGTGAAATCATTAAGGTCAGGGTTGAGGGGTGGGAGAGGGGGAGTTGCGCCAGGACCGCACCCGGCTACACGCAGTCACGCCCACGTCTGACAGGTGGCTCTACCCCTAGAAAGCAGTGTGCCCGCGGGGCGTGTCCCTGATAACGATAAGGGTCTGCTGGCTGAAAACATCACCGGGATTCTCTACTTTGTAAATTGCAAATTTCACTCCGTTTATTTTATTATCATTCTATTCATTTCTACTAAATGAAATGCAGAATGTATATATTGTACGGCTGAATCCATTTTGTAGCTGCCGACATGCTAATTTCGGGTGTGTGGAATAAAGCAAATGAGGAAAGAAACATGTATTCCCTAATTATGGTGCATTAAAAATATGGCAAAAATGTAGTGGGTTTTTTTGTTAATAAGGCTTCCTCTAATCTACCTCGTTATGAGTGTGCATTACGCATGGTCGTCCCTCTCAGCTTGGTCTCCCAGCTGGAGGGGAGGGGGCGGGGGAGAATGGGGACGGTACCATGACGACGGCTACCCGGCCCGGGGAGATGAGTCACACCGGCCCGGGCACACTCTGTCACGGGGCAGCGGCACAACAAGGGGCGATTCACACTCACACTGGCCAGATGGGCAACGCCTTCTATATGTTTTCAAGAAGCAGACACAACAGACTCTCCAAGTCCACCTGCTGATATTAACCCCATCTTTCCGCCGTTTTTTTTTTTTTATTATTATTCAAACAGGCAATCCATCCATGGTTCGCTCACAAAGAAATGCAAATCAGAGGCTCGTATGAAATTTAGGTTCGAACATTTTAACCCATGGCATTCAAGTTAGTGGGATTGAAAATTATTTTAGCTTTCCTTATCGTTAACAATCTGTGATTTATTATCTGAGATTGCCAATTAGCTTATTTTCATCGTTAAGTTAATATTGTGTACTCGATCAGCAGAAACCTATTAGAATCAATGCAATATACTATAACGGTGCACAAACCAACGAAGGATTTTCCCTATGATGAGTCATATCACCAGACCTTTCTTTCAGTTGTTTTAATTCTGTATCAGTTTGCACCGCCAAGGAAGACATCTAAGTACCTTTGTTCACTACATAATTGAGACGCCCTGGTTTAGAAGATATTCTGCAAAAACAGTCTTGAACTCGCAGTTGCAGTTCTTCTTTACATAGTATACAATGGCCTAATGAGTACCTATCTTAGGTCATTTACTTAACTCTCCGGGCTGTTCACGTCACCTCCACTGGAACGGTGCTGACTTAGTTCTGTGACATACATGTGCCAGATGAAAAAAATACAAACACAACAGGCCCACAAGAGAGCTCATATGCTGCTTCTATGAATATGACACTTGCCTCGGTCCTTACAATGTACAATGTGGCTTAAGTGCGTTAGGCATCTTACCTTTACTGTTTTGTTTCTTGTCGAGACGCCTCGATACCATCCTGGCATAAAAATGAAATAATATTCATTACCTTGCATACATTTTTTATAGCTGCAAAATAAAGTCAACAACATAGCAATGTCTCCAATAATGATTACCTTGCATTATATCTTTTAAAATATAGCCAATTAGAAAACCAGTCCACAGGTATAATCCCGATACATAAACCTTAAATCATATATAAAATGTGCTGTAATGGGTTGAATATAGCCGATACATTAGATCCTACTTAGTGCCAAAGGACTTACCCGAACACCCCTCGCTGATCTGCACCGTTTCTCCGATCTCCAAAGGTAATCCATTTTTGATTTTGCCATCGAAGTTATAAACAGCTGAAGAGATGAACCAATACTTACAAATGTTATCACCAGTTGTATTGAATATGGATGGAGTTTTAACATGATAAGAATTTACCTTTTAATTCTAGAAGTAGATATATTGCAAACAAATTCGTTATACTGACAAATATTTATCAAAGTGAATAGCTTTATCAACACAATCTGATGGCATATCTAGTTAATAACGAACTAGAATTTCATGTAAAGAGAGAAATTTCACGTCAATGGAAGGACAACGAGGATAGCGATCATTCTACAGGGGATTGTTATGTCCTGAGCCAGAATCCAGCTCCATGTGATAATTCCCTCTAACTCGACAACCGTTAGCGAGGCATATCATTTATCTGTATTACATTAAAGGTAACTGAAGAAGATGTCATACCATATTTAGCTATTATTTGTCACTAAGTGTGTCTTCTCATATATCCCCATATAGACGTGGGAGGGAATTGACTGGTTCTACTTTGTCGGCACTTAACTATATATTTCCTTTTTCTACGTTCTTTTCTTAACATAACAGAGAAAATTACCTCTGGACTCTGGTAATGATAATGCAAAACTACCAAATATTTGATTAATAAATATTTCTAGTAAGGAAACAGTACAACTACATGGAATACTTTGGTTAAGAGTTAGCATTTTATTCAGGAACCGACGTTTCGTCCATTACATGGACTTTATCAAGGTTTAATTAATAAATAATAAATCAGGACTGAAGAGGCTTATTAAATGGTGGTCAATGGACTGAATCCACATGTCATGTTCTATTTTTCTCCTATCATGATTCCGGACATCTGATGTCTTGGGCACCCATAATCATTATAATGATTATTAGATAAGACTTAAACTTTAAGCAAAGCTAGCACTAGCAGAACGACTGTCACTTTTCTTGTGTCAGTCTAGTATTTTAATAGATCAAGACTAAGAGACTAGAAACTATAGACTATAGTCTAGAAGAGTGCAGTGGTAGTGGTCGAACCGATTCAGCTCGAATAATAAGGATGGGAGAGGAAATGTCTTGTAAATATCTTATTGAATTTGGTATACTCTATAAAGCTAGACGGAGGTAAAGGGTCGCGGTCGGAATACATTACTGACTGCCCATAATAGCAGGGAAATCAAGTTGTTGGTGTCCATTGCCTTTAGTGTCAAAATGTAAACACGGTCCACGACTGCCATCACGTTTTATTTTTTTCCGGGACGAGGTGTCAGCCGATAGACACTCCTATTTAGATGCCCGCCTTGCAAGACATATGAATTGATTTGGCGAAAATACACTTACCAACGCCATACTTGTCTTTCTTCGTTGGTTTCCACATGATTGCATGGTAATCCACAGTCACGTGGAATTATATCCGCGAATATTCAGCCATCTCCCGTACAGATCCATTGAAAACATGCGCCATTGTGATGGATCACGTGACCAGTTGCTGCTGGAAATGTTAAGAAAATGCTGATACGTGGGTTTTTTTCATGATTTACTTTTAAGTTACAAAGAAATACTCTAATGAAGCGAAATCTATGAATGTTGCAGAAATAGCTGCATCCAGTGGTACATATAGCCGCTTAGACTTATCAGCCAATCAGAATTCAGAATACTCTAATGTTCTGCATGTAAAAATGGCCGCCTCCATGAAAAGCACGGAAATGGGTAAATGAGCACATTGAATTGTTCAAAATTCTTAGCTATTTTATAGTTATTCATAATGATATAACATATATTACTTTGTTTTATTCTTTCATAGTGTTTCAGCCTCAGTTATATGGGTATCAACCTCTATCGAGACTAGAAAACTACTTCAAATCTGGTAGAAATGGTCAAAATGGTTCGTCGTCTTCAGTCAGTGCGTGGTTGATTGTTACTTTTTTGTAGATTGGTTGGACCCCTAAATGGAGATGAGGGGTAACTACTCTAAATAGTGGTCCGAAAACGAAGTGGTCCGAAAACGAAGTGGTCCGAAAGCGAAGTGGTCCGTAGCGATATACCCCTCAGCTACAAACATAATAGCCTTTTATTTTTGATAATAGTGAAAGGCGGAATGAGCAGCGATTTTTAGCACGAAAAATTCCCCATTGAGCCCCAAAATGTCAATTCTTTGTTTCCCTAATTTCCTGTTAAATGGGGGGGAAAAAACCGTGACAGGATGTTTTACATTTCAATTTACAAACTGTGTTAAATATTTCACAAATAAACGTTGAAATCTAGTATATAAACAGTTTTTAAAAGAAAGAAAAACAAAACATTTTCTTTACTTTTTTCTAATTATTTTCTTGTCCGGCGTTAGAAGATTTATTGTGCCCATAAGAGTTGATGCCACAGGTGGGCATCTTTGCCCTTGTCATTTTATTATTATAAAGGTGGTGCTCCACTGCGCCGATTCATGTTCTACTCCAGTTCTCTTCCTTTTCTTTACCAGTTCGCACCGTACGGTATTCTTCTTGCCAATATCTTACCATATTGTGGGAAGCTCTATTAGCGCTCCACTCCAGAAAGAATTTTTTTGTCAGTCTCTCCTCAACCGGCTCTAAATCGGAGGTCTGGCTTCACTAGAGTTCCATTAACATGATGGCGGATCACCATATTAATTTCTTGGTCTAGGCTCGAATTTTCTCCTTTATACTACAACAACTTTTGCACCACAACTGCTTTCAGATCCCGCTTCTATTCGGAATTCCAAGATATTTTGTTTCCAATACTAAATCTAATAGTAATAGTTAAAGATGCAAGTTTTCCGACAAAGGACGGAACCTTCAGATTCAAGTGCATATGTACATGTATCAATCAAGAAGTATGAGTTTCACTTATTTCCGCCAGGAGCTTTCACGTGTGTGTAAGTTGCAACAAAGGCACACCCTCTTGCGTATCATGTTTTCCTACTCCATAAACATACATCAGATATATATTTTGGGGGCAAACCAATCACTCATGTATTTATACATTTACTTATTTATTGTAGTCCAGTCACAAAAACCACTTCTGGAACCATTGGAACTTCCCGTTTCACCTCAGAGGACTGAGAGTTCCCCTCCGAGACGACAGACAAACCAGGAGCTTCTGATTTGCTTATTTTGTGAGACAAAGTTTGATGTCTCTGAATCCAGGGATGACTTCCTTCGACATCTCGTCCTTACGCATCGCCTCGTGATTGCAGACTTTCGAGATATATTGGATTTCCATAGGTACCCCGTACAGTAGATCTTAAATTTGTAGGTACTCTTAGTAAGCATAGGTTTATGTTCCTTTAGAAGTAAATTTTATAAGTGACAACTATTGAGTGAAAACCTTTTTCTTTGAACAATGATACTGAGTACTCCTACATAGAAAAATTGTTAAAAGACAAGAAACCTGATACTTTCAAACGAACCACCTATTATGAGTTTTTACTTGTATTGAAAATATATCGTACTCTCACAAACTCCCATAACCATTTTTCTTTATATTAAATCAAGGAATTGACCCCTGCAAGTTTTTCCTCTTATTTTTTCACTTGAACTGTATTGTGTGTATATATATATTAATATGTATTGAAACCAGCATTATAAGATGCTGAACGTCGACAGCAAAAATGTGTGTAATTACTGCTTGCACGCATATATTTTGGTTATGAAGATAACAATAAAGACATCATTGTTTTGCGATTTCAGCTACATAGATCATTGGCGCGAGAGATTTAAAGAAAAGCCTGTTTCAGAATTTTGTTGTGTAATTCAAACAAACTCCAAGGATTCAGACCCTGGTGAGTCGTGCTTTTCCAATTCGTCTTTTGAATAGTGAAAAGTAGTGATAATCATGTTACCAGCTAGCCAACTGGATTCTAGTTAGACTACCGGAGAAAAATAACACGTACTATGATTAGTAACACAGTTGGATTAAAAATACAGCGTTGATGTCTTTAAAAGTATAATCTATAGATAATATGATTTATTATATTTTTTTTACCCAGATAGTTATCTCAGGTACGTCAGTTTTATCTATACGTCAATTTTGGTTATTTTATTTAAACAGAGCCCTCTGAATTATTCTACCTTCTGTGCGATGCATTAGAAGAAGACCGTGACCTCCGACACCAACTTCAGAAAGACAGATTGGTGAGTGTATTATATGGATACAAAAATAAAGTTGGCAATTTCTACTTATGTGATGTTCAAGGCCACAATCATAGAAACGGCTGCCATTATTATGGTTTTGAGGGTCGTTCGTGAAGTAATCTGTGTCATGCCGAGTCTGCAGAAAAGAGAATTCACAATGCAGACATTTTTGACCGGTTAAAATGTATTATTACACCACAGTATTGTATAAGGGATTGAGACATAACAACCTAAGGATTCAATATTTTTCCCAAAGTTATATGATTGTCAATAAAAATGGAAAATCAGAGGATGAGGGTGTACCAAAATAAATCAATACAGGGTTCGTACAGAGCCTGGAAAACCTGGAAAAGCCTGGAATTATGCTTTCGGGTTTTCCAGGCCTGGAAAAGCCTGGAATTCTTAGGTAGAGCCTGGAAAAACCTGGAAGAGCCTGGAAAATTTAGTTGTTTTTTTTAGTCTATGAAATTCTGGTCATTATTAGCTTTCCTTAACTAATGTAACCTGACTTCCAATGAAATTTTAGTGACTTGTATTAAATAGCTCCAAAAATCCTTTATTTGACCATGTTTAGCAAATTGCTAATAAGATAGAATGGATTTGATTATTTGTCTTCATATTTAAAAGTGGCAAAAAAATAATTTTGAAGATATCTATCCCAAACCTCTAGGTAGTAAAGAAGACTAAATTTGGTGATGAATCAGACATGGTTTTTAAAAACAGTGACCAGATGTGCCTGGAAAAAACAATATTAGAGCCGGGAAAAGCCTGGGAAAAGCCTGGAATTTTATTGGGCTGTCTATGTACGAACCCTGTCAATATCACCCTATTTTATTTCAGAGAAATGTTTTGATACAACAACAGCAAGAGCGCCTTGATGAAAGCTTTTCCCATGGATGTCTATTTTGTCGGGAGCATTTTAATGGGAAAAGGTAAACATTTAATTGTTCGGTTAACATGAACGGTTGATATTATTTTCAGCCCTTAGGTGTAATATTCCCATATGTCTTTCCAATCCTTTTGATAACCGGCCTCGTCTCCTGTGATGATAAAAGGAAGAAAAGGATATTTACAAAATGACACAGTCTTCCTTCTTTGTCGCTGGTGGGTTGGTGTTGATCCATGCTCGCCATGTTGATCACCTGACTAACCTTGGGACAAAATACACTCATTAGTTTAAGTCTGAGGAGAATAAACAAGAAAGGTTATGACATTCATTCTTTTCTTGCTAAACCCTTGCAACTGATTTCACTTGGATAAACATTCTCTGCAATAGTTAATAGTACATTGGCTTGTCTCTTGACAACAACTTATGTGCAGTTGTAAGTGAATATATGTAAACGATGAAGGAATGAGAGCGCTCGAAGTAATTTTCGTTAGATTGCCTCAACATTGCTGATTACATACATGAGACATTAATTGAAACGTCAACCAGAAAAGGAATTAAGTGATCGATTTTCTAAACTGGCGTGGACATCCATTTATTCAGGGGGAGTTCGTGTTTGATAGGAGATGAAACATCCTTTAGTTTCCTCTCTTTAATACATTTTATCACGATGATTACTCTCAATCATGGAAATCGTTGGTTCTTCATTGCAAACTAAGTTTAGATATTTTGGATGCCATGACTGATAACATTTTGCCTAATTGACTATTCACGTTTGTTTTCGTAAGGGCCCCCCTCTTCAACCACTTAACAACTCACCACAACTTCAACGTGGGTCACCCCGACAATTTAGGTAAGCCATTGGACGTTGATGGAAGACTTACATAAGAAGTTTAGGTGACAAGCCTGAAGATAGGGACTCCTGACCAGACCATGGAAAAAACAACACCGATTTGTCTTTTTTTTCAGATATAATTGTTTTGATTTAAAATACGGGGCGAAAAGCACTTCTGGTCCCAACCGATGCAAAAAAAAACAAAAAAAAACAGATATAATTGTTTTGGATAGGTTCCTAAGTAAAGATTAATGCAATATTTAACTCTAATAGTATCGAATTAATACAGGTATTCTGAGAAGTATTTTACACTAAAGTACATGAACTTCAAACTCCTATAATTTAGAATAAATAATTTTGATAGTGTTAACAACAATTAAAATGGCGACTACCTCCTCATAGTATATTGGAACGACTACCAATGTATGTCATGGATGCTCATTCTGTATTATTTATTCTTGTTCTCTCTTTACAGTGTACACTGATGATCTCTTGACCTACATAGAGACTAAACTAGAAAGGTACATTGAGAACCTTGATATTTTATACTACTTAACTCTTGGTCCTTTTACAGTTATTACAGTATCATGTTATTATTGTGTAACAAAGATCCTGTCAAAGAATATGTCATTATTTATTAATTATATAGCATAATTATTTCCTTCATATATAGAGGATATTGGTTTTCTTTCTGTTTTTCCTCTTGACTAAAAGTAATTTTTAAATGAAGTGAATTAAGAGAGACGTAAATACGAACTATCCACATACAAATGACATTAAAGGCTTTGATCTGGGAACAAAAATGCCGGAAAGATGTAGCTGCAAGATCGAGCGGGCAGTCTTTGCATCATAACAATAATCCTAAGAATGTAGACTTCGAATGCTGCTCTATTTGTATCAATTTAAAACTGAATCATGGATCGATATAATATGATCATCTTTTAGCCTGCAGTGTTTATACTGCGAGAAGACCTTCAAAGATAAGTTCGTACTCAAAGAGCACATGAGGAAGAAACAACACAAGAAAATAAACCCTAAAAACCACACATACGACAAATATTACGTAATCAACTACCTAGTAAGTGTTCTTTGTATTTATAGTGGTGACTATGATAACCCTGCATACCAGTATTTATCCAGTATCATATAATGTATCACGGGGATGTTTTCAAGTGAGCATGTCGACTTGATAAATAACTTTTTGATTGCTTAGTTAATGAGCAGCTTGGCCTTACAACCCTGACACGGTTGCATTCAGCCAACGGCCTGTAAAACATAGATTTATCTATTAATAAAGTATATGTCAAAGCTTAGTGAAGGTAATGTCAAAGCTCTACAATTGTTTAAATGTACGGTCGCTCGTAAGCAGAAGGCTATGAATCACGAGAGTGGAGACATTGCTATCAAGTGTTGCAACATTTATCTAACCATGTCATAAGATTTCCTTTGGCTTGGTTCCTTACATAAGCTTACGAATAAGTATGAAAGCTCAATAATAGGAATAAGGCCTAGCTTTTATGAGATGTCTCACGAATTGAATGTTTGTGATTTTGAAGGAATTTGGGAAAAACTGGGAAGAAATCCAGTCGGAAGATGACAAAGATCTTCTGAACGATGAATTCTCAAAGAATGAGTAAGTAAACGGGAAGAGTTAGTGGAGATATGCAGCAGCGTTATTCTTTGAAATATCCCAGATATTAACAATATATATGAAATTGAAGATTTCATAGCGATATTCTTGGTCATTGTTACCCGACCTCTTGAGATAAATGTTTCATAGCTCAAATAGAGCAATGTAACTTACTATCACTAACCGATAATGAACAATGTAGACCATGAACTTCACTTTGTTTATATTCCTACATATAACCCATTGGTTCAATACTTGAATAGGTACGACTGTTATGAAGTATTCTCAGGCATGTGAATAGGAACACAGCGTTCTTGTTTCTAGCACAAGACTAAATCATATTCCACATATATGTACTTGTATTTGCTATTTTCCTGTATTATGAACGTTTGAAGTGACTGGGACGATTGGCGAGAGGAAGATGAGAATATATCATTGGCCGTCTGCCTGTTCTGTCAGAATTCAGCACCGGTACCAGATGTAATGGAGCATATGAATGTGAATATAACACTTAATTACATATTACAATTAAAAAAAGAGCTATTTCAGTTTGGGGGTGACTTTTTGAGTCACAGGTCCATCTTTAAGAACTCCTTAAAACTCAGTCATAATATAATATTCCTCATTTGAAAGAGAAGGAAAAAATAGCAGTTGCTGAGAAGTAGAATTTTCCAGGCAGATTCTATATTTACAGAAATATTCAAGTATTTGTTAAAATAGGGGGGGGGGGGGACTAAAACAGATGTCCACTCAATATTGATTTATAGTGAGTATTAGAGTTACATTTACCATCTCCATAAGTGGTACTGACAGTTGCTTACCTCCTAGGAAGTATCATTATTTAGGTAAAACTTGTATTTCGCAAGATGTTCATGTATTTTTGCCTAATTTCATAACATGGGGGGATCTGCCATCTTTGAAAGTACAACTTCCACCAATGGGTTCTGTGGTCCCTGTCACTGTACAAGCATTGGCACATGCCTCTTACATATATCCTTATAAGAACACTAAATATCTAGTTGGAGCCCAGCCTTGCTTTGAACATAGAGCCTTTAGTGTGACCAACTGACACCAGATGGCATCATAACTCATCCTTAGACTTGCACTTGTATTGGGTTAGTGTGTGTCCGGCCGCTAATTTGGCATTTAGAGGCCAATAATTTTATTTCAAGATCTTAGTTCTTGTTATCCAGATTACGTAGATATGTGGAGAGCCTCAATTTTGTAAGAGGCGAAATCAATGATTTATAACAAAATATGCTGCTGAAAACAATGTCAGTATTTATACATGTATATATAATTTGTCGGAATCTACTGTATAACAGGAAAATACAAAGGTATTCTACAAAATACACAAGCGTTACTAGACACAATATTTAGAACTCTCTGACACGTGAAACATTCAATAGAGACCGATCATGCAATATTCGAACTCACTCATTCATCCAAACCCGTAATCATAAGTAGAGACTAAATTGATTATATGTTCATGATTGTGTGATCGATGTAATTATATATGTGTGACAAATCAACTTCTTGTTTTAAGGTACAGCATGGGTTCAACCTGGCGGCACTGAAGAAGCAGCTTGGTCTAACCTTTTACCAGCAGGTCAAGCTTGTCAACTATGTCAGACGTCAGGTATGTGTATT
Source organism: Alentia gelatinosa (assembly GCA_950022655.1). NCBI lineage: Eukaryota > Metazoa > Annelida > Polychaeta > Phyllodocida > Polynoidae > Alentia > Alentia gelatinosa. The sequence continues at coordinate 74,773,261 of OX465581.1, forward strand.
AGACAGAATTATCCCCATTTCAGTTTCAATCTTTCTGCATATTCAGCTTATAAATGAACGTACGATATCTCATGAGGTAGCGTTATGTTCAGTAACATTAAAATTAGTGGCTAGTCTTTAAATTTCAAATACATGTGTAGACAGATGTAAGTTGTAATATGGTAACATTAGAGTAATGGAGAGTGTTTAAACCAATAGCGCTGTTGGGAAAAAATACACTAATCACATCGCACACTGTTCCATTGATGTATCAACAGGAATGTATTTCTGTAAGATTTACCATGAAACTACTCTTTCGTTTACAGGTCTACCAAAGTCAATGCATATCCTGTAGTGACACATTCTCTGACAGAGAGGACCTCCTCCAGCATCTTGGGGTCACTAGACACTTTTCCCGAGTACCCGAGACCAGCGTGTGGGATAGACCTGAGTAGGTGGTATAATATTGTACAGGGGGTGTCGATATGGGTACATTTTATTTTATGATCCTTAAATAATGGTCTGCTCAACGCCTACCTGGAAATAGTACAGGGCTTGGTCACCACTTCTGTTGTTGTTTATGTATGATTTATTATGAAGTTGTTACCTTTTGGAAGCTAGGTTTTTCGAGACCGTTCTCCATGCCACTACTTGTGCAGTCATACTATAACTCCTCACTCTTTGTCCCATACTATTGCTATGTCTATCGGCATGACATTTTCTGAAGTGGGCATAACAAAGCAAATTTAGTACAGATAGTTAGCTCGCACGTTGATAGTTCTGTTTTCAATGTCTTTACTCTCTTATAGTCCTATGTGTCATTTATATCATCATATTTTCAGATATTTTTTCCCAACGTACGAGAATGACAACCTCCTGTGCGCACTTGAAGATGACGAGGATGACGATGTGATAGGAACTGTGACGTCATCAGATTCTGCTGTAGTTATTGCTGAGGATATCCCTCCACCAGACTCTGACATCCAAAGAGTCATTATGGAAGAGTTTGAGTTGGAAACAAGGTGACACGTGCATCTTATGTTCAGTTATATCTAGATGTATTTTGTAATATTTATTACAGATTGTGAGCGAAATTATCACAACCCGATAGAATGAGGTTACATAGAAATGAACTTCTCACCGCCTACAATATGTCGTTGCTGAAATGCACCGATCAATGTTACATAGTATGTCCTAGATGCTATGACTGTTGTTGAATTGATAACTATTTTATCTCAGTATAGCAGAACCGTGCTTCAGAACTCAGTTCAATATCCTCCATTGAGATAGTATAAGATGTACTAAAAAACTGGCAGTTTGAGACCAGAAGCAAAGTGGTCGTGATATCAGGCGAATTTCTTGTGGTCAAGTGGACGTTTTATAGGGTTAATCTCACTATAATACGTATTCACAACACTGGAAATTTCATGGCATGTTCGAATTTCTCTTCAGTATTCACACCAATATAGTCGCCTCAAATGATTATTAATCGATGCATCAGAGGTTTCCTGGGTACATGCACATGTAATTGTAAAATGCCAGAAAGTCGCCAAACAACCGTGCTACGGTCATGTAACACTCCGAGCGATACAATCTACACGGTATATTCATTCTGAAAAAAAGGGAAAAAAACATGAATGCCCATGGATATTGAATGTTATGTCCCTAGGACGTCAGAAGGAAGAGGATGTCAATCGATTGTTTTACGGTTGCAGGGAACTAGATTTGGTAGAATTTTGGTACCCATCGGTATCCACCAGGAAGCCCAACTTGGAGTAGGACGTGCCAGTTATTCAAAGCAATCCAATGTGCTAAAAATGTGTTTTAAAAGTAACTAGCTTTGTCTAAGCAGAACTCTAAATCTAGAAATATTACACATTTTAGATGCATTGATATGTAATTCTATTTCCGCCCGTTATTTCTAGTACCATAGTTCTGATGCCCTTTTGTCCGACTGTGATAGTTTCATTGTTTTGCTGCCGTCTTGACAGCCGTGAAAATTGCCTTGTATATTTTATTCAACAAAATATAGAATTATTTCCTTCAGTTGATCGAATGAATAATTTGATGATGTTCTCCGTTGCATACATACCATTGGATCATTTGATGAACGGAATCATTGTCGTGTAAGCTTCAATTCAACTTAAACGTTATATTCATATTCACATAATAAAATAATGCAGCTATGTTTCCCAGACAAGTGTAAATTAGATATTTGTTTCATTTTATGTAAATGCTATCATATTCTCGAACGACATTATCCCTTCAAGTGATAGAGGGAAACGGGATCTGGTTGAAAGAACTGCTAGATGATAAAAATTGCGATTTTACTTTATTACTATAGAGGAAACCTATGTAAGTATTGTATTCCATTGAGTTTGAATCGTGTAGTAATTCACAAGGCGAAGCCGCGTGAATTACATAGCTATTCAAACAAGATGGGATCCGGCTCTGACCCTAAACTTGAATAGGTTTCTGGATTTATCTCATCCTTCACATTGACTAATGGGCTGTGCCGTGACTTGCACTCCCCTAGCTGATCTCCCTACAACCAGAATCAGAATCCCTGCTGGAAGAGAGAATCATTTATCCAGCAGATCTTTTGTTATAATTGGAGATTGCAGTACTCTCGAAGCCCTTTATATGTGTTATCATTTTCTTTTTTGAGTATTTTGATGAAGATGCCTGGAAGTTAGACTGTGCTATAAATTATCTAAGCTAATTATATCTTGTAGTCAGTATTCATAGTTTATATTTCACGATATCCAAAATTGTACTCTACTTCGCGGTATTTGTATCAAGCTCTTGGTTTAGAAAGTGATTGGACCTGATCAACCTCTAAGTCGGAGATAGAGGTGGTGGTCAATCTACTTCGGATGGTGCTACATTCTAGTTACCAGGCTAGATATCACATGCAATGAAAATAATCTTAATGTTAACAAAGAAAATAAAGTTTGCGGAAGATAGGGAAAAGCAATATTCCACAAGGTAGAAATGTGTGGGTTGGGATGCAAACCAATATTTATTCAAAAACACTATCCAGGAAAGATGCTGGACATAACAGATTGCTTTTTACATGTCCCCCTGAAAGATTTAGTGGAAAAGAAATAAAACATACTAGGAATGTCAGTTATCTGGAATCTTCGGTTTTCTATTATAAATAAAGGCATTAAAATATGGTCTATGGTAGGCCAGGAGTAGGGGCCCGGCCGCCGGGAAAGGGAGCACCAGTAGCGGGCAGCCTACAGTACTTAATGATAGACTATCACCCTCTTGTGTGTACTAGTGGTTAACAGGAACCTGGGGTTTCCCGGATAAGACACTGCCTGCTGGTTATATCTCCATAGGATATCAGCCAACCCCGGAAACCAAACGTGTTTAGGGAGATTGCTGAGGGCCACGCTTGGAGCTTAGGCATCTGACCTACATTCTACCTAGTCTTGTTCGAGTCTTTGTCAAGTTTTGAGCAGTTTTTGAAATGAATTTCCTAGCATTTATTTACCAATATCTATTCATATTGTTGTACCGAATGACGAGGACACACAGATACAAGTTCGAGGTTTATTCACGGCACAATCAATGGTGTGCCGGCATCACAGTTACAGGGAACTATTCAAGTGATACCTCTGGGTACTCCACTTAGGGAGCATTCAATAATTATGGCCCAGGGGGGCACAGTTTTTAGGGGGGGGCCAACTTTTTGGGGGGTATTCCAGTGGGGGGGGGGGGGGGTTTCCATGGGGGGGGAGGGCCAAATTTTTCACTAACTCTGTCGCGGGTCAACATTTTCAGCTGAACATGGAGGCAAACTCCCATATTTGTGTTCAATGACAAGAATTGATGTTATGAAATGCATTCATATCATATCACAGCTTAAGAAACCAACTTAGTTGTACAACTATCTTACTGATTAATGCACAAGGTAACTATAATTGTCTCACTCACTGGAGTTCAGTGTCTATGGTCACTGTCCTGTTCGCCAATATAAGATGGGTGTCCACCCACCCTCAGTCTGACAGACTTATGTGGAGGGAGACAACAATGGACAAAGACTAACATTTGTCCCAGATTCAATGCAGTCTCACAAGATCATAAGCTTTTTCTTCAACACTGACGAATTAGGAGCATTTGTTACAATATCAAGTGCTACAAAATGCCCCTGTTGATGCTTTTTTCAATAAGATTACCATATTTATGGAAGAGCACTATGTGCAAAGAGAACTCTTTATTGAGAACTCTATATTGAGAACTTAAAGGGGGTCTGCATGCAAGAAGATGGGACTTCCTTCTGTAGTGCCACACCATAGATTGATCCACTCATTCCAAAGATCCCTCACACCATGCCAGACTATAACAAATTGCCAGAACATCCATATTTGCATGTCAATGATACTGCTACAAGAAACAGTGAAGGTCCTTTGAGATACTGCAAGGGAGCCTGATGACTACCAACTGATGACACAAATCAAGAATGCAGTTGCTGCTGGATATTTGAATGTGAACAACCAAGTCTCAATAAGTGACTTCATTGAGAATTAGGTTCTAGGTAGTCAAGCTTTATGATTGATTATATGGGTACAGGAGAGAATGGGGCTTCCAGCAAGACTGCTAGCTGCCAACTACAGCCTCAATTTGGCAGGGGTTGCATCACTGATTTCGAGTTAGAATATCAGCAGAATTGTACAATTCAAATCATGTATACGATTCTTACAGAATCTTACAATTCAAATCAGGTATATGATTCAAATTCATGTTAAAAGCAGGACACCGGAACCTCTCATATAGGCTCTCCAAGGACTCTCCCGTAAAACTGGCCAAGGAATACCTAAGGGCTGACTATATCCGCTATTGGTTACCAGTGGTGCAACTGTTAGCACCTCTCCAACAGAGGTGACTCCAGATGGAAATGACTGACATTGAAACTACAGTTACCTTGTGCATTCATCTAAAAATTGTTGGATCATTTGCATGGTAAATTCATCATTCATATGTTAAAAGCAGTTTAGAATGCGAGGCAGGAACACTTCTGCACACAGCTGATGCCATATGTTAAAAGCAGGACACAGGAACCTCTCATATATAGGCTCTCCAAGGACTCTGGCCTCCACATGGTGTGTTTCAGTCCTGCTCCAGACTCCCCCCCCCCCCCCCCATCTTTTTTTCATCGGTGCTGTTACATCAACAACAGATGTTTATTTGCTACTTGTTTTTTTTAATTTTTATTTTAAGCAATTTTCATGGAGTGAATATTGTGTGTACAATCACCAAATTTGGTTGTACAGCTATTCTTCCACTGGGCCCCTAGCCCCTTACTCCTCATTCTAATGACAGGTGTCAAGCTAAATGAGCAGTGGGTACTATTTTTGCGTAAGTAATTGGTATAACCCAACTGGGGTTTAAACCCATGACCTACCATGCTTGAGGTGAACACCCCTACCACTTAGCCACTGAGATTGGTCAAAATTTTGGCATATGACTGAATGTTACTGTTCTAAAGCAAAGTTTAGCCTCCCCTGTGCTTTTACCCTATTCCCATGGGGGGAGGGGGACTTTTTTGGGGGCATTCCAAGGGGGGGTTGGCCCAACTTTTTTTTTTTGTATTCCTAGGGGGGGGGGGGCAATTTTTTTTTTACCAATTGGTGTTTGAAAAACTGTGCCCTCCCTGGGCGATAATTAATGAACACTCCCTTAAACACTAACAACTGTCTGAGCAACTGGAGGGTGGCAATCAGGAAGTTCAAAGGGAGCCATCTGGAGGTGGTTCGAGCCCAGTCTGGAGACGGACTGTTGTCCGGATGGTGTATTGAGACTGATACCTGGTCCCACTCACGTAATACATTTTGTTTAAATGCTGAGAGTGCAATATTTATGAGGATTCATCCTGGATTATAATCATAAGAGTAGGCAGCGTGATAAGGATACTATTTCAATAATCACATTTTCTAATAGGTTTTTTAAAGACTATAACCTCAATTGGTCACATATATTGATGAAAAGACGTGTGAGCTGTGAAAGCATCCCCTTCAATATTAGTACCCAGCTAGTCCACTAGGTGTAGTATCATCCACTCACTTGGTCACTCTCCAAGCATAACCCAGCGGAGCTGCTCCCCACCACTGAAGATGGAGGCTGGGAATCAGGCCACACAGACCAGTGGTACTTTCAAGTAACTTTGAAGTGAAAGAAGGCCCCTTCTCAACTTGAGGATTCTTCAAAGGACATGCTGACCATTTAGCTAATGAGAGGTGGTTGGTGGAGGAATCATGATTAAGCAGTGATCTGTTTGGTCTCCACTGTTTGTGTGTACGGTTTTTCCTGTATCCTTTATACCTTACCATGAATAAATAGCCATTATAACCAAACCTCCTCTCGCAACCTAATTTTTTTTATTTAATGTGCGACTAATTTCACGCTATCACACAGTTGGTCCATCACATATTGATGGCAGCAGTGGGATGAAGTTCTATGGTATTGGCTATGGTATGGGAGGGGAAAGGTATGAACCCTACACACGGATGACGCAGGATTGGGAGGAGTGGACAGTGGCAGGGCAGACAAGTTGGTGCAGTGCTCCTTTGGAGGTGAAGCAAGGCAACAGTTGGTCATACTGCAGCGGTGAGGGTGTCCTACAGATAGATGGCCAGTCGCCATCTATCTGTCATCCATCCATCTGTCATTCTCATGTCTCTGCTAATATTCTGTCAACATCTCTTATCACATAATGGTTTATGGTAAACAGAGTGACATTGTTGTCCGCTCTGTATCTTGCTCAAAAGAGGTTATATGATAACAAATTATTGAGAAGGGTCATTACAAGGACACTTTTTGTGGTAATTTAGAAAAAATTCATAACCTACTGATTGTGTGATCTCAGTAACAGCTAATTGGTCAGTATGTCAATGGAGGACCTTAAAAACAGGTTGACGGCTCTTGAGCAAAAGCTAGAGCATGAGAGGGAGGCAGCTAGGAACCTGGTAGAATCGAATGAGAGGCTTTCAAGGGAGTTAGCAGATAGCACAAATGGTGGGACGTCACAATCACCTATCTACATCCACCTGCTTTTCTCTGGTCCACCATCAACTCCAAATGGATTGGAGATTGAGGAATGGGTGATGGACATGCGGTTCCACCTTGACAAGCGCGGGGAGATGACAGAGCCACAAAAGATGGCAATTATCCTGGGGGGCTGTTTCACTAGGAGGGTAAGCTGTCATAGTGAGATCACAGTGATAGTTTGCGTTTCATGAGAAGGTGCAGTCAAGCATGAACGTGAGTCAGGTAAGGAGTGAGACCAACAGTGAGAGAGTACGTTTCACTAGAAATTAGGTCTCACTGTACCTATCACTGTTGAGGCACTATTAGTGACAGGGTAGACCATGTCACTGTTGGGTTTAGAGCTTTGTTTATGTCAGAGTAGGGCATACTTTCATCCACTTCCCGTCGGAATTAAGCAATGCAATTTTTACACGAGTAAGGTAAACATATAACCTATAATCGTACCAAACATGGAGAAAGTCTGCCGCACCGTTCTGAAGATATCGGTGTTTAAATTTCGTCATAGCAATCTCTGCTGTGGTGGCCAGTGTAGCCCTATGCTCACGTGACCCTAATTTATGCAGTGACCTCGACATTCACTGCGCAGGGGAGGTGGGAGGGTGCAATGGCCACCAGAGCAGACGTTTGCTATGACGAAATTCAAACGCCGATAACTTTGGAACGCTACTTCCGATCTTCTCCATATTTAGAATGATTATAGTTTATTTGTATACCTTACCCTTGTAAAATTTTCATTGCTTAATTCCTATGGGAAGGGGTGAAATTCCATGTTATCCTGGCCTGTCAACGAATAAATTTGAATGTCAAATGCGTGTGCATAGCGAGAGCTGTGCCAACAGTGAGAGTTGTCTCACCTCAACAGTGAGACCACTGATGAAACGCAAATTTGGGCTTGACACTGTTGGTATCACTGTTGGCGTCACTGTTGCAGTTCTACCTCTCGCTTTGACCCCCCTACTAGTGAAACGGCCCCATGGAGTACCTTGATGGTCAGCCACGTCGTGAGATGCGGCATCTGGTTGACTGCAGAAAGGCAGAGGATGCCTTCAAGGTACTTTTGGACCTCTTTAGCTCAGCAGGGGTTGGGGCGACAGTGGCAGCCCTGAAGGAGAGGTTCTTCACCCGAAGGCAGGGCAATGGGGAGTCAGTAATTGATTTCTCGCATGGTCTGCTGAAGCTCCAGGAACAGGTCAAGGCCCGCGACCCTAGCCAACCCCTGGCTAATGCTAAGTTTAATGAGAGGCTAGCCCTGGGTGTCAAGGACAAACACCTGAGCAGGGACCTACTCCGATATCTGGAGGCTCACTGAAATGTTGGCTATCTAGAACTTCGGGACAAGGCCCTCCAGTGGTCATCGGGGGAGTGGTAGTGTCTTGCGCCCTGCAGAGGAGAAGGTAGAGGTGAGTGCAGATCTCATCTAACAGATCACACAAAAGGTGATGAGTTAATTGGCAATACAGCCAGAAACTCGGCTCAATCAAACAAAAAGTTGGGACCCCCCTGCTTTAAGTGTAATGAGCACAGACATTGCCCTAAGAAGAAGAGTTCGACCCCCCAAGGGTCAGGACTCTCAACCATCAAAGGTGGAAAACTAGAACCCCCCTACTGTCAAGAGCCAAACAATAGGAGGAGGCTCTTCCGGCTCAGAGAGTGTGTTATCAGAGGAGATTGTGCAGTTTGGGATTGGTAAGTAGCACTTTGGATTTGGGGGACATGATTACCTCATGTCTTCTAGATACTGGGTCCAATGCTTAAACCATCACAGAATCCTTCTACAAGCAGCACCTGAAGGGCAAAGGATCTGCATTGGTGGATCCAAGCAGTTGGCTAAACATAACAGCAACCAACAACCTTGGGGTCCCCTATGTCGGGTATTTTCAGATGACTGTGGGTGTACTGGGACGATCTATCGATGATGTGGGCTTCTTTGTGAAGAAGACCACATTTGATGCGAGGCATGATGAGGTACCAGTCCTTGTTGGTTGCAATGTGCTCAACAGATTAATGGCCCTCTTGGGAAAGGGATTGGGACCCGATTATATCGCACAGATCAAGTAGTCACTGTCTGAAGGGAAACCTTGGGCATGTGTTCTACCCTTGTGCTAGAGGGCTCTGGCAAAGGCAGCTGATCCAACTGGGATCATTAGCCGGCTAAAAGTTGCTAGTCATAATGCAGTGAGGATCCCAGGTCAAAAAGTAGTTAGCTTGAAAGCGACTGCTAGGAAAATGGGGCACCGTTACACAGGATTTGTCCAGCCAAGTGAAACTGCTGGCCTTCCTTTGAATGTTAGTATACAGGAAAGCCTTAGTCCAGTGTGTGAGCAGGGGACACTGCATGTCATTGTTGTCAACCATGGCAGAGAAGCTGTATGGATACCAGGCCGGTCCTGGTTGGCTGAAATCCATGAGGTTACTGTCGTTGATGGTGACATTGAGGAGCAATGTAAGCTCCGGGCGCAGGAGGCATGGACAGGACAGGAGGAAAGGCCAAAGACTGATGTGGACAAACTTCCTTTTAACTTGTCTTTCAATCTGAATGTTGAAGAGCAGGCTAAGTTGTGGGAAACACTAAACAATCATTCTAACGTGTTTAGCCAAGCAGAAAATGACCAGCGGTGTGCAACGATTATGGAGCACCAGATCCCACAAGACTCCAGTTCGACTAGCTCACCGCAGGATTCCACCTCATCTGCAAGAGGAAGTGAGTGGTGTTCTTCATGACTGGTTGGAGAAGGAAGTCATTATGGAATCCACTAGCCCCTATGGATTGCAGATTGTAGTTGGATGGGAAGCTACAAATCTGTTTGGACTTCTGAGCACTTAACCAAAAGACCCGCAGGGATGCCTATCCACTTCTAAGGATAGAAGAAGTCATTGATGCTCTGCAAGGAGCCAAGTACTTCTGTTCTTTGGATCTGGCTCATGGCTACCTGCAGGTAGCCATGGCTGAGGCAGATAAACCCAAGACGGCCTTCCGTGCTGAGACTGGGGGGCTCTATGAGTTCAACAGGATGCTGTTTGGCTTATGCAATGCCCCAGCAACATTCTAGCAGTTGATGCTTGTCTTTGGGAGTACATTTGAGGAGACTCTGCAGAGGTTAGAGAATGTTTTGGAACACCTTGGCAAGCATGGTCTGAAGGTCAAACCAGAAAAGTGCCATCTGTTTAAGGAGGAGGCACATTGTGTTGTAGAAGCAGGAATCCCCCCAATTCATCTGCGACGGGAGGGACTGTCTCTACAATACTCTATGAGAGTTAGGGCCAACCCAAGAAACCCAGCCTACAACTTGATTTTCAAAGAGAATCACCAACTGTTTAAAGAAAACCCAAATGCCATAAGACCATTCCCGGTCAGAGCACGAGCTCAGTACCAAGAAGCAGGCATCCCAATGAAGAGAATTAGAGGTGAGAGGCCACCTGAAACCCCTCCATGGGATCAGGAAACACCCTCAATCCTCTTTGACCTGGCAAAAAACAAGAAAGGTGACACCCCTGAAACTGTCTTTCTCAAGGACTATGAGACCATGAGGAAACGTTTCAGAGACCATGTACCGGTATATACCGATGGCTCAAAAGAGGGTAACCGTGTCGGTTATGGAGTCCATACACCATACGGCGACCTGAAGAAAGCCCTCCATGGCAAGAGCAGCATTTTCACAGCTGAGGCCAATGCTATATTGCATGCCTTGACTTGGATGAAAATGTCACAACACAAGAAATTTATAGTCTTCTCAGACTCTAAATCTTGTCTACAATCCATTGGACAGCATGATCCCAAGAATGCTGTCATCAGAGACATCAAACTGTCATACACAGAACTAAAGAGAGAACATGGCAAAGAGGTGGCCATGTGTTGGCTGCCGAGTCATATCGGAATTGAAGGAAATGAAGCTGCAGACCAAGCAGCCAAAAATGGATTGAGCAGAGAAGTTGGAGCCCACACAGTTCCACATACAGACCTGAAACCAATGGCCAAGGAGCACATTCACAAAGCTTGGCAGAAACTCTGGAACTGCACCAGAGACAACAAACTACGAGAAATTGTAGTGGCTTCTAGCCAAAACTTTAGGAAAGACAACCTGACACGAACTGAACAGGTGAAACTGACCCGTCTGCGGACCGGTCACACCAAACTGACACATGGGCACCTCCTAAGAGGTGAAGTAGCACCTGTGTGCCAGACATGCAACACTCCGCTGAGTGTAAAACATCTCATGCTACATTGTCAGGACACCAAAGGGAGCAGGAAGAAATTCCTGAAGAATGGGACAACAATGCGCAGTGTTTTCCATAACACTGGCAAGAAAGAAATTCTTGACTTCCTCAGGGAATGTAGGATTTTCGATAAGATATGATTGAGAAAAGTAAGATGCCTGGATTAACCAGGCAGCATAGCTTGTTATTCCAACAGGATATGCAAATTTGAGTAAAGAAAACCAAAGTAAGTCTAATTGAACAAATTGGACGTTAAACTACCCAAACAAACAAAGAAACATTGTGTTGGCAGAAGGTGTTGCTACTGATCCAAGCCTCACAAAAGATATCCTACAGTGGGAAACGCCAAGGACAGTGACACAACTTAATTTTTTCTGGGTCTGGCTTCCTATTTCCATAGATTCGTTGAGGGCTTTGCCAAGATTGCCGCTCCATTACATGACCTGCTAGGTGGCAGATCAAGGAAGAAAGGGAAGAAAAAACATATCCCTTTGACTGATGAGGAGTTTAGAAGCGTGTGGAGTGTGACCAAGCATTTGAGACCTTGAAGCAAAGGCTGACCAGCCCCCCAGTACTGGGGTACCCTGACTTCAAGCAGTCCTTCACTGTGGAGACAGATGCAAGTCATCAGGGGCTTGGGGCAGTGCTTAGCTAGGAACAGAATGGGAAGCATGTGGTGATTGCCTATTCTTTTTGAGCACGGGAAATTGCGCTCATATACATCATCTAGAGGTTAGAATGCTCACACGGGCTTTCAGCTTCCTGCAGAGAATCTAACACTTCGCTATCAATGTCCCAACTATAAAGGCCTGGTTAAATGAGCAGGGGTCCAGTATCCCAATCTGACCATACCCCTGCCCCACTACTGACTTGGTTCATGAAAATAGAATTTTTATCTTATAGTCTTTTTGGGGACAAAATATTCACTATATCAATCCTGTCATTAAATAACAGACACTTAGTTATGGATACTGTCATCTGCTACTAGAAAAGGAAACTATTAGATGATAATAATGACTAAATATGGTATATACATGTTCAAATCTGATGGGACACACTTGAGCCTGTGGTAATCAAACCCACTTTGCAGAGAACTATAAAACCAATTCTCTTCCTTTGACCCAGTGAGCCAGCCTTGCATGACTTGACCATAGACTTGCTTAAGTCATTTATTCACCCTTGTGCTTTTAGTGACTACAGACCAACCCCCTCCCCCTGCCCACTCCCACCCCCACCCCCACACCTACTCACTGACTTCTTCTACTAACAATCAGAAACCGATGGGACAGATTCCCTACATGGCACAGAGCCAACAAACCTGTTTGACCAGTTATTCACCCTTGTGCTTTTAGTGACCACAGGCTGATTCAAGACTGTTGTAAGGCTGATACAAGACTTGCAAGACTGTTGTATGACTGTTGCAAGACTGTAGTACAACTGTTGCAACCCTGTTGTAAGACTGTTGGTAGACCTATTAGGCTGTTGTAAGACTGTTGCAAGACTTACATGGTTACAGCTCTCAACCTTACAACAGTCTTGTATCAGTCTTACAAGTCTTGTATCAGCCTTTCAATAGTCTTGTATCAGCTTTACAACAATCATACAAGAGCCTTACAACAATCTTACAACAGTCTTACAACAGTCTTTAATCAGCCTTACAATAGTCTTGTATCAGCTTTACAGCAACCTTACAGCAGTCTTGTAACAGTCGTACAACAGTCTTACAACACTCTTTTTTAATTGTATAGTAAATATGATATTTATAAGTTAAGGAAGGGTCTAGAATAACTCCAAGGTATTTGTAGGATGGAACATTTTGTAATTTAATATCATATAATTTAAGTACAATATGCCCTAGTCTACAGCTTATTGTACTTTAGAAGTACCGCGCTCATCCATTGTAATTGGAAATATCATTAGCTCTGAGTTATTTAATGTGCGACTAACTTCACGCTATCACACAGTTGGTCCGTCACAGGCGGATTTAGTTTGGCTATTGACATATTGATAGGTTCTTATCGTCTGTTGTTTAAAGGTATTCGTGAAAATATTGGGCAAAGTTCCTCAGATTCAGCCTATCTATGTTACTTTACAACTGCTTTTAACTACATACAGTAGAACCCCGCTTAACGGACACCTCGCGTAAGCGAACACCCCGTGTAAGCGAACACTTTGCTCGGAACGGAAATTTTCCCCTCTATTAGATGTTTATTTTAACCCCGCGTAAGCAGTAAGCAGTCACCTCGCGTAAGCGGCCACCCCGCGTAAGCGGTCAGTTAGTTCGGTACGAAAAGGCCTAAAACCCAGTGAAAGCGGTCACCTCCGACTGATCCCCCTGCAAAAATAGATTAATCTGTCGTTTTTATCAGTGTGTATTATTATATTCATAGAAATATATATATATTTCGTAATTCAAGGTTTAATAACATCAGACCCAATTCAGATATCAGATCTATTATCGCCTCTGTCTCCCCTACTTATCGGTATGTAACACATTTATACTGAGCTGGAGGAAACTTGAAAACCCCGCATAAGCGGCACCCCGCGTAAGCGGGCACTTTGGCCCGGAACGGAGGGTGTCGCTTACGCGGGGGTTTAGCCTACTGTAGGCCTACATGTATATTGAACTCATTCGCCAGGTGCCACTACCAAAATTAACACAGTTTCACTGGATAAGTGGTCTCTTTCACGACCGCTTGTTAAAAAGGGCTGATTCCACCAACACGATGGATTTGTCATGTATGTCATTGTATATCTTGTAATATCGTACAATGTCGCGATATGTCGTACCTTCCTTGCTGCAAAATACAGCCATGTAAAGTCGTGTGTATGTTTTGGTGCTCCACCACCGCGCGACACCTCAAGACATATCGCTACAAATAGGCACATGATTATTCAAACCTAGCCTGATTTAGGAAGACAATCAAATCGTGACCAATCTTGCTATATCTTGTGTGTCGGTGGAATCAGCACTTTACAGGGCACGCTTGAGCCGTGAACATTCCGTCTGGTGAAAGTCGGCGCACTACAGGCTAACCGGAAAAGTAGCCTCCACGTTCGTCGCTTCGCTTCGTGAATTACTCTGCAGTCAAACTCGGTGGAGTACGGACCAAGCTATTTCCATCTCGTGGGTTTCCTTCTAATTCCCTACACAAATCCAATCGTAGTGTGTGCTAATGAAGTTGCTGGTATCGGGAACTCGTCGGGAACCATCAAAACCTTGGCGCTTTTTTTTTGCTTACGATTGGACCCCGACTGGAGTTTCCGATAAGAATTCTATCGTAGTTCATTGGAGTGTAAATTTCTTGTCGGGGTCCTATCGGGGACATTATCAGAGTTGGTGGGTGTCGCCTCTAAAAGGGACTTCCAAAAATGACGATCGATAAGTTTTTTTAACCAAAGAACCAGAACCCCTCTAGATCTAGAAGTGTCTCTAGTTCTACGTTTTTGACCATCTTCGAGTTCGAGTCCCCCTCACCCTCTTGTCATGCTGTTGGTGACTGTTGTGAGACATAGCCCGCACAGCTATGCAACACCCCCCCCCCCCCCCCCCCCCTTTTTTTTCCGGTCGCGCTCATGTTTTCTTGAGCATCGGCCATCATGATGAAATTACGGGGGAATACCGCGGTATATATATATTTACAGGAGTACCCGTAGCCTAAGTTGGCCAAGTTATATTTATAAGCTTACGCTCAGCTGATTCTAGTAGTAGGTGTAATGATAATAAATCACTTCACAATTGACCCAAATGGCATTTAACTATTCACAGTCACACTAAAATACATAGGGCCTATAATTACTACTAATAATACTAAGGCCTAAATTAATACCGGTACCGGTACCGGGGTAAATAGATTACAGTTGTGATCTAGTGCATGCCTTTTTGTGCTTGTTTCGAGACGAACATAGCCTATGATAAACCATATGCGTCACCCCACTTTCCTCTGTTCGGTGGCGCAGTACTTCAGATTATCTTTGAGTTTGGCAAAACTCCACTTCGGAAAGAAACACGCCGCCTGGAGTAGATATAATAACTCAGGTCAGGAGGTAAGGCCCACTTTCCACCAGAGAGCACTGCGACTGGGTGTGTGGCCCAACGGCGTCATCCCATTGGCCGAGAGCAGACACACCTTTTGACGTCACTCGTGCATGGAGGAGCTTGCACTCAGTGACAGTAGACGATGGCTGCCGTAGCGGTCTGCCAAAGTATGAGGTCTCTAAAGCCTTTAAATGGATCTTTACGGAATTTATTAAAGCTCCCATGTGCTGTCTCTAGGATAAGGAACTACTCTTCATCAGTGAGTATACTTTTAGTAAACTTCAACACGTCTAGATTTGTTGTTGATAGGACTTCATTCCCCTCCCTCGGAACTTGACATGGGCGATATTTCGTCATCTTGAATCGTCTTTCATGGCTAAATGTCTCGATTGCATACCAGCTGATGTAAATATAACTAAAATAATCTCCTTGTCTGTCAGTCCATGCATATGGTTAGTGCGACTGTGATAACTTCAACTAAACAAAAGTCAGATTTAAGCAAAATCCCAATTTAGGGAGAGACAGATTGGAGGTTGACACGGCCTTTCGTCGTTTTATGATTATCCACGGTCTATCAGCTGTTCAGCTTCGAGAATCCTGTGTCAACTAGATCCAGTACCAAGTCATTGACTTGGTATGGGGTAGTCTATTGTTGCTCTGTCTCTCACTCTGCTCAGTAGTCTTCTCTAGACCGTTGGTAGATTCCTCACTGGTAAGGTACCGGTAGATCGTTTAACCACGGACTTGGAACATCTTTGTTAACCGCATAACGTTTGATATTGACTAATTGAGGACAATACTGTAATTCGAGTAGTTTGCAGTAGCCTAAAATCATTCGCATGAAAAAGGTGTGGTAGTCACTATATAATAGTTTTGAAGAGAAGCCGTTGAAGAGATGATTATTAACATATTTTAGTTTCATAAAATTCATGTACATGTATTGTATATGGCAGTTACAAGAAGGTGTGAACTCTCAAGGGCCCAGAAAGACGGGTGTCTTTGTATTCATGCAATCATGACTTGTAAAGGGCTGGTTCCACCAACACGATGGATTTGCCATGGTATGTCTTGGTGTATCTTGTTACATCTTACAGTGTCGGGATATGTCATATATCCTATGTCACATAATACATAGCGTGTGGTGTCGTGTGTCTATTTTGGTGCCCCACCACCGCAACACCTCAAGATACATCGTGACAAATAGGCAGCGGTTATTCAAACCTAGCCCGATTTAGTAAGACAACCAAATTGGGACTAATCTCGCTACATCTTTTGTGTTGGTGGAATCAGCATTTAACCCGAGTCATGAGAAATGGGATCATTGTGTTGATTAAATGATACCCATGTCCATTTTATAGCATCATAAGGTCTAAAGGGCTGATTCGACCAACACGATGGATTTCTCATGATATATCTTGTAATATCTTACAGTGTTGCGATATAGCTTACCTCCGTTGTCACAAAACATAGCCGTCCAGTGTCTGGTCTATGTTCTGGTGCTCCAACCACGGTTTTTGGGGAGTGACCGATGGACACTATGCTTTGTCATACAACCACTTTAATTTTATATCAGAACTTTGCCTAGAATTGACTTAAAAACTTCAAATAAAAACTGTTATGTACCTTAGAAAATGCCAATTACTAGATTGGGATACTACAGGCTGGTTTGATTGTCAAAAAAACATAAACACAGCATTAAAATGAAGTGTAGTTCTCAAGGTTACAATCGCGCTGTCTTGTGAAAACGAAGAGTAGCATCCAGTTCACGAAGCTTAACTTCCAAAGTGCACTGGCTACGAAGCACAACATACAGTATTCATTGATCTATGGTACCCTATTGATTTTGGTTTCAAATCGCTTCTTCAAATATTCTAGAAATCAATAGGTTTCATTCTTTTTTGTCCCCTCCACCTTTTTATGATTTAGTGACAGTACCTATTGCAGATACTGTCTCAGTGTCTGGACTCAGAGAGTTGCACAGAAAGATTCAGAATTTATACCCTCGTCGATCTTTAAGTGAACAGGATTTTTTTCACTCTCAAGATAGCCTTTAACGACCGCAAAAAACAATACACTTATACTCGAGAATAATATCTAGGTGGCTCTAATCTCTGAACTCATTACAATCCCTCCTGTCTTGTCTACTGAAAGTAAGGCAAATTGACTAAATCTATGCTATTATATAATATCAATGTTACCAAAATATTTTCTAGGAGATTGATTTTCAGTGGTTTCACGTGTATTTTGTGGATCATTGTACGTAAACAAGAAATTCACAGATACTTGTAGGCATTCTTGGTTGATCTATTATCCGGATCTGTATTTCACCTCAGTAAGAGAAAGTCCTTTTTGTAAAATGCACTATAAATGAAAAAATTCTCCTTCAGTTGTCAGTTATCACAATTTCTATGCAGTGAAACAGGCTGTCCTTATTGGGATGACCTACCTCATCCAATGAAATGAGTGTCATGCATTTTTGTTTGTGCATGTTATTTATGGCTGAGTTATCAACATTATTGTTATTATTATTATTGTTATTATTATAATTTTTATTATTATATGAAAATGTGAAAGTAATTATGATAGAAACTTAAGATGTATAATTCACGAAATGTTAAATCAATTTAGATCGCTGATATAAAAAAAAATATACTCAATGTCAACAGACAGTGGTACCACCCACCCTGCCTTTTCCCTGTCCACTGAAGCCTCAGGTGTAATCAGATATCATTTTTAATGACTTCATGCAACAACACTCCTCCATTTCATTCAACTGAACCTTACTATGGTAAGCTATTTCATTCACAATGGAACATTGGCAGGTTATCCTACCCAAAAGTTTTCTTCACATGGTAATTCTTTTGATTTATCTGTTTGTTGATCATTATATGCTCGTTAGTTCCAGCTTGTTATCAAGATGATAAACAGCGTTAACCCGTTTCACGTTACCACGGTTGGTAAACATGGCCAATAGATGGCCATTGATTATAAAATAACGCACCCATCCCTCACCCTCCTTAGTTTATTATTTGTTTTTGTCGGGACAGCGATCAGACACCCCCAAAAGTGACCTTCACCTTGGAAAGCTGGGAGTACCTCCTTCTGGCACAGACAAGCTGAGCCACTCACTAGGCCGTCTAGTGTAAGCTGAACTGGACATGGCACCAGCCCTCTGCCATAAAGTTGGGAGCTAACCTTATCTCCCTGACAATCCTGCTCTTGTGAAGTATGATTCAAGTACATATACTACACTGTCTGTGATGTTATAGACTCACATTGTAAATATTATGATAAACTCAAGAGTGACTGCTTAGCGTTTCTCTGAGGAATAGGCAGACAGGTTCACGGCAGAGTTCGTGGTAGACCTGCTCAAGTCATAAATCAAATTAACGAACTGAATCACGATGAAATATGATCCTCCTATGACAGGCCCAGCTACGGTGGAGTAGACTGGATGCTGAGTGGTAAGCCAGGTGGGAGGGGTAGAACACAGGGGCTGAGGCCAGTCTATTCTCGCGGTACAAAAGTACTAAGAGTGCAGCTCAGTCCCAGTCATACCAACTCTACATCTCATCGTGAAGTCGACCCAACAATCTCTCCCACAAGTTGTCTGTATATGTTTTTTCGTCTATCCATGGCTGACCCCGGTGGAATGTAGGGTGCTGTGGTAGAAACAATGGGACGTGCTGGATGAGCAGGTGTCTTTATATTGGGCCTTCCATCTCCACCAGAGAGTTGTCGGGTTGGGGTGAGGTGTCGTCTAGACTGTTCCCGCCACACCAGCCTAGTGAAAGGCCACCATTGCAAGGGTGTATAGAGTGGGATTGACGTCAGATACACATTCTGTGCTTTGTTTACGCGTCTATTTTGTAGTGTATATACATACTAAACATTCGTAAAGATCTACGTTATTGAGATGCTGTATAATAGACCCTTCAGTTATTTTGGGGCTGTTTGACACTTGCGATGCAATAACAAGATCCTAATATCTAGATACATGAAATTTCCAATTATCTAGTGTGAAAATATAGTATTTGGTATATACATATATAAAATGTTGTAGCTTTAAACATAATCATTGAGATTCATTCAACTGTTACAAATTACCAACAGCTACCCTTAACAAACCAATGTGTTATTGGGATGTCAAAAATGAATGATTCCAACCTGACTTATGTACCCAAAGCATAAAGCTTTATTGGTCTACAAAACACCAACAGTGTCCTGGATGTTTTTACCGACTCGCTTAACATTTACCATAAAGGCGAGTAAATTTGAAGACTCAGTTAGTACCTTAGTTTAACAATCAGTAACTAGATTAAGCATCATAAAGGCTATATCGTAGTCGAAACATCTTTCTGCAATAGTATTGAAAGCTAATGTTAAAGGTATAATGTACTGATTAATAGCTTTTAGAAAAAACAATTAGAAAAGGAGCAAGAAGAAATTGACGACGGTGAATGAGTAAAATTGAACTATGCGAATTAGCTGATGTAAATTTGGAAAGGAAAAAGTATGAGGTGTATATGTATGGAAACGACAAATAATAATCTTTGCTAAAAGAATGTACTGTCAGGTAATGTTTTTTTGTATGTCGTTATTGGAAATGTCGAGGACAATTCATATTACCTTTTTCGTCCGAAAATAAAGATCCATTAACAAAGTAATAATATGAAGTGTTCTTCACCAAGGGAAATAGAATGATAAACAGTCACTACAAGGTGGCAGCCTCACATACTTGAGCTCTTTGGTCTTGATGCTCCAGCCACTATAAAACGTCAGTCGATATACATTTTTAACAAGAATTAATGACTGGCCTCGATACCCTGAACGAGGAAATATCCATGAAATGCTACAATGAATCGTCCAGCGATGAGGTTATGTTACCATATTGGAGATAACCGATGCGTGTGTTGTGTCTCTGTTATGGCAGTCCACCCACGAGAAATATACCAAGAGTAGGCTCATGTTTATCTGCTTTTCTATCGTTAATCAAATGACTTTGAATGTCGAGGGCCATAAGCTTTGGTAGATAAATCATTTTGGGGCTAGCTTTAAAGGAAGACATGAATCAAGAAGGATATTAGGTACTGATATTCATCTTGGGTAAACATTGTGTTACTGATGTGATCAATCGAAATGCTCTTCATCTAATATTGCTTTTTTGTTGTTGATACTATGATGTCACAGTTGTCAGTACACTATGGTAACAGTGGTTAGGGGCAGTTCTAAAAACTGCCATTTAAGGTAGCATCACTAGGGGAGAAGGACGTCGCCTCGTCCTGCATTGATTCATCTAATATTGCATTAACAAATGTTGTATTGCCCATTAGACGAAGCTACATGCTCTCAAATTACCTTCTTCGTGATCCGTGGATTAACTAACTAACGGTATAACAAAAGTAAAAATATCCATACATATATTTGATCGACTTATCCAAGATGCTGTGAATATTTTGTTTTTTCTTCCTCCAGAACTCGAGCTTGGCTGGTCCAGACTTCGGGCTGTTCTTCGACATAGATGGGGTCATCGTACGGGGTAGGAACTTATTGCCCAAGGCCAAGGAGGCCTTCAAGTTGTTAACAGACAGCCAAGGCCGGTTCCTGGTACCAACGATATTTGTCACAAATGCTGGCAACACACTCAGAGCTAATAAAGCAAAACAACTCTCAGAATGGCTAGATGTAGAGGTAAGTAAAACGCCAAAAACTGTAATAACCTTATTCATTTCTAAGAACTTGTATGAATTGAAACAATTAAAAATTATTAAGTCTGACTGTTATGATGAACTGCGATGCTGAATAGAAAAGCGTCGTTCACCATATTTTGATTTCAATCCTGGGTACAAACGAGTTAGCTTTCGTTCATATTAATGTTTCATACATAAGGTTGCAATTTTATAATTGTTTACCATCATCATCACTGATGGATTATCTTGTCTTGATCTTTGCTGGCGCTCTGAGCAAGTAATAGGACAGTTTCATGTATACCGTAGATCAGTACGGAGGGATATTGGTGAATAGAGTTATATTAGGCAAAATCCCAGAACACCTTATGTGACGCTTTCCGGATGGTGTCTCACAATGCGCTATACATATGTACTATAAATAGAATCGCCTTGTGACCACTTGGGTTCCCCACATTTAGGTATGACGATAGAAACAATTTTGCAGTAGTTCTTTGATAAACTGCTACCTTGAAATGGCTGTATTAGTAGTGTTCATTTCATGCAGAATGTGGTTGTCATGCTGAAGTTGTTTCCACTATGAATCCTTACTCAGATGTATGAAATGACCTCGTCAGCACATGTTGATAGTGCTGAGGTCATCATTTGGTGTGATTTCACTGTGTGCGAACCCTGGATATTTAAACAAGCAGGATGCACTCATGCATGCATCCCCGTCTCCCTTTAGTGAAGTCAGAAGGGGCCCAGCAAGGGCACAGTCTGTTTTTCTAAAGTGCGAATAAGAGGTACAGCGAAAATCCAGGTATATGCTTAGGTAGGCAATAAAAATGCACATACAGTGTATTTGTTATTTATAGAAAGAATGTAAGTTAATATTAGATCTTAAAAATAGATCCCGATATCTTTATAAAAAGAAAGGTAGTTATTACACTCTGCTCTGATAGGAAATCAGAAAAGTCCGTATAAAAAAATTGGAAAAAGATAAATTTGTTAACCCACAGAATTAAACTTTCAAAGATTGTGAATGTTGGATGTATGATGCCTTGTCGTTCTGGGTTGTGCAGTCAGGATGACATGCTTGGTGCTTGCTCAGCGTCTCAACGCTATGCTTGCTCTGGTAGATAGGGGTGTTTTGTGTCGTAGGGTTTGACTGGGTCACATGTATTTTGTAGAAGGAAGGGTTCTTGTGGAGAAGCAGCCCAGGATTTAATGCAATACTGGACAACCTACTGTAGAGAATAAAGGACGTGTGAAGAAGTGTAATCAATATCAGAGATGGCAGTTTTCCACTTTTCAGTAGAAATCATTGTTTTCATTTACAGTTCATAGATTTTCTTTTTTGTTGTGTAGAACAAAGAGAGTATAGATTGAGCTTAATGCAAACCAATAGAACAGTGGTTTGAGCCTCCCTGCATATCCTCAGGCCCATGCCATGTGTTTTCCATGTTTTCTTGGTCTCACTGAGGCAGTAAATTCCACATGAAAAATATCTTTATTATTTTTCCTGACCCCCAGTGTTAGCATTGAATATGGATTTAGATTATGGTATGGATATATCCCCAACAGCGAGCTCGACCCTATATCACCTGTGCTTGCGCATGTGTAACATAAATAATCAATGTGTGTTTGATGCAAGTGTTTTGCCAATATTTCTGGGTTAGCAATTTAAGGCAATGTACAGAAATGATATTAAGTCAACGGAAGCAGGAGAGTCTCTCACGGTTATTCACGTTATCTCTGTAAAAGAAGTATTAGCTGGTAGCTTTAATTACACTCGTTGGGATGAATATAAACATAAAAAGTGGCAAATGTCGTTGAGTGAAAAAACGTGATTAAATGCGCACGTAGGCATCGAACAGAAAATGGATGGGAATAACTAATAGCCCTTTCGCAATAAAGCAAAACATTCCCGTTGATATTCTATAGTCAGAAGGATTCATTCATATAACGATTCTTTTTACCTAACTAGGATGGGTCTGCTCTGCAAATATTGTTTCCAAAGTTCGGGAAAATAATGTCGAGTCAGTACCAAGATATTTTGAGAATAGCACCATGTTAAATTTGGGCGCACATTTGGTCTACTGGATCTTGAAGCAATGTGAATTTTGACTTTTTTTAAGAAATCTATTGACGTTTAACTCATCGCGCTCGCGATATTTTTCGCTTATAGTCATAGTAGAAAATACATAAATGATGTAGAGGATACCAACGAACTCCCAATAAAGAAGAAAAAAAACTTAAACAACAGTTTAACACGCCCACTTCGAGCTTTTGTATTGATAATCCTTGCGACGTTTCGCACGGTCAAGTCCTTCTTCAGGGCTACGATACAAAAATACATAGTGAAACTTTCTGAAACGAGTGCTACTGATAGAACTATTCATACTTCTATTATACGTCTTTAAATGCTGATTATACCAGACAACAAAGATGATCTTTGAATTTCAATTTTGAAACTTCATTACCTGTAAATCGTAAATTGTATCATTGTTTTGGGGTTATACGCCAGTTTTAATGAAAGTCAAAAGAGATAGCATCTCGCAATGAGCTAGTGACAACGGAATTTGGAACTCCTG
Organism: Alentia gelatinosa; assembly: GCA_950022655.1. Lineage (NCBI taxonomy): Eukaryota > Metazoa > Annelida > Polychaeta > Phyllodocida > Polynoidae > Alentia > Alentia gelatinosa. Next base: position 74,796,813 of record OX465581.1, read on the forward strand.
TACAACAGGTAAGCTAACCTGGATGAGATGAAAATCATCTTCAGTGAAGGTAGAACAGGTTCTGTGCCTTTTATATAATAATGCAAAGTTATGTAAATGGCCTTGAACTATCGAGCATCTCCACTTTATATGGGATCTTAACATAAACTTTGTCACCTGAACTGTCGCGGCTTTTCAATACGAGAGACTTAGTAACTCGGAGCTTTGGGAGCCATTGGTCAGATCCTTGTAGATAACCTATAGTCAGTAACAGTATAAAGGTAGCATTAGAAAGGTCATGCTGAAGCTTAGGAGTGGAGAGGTTTGTTCTGAAGGGTGAGCTTGATTATGTAATTACTGTGTACTCATCTGGTGAGAAATAACATCATTTTATATCTATGACATGAGACATTACGCACTCAGTGTCAGTGATGAACCGGTCATAATCTAAATGTGAGGAAAATCACAGCAAATCAACAAAAATTTAGTAAAAGGGAAAAATAAACTCGAGTTTTGATCTTTTCAGCCACTAACATGTTCGACTTCAGCACAGACCAAGCTGACCTTTTCATGGTGACATTGTATATCCAAGCAGCCAGTAACACTGCAAAGAGCAGCTCACCTGGCAGCAAACAACTGCTGACTGACCTGATGATATACAAGTATTTAGCTTACAGAACAGTAGCACACCTGTAATTCGTTGACAAGTTTGGGGTGGAACTTTGATACTTGTGTGTCACGGTAAAGATTGGCTCATGCCACGTCGAGTTGCTCGCCACTGACACATTCACAGTGATACGCTTCCACCGCTCCCTCCTACTCACTTTGTTCTCAGTCGAGGTTATAAAAGGAAGAGGTGTGATTGAGAATAGTCTCTATGTTGATGTCTTAATTATAGGTTTAATAAGACATCAATATTTTATTCCCAATTCTCACCGAGCCGATGGTCGGGATGAATTGGGAACCAATGTTGATGTCTTATGGGACTCTCAAGACTTTATTCATATCACTACAAACTTCTTTTTTTTCTGTCATAGGTGCACGAGGACCAGGTTATCATGTCGCACAGTCCACTGAAGATGTTCCGGCAGTTTTTTGACAAACACGTCTTGGTGTCTGGACAAGGCCCTGTGAAGGAGATCGCCACCAACCTCGGCTTCACGCGAGTCACGACCATCGAGAAGCTGAGACACTGTTTTCCCACACTCGACACGGTCGACCATAAACGGCGGAAATCAGCAGTAAGTGACAACTTGTAGTTCTTCATCATTGGTGAAGCCAGTTTCAAATTCACTCCGTGGCTTGAAAATTATTTATTTCATTAACAATTTTTATGCAATCCTTTTGGTCCCACCTCGCCTTATGGACCTTTGGCGGCGAGGGTTACTGAATTTTGTTTCTTAAGTTTACTCCCTTTTCACAAATAGATTCCTCTATTGTAGCTCACCATAGTCGCATTCTCCAAATATCACCGTTGTTGTAATGATACCCGTTCAAATTCTATCCAATCAAATGCTCACATGTAAATAGTATTTAACTGTTTCTGTCGGAGTAAATATGCAAATGTGAGCGCCAGGTATCAGTTAAGAGGTTAGTGTGTATTGGTAGGCCGACTACAGATGTTAGGGTCAATGTAAGGGGAATACTCGGGATGGGTCAAATTGGAAAACTGATTTTCTAATGCAGTGATGCTGGGATGTGCCTCTATCTGACGCCCGCCTGTTGGGTTTCCACTGGTCTGTGACGGACTTTATATGATGTGAGAACTCTTAACCAGTTCTGAATTTAACACAGTGACAATACCTTTTACTGTCGCCACTCGTAAATCTTCTCGCTGTATGTGACCTAAGGTACAGGTGATGTATCTTTGCGATGTAGTGTTTTGACAGAAGTATACACACAGCCTCAGGTGAATCCCGTTCAGTCATTTAGAGCGAAGCGTCTCGCCAGGAGGTCTCGTTTACCATGGCCACTTCTACATCTAGAATTATCATAGTCAGGGTCAAAGTCAGCGCCATTGCAATGAGCAAGGTCAGGGTCGCTATAATACTAATGGTTTTTCCAATGAGGAAGGTCAGGATCTTTATCCCACCCCTAATAAAAAACGCCATAGGCTTAACATGGGATTTGTTTATGTCACGGGTGTGACATAAAGTGTTGTTTATGCCACTACTTTCTGATACCGAAAAAATATGGAAATGGGGTACGATAAAATCTAGACGCCACTCGTTTGAGTTTGAGCTTATTTATGCCACTCATTTTGTTGGCTCCATAGTGTCACTCATCTTCGACTCATGATATTATAGAGCCAACAAAATGTGTGGCATAAATAAACTCAGACTCAAACTCGTGACGTCTCTTCATATTATAGCCATCAAGGTTAGGGTCTTTATAACCACCAAGGTCAGATTTATTTAAGGTGATCGAGGTCAGGGTCTTAAAACCATCAAGGTCAAGGGCTTCGCAACTGGAGACATTCATCCGCGAGATTTATTCCTGGTTTTATTTTCACAGAATTATGCATTAAGATTTTTATCAAGAAAGATTTCTAAAGTTATAAAAACACTATACACAGAACCATTTCATGCAGCCGAAACCTGGTAAAAGTACACACATATTTATTTTTATTTATCTTTGGTGACAGTAGGCAAATTTGTTATGAAACTTGAACTAAGAGAGGAAATTTATAACAATGCAGTAAGAATAACATAGATATCTGTTTACTGTTCATCTTGATTAGAAAGTAATGATTTATAGAAAAACGAATGGGAAGTGGTTTAACTTCCGTGGTAACAAATGATAAGCGATACGCTTTGTCTACATGCACCTTTCTACCTTAAAAAGATTATAGAAGTACTTTCAGTGTCTTTAAAAGGAAAGCTTAAACAAGTCCATCACTTGTAAGGCCTCTGATATATGCACAATAAACTGAACCTTTGTTTTCAGAAGCCTTCAGTAGCCAAGCTCCTTTTTATCAGCAGTACTATCTTGTCTTGCTTTATTTTTAGCATGGTTTACTTTTGAAGACCCAGAATAACATGTAAACAACACGGGCGCCGTGACGTGACAGATGGCAGTGTTTTGTGTGCAGGTCTGTAATGATGGATCTAGGCTAGAGACGGCGAATGGAATTAAGGGGAGGTCAGTGGAGATAAACAAGGTGGAGTGAGCCATGATGAGAGCACTATGTCGCACGTAGTCATCTCATACATGCATACAATTACCCTTCAGTCAAAATACAGGGTTGGTTGATGAGTTAGGCTGATAAACGGCCGGGATGTACGATGTATGATAGTCTCGGTGCGGAAAGGTCGGTCCGACTAGGGTCAGAAGTCGGTTCTGGCCGTCACTGAAGAGTAGATACTAGTGATTTGATTAAGTCGGACGATGTCGATAGATTTGAGACAGTTCTAACACGATGATACATTGAACCGCATAAAAGTTGGCTTATACGATTGTACACTCCGACCATACTGGCCAGCATACCAAGTCTGATATGTACCATTAGAGCATATCTAATGTATCCCCGAAGTTCTGTTAATGTTGCTTCTATGGGTACTTTCGATATCGAACCCATTTCACACTTGGTCCCAGTGCGCCATCTTTTTATTATGAGAGCATTCGATTCATGCTTAGAATAAAGTGAATTGGATAGGGTGTCATCGATGAATAATTGACATTTATATTTGTCTGAAACGATAAACCTCCCATTTCTACTTGTATGGATAAACCTAAGCCACATCTTTTTTCTTGGATTATGAAATAGAGAAAATGCACAAGAAATTTGAAGTTAGTTGTTTCAAACTTCCAAATTGGCACATTTCATAATCAGTTGTAGACGTACATTCACTCGAATGCAGACTCAGATTTAAAAACTTGGTAAAACAAACACTTTTTTCCTGGATAAGGAAAACATAAAAATGTTATGAGTATTCACCTCCGCTTTCGGTGTTGCTACGATTCACATATGTTCCGGCTTACACTTGAGGTTGAGTTGAAAAAAAAATATGTTAAGGATGTTCTGTTAGCCGCACATTGTGGCAACCCTGTGTCGTAGGACATATATGACAGAGCCACCGTTTGTTATTTGTTTACTGATAATGGGGCTGCAGTTATACAGGATTATTATCGATTTCACATTCTCCATAACTGTGTCCCATGTAGGTAAACATAGTATTCTACATGACCTCTAACCCCATGGCTCTTATCTCACCATAGACTGTGGTAAACCCGCATAGCCTCTGGGGTCAAGATCTATTCTTGTCAGATGATTCAACAACTTCGTGTTTATTTATATACATGCATCTATGTATTTATCAGAAAGCATTTCAAAAGCAAAATTGAAAAAAGAATTTAAAGTAAATACACCTGAGATGTCTATCTTGATAGATCATATCTTAAAGCATCAGAATACAGACATTACAGATTTATGATTTTTATTCAAAGCCATTCATAATGAACTGCTACCCGTTCTGTAATAAGTACACAGCTCTATTATATAACAGGATAGTAATCTGTGTTCGCTTATTTTCTCTGATGAGTATCTTTAATCATAGTGGCTTTCTTACCGTTCGCCAGGTCCTTCAAGGTCAGCTTGGTGTGATGCCAGTAAAAGGTATGGCACCAGCCTCACCAGGCATCAACCTTACATGCCTCAGCCCTACCAGGCATCACTTGTACAAGGATGTCAGAGTTCAGGGAAATCCCTGAAATCAGGTTTTTTTCTAAAACACAGAAATATTGTCCTTAATACTCAAAAACCTCAATAGAACCTGTGTATGCCAACCCCATATTGTTTCAGGAACCCCATATACCCGATTTCCCTTTAAATATGTGCATCATTACTTCCGTGTTTTTCAGGGTTTTCCCTGAGAAGCTTCCCAGTGATAATGCATGGATGAAAATCCCTGAAATCCCTGAAACCCTTGCACTGTTAACATACCAACCACTCTGAATGCATAGCTAAGACCAGGAACCAGCTTAATACTACAATCTCCCGTGCACATATTTGGTTTAAAATCAATAGGACATGGATGGCAGCTTCTGCTTTGAGATCACAGACTGAAGTAATCGCCAATTGTCATCGTTGTTTAGTTCCCAGTAAGAATTGTAGACTGGTGGGTGGGGGGGGGGGGGGGGGTCGTCCCAGCAAATAACCTCAGGGATTTTCCTCAAGGGCTGCTAACGTCCCTACTAGTAATGTTATCCTATTAGAGCACATTCCATTCCCGTTACTGTTGCCTGTTTTAATATTTGTTGGATTGTTTAACGAGACGCAAAACTAAACAAACAAACGATAACCAATCGTGAGTGCATCTATATTAAGTTTAAACGAATCAGGTTCAAGTTTGAAGACGGCTGCCATGACATGTGTTTAAGAGTTGGTGTATAACCTCAGGGAAGATGGCACGGGTTCCGATAGACTTTGGATGCATGAACAGATGCGGTTATCAAAATGTCACTAAACAAATTGTGGCTGCGAGATTCCAGGAATCGGAATAAGAAAAATGTGGACTTCCTGTTCAATAACACCGAAAATACAAACAACACTGGTCGTTATTTCATCACAATTATCTTTAAACAACAAGTATTTCCAACCAATGCTTCCTGTATTGTATTTTCGTTATTCATTTATTCCTGTTGGGCCGCCAATAGGACGTATGCAGGATGTGGTGACTTGACACATGGCTCCGTCGGTTCGTGTTATGTTGGGTATTCACCCACGTTGTACTTCTGTCTGTGCTTGGGTTCTAATTTCTAACACACCCACTACCAATCCCTGTTTCCCGGAATAAACACGACAGAAACCATCCTCCGCGGACAACTAGGTCGCAGTAATCACAATATACATGGGTGCCGTTTCAATAGACGAGGACTGCTACCAAAATGCACGCTCAGATATATACCGCATTATAGGTATAATCTGATAGATACCTCTTGAATTAGAATATCAAGGCAGAAAAGCGTACCACTAGGTCCACACGTACAGATACGTAACTGCAAAAGCAGATATAGATAGTGTACCATAAAATAAAGTGAGGTGAATTCGCTTCTTTTTATTTATTTATTTATTTATTTGATTTTTTTGGGGGTGGGGGGGGGTTACTCTGTAAAATATATGAACATAGGATCTCAAGCCAGCTTTTGTTGCCGCAATATCATGATAAAAAAGGGAAAAAATAGATAATGTTAGCAGTCAACATTTTTATAAACAGAGATAAGTACCAGGTGTATAATCAATGAGAGGAATCGGCTTTATTTGTCATGCTCGTCTCAATGTAAACAGGGCTATTAAGATGGAGATGGAAGCCCATTCTCAAATGTCACCAAATATGGAGAGATCTTCTATTTGGAACACAATACGCTCGTATTAATTTTGCAATGGCAAGGTGATACCGCGGCCTCCAGGCAGGTCGCAGCACGCATGCCTTTATTGTTCCCAGGATTGAATGACGTCTCTGGGTCAGAAAAAGTTTCTCCTAGGTTTGGAGAAAGTTATGAATTGAAATTGGACTGAGGTGTTTTGAAACCCCCAAAGCTTTCTTTATGGAGCATATCATAAACAAACTCAAACATGGGAAGACCTTTCTTTCCATCTGACAGGTGATCCGCCTCCATGTTGTCTCCAGGCAACTTGATAAATTGTTTACGGAAAAACTAGCTCAACTTGTATTTAGTTACCGTGCGGCGAAACAGTCAAAAATAGTTGTTGATAAAATGTCCAACGCATTTCACGCCCTAACAACTGAACGTAAACAAGTGTTACCCAAGATGACATCTGAGTTCTGATTGGCTGATGGAGGTCATATGGTACAAAACTATAAAAAGGATGACCGTTCTAAATTTTCACCCATATCACGGTTGCTGCTCCTACAGTGCAGACGCTTGATCAAGCCACATTCGAATTGGGACAGACATTTACATAACATTTTATTGAATATAGATATGGGATTTGAATCTGACAAACTTACATACCAGCAGTCTCTCAAGCCGATCGCTTGTCTACACGCATAAATATGAGATTGGGTGGGAACAACTCTCAAGGATTTTTTCACTAATTCATATCAAAAGGGAGCCTTGACTGGTTCGCCCAAAATAAACTGATAAGTTCATTTCAGCGAAAAGTCAATAACAGGCGATACCAATTGTATGAACCAGATAAACATACAAAACACAAGGTTTGCCTCGGTTATTTTCCAAGGAAGATTATAAGTTGCAATCTTGGACTGGAGCCTGGCTGCTAGACGGGGAATAACTTACAATTGTTCCTCCTGGGAGTGGCCAGGTGCTTATCGAACAATGACATATTACAGCTCTGCTGCGTGTACCCGGGTCCGGTGTGCGAGTCGAGTATCAATCAGAGTTTGGACCACACCGTCTGGTGTTTCTCCTGAACCCCGGCCAACCAGTGCAAACTTACATAACGGTCCAACTTGCGATTCGTACTCCACGCCGTAAAACCTTTTGTAATCTGTTACTTGTGTGATATACAGATTTTATTTGTATTGTATTCATTGATTCCTTTAGATAAAGGAAGGAAATGATTATAAACTTGTTCATTAAGTCTTTTGTTTCTATGATTTTATGTTAATGTATTTATATCAGGTTATTTAGTAATTATACATTTTCTCCACCAGCAGTTCGCATAAACAGCTATACTCACTGTCACGGCGTCTCTCGTTGCTACATAACTGTTTCTTGTCTCAGGATTGGTAAATTGGTTTACATGTTGTTAGAAGGGGGCGGGCGAGTAACACTATTCTACCATCCTTACTTTATCGTGTGACTGAGAATATATTCTCCGTAACCTTTATTTCACACCCACTATTGGTTAACTCTCTAGACACTTCTTGGGGGAATCACATATCTTAAGCCATTATTTAAGTGCTACGTATGGCGTTGACTCATTTCACCTCATTTATCAGGCATTTCCTTGAAGTCGTTAGCACCTATAGAAGTTGATTTGATATATACCCGTGTATGATAATGTATGTGGCGTCGCTGTTGCTGATACTTGCACTTGACTGGTGGGTTAAGGTCGATGTGAATAGAAAAAGACTTTCAGAACATTTGGAAAAATTTGGTTTCTATTCATAAGTCTATCGATGTAGACTTTTATTCGTAATTATCTTAAATGTAGCTTGTTAAAAAACAGATACTTTCGTCTGGAGTTGACGTATCATTCTGTTGATTTTTCCCTGTGCGGAATAGCGCAGAACTAACAGAGCAGTTGACGAAATTATAATAAGATGTAAATCATCTATATAAAATTCAGCAGATACATACATGAATATTGATTCGTCCCTTTTCGGCAGCTGAATAGAGAATGTTTATCAATTCTAACTCACTGAGGCAGTACTTTTCGTGCACACGGACACCAGGCAGGTGACTCACCGTCAGAGAGTGTCAGACAACCCGCTACCCGTCACCCTTGGGCACTCAGTAGTACCATAGCCTCATTAGAACATTATTTCCCTTTATACTGTGCCAAGGCAAGAACCTCAGATATTCCACTCATACAGAATAGTAATAAGTGAAATAACAGTACGTTCAGATGATATTTCGTTATATATCCATTGAATACGTGACCAGTGTTTATTCTTTGGGGCTACTTTTTGAATCTAAAAGAGATAGAATAGATATTTACAGAAGTGCTTTAAAAAGTGGATGTCCATATTATTTAAACATTCACAGAGATGTCACCTTTTTTCTGAGACACGTTTCACCTAAATAGTGTATGTTTTTGTGCAAAATAATGCAAAGATAGGCTATGGTTAATATTCTCGATATACCAAAAAGGTTTTCATATTTGAAGTAACGAACTCTGAATCTCTTCAAATTACTATGAGATCTGAAGCCATTCCGCGGTCATAGTTCTTCACAGCCCACCTTAGTGAAAAAACTGAATATATCATCCAAATCGATATGCAAAGACATGTACCTAAATATTTATATATTAGATCCAAACTTTACGCCATGACCCTTTCCTTACGGGACTCGATAGCAGGTGCATATCATTAACCGTCACACCCTTGATACCTCTGTAGTACAGGCCAGGGTTATAATTGTTGAGAAATGTCTTATTTCTATCATATTATTTTACAACATCTCTGAAAAAATTATAAAGATCCATTTTGAATTAGCTGAGATAAATGACAGTCTAACAAAATAAGGAAAATAATACCCTGAGGCATCATTTGTACTGACCACGGCAGTGCCTTGAGGTATCACTTGCACTAGCCACAAGAGTGCCCTGAGGAATCATTGGTAAGGAAAGGTTTAAATAAAGGCTAATGCAAGTGCCAAGAAAAATAGAGAAACGGTAGAACGAAATGCGATGTTCAGAGCACAAGCAGCAGCTACAGAGCAGCGTTGCACGTCAGAGCCCGGGTGAATGGGCGGAGAGTTAGGGAGGGCGGGGGTAGGAAGGTGGTGGGTGAAGGTAGGAAGGGGGCTGAGTACGGTATATACACAGGCCGCGAAGGTGTCTCGAAACTAGCACTCTGCACTCAACACGTGTAGAGGATGATATATCTATATCTATATTATAGAGGAAACCCATGAAAGTTTAGAGTCAGAGCTCGTTTCACATCGAGTTTGAATTGTGAAGTAATTCACAAGGTGAAGCCGCATCAATTACATAGCGATTCAAAGGAGATGTGATACTTCTGACTTGAATGGGTTTCTGAATTTATCTCACCCTTCACTTTGATGGGCTAACATTTGTGAAATAATCCCCCATTGGATATTTTTCCTAGATACTTCATGGGCGTTGGGTACGAATTCCCAATGTTAACTGCATGGGGAAAAAATACCAGGGGTGAGATAAATATAAATATAGGCCAAAGTTTGTACCCCACCATACAGATATATATAGAGAGATTCCTGTTTTTCTCACCTAAAGAGACAGCGGGACTGAATATGACATCTTGAAAGGTAATAAAAAAAGAAATGTTAAACAAAATTTTAATCTGACTTTTCCATTCTATCTTCCTGTTTAACGTTGCCTTCAATCTGTTATTAAGTATTATGATGTTCGATTTGTTATGCATTTGAACTTCACCGATTTAATCGTGATAATATAACATTAGTTGATGTCCCTAACCTGCCTCACATACCATTACCTTAAGACATACCTTTTTTCTCATGGTTGTCCTTCAACTCATTACATGGGGAACATTTGCATGTGCAGATATGCTTCTCTCTACCATCTCCGCCAAAAGCAGCCAGCGAAAGCAAGTGATATTTACATAGGTCTTCCTCATGTACGTTAACCTTCTGATGATGTAGATTAACACAAGGCATATGCCAAGAGGCACAGAGTACCTCACGAGCTATTTGCATAGACACATCATTGCCAACTGTAAGGTACTTCTGTATGTAGTTTGTGAATAGGTTACGATCCTATAAAAACAAAGACCTTGAATAAAGTAAAGGAAGGCGTTGTCATTCCTCAAAGAGAATGTGTTAGCCATCGATCCCAGTAAACCTTACCAAGAATATAACCAACGTCCAATTCTTGCTCCAAGACAAATGCATAGAACTAGAATATCTGAAAGAGGATGAATCTTAGCCTGAATATCCGGAGTATGGGTGGGATCTTGGGACTCGTGTAGTTGGGTTAATTGTGGATGTGTAATTCTCTGTGATCTCAGTCAGTGTAGTGAGTGGCCTTTGATTAGTGAGGAGCGGCGGCGGCAGGACGACACTGCCCATGGGTCCTCCTCCCCCCACTCGTGTTGGGGGAATGAGAGGTGCGGCCCCGGTGCACGGCATCACAGGCAAAATCCCCCTCTGATTGAACAGCTCTCTCCTGGTGAAGAGCAGTTACTAAAGTGGATGATTAGATACTGGTCAGAAACGTACGGAGGTTATAGAGTGAGGAGATGAAAGACTGACTATTTTTGATATTTATTTTCTTTTGCTCGCGTTGTGAGCGTTTGTTGGAGAGAATTTAAACAGAAACAGTCATTCATTTCTGTTTGCTGTCTAATTGAGATTAACCAAAAAGGTGGCAATACTCCATTAGACTCGTAAAGAATCTTTTTTTTTTTTACTTTCAAGGTAGCATCGGCTGTGTTAAGATATGTATATGCCTCGTATTCTTAATTAGACTCGTAAAGAAGAACTATAAGACTGAACGGTTTTATAGTCCCATGTGGACTGCTTGTATTGTAATACCTGAGAATAAGTGTGAGGATTTGGCCATAATTATCTGAGTCCATCCAGAGATGTGGTCGATGTACGTTAGTGGAACTGTGTTGTAGAGTGAATTTGTGTTCTTCGGTAGGGCGTTGATTTCCTCATTGCTTGCAGTTATGTTAATATCCATGAGTTGGATAACTGACAGTAATTGATTGCATATAGGTCCGTGGTATCTTTTATTCCCCTTATGTTTTATGTGAGTTTCTACTTAATTCAAGTAGGTTGGATAGGTGTAAGTCAGGTGCTGTAATTCTTCGTATGATATTATTAGGTTGTTTGAATAACTTGATATTTAAGGCGATAATAGGAAAATAGCATTACCCGTACAATATAAGCTGGTTTTATGTTTGATGGTATAATACTAAGTTTATTACTTTGTAACTGAAGGCCAATCCGGGCGTATTGCTCCAGGCATGGGGTTTTATTGTTTAGAGAAGCTTAGTGTAAGTTATAGCTGTGTAGGTAGGCAGAATTTGCCAGAAAATGTCATATGGGATGATTGGTGAGTACATGGTACCAGCTGGACACCTCATGAAGCATGGTGAGCATGGCCAGTCGTGCCTGCGAAAGGCCACTGCAGATTTGATCATCGCTGTTTTGGTGAGAACGATCAATAGCCTACCAGAGTGTTGGGGTATCCTTCTCACTGGATCGATAGTGGACTTGGATTATCTATGACGGCTGGATTAACAAAACATCCTGTCAATATACATTAACTATCATGTGCTGGTTTGGTGCCTTTGAAATAGATAGGTTGATAGGACTTACCAGAAGTTTTGATCACGAAAAGAAATATCAATCTCGAGGTAATCGTTTTAATTTGTTTTGATCATGATAAGAAATATCAAAGTCAAGGTAATTGTTTTAATTTGTTTTGCACCAAGAATGACCTTGCCTCCTGTTACCGCGATAAATGAGATTAATTGGGTTATATCCATTTTAATTGAAGTATAGGTATCCGCGATAGTAATGGGATGTCATTACTGAGAGATGTGTATTTACCCTCAGGCTCCCCCTGGGATTAAACGATTAAACGATTAAACAAGTGGAACTGAAGGAAAATATGTCAAAAGTTCCAGTTTTGATTTGCAGACCTCAAGTTTGTGGGGTCTTTATGGAACTCAGCTTACCTGTTTGTTATGGGGCTCTTAGATGTGATTCTATAGGTGAAGTTTTCTACCTGTGTTACCTACGCTGTACCTGGCCGCCACCCACGGACATGGAGATTGATCTCCGCTAAACCCCACACCTGTACAGTCACTGTCGGCCTAATCAATAAGCTGAAGGTGAAGTCACCTCACGTGGCTACACCTCGTGTGGAAATCCACCTCTAACAGTGCCCTTCGCATACCGAGCTGGGATTAACTCGTTTACTCCCAGTGCGAATCTGTGTGGGATGCGGATATCATGTAGAAATATATAGGCATTGCACCGAGCGTCACTTGTTACGCATACCGAATTAGTGGTTTTATGGTAGCTGTTACATGGCAGCATATGTGAGCTCATGTGTTACACTTTGATACAGGTGGAACTATTACAGGTCTAGTGGTCCCTTTACCTGCCCTCTTCACATACACTAGGGTACAGCCCCATGTCTGATAGCTACAGTACAACTTTATATTATTAACACTGTAAACCTGAGTGAGAATGCCACTAGCAGAATGGAGCGTTGTTACCACGATTGCTACCCCAACTGGCGGAACAAACAAGTCGCGGTTAACCCACGTTCTGGCATCAAAATCACTGGCCTACTTACAGTGAATAAACAGCCACGGAATTCATTTGAAGGGGAATTTAAGAAACAAGGTATTGGAATAGCCTGACAAACAAAGTACATGTATATACATAACACCTCAGCGCCCTACTCTTAAACAGACGTGGTGAAGGGATTCAGTCTCCGCTGTCGACCCTGATCCATAGGCAAATTGTAGTTTTTCCAAACCCACTGTGTTTACAAGCCTGACGAGACTGACTGAAGTCGAGAACAAAATAAAATTTTGGATTACATACATATAGCGCACATCTACATTTTCTTACATTATAGGGTCAAATAGTATCAGTTTGATATTACATCTTCATTTGTTTAAAGGGATTGACATCTGACTCGAGTCAGAGCACCATTTTGAAAAGTGCTTACCTATACTGTTTGAAGTAGAAATCTGGCACGAAGCTGATCCCATTGAGGGGCTATTAAACGTATGTACCAAGCCACTGCGACAAACTTGTCTCCATTCTCCATATTTCCAATTATTAAATTAGTAAATCATATATATTAGGTAATTTATCTACAAGGTTGGCTATATCTTAGACGGCTATGACAGCAAATATATTACATTAAAAATCAAATTTAAAAAAAAAAAAAATGAAATGAAATTAAAAGATGAAAACTGCCTTATACAAACCAAGTTCACTACGTTTGACTTCGAATTTGAACAGCACGCCTGAAGTAAACTAGTGATATGATTTGTTTAAGTACGCCGGGATTCCTCTAGAAGTCATGTTTTAAGTAATAGGCAACACAATTATACATGCCATATCTGGCCGTGTGCATTTGGCAGAGCTCAATTGTGAAACTTAACAGGTCAACATCAGTCAATGCATGTACATACATTATATCACGTACGTGCAGTATGTTAAATATATAGAAATGTCATGATATATATACATGTAGGTTTGAACTATGTATTAGTTATGCGATTTAGATGTATTTCAGAAATTTTATTCTATCCCTCAGTACCAATGTATCTCTGATGGATTGTACCATGAATCTACCGTCTATGCTAAGTTTCAGACTAATGTTTTATTTCTTTTCTTTTAACAGCCGTGCGGCTTTGAGTCCTACTTCCCCAAAATTGATGGTAAGTACAAGTTTCGGTTTCCTACTTCATACTCTAGTTGATACAGGCGGCTAAGCCTCTATACACCTTCAGACTACTTGAACGGGCAGATCTCTGATGTTGAGAATGTGAAAGATTACATTGTCCACTGTAAATAATTACACTTCTGAAACATTGTCTGTTACATAGTGGAGCAAAGATCTTTGCCCAGTAATCAGCATTATTATCAGAGTGAGAAAATCTCTAGGTAAACTATTATATCGTGATATATGGTTACCACTCTGACGAGCTAATAGAGGGATCCGTACCGAGCAAACAAATCAAGATAATCTAGAATGTTGTCCCCACACTGTCCCGTCAGATTTGATAAGGTGTCCCGCCAAAGTGTCCCCTAAATTGGAGTTAAGATGCATTCCGTATCGAAATACCGACTTTGGAAAAACCCTATAGGACACACCTGGGGGTTGAGTGTTTTGGGTAAAAACACACATATAAGATACCCTCCGACTTTGAGAAAATCCTATAGGACGCACCCCCGCCCAGACCTCCCAACCCTCCAACCCTCCAACCCTCCAACCCCGGGCCTTATAATTTCAGGAGGAAGAAGGTGGTTCCAGCCACATATATTTGTTGGGATACAAAATGTTGTGTTTTTCATTTAGACAAAATAAATATATGTAATATTTTGCAGTAATATCATAATAGAACATGACAATTATATAGATGTCCTTTGATTTGAAGGCATTTCTAATGGTACCCCTAGAAATTCTCAATTGTCCTTGGGAAAAACCCGTGTATAAGATGTTCCCCGAGATTGAGCGAAGCGTTTAAGACACACTGGGGGTTTGGTTCGCGTAAAAGAATTTACGGTAGTTACAAACTGTGGAAATGGAAGTTGCTTTCACTTTCATACAAGGTTTCTTACTGGGCCAAGTGTAAAGAAGTATGTATACATGAATATTTATATATATATTTCAATGTTATTGGGTGTTCTACTGCACTGCCTAATGCATCAAAACACGCTACATAATCTCCCACGTCCCATGTGACCCCTGGAGACGTCTGTCTCATTCTGTCCAGCTATACATGAGTCAGACTGTGCTATATATATGTATACATACATATATATAGCTGTAGCCAGATCCATTGTAGCTATACCCAGATCCATTCTACAGGCCAGGATGACAGGGTGACCATGTGTATTTCCGGGAAGCGGTTCATGTACAGGTTAAACCTCGAGGTTGACCTGCTTTGACCTTTTGAGACGGCTATGTGTGTTTCAGTCACATGATCGTCACCCGCTGATCATAGACTCTGCTAAAAGTGATGAAGTATAGACCTATCCCAACTTTATTTAATGGTGTTGGCGGTTAGTGTCACAGATCAAAGTGGGTTAGGAAATTGGCAAATTACGCAGTTATGAACTCCTTCACCGTCCTTGATATGTAATTCCAGGACACCCAAAGTAGAGACGAATTTGCAAACATTTTGTAGTCGGTCAATAGATTAGACAACATTTTAAAGTTGATTATGGCTTTGTAAATGAATATTGCAGATAGATTTAAGTTTTTTCCAGTAGAAACATAATCTTCTGTAGTATATGTATGTACAGTTTTAGTGGACTTAAGCGTGCAACTTAATTATTGGTTGTATATCTGTATAGGATATCAATTGTATATCCTACTCTGCACCAACCGAGCTCATTTTACCTTTAAGTTAACTAATTAAAGACGGATAAGTCAGACTGTGCTAGGGACAGATAATGCCAGGAAGTATCATTTAATATAGGTATAACATACTACCATTGTTTGACAAAAGAAATTACAATATGATGTTATAGTGTATACAGGAGCCTTTCATCGAGCATTCTGAACTAGCGCCAGTTCCGTTCAGTACTTGTATTGTTTATATTTCTAGTTAGAAGGTGTCGAGAAAAAAAATCAATTTGGAGGTTGTCAAGAGATGTGTTAAAGCGACAATCCTTTCACGCCCAAGCCCTTTGTGTGAATGTACGCCATCATATCCCCAATGGGTTCTGGACCTCTGCCAATATGAATCTCATAATGTAGGCGAAATAAAAATAACGATAAATGATTAGTGCCTGGATCTAATTATTCACACAGCCAGCTACCATTACCGACACAGGAAATTACTTTCAGGATGTCGTGTCGTATATTTACAGGATGGACTAAATAGTTAGATCCTATCACCATGGTTCTCATTCTCAGGGCTCCTGTGTTCTATTGTCCGCATTTTGTGTGTGCTGCGCCCAGGTGTGAGATACATCCACTCTTTAGTCGTATTCTGTTGTTACCTTTTTCGAGACATCCCTGTCCTGTCCATGAGATTGGGTCATCGTCCCAAATCACGTTCTATATGAATATTCCTGGTCACCACGTTGATCATGTCGGTTGTCTGAAATCATAATGTCAACTACCAGTGGTACGTTCAGTAAAAGTTGACAATATCTGGATGGATCTGGATATGCATGCACTGAAATATTGCTAACCACAAAACATATCTAATAAAGTGGAACACATGCAATTACTTGTGGTCGCGTATGGAGATTATTAATTCCAAAAGCTCGCCTATGGCAGAGGCTTGCTGCGATCGTGTCCTTAAACGGTAGCACTTTGCTTTGGGAATGTTCGCCGATGAAAGGTGAGAATCTAGACCGGCGATTATGAACTCGACACATCAAAGCGTTAATAAATTGTCGACCATTAGGCAATTTCACACCAATGGTGATATATTATCATAAAGAATACAATAGAGTACAATGGCATAGCCGCACATCTCTTGTGTTATTCGTTCTTTAGACAGGGATGGAAGTTTTCCGACAAATGAAGGAATTATATATCCGATTTTGTCCACGGTCCCGACTTTCATCCCTGTATAGACCTCACTCTGAAATAGACCCTGGTTATAAGGAAATATCTATTGGTAGACTTTATCAAATGCAGCAATGAATGCCGAAATCCCCTGGGATTGATTCATATATGCAGACTCAGAATAGATGAGGGAAAAGTTGAATATATTGCGCACTAAGAAATTATTACATATTTATCTATAGAATTGGTATCTAGAAAAGGCTATTCCGTCTTCCATAACTATCATGGTCATAAAGACCAGTTCTTACCAGACCTGGTTATTAGAGTTCATATGTCTTTATGTCCTTAGCAGGTTTTTTTCTTGTGACATGTAATCCGGTAAAGTTGTGACCACTGTCTGGGTTGGTCTTTGGTTAAATCAACAAGTCTCAATCAGTGCAGTCAGGTAAGGTTCAGGAACTGGATCGTTGTGCTTACTTCGACAAAAACATATATGAAAAGTAGGATAAACAACCGAACCGTACGCAGGCCCTCATGTCTTATATCACAAAAAAGAAAAAAACAAATTTTGTTAATATCTAACCTTTCATGTTGCAATATGTTCTTTGATGTCGTAATACACGAGCGCCAGCGACTTATTACGACGCGCCAACCTCGTGGTAAACTCCTGTCCACAAAACCATCGAAAATTGTCTGTGTATTAGCGATCAAAAATCAGTGAGTCCAGAATTAAATATGCTAAAAATCCCTAATGGACTGATGGTTAGTTCTGCTGACGAGTTATTTCCATCAGATTAAATAAAAGGTCACCCTATCTGTCCTCAGACTATTTTGAGTTTTGATAAGCGTCTTAAAGAAATCCCCACTTTGTAATCAACTGTTGGAATGTGACGGGATTAAAAGTGGAAGGCAGGGCATGGAGATTTGATTCCTGATCACTTATTTTTGGCATATTCCTTTGGTGTCGAGTGTTGCTATAAACTCCATTAGACGAACGGTCAATAACCTTATTCTACAAGTTCATATCACGTATCAAAAAGTTGCTTGATATCCAGGTATCAGTTCTGCGATAATGAAAAAAGAGTATAGATGACTGGCATTATGAAGCCTTATCAGTCCCATGCTTCGTATTTACATTTTGTTGGCCTCGTGTGATGTTGTTCTCTAAGTGCGTAGATTACAAACTGTTGTATCATCGATATGCTATAGATATGTGCACCTGGTCATGTCCCAGGAAGGAGATACTTAGATATCAGACAAGTTGCCATACATCACAGTCACCTGTCGCGTACAGTGTGATATTAAGCTTCCCATGTATACACTTACTGCACGAGGCTGGTCCTTATCTTGTCAAGTGTTACAGTTTTTGATATAACGTGGAAACAATTACATCAGGACATGTGCCTTTCTTACGTATACCACCGAGCCCTTTCAAATGAATAATAAAACAAATCATGGATACATGTTTATTTAGATAATGCCAACTACCTCTTCTGCTACTCACACACATAGAAACATCATTGGGGCTTTATGATAGAAATTACCTTTAATTTTACTCATATACTTGACTTACAGGGTCAGTTCTGAAAAATACTAGCAGCGTAATTTAGGGTTTCACCGCGTTTCAAACAGTAACAAAATCAATGAGAGGTCAGCTTGAAGTAACTCTTGTTTATGAGGCTATCCTATTCTGCGCTGGTTCTAGTTTCTACTCTGTTGGACTTGCTATATACAAATGCATAAACACATATTCTATTTGGAATATTTATTCGTTTAGAAATATGAACAAACGGCACCCTGTCGCCAGGCTCTCCAGCTGACTGAGCCGTGTTCTTCTGATTGGTCAAACCGATAAGCGCTATGACCATATGAACATTTGAACAACGCGCACAATTAAACAATATGCGGTTCAATTGCTACAATAGTCTAGAACAAATGTTTTTGACATGATAGAAAGAATCATTCTTAAAAGTATTTCCGTGATTACTTACTTGAAAACTAAACAAAATTTCCTATCTTTACCTCTACAAATCGATTTTTTTCCAAGGTAGCATCGGCTAGTGATGGAGTTATCATAGGCACGTCTTCATAACCTTAACAGATCAAATTACTTCTTATTTCCGTTTCAAAGGTGCATATTTATTGGCTCACCATACCGATATCCTTTTTTAACCGAACGAAATCGAAGTCTCAGTAGTGGTGATAAAAAGGTGGGGATTCCTAATCCAGGCTTCTCCAGGTAGGTGTTGCCCTTCTGTGCAGGTACTAGGTCTCGATGCTCCTAGAAGCCAAACTATGTATCTTCACTATGACGTAGGTAAGTCTGCACTATATTGCAGCTAACCCCTCATAAGTAATCTCTATTATGTCTGTTTATTGTCAGTCACTGTCAGGAAGTTGCTATTCTAATGGTACATAGTGCACATATGCCTGGGATTTATGATACCAATATGAAGCTGCGACAATCAGACCAAATTGCCCATTGGTGTGTGCTGTATTCTGATACTTACGACACCCTGTAGAAATGCACTCAGTTTGGTATGCCTAGAGTGGTTGCATATGTATATCCTTAAGTGGTTACATATGTATATCCTGAAGTGGGACGTAATATAACAGTTAACAGGAACACTTTCCAGTGTCGCAATTAGTTTTCCTTGGTCGTAAAATGGTATCTGGTTGATTTTACAGTATGATCAAAGTACACCACCTCCCAACCCCCTGAATCATAGTATCTGCCCACATATGACAGCGACCACAGATTGACTTCTGAAATTAACGGAATTTTGCGACCTCGCTGTTTCACATAGTGAAATCATATGACTTAGCTGAAATAAATCTTCATGTGGGAAGATTTCTTATAGATAAAATCAAATAACAGGAAACCAGTTTGAAAAAGAAATACTGGAAAAAAAAACCCGGAAAAACCTAATATAGTGTATCCATGTATTTATTATCCACCGAATACAAAGTGCCCATAGAAAACACATAGGCAGCGTGTATGGACATACCCGGCGCATACGGATATGTTGTATGCTCCGGGTGGCGCATACGGGAAAATAGTGCGTACGGAAAAATAGTGCATAACTAAAATGAATTGATATCGACATGTCACTTGTTCAGAAAAGGTGGATAATAAATACAATATAGACTGGTGTCAGATAAAAGCGTTTGTATGCTCCTCGGAGTTGACTCTACGCAATATCCTCGCATGCGCTCGGATATTATTGCGCGTCAACTCCTCGGAGCATACGGCCGCTTGTATCTGAAACCAGTCAATATTGTGTATTTATCCTGCCAAGTAGTTTATACTTGCCTAGCTGAAATATTCCCGTTAATAACGTACTCATGATTGGATATTTTTTCTCCGTAGCGGTGATTCTTTTCGGCGAGCCGGTGAGGTGGGAGACAAACCTGCAGTTGATCATTGATGTGCTGCTCACGGACGGGCATCCCGCGGCCATGTCGCCCAACATCTCCTACCCTCACATCCCTATACTCGGCTGTAACATGGACCTCATGTGGATGGCCGAGGCGCCCATGCCCAGGTACGCACAACCTCCAATGATACAGTCTCCTACAAACAGTTTTGTTTTAGTTCAGTTATTTTCCTTTTAAATGTGAGATTGAATAATGGTTCATTGGAACATTGCCCCATCAGTGCTTCACCAAGAACCTGACCATACACATTACTAAAAGTTTATGCTGTATTTGGAAGTTGAAGTTATGTGATATCTATCCAGGTATAGTCAACTTGTTAGACTAGAACTTGTTAGATATTTGTGCATGTATGGGACAAAATCGGGAATTGCAATTAAATAAGGGAGATTTTCAGGTAGATAGTAGTGTCGATGATATGGTTAATGTGCTAAAAAAAAACGAGAACTTGATTCATCACGATGGACCTTTGGAACACAAACTAAGGTTAATCTATAAACAGTAGCAAACATGTTATCCACTCCGAATATTGATATGTAAGATTAACTTCATCCGAGCATTTAATGAGAATCTCTGTCTGCAGTGTCGCCATCTAGCGATCAACCGACACAGCTACCTGTACTCTTTGTTAAACCTTCGGTTGGCAGCTCATATAAGAATGAATCTGTATACATGTGTATTTACATCGATCCACTGAAAACGAAATTATGTCACGTGAATTTTGCATTTATTATTACACTTTCATTTCCAGCTCTTTTGGGCTGCGGTATGACAAAAAGATGTAAAGATATCGTTCAATTTCTACGTTTCTTAGTTCAGAAAAAGCGATCACAATAGTATGGATCAAAATTTGATGACGTGATTTTGATCCACCCGTAACATGTTTGGTGTACTGATAGACCACAGAGTTAACCCTGATACTGGATCCTATGATAATAATATGAAATAAATTGTAAACATCTTTTCTAAATCAAATGCTTGTTCATAATCATTTTCAGAATTACACGTATACATAACATAGGCTCAACTCTAGGAAATCCATTTCCTTATGAATTTTTTGTCTTGCGTCGGGGAATATACTCGTTTGCTGCGCATCTTTTTTTTCAGTTTGATCACCATTTTATCTAAATATGCCGATATTCCTTGTTTTAGATTTGGACATGGATGCTTCTTGAATTGTCTTGAGGGATTATATAAGGTAAGAAAAGACTTCTAATGATGAGCGCATACTTAATAGAGAATGCACTATCCAAGTTCTTACAAACCCACAGGATACTGAGATATAAGTATGAGTACATTGCAAGGAAGAACGATTGTAACCAATCGAAAGCAATAAAGACTTTAAAAAAATAAAAAAATTACTAATGATTAGAAGTTCAATTGAGGGCACGGAATGAGACCTTCTGATACTAATATTGTGTACCATACCATAATTGCAGTTGGACCCTATATGCATAGTAAAACATGTAAAAAACATCAAATTGAGTGAGCAAAAATAATGATAAGTGTCATTGTATAAGGTGTTATGTTGTATCATGGACAATTGTCCATGGTCATATATATTTACCAAAACTGAATTTGATGGAACGTATTTTTTTAAAATTTTTATATAAATTTGCTATGTTGTCATTGTAGAAAATCGCGGGCCACACACTCAAGTACACGGCTCTGGTTGGCAAACCTAGTGAGATAACGTACGAACATGCGGAGAACGTTCTACAGACTGCAGCATGCCAGATGGGCCTGCCGGGAATCAGCAGGATGTACTGCATAGGGTAAGCCCGCAACGTTTTGCTGTTATCATGTAACCTTGTGTGTAGAGATAAACTTACTGTACGAGTAAGAAAGTGTGAACAGTGAACGTGTAGATACTGGAGGTGTAGACGGAGTCATTGATAGTGCACAGATCAGAGGAATTCCTGATTGATGTGTTATTAAACACGAATTGCCTTGGATGAATAAGTAAGGAAAAGACCTATATTGGGAAATTGACCAACTTCAGTAGCAGTGGCAGTCATAATCGATATTAGTTCCAGATATAAAACGTATTTTATAGCCGTGCACCTGCTGCCTGACCCCACCTGTGCAGAATCAACTTAGATCTTAAAGTAACGGTAATAAAAACCGCGTCCAGGTTGAGTGAAGCCCACCCTTACGATGTGTGTGATGTTTATTGATTACCGATTGGCGTTTTCCACAGGGACAACCCGGACGTGGACATCTACGGCGCGAACCTGTACAACCGGCGTATCCAGCACCGCCTGCAGCGCCACAAGGACAAGCAGGCCGGCGAGAAGAAACGCCTCCACACGGCCGTCGCGTCTGACGTCAGCGGCGGCGTCGTCGGCGATGACGTCATCGCAGACCACCAGGACGTGGAGGATGGTGACGGCGACGAGCTGGAGGGCGGCGAGTCGCGCCGGGTGAACTGGGGCAACGGCGGCGGTATGGAGGGCGTGGTGCGCGTGGAGGAGTGCATGTCGGTGCTCGTGTGCACGGGCGTCTACAGCGACCAGCGCACCTACGACAGTCGCAAGTCGTCACAGCGCATGCTCGACCACAACCACCGCGACTTCATCATGGACCCCGAGCTGAAGAAACCGGACATGATGGTGTTGAACGTGCATGACGCCGTGCAGGCCATCTTTAAGAAGGAAGGTCAAAGTTAATAGTGAACCAGCCTAGGGGGGTATGTGTGTGTGGGTGTGTCTGTGTGTGAGTGGGTGGGTGGGTGTGGAGGAAAGGGTGATGGGGGGGGGGGGGGGGGAGGGGTGACACTTCAGGGGGATTTGAGGTAGATGGGGTTGAGGGTAGATATCGAGCATATCGTCGACACATTCTGAGGGGGTTATTATGGGTGGAGTCAGTGGAGGAGGGACTACCTGTCCACGAGACTGTGGTTTATATTCCTTAGCGTTTCGAGGCCCAAGCAGTGTGCGCACTGCCGTGTGTTATTGGTGAATGTACATTGTAGGGGTATTCTGTCTAGGAATACGTGCAGGCACAAATTCGAGTACTAGACTTAGACTTTTCGCGACTGTGTTGGGAAATCTATGGAGTCGACTCTAAACTGAGCGGACACATACAGGACTGGTAGATTTGAGAAATTAAAAAAATCATTTCAACACCAACCAATCATTCTAACGGGGTGACGCCACTGAGCACTACTCTTTCTACGATAGCACTTACGGCACGTTCCCGACACAGAATGTTGTCACGGGTGTCAAGGTAGTTGTTAGACTCCACCAGAAAGACAGTGCAGTGTACCTGTGTCGTGGATGTGGCATGTAATTTCCCACAATATTGTACAGATTGTGACTTGGATGACTCGCATGCTTGTCGCAGTGTGTCGGCGAGGTTGCTGCACAACTACGTCACAGATACATTGTGGTTACGACTCGTTCCTCGTCGGATTATATTGTACATGGCCCGTGATGTAGTTGGGTCCTGGTGTACTGTAAGCGTGTTGGACAAGGTGGGTTCCACACCTACTGGAATTTAACATGTGGCATGGCACAGCGAAAGGTGTCCCTTCTCGAGTAGATGCTCTCACAGTACAGTGTCTGATTTGGGTAGAGTTGACCTGTAGATATATGAGATCCCGTTACTTAGTAAATTAACCCTCAGAGAATCACGGTTTTTATATCGTCCAGTACTATATACAGGTCCTATGCACCTCGTCACAATTAAGGAAGATCGAAATTTTCGCCTTAGTAAAATATTCTCTATATTTATCAATGGCTGCTGTTCTGGCGGATAATTTACACTCTCAAATATTACTGAGACCTTCGGGTCTGTCTATAATTATAAAGATGACATCCAGTGTATTTCGACCTGCAGTGATGTATGTTGTAAGCAAAGGGACTCTCATTGGACTTAAAGGAATAATTAACATTCTTTATTGCCGGTCACCATTGTTTGATTTCCTTCATTTTTGGGCCTAATTACGAAGCCTAGTTTAAGCCCCGTGACACTTAACGAAATAGTTCCTCGCACTCAGTGTAAAGTGACAAAATAAGGGATCTGCTTATATACAGTAACACTTGCTAGAAATATGCGATAGGTGCGACCCTACACATATGGCAATCTCTCGTGATATATTGGCGTATCCTATTGTATAACACGGTCTTGTGAACCACAGGACACCACTCGGCGTTTCTGCGTTATCATTAATATGATGAAATAATCATAATCTATTCATGCATTTACTTTATTTATCTTCAGCTTTTTTTGCTTTTATTGGACTTCATGTCAACGACGTGAGACTAATTTTATTCGTTATAGGCCCTACTTACTATCTGCATAAAGTTTACGGAGAATGGGATATACATTGTGCATTTTGTCGGCCTTGTTTTAAAGGCGGTCCTTATTATACACATTACGAAAGATACCCTGGAAGATCGATTTATTTACTATACCATGAGACTGAAAAAGAATATACCGCTGTCTTACAAGGATGATGCCAGATGTCACCTACGGTACTATATTTCTTATTCAAGTCCAGTGCTTAGGAAATGGGAATTCTGTCATAGGCACAAAACGACTATTAGGAAATTGTAAAGCTTTGGAGCTCAAATGACTCCAAGATAGAAAGTTCAGAGGAATGCTTGCGCCTGTTATTGTTGACTCAAAATAGAAGCCGCACATAAATAGTATCTTGATGAGGGACGCTTGGGAGTACAGCAGATAACATTACTTAGTCATGTATATCAGACATCAAGGAAGTGATACGTCAATATTGTTATACACGATAGACTTGTATTAAGGTTCAGTATCGTTTTATCACAGTAGCACCTGCTACAGTGAAATTTAGTTTTTTTTCTTAAATGATACAAACCGTTGAGCGAGCACGCTTCGTACATAGTGTAGGACTGGATAACGTCCGTAGATGAGGTTGGTCCAGAATGTCGGTGTTTTCTCTACTTGGATCTGGATGAAGGTTGTCCTACGACGTAAACTGTGATCGTTCTGTATTAGTTTCCTTTTGTGACCTCTAAGAATGAGCTTGAGTTAATAGACCGAATGCAATGGGACTATCCAGTCACATTGCAAATAGTAGCCAGCGTTTGGACATACAGCATACAGTTGTGTGGGGTTCCTGCGCGATAAAGGTTCACTCTGAAAGTATCATGTAATAGTCAATTGTGTAGGAAAGGACGGTTGTCGTCTGATTTGAAGCGACAATTATACAGACAGCTTGGTATCTTCTAATGGATCTCACAAGTGCAATGAGTGCCAATCATAGAGTTGCATCCCCATCAGATTCACAATTACAGTGGCAATGTCATAACGTATGTTTCCTCGGATTTTCAACACTCACAGCACATACTACACTTATATATTACAAACAGATGTGTTAGGTATTAATTCATAGTTTCACTCGATGTTTTGTATCCTTTAGGGTTGATTACACAAATATTATGTAATGTGAGTTATTGTAAGATTCTACGAGTGTAAGCCATTGATTTATACTCAGTTCTTGTACATATTTTATCGGTTGGAACATTTATCAAATATACAATATAACCAAAAGCATCATTGCGTGATATGATACAATCTTAATGGTGTTTTCCTTTACACAACATTATGACCATGACTTTGTGAGAAAAATAACCGACATAACATTGTATGTGTGTTAGAAGTATTCGACTATTTACCTTTATCGTATCATGTTACTCGAAAACAATATCACAATAACAGGTAATTAAACATGGTCATTATAAATGAAATTCCTCCTCTCAATTTAAATTCAGTTTTAGGATAGATTGATAGAGCCTCGTCTTAAATAGGATATCTTACTTCCTTTGTCATATTTATGAATAGATTTATCAAAATAAATCAATTTTTGATAGAACTTTGTTAACATTGGTTATTGCGATAGTGCTTTGAAGCACTATCACCTCATCGGAATCTCATCTAGTACGCCGTCTTTATATTATAAACATTGTAATTACATATGAATATCCCATCGGTGATAAGATACGGTATTAAACAGAGATGGCATATGGAGATACTGAACACTGCAAGTACAGTTCATAAAACTACTTTTTTTAATCGGCTAATTAAAAGGCAAACTGGTAATGAATTTAAGGGTAATGAACTCGTAAAGTTTTCTCTCGAAATTTCAGTGAGTCGTGTCAACTTATTGGGACCAGTTCCCTTCATGTTAATAAATCATATCACATGTAAACAGTTGTCCTTGTTACACCTTACTTTTAATGTGACTACCGAAATACCGCATTTAGTTAACTATATCACTAGTTACACACCACTTGTGTGGATGAATGTATGTCTTTTACTCACTGTGCAAATAAATAACCGATGGGAAGTTATAGATATCTTTCAGTAAGCGGTAAATGAAATGGGTTTAATCGTCCTGTACAGTTACCTTATTCCTATATACCCATTATTGAACTAACTAGAGTTACAAACCGCTGCTGGGGGGTGCATTAAAAATAAGGTATGTGTCGAGGTTGACGTTTTCGTCCCACTCTCATGTTTTCGTCCCGCTCTGACGTTTTCGTCCCGCTCTGATCACGTGATACAATACAGCAGCGGGACGAAACAATAGCTGTTGTGGTTACTCGATAAGGGTGGCCATTTGCTTTGGAAGTGTTTCAGGTAAAGAATTAAGCATTTTTATCGATATTTGAAGGTATATAGGAATAGGGAAACCATGTACTGGTAAGCAAAAGTCAAAGTTACTCGGTAAGGCTTGGAAAAATTACTTAATTTTTCCAAGCCTTACCGAGTAACTGAATTTTTGCTCACCGGAACAGAGTTTCTTTCTATTCCATAGACTTGATTCGCATTAATATCGCACTTGCAGCTTCTTAAGAGTGTTGCTCAATTTAGCCTATCATAAGTGTATGGACTCCAACTGATATTGCTCAGACAGAAAACGTACCGAGCTCGCCAGGATTCGAACCTGGAATCTTCTGATCCGTAGTCAGACGCGTTATCCATTGCGCCACGAGCCCGCTGCAATCCTACGAAGTGGCAGCTTCAACAGAACCACCAATTCCTTGGCTGGGATCGGGGTTATTCATTTACCAAGATGAAAAGGTCATATTTTCATAATTTTAGTTTAAAACGAATGGAAGTAATTAAGAGGTACACAGCCATCCCTAACCCATCAAAGGAAGATAACCCAATGGGCAGGTCGTAGACATGCCGTTTACTCATTATTTTTACCACAGGCACGGACTTGGAGGACCCGTGCCACAGGGTTTTCATCGAATGGCTCTTGTGGGGGAGGGGGTGGGCATCTGCAATGATGGGGGTCTCGAAATTTGGGATTGGAAGTTCGCGTTTAAACTCACATAGGCCCTATACATGGCCAACATTGGTTGGAAATGTTAAGTACCGGTAGTGGTAATGAAACGCCTACACCTGTATTCCTGAACTATATTGAATAAAAAATGAAATCTCTCTAGTTGTTGGGACATATTTGAACATACACGTGTCCTTTTAATCGTCTAGAGGCAATTCTAAAATGTTACACACTCCAAATCTAAGGTCTAAAAAAATTTATTGTATACACATACAACTAGAATCCTTTAGATATATATAGGTAACATTTATTCCTCCTAATTGGAATATATCTGATATGAATCATTGATAATCTGTGATCTATCAATGCACACCTATTGATTCTCAATGACCAAAATGTAACGAGCTTGCCAGGAGTCTAAGGACTAAGGAGTTTAAATTGTATACACATACAACTAACATCCTTTAGAAATGTGTAGGACACATTTATTCATCCGAAATGGAATATATTTGAAACTTATCATCACCTATGATCTATTAATGCCCCCTTATTGATTTTCAATGACTAAATTTTCAATGACCAAAATACAACGAGCTTGCCAGGATTCGAACCTGGAATCTTCTGATCCGTAGTCAGACGCGTTATCCATTGCGCCACAAGCCCGCGCTGGTTTCATTGGTAAGCACAATGGTATTCATAGACTTTCCCGCCAATACGACACACAAAGAGGCGACTGCCGATGGTGCAAGTTCAGTAGCAGGTGCATGAACGCGAGAGTAGGGAAGCTTGGGATACATGGTCATTCAACCGTAACAAGAACACATGCAGCCCCTCACAAGACCGTCTACCTAATATGTCGCATGTGGGCATATTCCGCCATATGTCTGTATGTAAGCCCATCTCATTTCCTACAAAATATTTATTCAAGCAGATAGCGAGATAGTAAGAGTGTGCGTAATTAGTGATTCTAAAGCTGGGCTTCTAACATTATTGACTCTCGTCTTCTCCTCATGAGAGCACCCCCCCCCCCCCCTTTTTTTCTTTTTTTTAAAAAAAGTTTTGTATTGCTTCTCTCGCAGAGTGTGTTTTTCAGATTACAATTTTCTTTGTATCGGACGATATTATAAATACATAGAACAAGTGGGTCCAAAAGTGATTTTACAAAAATAGATTGTTGATTTGATATGATGAAATGGATGGTGAAGAAGATGAAATTACGACTTTCCCATACAGTCTCTCACTTTTAGCTTGAATTCATTGATCGTAGGTGGATTTGGAACCACTAATACTCGCCAAATTCGTATACATATTTGAACAGATGTCTATTGAGAGACTTGTTAGTTTACCTAGTTCAAATTGTTATAATTTCTTCATTAAAGCGAGTGTTCCAACAAACTGGTGCTAGCCACGCCTGACGCCCGTATGGTCGTCGCCGGCTCGTCTTTGCTCCGTAGGAAAGCGCAGGGAGCTGTTTCACTAGTAGTGGATGTGAAAGTGAGAGGTGAGACCGCAACAGTGGCACCAACAGTGGCACCAACAGTGGCAAGCCCCAATTTGCGTTTCATCAGTGCTGTCGCTGTTGAGGTGGGACTAGCTGTCACTGTTGGCACAGCTCTTGCTATGCGCACTCGTTTGACGTTCGAATCTATTCATCGACGGGCCGCGATGATGTAGAATTTCACCCCTTCCCATAAGAACTAAGCAATGAATTTTTTACACGAGTAAGTTATATATGATCTATAATTGTACCAAATATGAAGAAAATCGGTCAAGCCGTTCACAAGATATCGGCGTTTAAATTTTGTCATAGCAAATACTGCACTTCCCGCCGGCCTCCAGGGGGAGACAAAAAGAACAGCCGAAACCCCGCCGCACTACGGTGGGAGTGAAAAAGAACAGCGACCAGCGCAAACGCACGGAGGTAGTAAAAAGTTCAAACACCGATAACTTCGGAACCGCTTGGCCGATCTTCTTCATATTTGGGACGTATATAGGAGATATGTATATCTTACTCGTGTAAAAATTTCATAACAAACGACAGGGTCTACCCTGTCACTTACAGATGCTCCACAGTGACACTTACAGCGACACCAAATTTACAGATGAAACAGTCACTGCCACTGTTGGTGTCGCTCCTTTCCCGAGTGCTGTTCACACTTGAGTGCACCTCCTAATGAAACGCACACTGTCGCTGTGGTGCCACTATTACAGAGAGCGACACTTGCAGCCTCTAGTGAAACAGCTCCCTGGTCTGCCCCGCCGGCTCCTCGCCGTGTGCAAAACACCCCGTCGCCGGTCCGGCATTAGAAGAACTGGCAAATTCGTTAATCACTCATATGAACAATCGGTATAATAGCATTAAAAGATTATGGTATTATCCTATGTTGGAATTATGCATACATCCGGCGTTGTATAGCAAGCATAATATCCCTGTTCTGAAAGATGATCTAAAAGGGAGGCAGGAAAGGTGCTTAAACTAGTAAGGGAAAACTTCAATGTCCTCTGCCCTAGTCCATTAACACGACTGTAATTGTGACAGCTTTATGTTGTTAAACCTTGAGGCTGGTAATAATTTTGTCCGAAACTTAAATTCTAGAAAAGGAAATTTGATATCACTATTTGAATATTTCTTGTCGCTGGTTAACCAAATGAGTTTCATGGAAAAAGATTTATGGTTTTTACATATTTTATTCACTCTGTCTTTGGAATACAATACTGGATAGATATATCACAACTAGGTAAACTCTAACAGTGTCCATAACTTAACAAGTTATGAATATAATCAATATATATATTTTACAATAATAATTCACATTATATATTGTATAACCAGTCAATAACACAACCAATACACAACAGAGTATAAACGACATGATCTGGTCTTGATATGCCGTGTGACTAGATCAAATTCCACCCCAGAACCCTGACTCTCATAGTTCCTTGGTAATAGGATTAGAGTTAACTTATGAGATCGAGAATGATGAATCTGGGGGAAAACATATCAGTACTAGGAAGTTCGATTTTCTCCATTAGAATTATTGTTGTTGTTCAAGTTTTGCCTTGAGGGAAGCTGGCATCTCTGGTGGTGGTGGGCGTGGCAGACGAAAGTAGACCTTCACTGAGTCATAGATGAACCATTGCAGAGCAGTCAGTGTACCGATCATGATGATACGAGGTCCAAGGCCCTTCCACATGCCTGTAATAAAATATATTGGGAAAAAAAACAAATTTATTCTATTTCGGTTTTGTTGTGCCAACCCCATATCATATCATGGTATCAATGGGCAATGGACAAATCTACTTTAAACGAAACGCATTCAGTTGACCCTTTGTGATTGTGAATGTCCTGTTTGTCTGTCAATCTTTCTTGAGGTTTTAAATTTATTGTCTTTTTATGTTCATTCAAGTCTACAGATATTATAGACATACGTCAGCTCATTAGAAAAACATAAGTTTTATGGTATCAGAATATCAAGGTTAACATAACAAGAGAAAAACCTAGCAAGCGTTCTAATCAACATGTTGAAATACCTAACTGATCTAATAGTTTTAAGACAATCTAAAGGTTAAGCTCTAATAAATAAGCACGTTTCCCATGGGACCAGACTACCATAAGGTAGGACAAATTGTAACATTATTATCGAAATAAACTCTCCAAAGGTTGGTTTTTTTTTTTAACAAAAAACAAAAACTTTTTATTTTCATTGTTTTGATTCTTATGAAAATAGAGAGAAGTGATATGCAGTACTATCGTAAAACTGGATGAGGTTTAATCTTGTCCACCATATTCCACAACTGGAGTTTGGCAAAGTGACTTCATGAGGCGAAGCCGAGTGAAGTCCGGAGCCAAAACTTCAGGAGTGGAATGCGGTGGCCAAGATTAAAACGAATCAGGTTTTGATTTTATCCTACCCTATCTCCTCGATTTTGGAATATTACGTGATAACAATGCTGTATGCCACTAGTGGCATATAAAACTCCATATGCCAGTCAGTGTGGCAAACGGAAACCCAATGTTAAGCCTATGGGGTTTTATATTAGGGGTAGGATAAAGGTACAAACTCAATAAATCACTCATACTAGAAAAATATAGCATGAAAATATTGTTGAAAATATGGAATGCAATGAAAGATTGTATATACAGGAAACCCCGCTTTTGAACCCCGCATTAATAGACAAATTCCTCTGAATGGAAATCCCCCCCCCCCCCCCCCCCCCCCCATTAAGCGTAAGGGTGAAGGATCACCCCACATAAGCTGACACCCCATGTTAACGGACAGTTATTTTAGTACGGAATACTTGTCAATCCTGTGTAAGGGGGGGCGCTCTTGGGGGACACTGTTGACACTCTGGAGGGACACTGTATCAGATATGGAGGGGCATTGTGGGTACAATATAGAATATCTAAATTGTTTGTTTTGAAAGGGACATTGTACTCTATGGACCGGAAGCAGCCTATAGATGACAGTGTGAAGGTGGGGTTTCTCTAGGCCACACAGGCTGCACTGCTACCTTGTGGCTGGAGGTGTGAACTAGAATACTACTACAAAGACAGAAATTTCCCATGCTTATAAAACACATAGAATCAAGATAGAAACACAATTCAAAGTGTTCCAGAAAAATGGTTGAAATCTATAATGCATGATTTATGGATTACATGTATATGGCTTGGATATCTAAAAGTTCAAATGTTGGGGGGGGGGGGGGGGGGGGACATTGAACGGGGGTGTAAAAAGGAGCGAATTTCACAAGGAAGGCATATTCACCTTCAACCTCAATTATCTATTTTTTATTGTTTTGGACATTTTTATTAATTCATATTATATAATTTATATTTATTTGCTTATTTATGTGTTATTGATAAACCTTTTAATCGAATAACCATCGTTTCCTTCATTTATGTAAGTATTTTCTATTGTTTAACCACTGGCATCCTGAAAACCCCGCTTAAGGGGCATCCCGCTTAAGGGGCCACCCCACTTAAGGGGGCACTTGGCCCGGAATGGGGGGGTGTCCCCTTAAGCGGGGTATTACTGTATATATATATATATCGATGAATAAAACGAAGGGTTATATTTGCATGAATTTAACTCACCTGCCCATCCAAGATTCTTGGCAACATCTACCACTGTTGCAGATTTTTCTTTGTTCAGTTTTGAGACGATGGTGTCTGCAGGATGTGACACAATTGCACAGAAAACACCAGCAATATATCCAGCAACAAAAGTGACAACAAGCTGTTCAGACTTGCTGCATTCAGCACGTGGCTTGGGTACAACATTTTTGTACAGTATCTCTACAGTGCGCTCAAAACAGGAAAATTTCATCATGGTGTATGGGATCTGCCGTCCCCACAGTGGCACAAGGCCCTTGTAGAACCTTTGGAATGAAAAGTGCCATGATAAGAGAGTAATTACAGTTCAAAAGATATACGTTTGATACACCATTGAAATAAAGTTTGAAAATATCATGTGTAGTATTGTTAATTATACGAAATGTTCTATACCATGTACCATGTATCTACTGAATAATAATCTTAAAAATGTATCCAGTGCTAAGAAAACATTTATAAAGGATTTAATGATTACAGGGGTCACTTGAATGACCCAATAATGTCTTTGTATTTGAGTAAAATCCCAACTATACCATAACATACAATTATCGTATTATTGCAGGGTATGCACTAAATTCGCGAATTCAAAAATAATTACCCTCCTATTCCTTCCTCAGCCATAAGCTTTGGCATGCCTTCCCGGAGATTGTTGGCCCATCCTGGAGAAGTCTGAACCCGGACTTTCACAGCTTCAAAGGGACAAAGCAAGATGTCTGCGAAGAACTCTGCTGAAGCGCTGGCGACTAAATACAGCGAGGTTCTCCACAGGAAAGCATTTTCCTGAAAGGAACACAAAAATATGTTATCCACATCCCTTGACGTAATAATCGCTTTCTTCCCATTTTTAAATTTGAGCTTCACTCTTTTCTATTCATCAAATTCAGTCACAAATATTGCTTACAAATAATTCCGGTACCGGTACCTTTTCTTATACCTGATAAACTTTTTTTCCATTACGTGAGCACCAAGTATATAGAGACAGGAATTTGGCGCACGATAGAAGCAAGACTAGGCGACGATGATACATAAATGATTTTAAGGTCATTCATACTTTAATTCTTGCCATTTCGAATGCCATGTTTTGAGAAAACTTTATAATCATTCTACCTTCATGTTCACGGAAATCTACAGTAAATAAACACACTTCAATAAGCAAGCGACTAATGAATGGTGATAGCTGTATTCATCCGTCTTTTATCATTTATTTTACGCCACATGTCTCATTTCACATACCTCTCCAAGCATGTTACCGTATACATTCTTGAAGATCTCATAGAGGCCGAATTTACCCAGTCCCTGGAAGGAGTAGCCAAAGAACGTCGGTGCCCAACCCTTGGCCAATTCTCTCACGCCGCCTTCTCTGTTTGCAAATAAATAATTGAAAAATCAACCTTCTTTCCCTCTAATTAATAAACGAGAATATAACATAAGTTGAGAATGATTAACCCACTGTTACCTGAATGTACATTATACTAGGGATTTATTCTTGTTTTAATTGTTTGTTTGTGGTTTAACGTCCCAGTGGACCCCGAGGGTATATAGGGACAATACTTGTTTCAAACAAAGACTGGACAATTTAGGGAAGATTTACAGTTTATAGTCTCACTAGTCACGCTTCTCATAGTAATGATAAAAAACAAAATGTATATTTATAACTATTAAGATTTAGGTATTTTCATGGAAGAAGGGAATTTCCTTTTTATTATGATGTTACTGAAAAACTCATGTAATTATGAGAGTGACAAATAAACAAATAAAAAAAAAAAAAAAAAAAATGGGTGGTGGTAAAAATGCTTCGCTTTCCAATTATAGATACCAATATGTACCGGTATTCAAGCAGGCAGGTTTTAACGTTCAAGCATTTTCAGGCATTTATGCATAATCAAATACGACCACATTCTTGGCTATTACTGAGTTCTGTGTAATTCACCTTTATAAAGAATGAGATAAGGGGACGATGCTTCCATAACAAATCGTTTAGGTATATTTTGTAGATGGAATGAGAGAGATTTAACATTTCTTTGTTGATCTAAAACGGAAATCAAACATGCACGGCAAATTGAACGAACCATATACCAAGGCAGTATTAACAAGACGCAGATACCTACATAATTACATTGTGAAGCTACTCTAAATTGCAATTGTCTAAACATATCATATTTTATTAGAGCGTGCTTGCACGCACTATTTACATCAGTTACAGGTTAGTGGGGTCCATATAGACTTTTAGGGTACTGCATACAAACTATCCCTTCACTATCTGTGTGCTTTTGAGAACAGAGCAGGGAGCCAGGGCCCTGTTTTTTAGTGACGACCATCGTTACGGGCGACATGTTTTTGCTGTCAGTGTACTATAGTTGCGATAGTTTAGGGGGTCGGGTAACTATCACTGCTCTAAGAGACTTAGGGTGGTCTGAGTTGTGCTATAGTTCCCGTAGGATTTAAGAAATGAAATTTTAACACGAGTAAGGGATACATATAACCTATAATCGTACCAAATATAAAGAGAATCGGCCGCAGCGTTCCGAAGAAATCGACGTTTGAATTTCGTCATAGCAATCTCTGTGTCAGTCTCTTAGAGGCATGCCCAGCTGACCATGACCAATTACTCAAAACCAAAATACCTCAAGACCCACTGGTGCTTGATGTGTTTGGATCCTAGAGAGGTAGTCGCAGAAATGCCTAGTTGACTGGGTGCAAATGGGTTACAGAAAACTATCCATAGGCTCAATCTAACTCAAACCGTTTAATTGTTTTTCATTTATAATTGCACGCTCATTCATCTATGATGTACATACTATTTACTCCTAGCTATTCCCAGGAATTGTCTAGGTGGCACAGCGATGAACACCGCGACTTGCGAGGACGTCGTTGTTCATCGGCAACAAGACGCGCCATCTGCAGAATCATGCCGTCTCATGCACTGGAGTCATCTTGTACCATACTGGTATCTTGTAGACTGTAGGTTAGTTGTAAGTCGCCCCTTTCTTTCTCTCTGTGTTAAACTTCTGTCACTCTATCATTTATAGACCTCAAATATAATTTCTGGTAGTTCAAGCGGTCTTCTTTGCCATCTTTATTTCATATTTGATTTTAAAAAAAAGCCGCGTTTAACATATTTACGTGTAATCTAATACTAAAACTCATGTACTGTGACCACAGCCATCTCATAGGACTCCATTAGAAGCGAACGGCAAGATAACGATGAGCATTCAGGCATGACTCCCATGTGGAAAAACCGCTCCCCATGGTGTCCTTCCTCTTATACATCAATGTATATGTCTAAATAATCAGGCTGGGAGAACAGTAACACCTTGTGTTTAATAAAAAAAAATTCAAAAAAAGTCGCAAAGAGGCACCTCACAGTGCACCAATAAATTCATCATATCTATAATTATATACATGCAATTGTTTTTGGTTGTTGGGCAACCACATAAACCTAAGCTCCCTGA
Source organism: Alentia gelatinosa (assembly GCA_950022655.1). NCBI lineage: Eukaryota > Metazoa > Annelida > Polychaeta > Phyllodocida > Polynoidae > Alentia > Alentia gelatinosa. The sequence goes on from OX465581.1 coordinate 74,832,938, forward strand.
TCCTTCGCTGAAACAAAGAAGACGCTATTCGTTCAAGAAAAGCCACAGATTATATAGGCTACACGGAGCGGTATGAGACCTACAGTAGACGTCGTGTAGAATTCCATGCAAAGGGTTGGGGAATGGCTATGTAAACAGCAATCCTACTTGGCAGCATGCACGTGCATACATTTCTGTGAAGCCTACCTCAATGTAACGCGGAAACCATTAATGATATTGCCGTATTTTTCCGGGTCAACCTGTATGGTAAATGGCAGTTACATAACTAAAACAGTCAATCCACAGGAAAATACAGATATATATACACGCAAAATTTGTCAGCCTTGAGTGGCTTATCCTAGTCGTGTCTACGGATCCCTGCCTCCAGCGCCCATATAATTTTGTAGTCGGGTGAGTATCACCTCGGCAGAAAAATAGAAACATGTCGACATTCAAATAACCTTTGTACATATTGCAGTCGACATTGCGTTAGCCAAAATATGTGATCTATTACTGGGAGGTTAATTACATTCTTAAGTATATCCTACGTACTCTGTCCTAGATAGTACATCAACCATTACATGTTTGATAATTATCATTAATAAACGGTTTACAAAAGCAGCCCTGTTAAACATATATATATATAATTGGTAGAGGAAAATGCAATGACATGCATGCACATGGGATAATGAGAGAGAAGCATACATTGCAAGGAAAGTTGCGTTTCAACTTATCATAAAATAAAAATACCTAAACTTCTAGGGTAAGAGGCAACTGCTGCCTACATTAAAAATATCTTCTGTCCGTATTATCCACCATTAAATCAATGTTTTTATAATAGAGAAAAATAGATAAGGGAAAAACAACTTCTGATAAATTGTACCCCCACCTGGATTCGACATTTGACGAGATCCAAGGGCACTACAGCGGTGTGAGTTGTACCACAACTGAGGATACCTCCAAGACCACACAGTAGGTAAAACTTTCTTGACCCGTATTCACAGCTATCTCCTGCGGAACGAAGGCAGAACAAGAGCGTCCAACAAATCAATGTGAACAATATACATAATTCGCAATGTCATATTAAATGTACAGACCGTCAGGTAGAACCTTATATATGAAAGGTATATAAAGCATACAGGTATGCTTCTCGGATAGTTCTCGGTATTCCTTGGCATTTCACGTTTGAGATGAAGGTTTTTTTCATATAGGCTGGTGAGCTTTATAACCTATCAAGGTCCTATAACAGCTAAAGAGTTTTACTTAAAATATTCAAGGTATTTCATCTTTTTTTTCAAAATAGGCTATACCTACGCATTGGAGTTAAAGGTTTGCAGGCCCCCCTGTACCGCTCTTCCTCATAGGTTTTTGAAATCAAAATATAGGGTTTTCCAGGTTTTAAGAGGCCCAAAACAAGCTTTTATAGGTTTTTCAGGGTTAACATATTCATCATGATGGAGTCAAAATATAGTTAATCGCTTATTTTCAGTTGTTGATTTATATAAAAAAAAGTGTACCTAGTACAAAATTGCAGGATGTCTGGCTCATTTAGTTTTACTCAGCATGCACATGTACATGCTGAGCTTCAAACAGGCAAACCAGCCTGGCAAGAAGTCATACAAATTCTTTATTCTTAAACATTTTAAAGATAATTCTCAACAAGTACACTAGTAACGTGGATTTCTTGTAATTTGACAATCTGACTGTCTCAAGTTAACTTAAAAAATTTCCTGTACACATCAATCCACATGGCAGTGAAAAATATAGGTTTTTAAAGGTTACTTTAAAAAAGGTTAAGGCTCAAGAATCGAAATATAGCTTGTTATAGGTTTTAAACATTTCACTGGGAGGCCTGGGTTTGATTTCAGAGGTAAGTATTATTCATTGTAAAGAAGAAAAAAAAGACCACAACTAACACACACCAAAAAAAAGAAAGAAGAAAAACTGCGCAAACCTTCGATTGTTGGTGACAATGCGACAAGCATATTTTCAGATACAGTGTCCTCAGTACTACCAAAAAAAAAACTTCAATGAGGTCCTGTGAAATAGCCGGAACGTTTGTGAATCCCTCCCTCTTAAAAGTGCACTTTTTGTAGTCTATTAAATTACACGAAGTCCCTTGGTAGTGAGGGAAATCACCCATTTAGCCATGCTGCTGTCACTCAAAATTATCACTTATTGAGATTGCTGGAGCATCACGTCTTAACAAAGGCGTCAAAATGGGGAGAATTAAGTGACACACCGGTGAACCAACCTTGAATTCGCATGAATATTCACCAGAGTACGTTAAAATGCATCATTATACAAAAGGGAAGTTGGGGGTTGTAATTCATATCACGTTGCGATCATTTCATACTGCCACATGTGTCCTAATTCCATGATCTTTAACTGATCATAATACGACCCTGACATAAACAAAGACTTTCACTTCAACCCGATATATTCTAGCACAATACGTGAAGCTAGATCAATTCGTAGTAATTGCTATATTTTGACGTCAAGTCATCAATTATATGCACGGTTTGGAGAACAACAGTTCTGATTAGAGGTTAGTCAGTCCTCTTCTGCAAATGAAAGAACAACGTGAAAAAGCCGTTTTCCATTTTTTTGACATTTTATTTTATAGTTGGAATCAAAGATATATCACATCCGTCCACATGTACTACGTTTTGGTAACACTTATTTCTGACCTGGGTTGGCTGTAGTCATTCAGGCATCTTTAACAGAACAGACAAGAGCTAACCAGCCAACCAGGGCTTGCCTGCCATGTCTCTGCAGCAAATACTCTTATATAAAATTATTTAAAAAGGCCAGCATCAGTAATAGATGATAATGATAGATTTCAATGAAACCACAACTCTGGTAATAAATTAAGTTTCCATCTTCAGTATGAAGTCAGACTTACTACGCAGCATTTGGGGAGTCAAAGTGTACACTAAGATTGCATTTCTTTCAATAGTCAGCTTGCTACCCAGACACAAGCGACTGACATCAAAACATACACCTTGGCTGTACTGAAAACTTAGGAATTGCCTAGAAAGCTAATTATTGTTGTTCGAGCTTGGCTTTGAGGGAAGCTGGCATCTCTGGTGGTGGTGGGCGTGGCAGGCGGAAGTAGACCTTCACTGAGTCATAGATGAACCATTGCAGAGCTGTCAGTGTACCGATCATGATGATACGAGGTCCAAGGCCCTTCCACATACCTGCAAACATTAGAGACCATATAAGTGGTATGTTTAACACAAAACGTGACCACATTTTCTTTTTTGTATTCCTATCGGTCCATTACATCAAGATGCAAGAGGCAGTTATAACTAGCTCCAGGAAAGTCTTATAAATACATCATCAAAACATTACATCAGAATAAATCTTGGCAAAAGATAATGGAATGGAATTTATTGAGCAAAATGAAAATAGGACTACAACTCCCCTACTATGAACTTTCAACCATATTCAACCAGAATTATTAACAACTCAAATCACAGGAAACCCATATTTTCACAAATGCTGTTGGAATACTTATTTAATAGTGCAGATTATTCTGTGTAATTGATTGACTTACCACCCCATCCCAGGTTTTTGGCAACTCCCATGAAGGTGGCGGTCTTCTCCTTATTCAGCTTTGATACGATGGTGTCTGCAGGATGCGACACAATTGCACAGAAGACACCAGCAATATAGCCAGCAACAAAAGTGACAACAAGCTGTTCAGACTTGCTGCATTCAGCACGTGGCTTGGGTACAACAAATTTGTACAGTGCCTCTACTGTACGCTCAAAGCAGGAGAACTTCATCATGGTGTATGGGATCTGCCGTCCCCACAGTGGCACAAGGCCCTTGTAGAACCTGTGAGAAGGAATGATGCAATATTTAGGGCATCTGAAGTTACAGAGGGCCAACATCTCATCACATTATCAAAATGATGCAACAGCAATTTAACCATTTGAAAATGCATACATAGTTTGTATATAAAGGATCCATAGTCTGATTTATAATGTAGGTAGGATCTAATTTCTGGTAATGTCAAAATTTTCTTTCTAGTATCACAAAGTACAATAATGTAACTAATGCAGAATTCTAGGAATTTGTTTAGAATATGTATCTTTTAAGTATATAATCTCTGAATAAAAAGATTATTTCAATATTACATGCAAGTTATTAAGGTAGGTCAATGGGATTTTATTACAATAGCAACAGACAGTAATATCAAAACGAGACAGATTGAGCACCACTTGGGTAGATTATAAACGATAACCAAACAATTACTACTGATATTTACCCTCCCATTCCTTCTTCTGCCATCAGCTTGGGGACACCTTCTCTGAGGTTGTTGGCCCATCCAGGCTGTGTTTGAATACGGACCTTGACAGCTTCCATTGGGCAGAGGGCAATGTCTGCGAAGAATTCAGCTGAGGCGCTGGCGGCAAGGTAAAGAGATGTTCTCCACAAGAAGGTATTCTCCTGTAAAATACAAATAGGTAGTGGCTGTTATCTCCAAATATATCATATATTGGTAGTTTTTGACAATGGAAAAGAAAACTAATTGATATTTACAACCTGAAGTAGAATATGCTCTACCAATCTCTTTAATAATATTTCTTTCCCTCTTGAATTCAAATTTATCAAGTAAAACTAGGTTCTACCTTAGCTATAAAACACCCTACTGCTCAGATGCTGATAAAATACCAGGAAACATTTACCCATCACAAAACGGACACCGTAGGGTTTGTATAGGTTTGGTTTTACATTTCTGGGATGTCATTTGTGTTAAAAAGTAAAAGTGGAAATATTATCCATATGAAACCTCTGACATTTCTCATCCTAGACTTCAGGAACTATTCTAGTTTTCCCTCTTGTTAAGATATTGTGGTTTCACCGGGGTATCCAGGCTTCCTTTGGTGTTTACGTCTTTTCAAATATCTTGAACTCTTTTTAAGAATTCAAAGTCTCTCCTAGCAGTGCTGCGGAAGCTACTGCAGGTAAGGTCAGGGAAACGTTTCGCTAAACATTTTAGTGAATGAAAACAGTCGTTTGTTTTCTGAAGGGTGCATATCATATCTGGTCACCGTTATTAAAACCATTTCTGATTCATCACCAAATTTTGTTAAAATTTCCCTTACTACCTCTGGAATTTCAGTGGTTTGGGATAGATATCTTCAAAATTCCCCCCCCCCCCCCCCTACTTTTTAATATGGAAACAAATAATCAAAACTATGTAATATTATTAGCAATTTGCTATACATGGTCAAATAAAGGATTTTTGGAACTTGTCAATCCAAGTCACTAAACTTTCAGACAGTCAGGTAACGGAGTTAAGGAAAGCTAATAGCTACCAGAACTTCAGACTAAAAAGCTCTTATCTAAGAATTCCAGGCTTTTCCTAGACTCTAGTACAGTCCGTTGTCGCCAGGGCCAGGGCACACAGGCTCAAACTTAGACTGTTATGGGGTGCCATTTTAAGTCAGGAATTCCTGCATCTGCTGGTACTAACCTGCCCTGCATGACTTGCCAGAAACCAGTGTATTACTCTTCAAACATAGGTCCTAGAGTAGCTTTTACTGGGCATGTACCAAATAAATCAGCTTAGAGTGTTATAATTGTTCAAACAAATATAGCGATCTTGCAGTCATAGATTAGTTCTAAAACATGTTTCTTATTAGATGTACTCTCAGCTATCTTTATTACCCTTGCCAGTTTATAGTTCAAAACATTCATTATTGGTGAGCAGCAGAACCACTACGATACTATGTCTATGCGGTGCTTCGCAGAGTTTGGACTTGTTTGGCACCAAAATGCCATATGGAATGTGGGAAATCCTGATAGTGACGTCAGGACTAATACAGTCTATAGCGCTAGTTGGTACTTTATTTAGACACCGAATGATAATATTTCTTTCTCATACAGGCACCCACACGGGACTAGCCAATCAGAGCTAAGCTCTGTTAGACCTTCATGTAACGTAACCCGAAGGCGGAGCGGTGCGTGAATGGACTAGGCCTTTCCAGGCCTGGAAAACCCATGAGCATAATTCTAGACTTTTCTAGGCTCTGTACGAACCCTGGTATAATCAAATGGCATTGTTTTTCTACTATTATCAAATTCGAACTAACCTCTCCGATCATGTCTCCGTACACATTCTTGAAGACCTCGTAGAAGCCAAATTTGCAGAGGCCTTGCATGGAGTAGCCGATGAGGGTTGGTGCCCAGCCCTTCCCAAGCTCACGAACGCCAGCTTCTTGTACTGAGATGCGGAAGCCATTGACGATATTGCCATACTTGGCTGGGTCGACTTGAATACGGCATTTCACCAAGTCAAGTGGGACCACAGCTGTATGGGTGAGGCCACAGCTGAGGACACCACCAAACCCACAAAGGGCATAGTACTTGCTGCTTCCAAATTCTACCTCTGAAAAAATAGATTAAATAATTGTTATTCAAATTGTCTAGTGCCAAATGGCATACCGTCTTTTTAAAAATCTTAACTTCACTGCATCAGAAGAGGGTATCGTTTTCACCTTAGCAAATCCAACGTAGCAGACAATACTGATTTAAAGCAAATTTAGCAAAATGAATACAATTTTGAAAATCATGGGGTTACAGAAATTTATGTAAAATTCAAAAGCATGGTTAAAATATCTAATATGCAAATCAACGTTTACTTTTTGGACATTCATTCATCACTAGGAAACGAGGTCTGAAATCAGTGCAAAATTATAGGGATGGATATTTGTTGAACACTCACGACGGGGGAGAGGAGTAAAACAGTCATGCTTGGAATTCAGGCAAACAACCTCAGATCAATTCTCACGTTTTAATAGTTTTACTTCTCCAACTGCTATTTATCATCAGTAGGAAAACCAACTATGTTACCTAACCAGGAAATATCCAGTCATCATTTAACTTTTGAACACAGATTTTAAAACCACCATGCGATCCACTGTTATTAAAAAAAAATAAAAAAAATCTCTAATTGTATGAATTATCCAACCACTCAACTTGAGTCACTTTAAAATGCATTCATCCGTTGGGGAGAAAATTGAGGTAGAACTATATCACAGGCTATTCTACAACCAACAAAAGGAAGCAAATTTCTATAGAAATGTCGCTTGCACAGGCATTGTACCTGGTTGTCCTGTGGCCATGTGTATCCGCCTTGAAGCTGAAGGTGCAGTGCTTGATCGAAACATCTAGGTAGTTTTTTTGGGTTATCTAATCATATCCTTTGGGGTCACGCAACGTTGTACCCAGAAATATCTCTCTTAGACAAACTACTTCATCCTTTTATCCGCAGTATGTTTGTTTCAGTAGCAGGTAGTACCCACCCCCTTTTCTTTTTTTGATTCCTAATAAATATTATCTCACCCAGGTATTTTGATTCCATAGGCTTAAAGTTAGGAACTTATACTCTACGGCCCTGAAAGTGGTGTACCCAATACTCAATGGCTAATTTGGTGATTTATTCCATTAATCAATAACATTATACAAGTTGAGAGAAATCAGAAACCCACTCGATGAAACCTTGGTTCACACGCCACCTCGTTTGATCATGACGTAATGCACTCAGCTTCGCTTCGTAAATGACATCATGGTAAAACTCGATGGAGATTGAATCATTGACGTTGACCTTGTTTACCAATACAACAGTCCATACTGGGCGTACCAACCGTTTTTCTTGAATTCATATATAAAAAAAAAATTGACAATGATTCGTTTTGAGTTTGTTGGAACAAGGACGTCACTTGAGACCAGAATATAAATGGGAGGGTCTGTGGGGTGATTCTATTTGGGGTGATTCTATTTTGGCATGGAATCAGCTTTCCGCGACGAAAGAAAGTCAAAGTTACTCTGTAAGGCTTGGAAAAATTACTGCCCAAGGCATTGCCTGAGGGCAGTAATTTTTCCAAGCTTTACAGAGGAACTTTAACTTTCTTTTACCGGGACTTAGTTTCCTTATTCCTATATACCTTCAAATATTGATAAAAATGAATATGCCCTTACCTATGATAGTCAAAGTAGCCATAGCCACACTTGGTGAGTAACTACAACTAATATGGTTTCGTTCTGCCAGTTTCATAGCAAATATGCAGGTTGCTATGTGACAATGTCAGAGCGATGTCATAGCTAAATTGATGTATTGTTTATATTTTGCAGGCTCCAAAAGCATGTTTGCCTATCCTCTTACATTTGTTATCTTTATAAGTTTTCTGGGTTACTTCCGATAATTGGCTTGAGTTGGCGTCTCCGTTTTTTTTTGCCATACAAACGATATAAGGCGATATAAATCACGGGACAGCCTGTGACAAAAAAGTCAGTCTATGATGAAAACATCAGCTTAGGAGGGAAATGTCAGCCTTGGTACATAACTAACAATTACAATCGGCAATGGATATATAGAAACAGTATATATGGCATGGGTATATACTAATGGATAGGATAACCATCTTCAATAATATGGGAGCACGCAGCTGAGAAACAGAGGACTTGTGTAAAATGTCACATTAAATTTTATAATCCAATTTGTGCAAAATTTACCGGGTATTATTACATACCTTTAGCCGAACATCTATGAAATACTAACCGCTGCTACTGGTGCAGTATAAATAATGTTCGGGCGCACTGCGCCCGTAGTGAATATTCGGGCGCACTGTGGTCATAGTGAATTTATCAGGTCAATAGGTACTTAAAGTAAGCATTTAAAATGGCGTTTTTCTTGATATTTAGGTATGTAATAATAAGAAAACGAAGTGACTGAGCCCAAAGAGATGCCATTCTCGGTCTTTTGATGCCATAAATACGTCCCTCCGCCTGTGGCGTCGGGACGTATTTATGGCATCAAAAGACCTCAAACGGCCATCCCTTCGGGCTCAGTAACCACGTTTTCTCTTAATACCGGATGCTAACTGAAAGTGAGTGAAATATATACGCAATATTACTATGTTTCTGATCTGCATATTTATATTCTCCAAGTAGTAATATCCAAGCGAAGGCGTAGATATCGTGTATTGTAAACTACAAGGAGAATAAGACCATACAGATCAAGAACATGGTGATATTATATTTATCATTCAGTATTCCAAATACGATATTCCCATAAACTATTTTGCACGCATAGAACTCTTCTGTATCCTACTGAGAACGATACAGCTTTCAATATCCTACTCAATAGCGGTATGTAGGCTCCATGTTTAGTATAGAGACTCCGACTTAGGTGATTGATAAACGATTAAACCAAATATGTTGAGATATGTCATTTTCCGTCAAGCTAGGTGTCCCTAGTCCCTAGTGTTTAGATCCAATCGTTCATCCAATCATAGGTAAACTAGACTTTACCAGATCGGATGCCCATAATCAAGTCTGTCATTGTAGCCAATGTAGGCCAGGGAAACCATCCCATCAAGCAACATGCTGGACGGAAATGACAAAATAACCAATAAACAACACGTTTAAGGACATAAACCGTAAGGCAAATTTGGAAATTGAAACTACATTAGTATGTAACTGAAAATAAATTTGTCAACAATAGCTTATCAAAAGTGGGCCTAGATCTCTAGACAATTTATTTGGTCGTTTTCAATGTTAAATCTCATACTTCTGTATTTAAAACTAAACAAGTGTAGTCATTATGATTGCAATGTGCCAATTCCCTTACACACTGGGCAATCACGTTATACACGTATTCTAGTTTCGGTAAAGCCGTAACATACTCATGATACTGACTTATTATTTGATAGGCTATCACAGAACCGGCGGCCGGCAATACAAGGACAGTCTTATGAGATCCTTGTTTTGTAGTCCTGTCCTTGTGCTTTCGCACTATCATTAAAAGGATATAACTCAAATTCAATTCATGAGAGGGCACGCTGTCACATAGACCAGACCTTGTGAAAAGATAAATCACTAGATCTGGATCTAGAAGAACTAATAGTCGTTTCTAGTCAAAATACCGTCTTATGCCGAGGTCACCCCCGGTATGGCCCAGCACGAATGACTGAACTTCAAATCACAATGACAACAGGTCACGGTCTTTTACGGTCACACAGTGGTTATAAGTACTATACGACCATCTCGCAACGATTGCCTGTATTCGGGATTTAACTCGTATCTAGTGTAAGAATTTGGTCAAGAGAGATAAGCAAGAAAGTTGGGACTAACCTGGGGCAGCATCGGCGGCGGCGATCGTTCGCACGGGGTTTATTTGGAGCCCATCGGTTTCGGCTGAGCCCTCGCACTTGGCGTAGATAGGGCCAGACAAAGGGCTCGATTTGGCTGCTTCAAACAGTGACTTGAACATCTTGAGCTGTAGAAAAGGAACACACTGTGTCAGACAATTCCAAAACACAATGAAACATGGACAAAAACAGATGATCGGCTGAAGTACCCACCCGGCTTCTGTGACCTTGTGTATCAAGATGGCAGGTTCCGCCGTGAAGGGATGATCACGTGTGCGCGTGCACTGGTTGCCGGGTTCCTTGCCTTCTTATTGGTCAGATTGCATTCGTGACGTAATTAAATTGTGTTCCGTGCAGACTAGCATAAAAGCCGTTCATTGGTTGAAATAGTTTCGATTCGCTGGTCGTTTATTTGGTTGGAATATATACCAGCGGATATTCCCGCCAGAAACTACACTGGCCACCAGAGCAGACGTTTGCTTGGCATGTTAGGTGCAGCGTAGCGCAGACAGGGGTTGGTTGCCACTCTAGCCAGAAACTACTCGGCACAGAACTTGCCAGTTCTGATAACAGTAATTGTTTAACACCCTCATCTCTCCCATTGAGGCTTAGCGGCAGTGGTGTCGGCGTAACAGCGTGAGGATCTGGCTTCTGTTACACTGGCCACCAGAGCAGACGTTTGCTACGCACGTCGCAGCTGCTACACATACGATGGTTCCCCGGTCATTCGCTAGGGGGCTCGGCGTACACAGTCCTAAAGAAGAAACCAACAAGTTTTGGTCAAAGTCGTCGTTCTCCACGAGTTTGGTGCGGAGTGATATGAACGAGGCCACAGCCGAGTGAATATCATTTATTCCAGGGGTGAGATAGAGGAGTGACCACACACCAAAGAACTATATGTAATTCTGTATGTAATTTAGTTCTTTGCACACACTGCATCATGCATGACTGCTCTGCCACCTTGCGGCTGGAGTATGAACTATGATATTACACAACATTACAAATGGCAAAAGGTTTAAAATACATAGAATTAAGATCGAGACTAAATTTCTAATCATGTGCTAATCTTAATGATCTTTTTACTCTTAGGACGGACTTTGAGACCTGGATTGGAGACCTGCCCGTGCCCGAAATTAAGCATATCACGACATGTAACTTTTATGTCTAAATACTTTTCTTTTCATTTATTTACCTTAAAAGCACATCAAAATAGTAGTATGTCCAGTAGTCCGTAATATCTGAACGGAAGAACATGTCCAGACACATGCGCGTATAGAGTGGGCGATAAAACAAGTTTTTCGCAGGGCAACCAATTTTCGAATCACAGTGGTGTGATGCGAAAATCGGTTACCGGTACCTTGCGAAATTCCGCTTTTTAATATCGCCCATGAGCATGCGCAGTGATGAATTTGACGATTGGAGAGTGCGGAAATCATCGGGCGCTCTCATCCTAGTTTATACCACTCTCCTCCCAGATCTTTCGTGGCACTAGCGCTTGCTAATACAAGCAGCCGCAGGAAGTAGAGCACTGGATTTCTGCTTGGAGAGTGAGTTTGTACACACGCGCTAATCAAATTTAGCGTAATATCTGTTCAGAGATTTGTCTTTCCTTCAAACATTGACTCCTGTTACGCTGGTTGAGCGATAATACCAGAAAGCTAGGGTGCCCGAAAAAGACAAAACCCTTTGCCTCGTTTTGGTTTCAACATTCCCCTCCCGATAATTCCTTTCTCCGAGGCTATATGAACCCACAATAGTCTGTGAGGTCTGACAGGAAGAAGATCTCCACACGCATGCGTGAATAGAATGGGCGATAAAAGCGGAATTTCGAAAGGTAGGCCTAACCAATTTTCGCATCACAGTGGCGCCACTGTGATGCAAAAAACGTTAATTATCGCCCACTAGCATATGCGCAGTGATTAAGTCCACGATTGGAGAGTGTGAAATTTGCTAAAATTAAGCATATCACAACATATATCACATCATGTAATTCTATGTCTAAAAGCTATTCTTTTCATTTATTTACCTCAAAATCACATCAAAATACAGTAAAACCCAGCTTAAGGGAATATCCTCCGTTCCGACCCAAGTGTCCCCTTAAGCGGGGTGCCCCTGAAGCGGGGTTTTCAGTCTACCAATGGTTATACAATAATGAATACTTACATAAATGAAGGAAACACTGATTATGAGGTTAAAAGGTTTATTAATAACACATTCTAATCAAATAGATAGAAAATAAATACCAAATAAATATAAAACAAATAGGCCTACACAAATTAATCCTGGCTCTCTCCAGGAGGTCCAGGAGGTCCACATCGTTGAAGGGGGTATCTTGGCTGGGGGTGAGGTCCGCTGAATACCGCACCTTCAAAGCCCCCTGCCCACCCTAAATTGCCCACCGCTAACCTGTTAGCGGGCCTCCTACCCGCTACATTCAGCGGGCGCGGAAATCACTGGTACCAACGAGTATAGAGAAATTTAGCTTTCTCTATACTCGTTGCTGGTACTAATTATCTACTCACTGAGGGCCGCCCAGAGCCGCAAGAGATGCAGGGATTACTGTTCAAACAACACACTCCAGCCGCCAAGGCCCGCAATGGAATGCTTAGACTATTGTTTTGGTTGTGACAACTGTCCGTCCCGTACAAACGGGCACCATAAACACAGATTTTCAGATAAAGGTTATGATAAGATGTCCCCCCCCCCCCCAAACTGCCCCCTTAAGCGGGGTTTTGATGCATTTCTGTACCGAAAAACTGTCCCTTTAAGCAGGGTGTCCCCCGTAAGCTGGTTGTCCCCTGAAGCGGGGTTAAAATAAACTCTTAATAGAGGAAGAAATTTCCGTTCTGAGGAAATTGTCCCCTAAAGCGGGGTTTTCCCTTAAGCGGGGTGTCCCAGAAGCGGGGTTTTACTGTAGTTGCGGTGCGAATGAAGGATCATTCATATTATTATCATATATTCATGTATCATTTGGTACCGTATACCAAAATCTGTTGAAATAATATAAATGGAAACATGGACATGAAATGCCACACTTTGTATATATGGTACACGATATAGGCGGCGCCACCATTTTTGGCTTAGTTCCGCAAACTCTCAAAGCTATAGATTGGCAACCAACCCCTGTCTACGCATAGCTACGACTTAGAGGTTGGTTGAATTCAATCTCCAGCCCCAGCCAGCCCCTCCCTTAACTGCTTATTTTATGATATTTCAGAGATGTCAGTTTTCCACTTTTCCGTGGAAATCCACTTTTCCATATTCAGAATATGTAATTGCTTTTCCTTACGTCAAACAAAGATGATATTAATTCAGCCTCATTTACGTCAATAAGAAAGTGGTTTGAACTCTCCTACAGACACCAAGCCCCATGCCATGGCCGACAAAGACATATTATTCTAGTTTTCTTGGTCTCCCTGAAAAAGAAAATCCACATAAAAAATATTTACACATTTTTTCATGACCCCAACTGACATCCCTGTATTATACTTATTAGAAATTGATTATATTCTTTATCTTTATGAGGATTTCGTTCCATTTTTGAACAGTAGAAAAAAAGAACATTAACAGTGGGTTTGAGACCATTTGTGTTCGCTGGAACATGAAAATGGTACACATGATGTTCTATGCATACATTACTATTAGGAAACGTCCTTACTGTGGACGAAACGGTTCCTGTTCGAAGTCAGTCTTTGATTTCATACTGCCTGACGCCATAGGCGGAAGGCAGTATATAATCAAAGACTGACCGAGAATGAGAAACGTTTCGCCCACAGTGAGGACGTTTGCTTATTAGTATATATACCTTAAATCAATGAAAAAACGTTGTTTTGATGACTTATTAAGTCGCACTCACAGCAGGCACGAACATTATTATTACTGCACCCCTAGCAGCGGGCAGTATTCCATAGACATTCGCACACAGGTATATAACAATATGACGTAAGTTACCCGTTACTACGACGTGTCAAGACCGCCCCTATCGGATTCAACCAGAGCTAACATGCATAGCAAACGTCTGCTCTGGTGGCCAGTGTATCGAAGCTACGCCTCATCTCCCAACTTAGTTCTGCCAATGGCCACTAAAAGGTGCTACAGTAATATATGCCCAAATGCATTACAGTTATTACTATATACCCATGCCATATATACTGTAAATATGTACCGTTTCGCCATATAACATAAAAATACTGTAGGGAACACTGTTCCGTACGGGAAAATACGGAACACTTCCGTAAACTTATTTAAAAAATAATAATTGTTAAGCCAATTGAAACTAATGATTTTTTTCTTAATTTCGGGTATATAGTAAATAAAGAATGACCTACCTTGCTTGAGCAAGCAACAAAACTCAATGATAATTTATGGTAAACGCCTCGTTCTGTACAAGCTGTAAATGATCATCTCGTATTGTAGCTTAAATACAGCATGTTCAGGACGTTCTACAGGTCTCTCTATGACAATTTATAATTATAGTCCTATCTTTATTCTAAATATTTTAGAAAAATGATTGAAATATGTATTTGATGGTGCATAGATAATGTGGCTTGAATCTTTAAAAGTTATTCAAAACAGGTGGTTTCTTTTATCATTTTTATACCATACTCTACTAGCGACTTTGTCGATTCATATTTTGCTACCAACTCCCCCACCCCCTCCTTCATCTCATTTGAGAGCTGGTGCACCCTCCCCTGGCCCTGGCGACAACGGGATGTACTACAGTGTAACGATTCCAAAAGGCTATTTGGCCTCTAGAGGGTGAACAGGAAACCATTGTAAACTCGTCATGTTCATTTCGTACTACAGTGAAAAAAGTTGTTTTCGGCATGGATTTACATCAACCATATGAATAAAAGTAATTCTGAGTATACACATATAAAAAAGAATAGGAGGTTTGAGTTTTTCCCAACACAAGAATCTCACTCTCCTGGTCCTTCAGTCTCCAACTCTTGATGTGGTTCACTCTGTCCACTCTGTACACAGTTGAAAATACGCTCTTTGCTTCGAGGGAGGGGCTGATTGGTACTGGAGATCGGACTGTGCCAACCCCTAAGCCAGAGCTCAGCACAGACAGGGGTTGGTGGCCCATCTAAACCTTGGATCTTTGGAACTACCCTATGACTGATCTGCGCACCACCTGGAGTGTTTGCGGCGAACCTTCTGTTCTGCTTCGTGGGTATCAGAATTAATGTGGTTTTTTTTCTGATCCTTTCTTGCTCAATAGTTTCGACGATCTCATCTCATCAGGCGTATATTTTGGCCTCAGCCCTTCGGTCTGAATACCTTGGGTCCCCAACTGGTAGGGATCTTTGGAACTACCCTATGATTGATCCGCGCGCCACCTGGAGTGTTCGCGGCAAACCTTCTGTTCTGCTTCGTGGGTATCAGAATTAAATTGTTCTTTCTGATCCTTTCTTGTCCGATAGTTTCAACGATCTCGTCTCATCAGGCGTATAATTTGACCTCACCTCTTTAGGTATAAATATCCTGTATATATGTATATCAGGATAGGTATCTAGGTTTAGATACTCCCGAATAAGAAGATTTTTTTTATAAACAATTTTAGATTCAGTCACTTTGAGTCGCTCTATGGATAAAGCAGTGGGAATATTCTATTTTTCTCCCTGGTTTAATTGACCGATGTGTTGGCTAATTTAGTGTGGGATAACCTTTTCGGGTTAATTGTGGAGAAAAATTGATCCCAAATCTGGCAATTATCTAGAAACACCCAGCACACTTTATTTTTCTATTTAGGAACATACTTGGATTTGTTGATGAGATAGTTTATTAAGGCCTGGCAAAGTGTAATCAATTTTAAAATCTTGATTTTCCATGTATGATTATCTGAAAATGAGGGAATTCTGCCTGCCGAGCCCACCCAAAATCACCCAAAATCATAATAATGTAAAGGGCATGTGTCGTAAGGCTGACGTGATTAAGAATTGTAACCTGACGTCTGAATGACTATAAGCCTCATACTAAAGATCTTGAACCGAGGTGATGTTGTCTGGTTATACCTTTCAGTGGCTGCTTTTAAACTGATTGCATCGAATTGCGGCTATTAGGCCTACATAACTACCAAGGATTTAGCCTAAATGAGACCTGAAGGAAGGAAGAAAACTAAGAATATATGCACATTAGTACTAATCATTAAAGAATAAATAAGAAACCGAACTGAGTAATACCCTGCAGACTCCCACAAACCTCGGTACACTATACATACCAAAACTAGCTTTCATTTAACAGGTATGGGGTTCCCTCTACAATCTTGAGAATGTAACTCCTACATGATATTTCAGTCTTCAAGATTAGGCATCGTTAAATGTATCTATGTGGAGATGGAACCCCAAGCAGATCCGGCCGAAAATGTATCTTTATATACATGTATAGGTCCGTAGTGGTGTGTAATTATTGGGTTCCGTACTTACATAACAACTGAAACAGTATTCTCTAGCTATCGCTAAGCCTCAAAAGCCGCGACACTCAATTATATCACTATTTGTTCAATATAAGAAAATAAACTTATTTTACTGGAGTGAAGAGCCGCATTGCATTTGTTTAACTTTGACCTAAAAAACTGGTAAACAGAACATTCTGATACTCCTAGGGGAGGGGGGCATATTATTTTCTTGGAGATGCACCTTCTCTTTTGCTCAGCCTAATTCTGCCGAAGGCCACCTTTTATTCAACTACATTGTATACAATAGCGAGTGACCAGAATGCCTGTTGGAGTGTCTTTATCAAAGGAGACACGGTGAATCGAGGCCTTCTCGGAAAGGTATTTTGGAATAATACCCATAGCAAATTATTATGGAATGAGATAGGGAAAAAACATTGGAGTCTGGCATTACCTGTCCGAAAATAGGAGCGGGGTATATATTGTCCATCTCCCTATCACTTTACGCCTCTTGCCTATGCGCAGTCCACACTAAGTTTTAATGCCAAGATGTAAAGCCGGTTCATGAAGCTAAAATTTGTTTGCCATAGGCCCGTTTCCATTGGCCGACGAAAACAGTGTAGCTTTTAAAATTCTCCTATAAAAAGCCCACTTCCATTGGCCGTCACCGATATAGGCCTACATTTAGGAGAACTAAAAAAGATCAACAGCGTTTTCGTCGGTCAATGGAAACTAGCCTTATTAGAGATCTGAAATATATATTACGACGATCGCCTTGAAATAGTTTCCAGTGAAGTCTATAAGAGGGCAGCACTTTCCCTGTCTGAACTCACCGGGCTGATATTATAAAACACTAGATGCTCAGAGCTCTCCAGTCAAGCCTAGTCAACAAGTAGTATAGGGCACGGAGATAGCGAACATCCTATCTTATCTAGATGTAACATGATAGCCACAATGGGAGACCATCCTTGTGATCCTTGTGATGAATTGTGAGCAATAATGACAGAAAAGGTAACCAATCATGAATGCCAGAAGTCATCCCAAAAATATGCTTGCACTTTATGATCGCACCGCGTTCTCATACTACACAAATAGAATAACGCTATTATTATTTAGAGAGTTCGTAACAATAAGTACAAGAGCTCACTGTATGATTTAATACAGTAATGCAATAAGTGCTACGTTGGGAAACGCAAATGTATAACCGAAAATTCTCCTTTTTGAACCCTGTATACTATTCAATTAGAGGTAAGGTTTTCTTCCTATATTTTGCCTAGATATAATCTGTTTGAGTTGCAGTACGTCGGGAACTAACGACATACATTACGTGCAATAGAAACCAATATTGGTATATTGTGAGAACACAAACGGTTGCAGCAAAACTTAACACTAAAGGGCATTACCATCGTTGCGAGAAGGTACAAAAAACGGCCATATCAGGGGCACCTCAAGCTTTAGGTATAGAGGTGATTTACCCGATGAACACAAATTTAAAGGGACATAAAGACAATAAATAGTTTTGAGACAAATCCTATTAATTGTATCGAAACTCTTCGAACATTTTACTGATTTTATGGGAAATCAATAACAACTCAACTCCATCCTTATCAGTGCTTCCTGTCAGAAGGGGCCGGAAACCTGGTCAACAGCCTCTCAATAACTGATTGACCCTTATTTTCCTCACATTTTGGGAGACTGTATGGGTATTCGAGTCAGGACAAGAAGGGTCGGAATAACACTATTGTCTTTTGTACGCATCTGCGCATCTTATACACCAACCTCCGTATTCATATTACAGCACATATATATACAAATGAAGAAGACCTGGAAATAACCAGCACCAAACATTTTAAGGTAGGATTTTCCTATGTTTTCACTGGTTTGTGCGTCATTTTCGTAATTTATTGACGACGATAGCGGATCCATTGAAAACCTAAGATTTTTTTTTAAACAAAGTCTGTAAACATAAACTATGTTAGCAAAACGACAAAGATTCAACGTTATTGTACATCTACTGTGTGAATACATATTGAAAGGGTAAACCGTAAAGAACCTGATACCACATCCTTAATACAATCAATGGCATAGAGGATAAACCTCTGTTGTGCTTTATGACACCTCATGGACAGTCTTTCTTCATAGACACGTACATTACAGCTGTAACATACTGTATGATCATAAACTTTATACTCTACATCTGTCTGAGGTGACGGGTGTCTGAACTGTTAGTATCGTTGAGGCCAGTCGCTCATAAAGTATTCGGTCGCGCGTCTGGAAGCGTCCACGGGTGGCGTGAGCAGCTCATAGCACGTGACAACAGCTGAGGAGAGCCGCCTGGGAAGTGTCAGCTGGCTATGTCTAGCAACACCAGGGTCCTCTCTGACACGACAGACTCAGTCAGAGATTGTACACCCCCCCCCCCCCCCCCCCCACCACCTTCACCTTCGCTCTTAATGCCAGGTTGCATTGTTGCGGCGCTTTCACACACTGCCAATGATAAACTATAACATAACCCTCTCACGTTCAAAGTTTCATGTTTGTATTTACACCCGTCCCCGTGAATACGATACCACTTCTGTTGATGTGACCCATTGGTTCTCCTACAGGGAACCGCTGGGAGGAACTTCCATTATTCCTTCCCTTGAATGCAATTTGTTTTTCTAAGGACGGCCAAGGTAAACAAGTGCAGCGGGGGCTGCTTTCCAGGCGGGCGGTCTGTGTACTTCTTGGTGAATATTCGATCGTGATTCTCAGAAAAGTAGTGGAGCATCAGGGCCGCCGTCGTTTGGAGTGGATGTTAACATCTGTAAAGAACCCACGTGTCTTTGAGAACGCGTCCCGCTGGAGCATACATCATTTGTTTCCCGCCAGGGCAGGTCCCCTGTAGTCCATACAAGCCGGCTTCCCACCCGAGAGTGGAGGAGCAAGTGTTGGGCGGAGAGGTTCAACATTGGTGTCAGGGAGCGGCGCCAGGGAGGGGACCGGCGTGGGACCTTTGCCTCAACACAGGAGGAAAGAATCAGGGCAACATCATCAGCATCGTCACCCGTGCGGGGCTTGCAGCCACCCTCCACCGCCGTCCGCAGAGGGAGTCACGAACCGGAGAGAGGGGTAGGAGGGACACACAACCGCCTCCCCCACCCCCGCCACCGCTGCCGAGTCTCAGACCCGCTCGCAGAAGTGCTCATGCCACCACCGCCACCACCACCACCACCACCATCTTCCAGGGGTAGAGCTGGAGAAGATCCCACTTGAATTGATCCGCTTGGCACTCGCAGCTCAGTCCTGCTCGGCCATCAACATTCCTCTAACTTAACGGGAGTCGCCCTTACGTAAAAGGCACTAAAAACCCTAGAGCAGCTGGAGTAGCTCACAGTAAGTTGAGGGAACAGCTCCTCACCACCCGCCGGCCGAATATCCTCGGATCCTCGCGGGCATCGTAAAGACGTCGTCATTGGGGATCTTAGACTGTGAAACCTCACCAGACTGAGCCGAAGTATAACATCAAGGACTCATATTTGTAGATCTTCCAAAACCCCGGCTACGCGGGCGAGTCGCGGATTTCCCTGTGTATATCATCTCCACCCCTCATCATGAGACAATCACAGGTGGAGCTTTACGCCGTGGTGGCATGGCTCTGTATATCATTCACACACTCAGACAGTCAAGGTAGGTGAACATTATTGATTTAGGTTAAGCAGCAGATGTACAACAATTATGATCAATTCTACGTAGTGCTATTCATCTTACCATTAATTAAGTTCAGGTACAGTGGCTGAATGAACAATGGTCATACCGTTTATCAATATGAGAATGCAGTCCAGTAATTCAAAAGAAATTCTTGATTGTTGTCTGGACAGATGTTACACCTGTGATATATCATGAAAATCATAAATTCAAAATGGCTTATTTCGCATAATAACTTCTAGCCTTGCACCCTGCTGTTTGTATTTCTATTTAATAAAGTCTAAACCGATATTTGAAGGAATACTCACCAAATCTTTTAAAATACTAAACCGACATATTCCTTCAACACATACTTCCGTAGATATACTTTTATTCACCTTGTATTTAATAGGTATGATAGATATTATCTAGGCAAGGAGTGAATATATCTTTTCCCATTCTCATTTATGTCCAGCACATCTTCTGACCCTATTAACTCACATTGCCTCATCGCACTTGAGAAATACGTAGTATTACACTTTTTTTTCTATTTGCAAGCGCTCAATAATTTTAAGCATGGACATATAAAAGATTAAATTCTGTCATATGTATATACGTATTGCCTGGTACAGATATTTCCACCCCAATTCCTATCGGAGTGTAACCAGATATAGGTGGTTGTCGACGATGCGTCTGCTGCCCGCGCTATGAACTGTTCGAGGGTGAACATGTATCGTTGTAGTTCGGCCATCGTGACATTGCAGTCGGCCCTGTCGGTGGTTTCCGTGTCCCCGGGCCATCTGTTTATCCTCTGGACTGGTCTGTGTATGTTTCGGAAACCAAATCCACCCTCTACCGTGCACAGTTATGTAAAGCCCACCGACAAGACATATCCTATTGCCTGCTCCTGAAGTCTCGTCGAACGGCCTCCCGATAACATGTACTGGTGGGTGCGGGGTTCAGCATATAAAGCAACCATAGGATACATAGATAGCTGTTTGGGATCATATTGCACTAATAGCAAGAATCGTCTTCATCCGGTCAATCTGTTAAACAGCAGAAAACCTATTGCGAAGTCTTTCAAGAATGGTATTTTTCAATACAAAAAAGGCTAAAGTTAACGGGATTGAGTATTTGAGCACATGCCGTTATTACGGAGTTCTGTTCCCCAATCTCGGTGAGATTAGCAAGCAACAACCTTTTTAGTTTGGGTGCAAGAGTTTAAAAAACATTTCCTCTCTTAGAGTCTGCTCGTCATGCACGACCCCACTGAACCTAGCTGGGAAAACAAAAGGCAAAGCTTAAGCGTTTCCTGGTTTTTAAGCTCGTTCAGAGAGGCTGTAATGGTCTCCATATGTCCTGGGCTTTTTTTGTTTTCTTAGTTCTTGCTACTCCCTATGAGGTAGGTTTAACTGCACCTAATGTATGTAGGCATAATACCAATCCAACTAGTTTATCTAATTCATGCAGGCAATAAGCTTATATTTAGGTTGTTAGGTAAATAGGATTCTTGAACCAGAGCTTGAGATAGGACCAGAAGATGAATGGTGGAATACTCCTAAATTGAATATATATATATATATATATATATATATATATATATATATATATATATATATATATATATATATATATATATATATAGTAGAACCCCGCGGGATGTCCGTTAGGCGGGGTTCTACTGTATAGGGATGCATGTATATATGTGTATATCCTCTCGCTATGATATGCTTGACAAGGGGGGTACCTTGATTCCATTCACACACTAGATCCAATGAATTACCTGACTATTTTAGGTTTTTCTTTTTCTTAACATGATGCGTATGATAGAAATATTCCTATCAATTAAATCCCTGTCTCTCTGGGCACTCAGTAGTGCCCTAGGCTCATTGGAATATCAATTCCCCTCCATACAAGGGAAGTACTCGGGTAATTATCTAATCTGCGTTCTAAGAGACTTCATTTAACTTAGACGACTATGACAGGATATTATTCTATTCTCAAGCCACACGTGGTCTTTTGGTTACTTTAGCCAGACTGTTATTCCGGCCGGGGGTGCACCACCATTCGACGAACCTTGACATAACATATGGAGATTCACTATCAGATAACTGCAGTGCAAACTGTACTCCTGTAAGGGTATATACCTTAGCATTCCATTTGTCTAGACCCCCACCCATGAAATTCCGAAAGAGTGTATAAATTCGTATTTCGGTTACTTAAGAACTCGCCTTGGAACGAAGTTGCTCCTTACATAAAGCGGAACTCGGCCCGTTCTGGAGAATTCGTCCCGCGAAGTCGACCCGTACTTGGAACATGTATAATGAATGCCATGTTCCCTTACCCTAATATGAATTTGTAAGGGTCATTGTAGGGGCTAGAGCTAATGTCAGGGTTTGGGATGTGGTAAGAGTTAAGGCTGTCTTTTTTTTTCTTTTTTTTCCTCAAAAATCTAGGTGAGGTATCTCTCAAATTAATCAGCCTTTCAGATAATAATCTATATTTCTTTGTCTGAGATCGGTACGGGGCGAGTTAGTAACGGGGCGAATTCCCAAAACGTAGGGAGTATAAGACATTTTTTTACATATCCCCCCATATTGATATAACAAAGGCAATTCACAATCAGAAGTATCTTTTAAAAAGGCATATCGGACAATTTGGCGTGACAATTAAAACCCATGTCATTTTTCTGAAAATTGAATAAAACGATCTTTAAGTATTGTAGAGCACATATTTGACTTAGAAATCGGGGGTCACCATGCTAGATTTTGATTTAGAGATCAATATTATGATCATTTTACTTTAGAATATATAAAGATTCTAAAAAATTGTTTTTCACATAGTAAAACCCATGTCATTTTACTCAAACTTTCACAGAATATAGTATATGTATAGTACTACCTATTTAGAATTTAGAATTATAGGTCACCGTCCTTGTTTTTGAAAGAATTGAACAAAACCATATTTTTCATTACATTTCCTGTATAAATCAAGCAAATGAAAAATGGCCTATTCAACTTTTGGATTAGGTCAAACTAGACAAAACTTAAACTTTGGTCTTTAGAATTTGGAATATGCCACAAATTACCAATTGCAATGGATGAATGGGAATATCTAAAAGGTGGCGTAAATTGTAGGATATTCCTTTAAAGGCAATTTTAGTTTTATCATATCATACCTCCTGATCTTACAATATTCCTCAAATTCCCCGCTGGTCATCTGTTCATTTCGGAAAGGAATGTAACTTTGATTATGTAGGTGCAGGAATGTTTCAAATCACGGAACTGGTGAGGGAGACCTTCCCCAGTGATAACGAGACTTCCTTCAACAAGCTATGATATCCTCGGTAGCCCCTATTGATTTGGTCTGCTTATCTTTACAGTGATTTTTCTTGCGATATATGAAGTTGACTCCCTCCTCCTCATTTACGATATCTTACTAGCCTCTTTGCTAAGTAGTATCATGCATTACACACAGAGAAAATGATACAAAATATAGAAAAAAGTTGTTCGTTTTCCCTGGCCATCAAACATCTGTTAATCGAGACAATGCAGAGGAAATTCCATAGCCATACGCTGCTTCCTTTTCAAACTATGTTAGCCGGGTTATGTGGCCATCCAACTGCGATGCCAACCACGTGTCATCGTGACAAGGCCCTGTAATACAGGCCCTGTTGTAAAATACCGCGTGTTTGTCATTATATGGAGATATTTGTTTGGTATCCCTTGGCCGTTTAGAGCCACAGATACCAGAATAGCGTGGGTGGAGGTGAGATCTGAGACCATCAGACTACAAGTCTCTGGTGAGATCCGCATTCCAGTTCTCAGAATACTCACAGCTGAGATACCAAAAACAAACGAATACATAGTCATGACACTATGGAAGTTCGGGTAAATTTAGATGACTGTAATAATATTGCGTGGTTACTAATAGAAATAATCGTTGTGCTTCCTTCACAAATGTTTTCAAAGATACATTTGGGGATTAGATGAGGCTGCTCTATAAAAAAGTCATAAATGGCTCCAAGACCTCCCTTTGAATACAATATCAGTTGGAAAGATAAAAAGTAATACATGTTCAGCATTTCATTCTACATTATGTCCGTTTTCTCCAACTAAAAAGTTGACTCAATTGGATTCACCTTTGTAAAGGGTTAACCGGTATAGATAAGCACTGCGAGACCTGCTCGAGATGAGCAGACATGAGCAGGTGCTGAGCAGCATGTGTCCAGTGGGTAACTTCTAGTACCCAGTGATCCTTAGCTCTTGGGTGGTCACCGGTACAATCGCTCATCGGACAGTCTCGGTACAAATAGAAACAGTCTGGTCTGGCTACTGATACCCACCGTTGAAAGCTTGGCAAGGAAGAGGCAGGTTGGGAAAATGTTTCTAGTGAATCCGCTTGGCTCTATGGACCATTTGGGGATCACTGCCAGAACACTTTGAAGTAATGAAGTATATAGATTCCTTATGCCAGTGTCGGCTCTCTTGCTAAAAATCATCAACTGAATAGCCATAGTCTTTGTTATGGCATATTGAGGGAGAGAGAAAATAACATCAAAATAAGAGATTTACATCTAGTATGGAATAACGTAATTTTTTTATAGTGAAATTTGGATCTTAGATATCAAGGAAATGAGGACGCTCCCCTAAACAGTCTACCATTGGAAACTTTGGTTTATTTTCCATAAAATGATACAGCGCATCCACTGCATAGAGAGAAGAAGTGAGATACAGATTAATCAATATATACTTGATCGTTAACTAGCTTTTATCACAGCTCTCCTCGGTGTTTTAGAACAATCATATATAGGAATACAAATATGGCAATAATGGCCTTGTTCATCATGGGGCAAGTGATGCTTCTTGGGGAATTTCGATGTCAGCCTTAACTATGATTGTCGATCTACCAATCTGTCACTCGTGACTGAGGTTGAACTGAGAGTAGTGCAGAGTTGCTGACCAGTGCATTATAGTTGGACGGGCAGAACACCTGCAGGGGGACACCATTTACATGTGACCGGTTTCAGCTATTGGGGCATACGCTTTGACCTTGGCATGCTCTGGTCCAGACGGGTCACCTGCTGAGGTCAAGGGTAAATGATAAATGGTAGATGAGGTTCAGTCAAAAGTAACTACTGCCGTACGAGTACATGCAAAGTGATATTAATGATTATGTGTCATCTCATTCTGATTCAAAGTGATTGATATTCAGTAACTCGTCTTGCCGAGTATTGAATATCAAACAATTAATTCCCATACTATTCGCCTAAGATTAAGAAATAAGGTTGTGTTTCTAGTTGTAGTTGCCTTCCTTTCCTTTGGAACATATTGCAAAAAAAGATGGGGACTTTTCTATTTGAAGTGAGGTGCCTTACCATCTTCTTTAGGGTCTATGCAATAACCTGTAGCTGTTATTTTAACTGGCCTAGGTCTATGGAACCTCTGGGGCACCTTTGATTCATATAGATTACCGACATGTATATTAAACAAGTGGAAATGCAGAATAATAAATATGTATCTGTTTGCATGCTTATGGTCTACCTAGAATATGAACGTAAGTCGTGCCAAACTAAGCTTTAATCGGCTTGGCCCCTGTGTATGAATATTTAGATCTGTCCTTCAGAAACCTCAACTTAATACCAAGGTCCTTCAAGCTTGACATAATAATGATATTTAATATTATAATAATACTGTAACTTCTACTGAAACATCGTCTGTTGACCTACTAACCTTTACCATGCACGTCTAGAATTACTTTATAATTAACCTCTATTTCCGAATTCACATCTATCTAATATTTTGATTATTGTCACTATAAAACGTGCAGACTTATATTTCTGATGAAGGCATACTGTACTTCATGTTGTAGCTTTGCTAAGCAGTCCATTCCGATACAGGAGAACTGGTCAACATAGAACTGTTCCAGGACTCTTCCATCCTGTACGACGTCAACGGGGTAAACACTTCAATATCCTGTCTGTCATGTCTGTCAGACATGTCCTGTCTGTCATGGTGGGATTTCTATCCCCCTCGATTCTTTAAGGCAGCCCTGATATATCAGCTTTAATCTCTACTTGTACTCTATCCAATCAGAAGCAATACAATTTTGCATTGTTTCTCCTGTGATTTGGACATAAGTACTGTCACCGATTACTAGTAGATGAAATACAAAACTTGAGGCTGTTACAATCATAACTGTGTGAAACTACAAGACGTAATAATAACTATAGCTAGTGCTTCGTCTGGGCTAGTCTGGCTCTTGGAGATTAACCGCTGAGTGCTGTTCATACCAAGATGTATTGTGCTAGAAGTAATAATCTCTGTGGAGGTGAACCTGTGAATGCAACTTCACAGCTGTGTCAAAGGTATCTAAAATATGTACATTTAGAGATTCAGTTTCTTTATGGTATGGTTTTGTCCTTTTGTGTTTGCATGGAACCAAGACTCATATACATGTGTATTTAAAGGCCATTTAGAACTGCACCACTAAATCAGCGATAGCCACATTCCCTCTGGTATTACCATTCTACCCGTTAAAATGCGCCCACCATTGTAACCAACACCCCTCTGTGCTTCATTGTATGAGTAGTAGGTGCAGGCTGTAATACCTGATCATTAGCGTATAGACTAACGTTCCCATGGACTTGGCCGTTGTAGGGACATTGCCCTCCTTACTGGACAGATGCTGTACAGTGGGTAAGGAGTGGTTCAGCATCAGTCGAGAGAGGTGCAGCCTTCACCCTGGCCCATTTGAGGATGTGTCTCAGCAGGACACAATGTCCTGTCAAGCTATCGTCGAAGTGTGCTGTCTCAAGGAGAAGAGTGATAAACAGTGTACGCAGGGCAAACAGATATCACGGATACGACAAAACTGCGACGCCCTGCACAGTCAGCTGGGAAATTGGCACGCAAGGGTAAGTACATGTATATACTTACAGGAGGGATCTGCTTAAAACTTACTTCCATTATAAATTATGACTATGTATATTACATAGTACTATGATTCACAAAAATTGTAAGGTATACCCCTTTTCAGTTGCAGATAAGGATATACTATCCCATACTGGTCCGATCCACGATATATGACGTTCGTGCCATCCTAACTTGGCATTCTGCATACTAAAATGATCTTTTCCCTAAGCTCCTGTACAATGTCATTGCATTACGTGATACTTCCCAGATATGCACTCTAATAAGTAAAATACTATGCGGACAACTTTACTCCCTTTATCCGTGTCTAGCCTTTAACCATTTACTACGACACTGACTGGTTCTGATTTGAGCCTTTCGTGGAAACATCTCCTGGTAAAATAATAGTACTCATGCACAAGTTATGAACACTGTACAGTGTGTACAATGATTAGTTCGATCAAAAGTACACCTTGTCGCCATTAAATTTCTATCGAAATATCGATGTATTTACAGATGGTTTCCTTTTATTCACCGTTACACCTTCTATTCAAATATTGTTCACTCAGAAATGGGTGACACATGTCATTTTAGTATCATATCCCAGATATGAATGGTTACGCATCATATTAATGACTATTCGTCATAGCTCTTCAGTTAAAAGAATATCATTTCATTTGTATCCTTCTAAATTTCCCCTATCATTTGTTGAGTTCATCTCCTATTGCACACATGGAAAGCAACGTTTACAATATGTTTTCTGCTTTCCGGGTGGTTGGGGATGCATGTCATGGCACATTCTGATACCCTGGAGGAACTAGGGTGGGGTCAGTAGTGTCAAGGCCACACATGCTGGGAGACTGAGATCGCAAGCTGTTTGAACAAGGAGAATGTCACATCATACATCTTTCTCGGCACCTAATCCCTTCACTGTTTACTTTACTGAAGCCTGGTTAATGTCTTGCAGTGAGCCCCAGACAATTTGCATTGTTCTTGCAACATTTACTCCTACTCATTTGCCTCGATGGTGTAACTAGTTCTTTCTGCGAGCATGTGAGGCAAGGCGAGGTGCTATAGGCCAGAGGAATTATTCCTAGATGGCCGAATAAGTATATGGTTCAATAAATTTACCAAAAATTGAACAATTGCACCACGAATTGAGAACTTGAAACTATATCCTGTATATGTGAACATTGCGATCAAACAAAACCTTTATCTCACCTCTGGTATTTTCCCTATATACCTAACTTTGTGAACTCGTACTCAATGCCCATGGAGTATTTAGAAAAAAATATCAATGGGGAATTATGTTACAGATGTTGACCAATTAGTCAATTTGAGGGGTGAGATAAATTCAGATACCTATTCAAGTTTATGGCCTGAGCTCGATCCCATATCGTTTGAATCGCTACGTAATTCAAGCGGCTTCGTCTTGTGAATTACTACGCTATTCAAAATCGATGGGTTACAATCTCTAACCTTAAACTCTCATAGGTTTCTTCTATGGTACCACGAGGCCATGACGGGTTTCGCCTTAATTGAGCCGACATGGCCTAGGCATTACTGTATCAGCATCCATCATCAGTATTCAGCTATCTCTAACAATCGAAAACCTTGCACCCGCTACCGCCGATTCACCACAATTGACCTCCCCATACACTATGATTAAAACACCTAACACTCTGGCCAATTAATCAAATATTTTATTTGAATTGGGAAGTGAACCATGCGGCTTATCAGCGTGTCCTGGGAGTGCAGAGTGTGCACGGTTCAAGGCTACTCTGCAGTTTGATGAGAGATGCAGGCGATGGAGATATCTCCTCTGTTGCCACTAATACCATTAGATTAATCCAAATGGTTCATCATTGAAACCCCGTTCATATTTTAGGAGTGTTGCAGTTGCTGTAAGTTGGGCCAGGTGGCAAGGAATAGCGACATATCATGCAGACTTCTTGAAGCGCACCCCACCTATACAGATTCATGTAAGGCAAGCTTTCAGGAGTGCTGTGTTGGAGATGATAATGAAATCACTACCACGACCTTAGCACCAACAGTGGCTCCTCCACGTGAGTAGAGATAACACTTACCTCTTTAAAAAAATTGACTTGCAAAGTAAAACATTGCCTCGGAAAGGAGCTTTTTTTAACAGGTGCTAAAGGCGGCTTGGTTTATGTCTCTTGGCGCCTTCGATAGGTTTAATTATAACCTATTGACGGCATCACGATAAAGGAAAGGACACTGAAGCTCAGAAAGGCTCAATATTTCTTATTTTATTTCCCTAATATTGGAACATTGGACTGGTTTTTAAAAATAAAATCTTGGCAAATAGTGATCTAATGTAATCATTCACATTTTCTTATTCCGTCTGCCCAGAATGAAGATAAATGACATACATGTAGTTATAAAATATAGTTATCTATTAGGGTGTTTTCTGAGAATCCGTGATAAAAGTTCCCGAGACTGAGTTTAGAAACCTGCCCTATGTTTCAATCCACTATAACATAATTGTACATGTAGAAACAATACTCTTGAAAGGATATGAAATGGCATTTAGTTACACTAAGAATACTTATAAGGGAATCATTGTATAGTATTTAAGCTATTCGGAATTATAACTACTTAACTGAAGTTGGGATTCAATAGAAATAAATTGTGAATAGCCATTATTATGAATGATAAGAACATGCACATAATGTCTTATTCACACAATGGGTATTAGATGCAGAATCGTAGTTGTTATCCCAAAACTTCAAGGAGATGTTCTGTTCCACCGTCAGTTTTTGTTGAATTCAAAGCATCGTATTTCCGTTTCTAGTTTTATACCATCTTAAAATCCCATCACAGGGCAATTGATTCGATAAATAGTGCATAATCAAAATAATGACCATAATCAAAGACATGAGCAAGTCTAATTGATGAACTGTTTCTCCTGAGTGACATTTCAAACTGTTGTATCGCAACTAAAACAGATAAATTGGAGGTTTATTATAACAAGAGGTTTCGTTAGGGAATAATGGCCACCTCCAGAATCCATTTACAGGAAATGTCTATGTATGCAATGTATATAAAAGGAAGTATACTATTGAACCTATCCAGCCGTTAAATAAGGCTTCGGTCCATCGGCATGGTGACTGACAGAGGCTATTAGACATATAATTCATTAATGCAGCAAATATGTCCTTTGGTGTGATGAGAAAAGGGTTGGCTCTTTCAGGTCCCGACGAGATGAACGAGTGTGAGCAGTTCTCTAACATGCTCTGTGCTCACCTGTGTATCGACACCCCGGCCAGCTACAGGTGTGCCTGTCACGCCGGCTTCAGTTTGCAGGCCGACGGCCGCACCTGCAAACAAGACGGTATGAAAGCTTATCATTTTCATCTAAATAG
Source organism: Alentia gelatinosa (assembly GCA_950022655.1). NCBI lineage: Eukaryota > Metazoa > Annelida > Polychaeta > Phyllodocida > Polynoidae > Alentia > Alentia gelatinosa. The sequence goes on from OX465581.1 coordinate 74,863,446, forward strand.
ATGACTAGCTACTCTCCATCAGACCAGATATATCTAATGGGATTATACCAAGAGTGGGTGGAACTTACCCTTTTAACATGTTATTCTGGACTATTTTTAATTCTTTGTATCAGAGAATCCTGACACCCACATTCTGAACCATGAAATAAAAATTCCCTTTTCGTATCCAATCACGCTGATCATAATGCTAGAATGAATTTGTATATTTCCTCATGAAATCAAAATTATACAATAGTCAAAATGGCATTATCGTGCAGGTACAAATAAGCATATCTTCCAAAGCCTTCACGGTTATAGGGTTCAGTACAAAGGCAATTGGTACAGGTTCAAATTTATTACAATAATAGAAATCTGTGTCCCACTTCAGTGACAGATAGATGCCAGATAAACAACCCCTGTCAGCATTTGTGTGTAGACACAGGCGTTGCTATTAACTGCCGATGTCTCGACGGATTTATCCTCAAGCCCGATGGACGCACATGCGAAGGTAGGCATCGAAAGCAATTCTAATGGACAATAAATTCAACATCAATGCTTTACAACCAGTTTGGATAATTATGTCCTATGGATTAATTCATAGCAATTTGAAATTTCTTCTAACCATTTCATCCAGATCTTCCCTTTGATTCTTGTGAGCAACAAGTAGAAATAGTAGATCCATCTATAGCTATTTCAAAGTTTACAGATATAATATAATTCATTAAGAATATATATGTGAAATATGTCAGATTTATGAAATACCTGTCCACATTTCTCATATTGTGGTTTAGATGAAGACGAATGTAAAATTGGCACCCATACCTGCCAACCCGAGCAGAAGTGCGTCAACTCCCCTGGCAGTTTTGCCTGTGAGGGTATCTCTCGACCCTCCCCATCCACCTGCCCGAGGGGGTATGTCTACAACGGCCTCACCAAAGCCTGTGAAGGTAGAGCCTGGAAGCAACCATACATTTAACTCATATTGTACATACAAAAGATTATCACTTTTTATCTCCACAATTCACATACATGTATATGATAACAATTCGAAACATGGATATACAACAATGATATCAGTAACTAGAACTTATTATAGTAAATATTGCTTTGAAGCTTTCAAGTAGAGCCTTTCTAATACATATTCATGCCAGTTGTTATTATTAAACAATTATTTACATTACAATTTGCTTCTATAGCCTTTTAAATTAATGCACTAAGCCTTACTGATTTCCTGCTAGCTTGGTGTGGGGTTACTTATAAGCACTGACTCACCTAAGGTACTTATTGATAGCAAACATATCTATATCAGGCAGCAAATAAATCACCATATATAATATTTATCTATCGATTCAACAACACTTTGCATTGCTAATGGCTTTTAGACTTAGATGAATGCCGCCTCACACCTGGGCTGTGCTCAGCCAATCAGATGTGCGTAAACACTGGAGGAAGCTTCACCTGTGTGGCCCGTAACCCCAATGACCACACCACCTGTGAACCCGGATTCCACTTTAACATCAGGACCCACAGCTGTGAAGGTACAGAACATCTCCCAGAAGGCTCTCAGGACACCTGTAGAAATGTATATATAGACATGTACATACTGTTACACCAATTAGATTCTTAAGTAAAAGCACTCTTTTCCATGCATGGACACCTGCACTGATTTTGCGAAATGGTACGATACAATAGTATTCTACTTAAGACATGCATACATGTACCTTAGGGTACATGTTTAGATACCTTTAAGTATGAAATTATGTCAATTGAAAATGCATCCCAATACTGTTTGAAAATGCCGTTCTAGATAATCTAAGTTTTGTCAATGAAGGCATTTTGCAAACAGGTCTCTGTACCTCGTGACCAAGAGGGTACATGTACATTCACCAGTCCTTAGCTCTTCTAATGATGTTTGGTCGCAAGCAGATCTTTCAATTTTATTACCTCACAAACTAAACCCCATATCATAGATATTGTATTCACAACCTTCACGGTAGTATTATCAGAACTATTTCTTCTTCAATCAGACAAGAAAGATTACTTCTGGATAGGGCCCATCTGCATGGAACCAAACATTTACTGACACTTCACCCTTCATTTGATTTGCTTCTCACTCTTTACTAACAATCATGGTTTTCACACTAGATATTGACGAATGTAGGACAGGCAGGCACAATTGTCATGCTCGCCACCAGGTCTGCCAGAACCAGGTCGGGTCCTTCATCTGTAGATGTGATCGCGGCTTTCAAACCGACTCGGTGTCACAGCAATGTGAAGGTAACGTTTTGTAGTTGGCCATCTCACCAGATTTGGTGACACCTGAGGTGTGGTTAAGGAGCAGCTGCACATGCGGAACGACTGGATATATGTTCAGGACGCAGATACAAGATTACATGTTAGGATCAGCGGCCAATTCCTGATAGAATCCTCTCGACATTTCCTCCTTTAGTACTTATACTGGTAAAATCGGCCATGCTGTAAGAAATGAGAAAAAAAACCCATATAAAGTTAGGAAATGGCAAGCAATAATCAGAAAAGTATGATATGTTTACCGATCGACCAATGAAATAATCTCGTACTGGAAAATAGAAATTACACCAACCATCTACACGGCTCAATCTGCGCGTAATGTGTTCTTCGTTCTCCCTATATTTGGTAATGTGTGTTCTCAGCATGTGAATAAGTTCTATATTATGATCAAGCATGCATGTTGTCTGCTTGTTATATTCCTACCGTGATTGAGACTAGGAACCAAAAGTATGAGAATTCCTTTTTTGTCAATTTTAAATTGTTACTTGTTCATGTTTTGCATCCGACATGGTATAATATTTAGGTGAGGTCGAATCTACGAAATGTCATGAATACAGATATAGTGCAGCAAAACAATTCAGGACTTATATTAAGTGAAATAGGTTTCCGTTAAGTCTAGTTCAGTACACTCTATGCATGTGGACTCGCTGTTATACATGAGGCATATGAATAAGGAAAATTTCATGAGTGCTGTTTGTCCCCTCTTTGATTATATAGAATAAGAAGTTTCAAAAGCATCTATCTACGCAATTGTCATTAACCAAACTGATTCTTGGCGGGCGACCATGATATTCCCTTCCATGAAGATATTGTATTGATTTCTTATTGTAGACTTATAGATCTTCTGTCATCTGGCCTTCAGAAATACGAATACATGTACAATGGTAGTCTTTAGAATTATTTATAATTGGCTATAGCTCTCTGATACCTAATTCAATGAGAATGCATCGCAACATTTTTATATTCAAGATTTACCTAGTGTATGCTGATATTTCAGATATTAACGAGTGTATGCTGAATCAGGACGCCTGTCTGGAGGGTCAGAACTGTGAGAACACTATGGGCTCCTATGTATGTCGTCGGGCCATCAGCTGTGGTACAGGATACACGCTGGACAGAGCCTCGCAAACCTGTAAAGGTAAATAGTATTTTCAAATTTATTTAAACATGCTAGAAATATGGAGCCTTGTCTGCCTGTAGCATGCAGGTATGAGGGTGGGGGTCATTTTCCCCATTTGACCATTTGTCATGGTATGACCCATATATGTACAGGTATTATTCCCCCTTCATGTTCGATTAACCCAGCTAAGGAGCCAATATGACAAAAATTAAGAAGAAACGATTTGTCTCCAGACATAATGCAAATAAAGCATACTAACACTCTTATGCATGAATTCGATTTTCATATAAAAGTATTTTCTGATGTGGGCAATACGCAAGGCTTTGAGGGGGTAATCGAGATACAAGTGATACTAATTACGCACAGTAATTCACCCGCTTTTCTCTTCAACGTACCCTTTTACATAGACGACGATGAATGCGCTCTGGGAACACACAACTGCGGTTTGGGCAGAGAGTGCCAGAATAGCCAGGGGTCTTTCCGCTGTGTGGAGAAACGCTGTCCTCCAGGGACTCGTCTGGACTTCCGGACAGGTGTTTGTCAAACGGTTACCTGTCCCCGAGGTATGCGACCCGACAGAGGTGGCAACTGCATTGGTAAGTGCTAAGGGCATATAGTTTTCAGATTGGGATTTACCTGAACCCGACTAAATTCTCGGCAAAATTATAATTACAACATTTTACCTGTCCATTGAGGCACATGAACCTCAGGGTAGAGTGTCTTGGTAAACAATTGCCTAACATTATTTGAATCCTTTTGTGTAGGACTGTAAATGTATGGTTTATAGATCCATGTATGTTGCACGCGTGCTATATGGAGATATGAATATGTAATGATTTTAAAGGAGAATATTCCGGAATTATCGAGTGTGACAAAAGACACCTTTTAGTGACCCTTCTGTGTTCTTTAAACCATCACTGAACACGTATTTCTTCTTTTGAATACCTAAAATACGTTTAGATTTCAAGGAAGACACTAACATTTCCTCTCCAATTTGATTAAGCATTTCAGGAAATTCCACAAAGGATGATCTGAGTACAGTGTGTTTTATTTTTGGATAACATTTGTCCCCTGCACCTTTATTGAATTCTTTGGAAATCAAATTTCATTTCTGTATGAAGGTTACACTTGTTACCCTGAGGTATTGCAGTATCATAAGATAGGAATGCACGATGGGTGTCTGAAATGTAGATTGTGAATTGGTGAAATATGGCTGGTATATATATATACATGCGGATTACAGGGCGCATGGAAGGTACTAATGCTTTAATTACCCTACTAAAGGAGTACATGTATATTTCTGCAGATGTCGATGAGTGCAGAGACACTCCATCTGTCTGTCGCCCTTCCCAACAATGCGTCAACACAATAGGGTCCTTCTCCTGCAGAAATCTGAGGAACTGTGGTCAAGGGTATGAATTAAATGAACAAGGGGACGATTGTCTAGGTGAGTTCATGTCATTCACATGGAGTATTACTTTTATTAGGTAAACCATAGCAAATTTAGAATAAGTACATAAGTAGTATTAGTGTGTGTGAATAGAAAACAATATGTCTTCTTATCTCAAGTATGATAATGATATATGAGAAATGTAAGAAGCTATATGCACTGAGTTATTAGTATTGGCAAGGTAGATTCAAAATACGGATTTCTAATATCATATAGGTTATTATAACAGTGTAATGTTTTATGTACAGTTATAGTGAATATCAGAAAAATAAACATGATATAGTATTCAGATGGAGAAAGATTAAGTACAGGAAGAGCATGGGAAATTATCAGCATGAATCGATCACATATAAGCGAGGGTGAGAGGAGGAGCGTGGCCGCATGTGTTTTCGTTTGTAATCTTTCGGGTTATCCTTGTGGAGAATACAAGTTCTTGGTTTGGATGACTGAAGGCCGAACTTTGCCAGAAGGCAATCTTCCATGTTCTCATTTCTGCAAACATCATGCAGTAACTTCCACTTTCTACACACTATTTAGCGTAAGAAATCTAATTCATTCCAATATATATTTACTGCGGTCCCATTCTATACGGACCATTGATGATTGCATCTCTAAAATATCGAATACAGACTCGTGTATTCAGGAATGAAGACATTGTTAGGGGTTTCTATAATTTTGCCATCTATTTGACAAGTCGGGATTTATTTTTTAATTATAAAGAATTGCTTCCAGTATACTTTCACTTGATCTGACAGTCAACAAATTCTAAAACGTTACTTTAAACGGAAACACTGGGAAAATAACCTCATATTATATATGTTCCTTTAATACATCCTCCCATGTAATTCTTTGCAGACATAAATGAATGTGAGAGAGGAACCCATGACTGTAAAGGCTCGCTGATGACATGCGTCAACCGGCGCGGGACGTATATGTGTACCTGTCCTGACGGCTACAGAACCAACCATGCCGCCCGCAGGTGCGAGGGTAAGTGGTCAAATAGAAGGGGACAGCTATGTCCTGAATTGGAATCAGCATGATTATGTTATAAAATCAAGTAAATGTTAAAATCTATATGCTCAAATATATATTTATTGATATTTCCCAACAAAGTTGAAGAATGAAGTCAGATAATATGGCAGTCTTAAAGCGTAAGGCCCGGCGTCCACCTACTACGATAGAATCGTAGACCTCCCGATATGGCACCGATACAAAATATAAAAATCGGTGCCATATCGGGAAGGTGCAAAATCGTAGACATATGTCTAGACAAGCCAATCCACCACGCATTGTATGGGGTTTTTATCGGTGTCCAATCGCAGAAACGTGGTCAACTGCCCCGATATTAGGTGACCTTCCGATGCAATTTTGATTTTTTTTTCGGGAGGTGCATTGTAGACCATATCGGAGCCATATCGTAGTAGGTGGACACCAGACTTAACTGTTCGAAAAATGGTCTGATTGGGTTTCACTCTGCGTACAATGTCTTGAGGCATTCTCCAGCAGATTCTTAATGCCTTGGAGCATTATTTATGATATCCAGTCATAATTTTATAAAGAAATAGTCGATCAATAGACATGAATCTTGCAAAGAATATACCGATATTATAGTAGTTAACACTATAGGTAAAACTATTGGTTTGGACGAGAGTCAGCCCATTCCCTGGTGTTATACCCTTCCCTCGTACCCGTCCGCACCCACAGAGCTCTGCCAGAGACCCTCACCTGTATAGTGCTAGATTTCTGTGTTAATAAGCCATTTTCTGGACAAGGCGGTGTATTTAGTACCTAGCTCACGTTCATACCATCGATGGGTATGTCTGATTGTGTAAATGTGTGTTAGGGTTTATATGGCACACATCAAATCAGGGCTAAACCTACAATGTATGTAGGATTTATTCAGGGTATACGTGTTTGTATGTATGTCCATTATGTAAAATGCATTATAAAACATTTCCAAAACTGCACATCATGTAAGATTTACCAACAAATACAAGTTACTCTCTATTTCATTCTGTAGATATTGATGAATGCAGTCGCTATGGCGGCCAGGTTTGCTCTCCAAACTCACAGTGTGAAAATACAGAAGGGTCCTTCAACTGCGTTTGTAACGAAGGCTTTGTTCAAGAAGGAAGCATGTGCAAAGGTAAGCACGAGTAAGATTTATGATCTATTCTTCTTGTAAGAGATTGAAAGGGATTGCATTTCGTATATCCTACTTCAAATACACATTCATGTTCCAGTCACTCAGCTTGGTAATACATGTACTAAGACGCAGATCTACGCAGACGCAGATCGGTCTGGTTTATCGTTTTTAGGGCATTTCAGCCAAGCATGGAAGTAATTTTCCTTCGCAGTTAGCCGGGGATTCAAAGATGTCCTCATACCATTTAAACTCATATCCAAAGGTCTCAATGACGATAATCTTACCATTGTCACTATATACAGGGATGCCAGTTCTCAGGGGATTTCAGGATTTCAGGGATTATCTTCACCTATACACGTATCCAAAATTTGCACTGAACTGTGGTGTGTAGGCGGCCGCTAGCGGGTACTTCGCGGCCGGCAGTGGTACCCGCTAGCGGCCGGCAGCGGGAGGCGCACACACGGCGCCGGTTACAGTCACCCAGACTGGTGGTACCCTGTGGGCCCAAGGGCCTTGCAGAGTCAGGGGGCCTCCCTGAATGCAGACTGCCTGTGTGTTAAACCGCCATAGGATTTCAGTGACTCCCTAAACCCCCCTGAGACTCTCCAATCGCATCAGAACCTAGAATGTGTAGGGGGAGTGTAAGTTAACAACACACACATCATTGTTCACCCTGAGATTGAGTGGGGGTGCAGTAATGAGGTCAATCTAACCACAGGCATGCATCCCGACCTACCTGGCGGGTGCAGGAGGCACTCTATATGCCCCTCTCTAGACGTGCTCAAGTCTTTATTTTTTTCAGAAGATGTGTGGGGGGGGGGGGGGGGGAGGAGGGGAGTCGCAAATGACTTCAGGGAATTTTTCCGAGGGATGCTGACATCCCTGTATATAGTTCGCACGTCTGTACTTATTATCCATCATATCATCCCAAATATAGCCTATCTATAGATATAGTCTATTCAAAGGGCGTGCTCCACCAGGCTAGCGATATGGCATGAAAAGAGCGCCACACAACTGCCCCATGGTGCCCATGCGGCAACGGCATGGCGCTTATGTTAGCTCAGGTATAGAGGGGAGGATAATGGAGCAGGTACATGCCCATCCACAGCGGCCACATGGCAATGAACTGGCAAAACCCAACAAATTAGCTTTTGCTGATTACCGGCCAGTTCAACCGTAATCTGACTAGACTTTCCTCCTTAATCCTTGAACTGCTTGACCGATTTTTAAAATTCAAAAATCTTTGTGATCCACTCTTTCCAGCCTATCTTTTGCATGCATATTCCCATTATAGATATGAAATTCAATTTTTCATTCTGGTAGCTACTTGAAGAAAAGGGCATTTCAAGGATGTGGACGATGTAATGTGCCGTATACCCCGGCATGCTTGTTGCCAGACTTTGTAAGATTGCTTCTTATTGTTGTAACTGTACCTGGCTTTTTTCCACACAGATCTCGACGAGTGTGTCACACAGGAGGGAGTATGTCAACACACATGCCACAATACGTGGGGCAGCTTCCACTGCTCGTGCACGAAGGGCTACCAGCTGGCAGCCGACAAACGCACGTGCGAGGACGTGGATGAATGCACACAGTATGCTGAAGGCGGTCTTTGTCCAGGACAATGTAACAATACTCCCGGTTCCTTTACATGTTCCTGCCCAGATGGATTTTCACTGATGCAAGATGGACGGACTTGCCAGGGTAAGTTGTAATGGTTTTTTTTTGTTTTTATGCGACCGAAGCGATTAATTATTGGGTACATTCATTGATATATTGACGTATCTTTTTTTCTCCAATAGGGTGGAGTGGATATATGATTTATTGAAAGAAAAGCGGTCTCATTAGTGGCATTTCAAAGCATATTGCAAGGGTAACGATTTGAGTTTAGTTTCAGGCATAGTACGAATAAAGGGGATCTATCCTTATGAAACTGGAGTTTATGGTATAACCTAACAATGGTCATTCATTTGTAAACACAAGGCCCACTCTTTAACACGAACTCCCCAAAAGAAATGTTTCTCTTTCAGGTTTTAATGTATGTAAACATATTCTCTATTTGTAACTTAATGTTATGATACAGATACCATATACAAAAAGAGTATGATCATTTCCATTATGCCTGTTCTAGATATTGACGAATGCGCCTTGCGAACTGCCAACTGTCGAGGCACAGACAAATTGTGCATCAACACCAGAGGCGGCTTTAAATGTGAAACTATATCCTGCCCCAAAGGATTCGTCAGAGCCCCGTCACTCGGCAACGCCAACAAGTGAGATTCTAGTTAAAAATCAATTTGATTTAAGGAACCCCCTAGTTATACGGTGTATTCTGTAAGGCAATTGGTTATTTTATTCACATTGTATCAAAGCCAAGCTATCGTACTTGATATGCATTGGTATTGAAAGACAAAGCGGTTTCGGAAAATTTACCAAAACGCTATTTTGCTTAGAACCCTCTTTTACCAATGTCTCTTAATGCCCTTCAAGTAACTCCTAATTGTAGTGCTTATATTATGTAGTACAATCTTTGTGTTAACTAAAGATACGGTACATTAATCAAGTGGTGAAGATATTGATGTTGGGGATATTGGATGCATTCTAGATATAAGACCTATATTTATGTTTATAATATAACCTTTGATGATTATATGGGAATAGTCTAACACTACAATCCTGCTAAGCTTCATAATCAATAAGAGCTCTGCTTGTCTCCCCACACCTCCTCACCAACTACAGCAACATCCGCTGCCAGCGTCAGACCTTCGTATGCTCACAGGGCGATACAGAATGCCTGTTCGCCCCGCTCTCCTATTCGATGAACTTCATTACCTTCCCAAGCCATATCCAGATCCCCGCAGATCTGTTCACAATGCGCGGACCTTACTCTCACTACCGCCGCCTCGAGTTCGACCTCAAGCTGATCAGTGCTGAGGACCCCATCACCGGAGTGGCAAGGGTGACACCCAACTTCTTCAACCTACGCCGGGTGAGCTCCAACGAAGCCGTCGTCCAGCTCATGCAGAAGATCGACGGCCCGCAAGACCTGGAGCTGGAGTTGGATATGAATATCTACAGCAAGGAGTTCCGGGACGAAGGGCGGGAGGTGTTCTTTGGCACAGCCGTAGCTAGAATAAAGATATATGTGACGGAGAACGTAAGGCACTAAGACGGATTTACCCCTCCCCCCACGCTATGATATTTCCCGGTTCTTTAATGTTAAATACATGGTGATGGTTCAAGGTATTCCCAGGGGACAACAACATGATACGGCATAGGATAATGACTTTGATTAGATGCCACTACTCCTGATCACCGAATTCGAATTCTTGAATCAGGGATGCACGTACTGGAATAAATACATGAATATGTGTATTTAGAGATAAAGGCAAACAGTTAGAAAAAGATAGATATCAAACGATAGAGTATTACTATGATGACGTCTATATCTGTCGTAATTTTAGAGTCACTACCAAAATGGCAATTTCCAGCACTTAAAAGATGTCATACACTAGCAGTATGTTACTATCACTTGTGAGGGCAGAGAAAGGGTCAAAATAAGCGTCCGTTGTGACTGACTTTTGTCTTATGGCTCCAGCATGATATGAACCTAAAGTTTGTACAGCCACTTGCTCTTCCCAACACCACTGCTGCATGCCCTCCTTTGTTGTTTGGTAATAGTTAATATATTGGTTTATAAAGTAGTCTTTATCGATGAAGAAATTGTATGGAGTATTTTCCCAATGGAATTTTGTGTATTAAGATCATCCGGATCATGTTATATGGTGTAAATACAGATCATTATTATTTGGGTATCACAGAAAAAGTGAAATAGTTTAGCTTTACAAACGTGTTAGCTACTAGGGTACATTGTAACTTTTAGTAAAAGTACCTAATATATGGGAGCAACTCGGTCTTTGTGCAATATGAATTTGCAGTCAAATAAGTTTGTCTGATCGTAGAAGTAAAACAGATGGGAGTGTAAAATCAAGTATGGCAGATGTTTTGGTATATCCATAATATAAGAAGAATACTACTGAAATATATATGATACTTAAACAATTTGTTACAATATGTTTCACTGTATCGTCTCGTCGGTTGTTCGTACACTCCTACTACATTGTACCTACTACATTGTACCAGATTAAAAAAAGATATAATACTCCCATTACCATTTTCACCATGTTTTTAGTTGTTGATATGGTGACTTCAGGATTTTACAATGTTATATATTCCCAACACCGTATATAACTACTAATGTACAATTCACCAAATAAAATTTGGTTACATCAGTAATTCATACATTTCTTTCGCTCGTCTCTGCTTTCTCCCTTATTTAATGTGAATACATGTATATCATATTGATAAAGTTATCCGATACTTATATTTTAGATGAATTGGCTTGGCCTATAGTGTAGCTGCCCTAGTACACTACTTATGTTCGTTAAGTAATGAAATACTATATTTACGTACTTCTATATATATATTTTAGTCGTTTGAAATTCAGAATGTCCTGGGAAAAAATGCCGAATGATTACCAATCTCAATCGATATTTGTCACAATTTCTAGTATCGTGCATAGTATATTGATTGGTAAATCAATAATTAGATCGGAGGTAAATTGCATCCAGGATAGTACTAAGAAGGAACTGCATCCAAATCCATAACCATTGAAAATATCAAATGAGTTTTTGTTGCTAATGAATCTCACGAAGCAAAGCCGGGTTAGATTACGTTGTATCTCAGAGCGAATGGCATATTTTCAGCGGTTACGGATCGAGTGTGGTTCAGATTTCACTGAATGATTGGCAAAATGTTTGTAACAGCATGGCCCATGGAGTATTTATTTTAGAATACTCCATTGGCGTTGAGTATGAGTTCCCAATGCAAAGTCTATGGGGAAAAGTGCCAGTAGTGAGATAAATATGCCATCAGCCAGAGGAAATGTGTGTAGGAAATGCTGATTTTTTAATCAGTACACATTCGAGTGCATTGCGGTGTGACAGCTCAACATATTTTATACCGATTTATCCAGTAGGCAGAGTGGCCCTGTTGAGGACCCCTGGCGAACCTTGATAGACGGCATGCAAGGAGACCAAGGGAATGGCAGACGAGATGACAGACCTCGACATGAGATCAGTATCAACCGCCTGTGAGTCAAAGCCTGATAATTAATTTAAATCACATACAGTTCTACTAGTACCATGAAATATTGAGGAATATCTCTCAATTAGGGGGTACTTGAATTACTGAAATGTTTTTTCACACAACTCGAGTCTGCTATTTAGGAAAGACGCGAACAGGTATTGATTGTTCGGAGAAATACAGTAGAGTTAAAGTATGCAAATAACCCGCTTAAGCGCATACATTTAGTTATGACTATGAAAGTATCGTTTCACAAGGTATCTAATACAAATATTTTTGACATACATCATCCTCTAACATCTTATTGTTGGTTTTATAAAGACTAAGAGATACCGATTATACGACAGTTCATTCTGGAATTTAGAGTTTACGTTGCACTGTACATGTACTTATTATGAAAAGGATACATCATGCATTTCACTAAGGGATGATGTTTTTTCTTAAAAGTCATAGTTTCCTAGCAAAGATTGGGTATCCACTTCTAATCTCATGAAACCATGTACCTCAGTATGAGTACTCATTGCAGAAGTTCAGAAGACACTGGGGTGGTGTGCCTACGGACGGAATGTGAGATGGGGGACATCGACTGTTTACTGAACAGGACCAAGTCGGTGCAGTATCAGCATGTGAGCATGCCGTCAGTACGTCGACTCGACCAGCCCTTCGTGCTCGTCACCGTCCATATGGTGGGTCACTCGGTCTATCCCAACCTGGCCTTCACCATTGAGAGCGGCAATGAACGCGGCCATTTTGACGTGGTGCAGGATTACATTGGTGATGACCATGGTAAGCACCCCATGCCTCATGTTTGGCTTTACTCAGGTTGTATGTAGAAGTTAAATCCCAATGAATAACGTGCTGGGCAGTGGGATAGATTGGTAAACAACTGGCAAGGATATAGGCTGGTACAAAAATTAGTTGATAAATAACTTACCTAGGATTAAAGGAATGAAAATAATTCTTGATCGTATTCGTCTCCTGCTCCGTGCTAAATAACTTATAGGGGAGTCACGTCTTCAAGCTTCGAATACTTATCCAAAATGTCAGTTCTCTGTAGGGACTATCTGTAATACTGTTTCAAGTAACAGAACTATGCCTACAGATAGCCTCAAATTTACATACGCAGTCCTTTCATAATAGATATGGTAAATTCCGCAAATCAATGAACAATCAGTCCGTGATACAATCTTAAAGTTTTCGTCAGGAATGAATCACCTACAGGGTTGTAACATGATGCAGAACTAATCACGGGACATTTTTTCTAGCACCAGAACGACTTGTTCTAATGTGTAGTGAAGAACTAGAATCTGTTATGTTCTTGCCAACCCTGACATTCCTTAATCTATTATATTTTACAATGGTACTTTCAGGCAGTTTGCGACTTCTTCGGCCGATACGAGGACCAAGGACCCATATACTGCGTCTGCGATTGGACAATCGTAACGCCTATGGATCAGTGATAACTACTCATTATGCTATCATCAAAATCTTTGTGTCCCAGTACAGTTTTTAATTGCTCCTGGTCTTGATGGTATTCCCAGAACAGCATCTTCTGTGGGAATAGGACTTTGTTCGGATAATCGAAGGACCGATAATGATTCTTTTTAAAAAGTGTCTTAGATTAAGTGCCACTTTGTTGCTAGACTACTATCTTTATCAGACTAGTACTTTGTTGCACCTGTTAACAGGAGTAGAGAAACTTATCTTAAGTCTGAATATTATTATTAAGGCGCGATAAAGAAATTAATACAAATGTTAGGACTGGATGAAGAAGAATCTTTTATTCCTTAGATGATATACTTTATTAACAAGTATGTACAATAAATGGTCACCGGGACCATTAATCACACTACGTAGATATGCAACACGTGGCTATCAATGTGTATTGTCAAACACCTTAAATGTCAGAAATATACCGTGAGGCAAAGTTAATACCGGGTGTTACTTATAGATCTTTATCACATTCAATCCCTTTCGTGTGGCTCAATTTACCGAAAGGCAGTTTACTTCCCCTATAAATCTCCTTATATGCATGTTCGATGGCAGGACCTAATTACATAATTTACAACAGGTTTTAAACAGAATTATCCCTCTGTACTGGTAGAAGACCGTTGGAAAGTCAAGTACCTGAGTATTATAAGGTCTGAAGATTCTCTGCTCATTCCTCCACCTCCACACCAAAGCACCGGATGTACACGCTCACCTGCCCCCTGGTGTCAATAATTTGAATGACATGTGTAGGTGCTGCCACCTAGGGCTGCATGCGGATGGAGCCGTCGAGGCGGATGGTCTCGCCGTTCAACATGGGGTTCTCGACTATGGTCTGTGCCAGGTGGGCGTACTCATCCGGAGATCCCAGCCTCTTAGGGAAGGGTACTGTACTGGCGAGGTAATTGCGCACCTTCTCTGGTAGGGACGCTAGTAGGGGAGTCTCGAATAGACCTGAAATGGAGTGGGTATATAAATCAGGCATGTTCGCAGAATTTGAAGAATATCCCTGAAGTCATTTGCGAGCACAATGAACAAGCTTACTGGGAACTCAAAACCGATAACCGTGTCCCCTGGTAAGTAGGATTGGTACTACAGTGTATGTCCTCTCCAATCATAACCTTATCTCTAATGACCTATTGAGTGAGTATGTATATTATTGGAAATACCAATATATATTATAAACAATAAGTATCTGGAGAGAAAAAAGAGGATACAGAGAATTTATAAATAATATTATGACACTGTTATTCACAAAGAAAGAATTTTCCAATAGCTTGAATTTTTTTTACGAAATCGCAGCTATGAACATCGCGTGATTCATAGAAGAAAGTCACTTCCGCCTGCCCAGGCGACTTTGTTTATCACTTCAACATCGACACATTTTGGTGAATTTTTAAATATTTACAGATATTCAGAGGTGTTATATACAAGTGAAACTTGTTAACTTAATTGGGACGGCATAACGTACCTTGTTACTATCGGTAAAATTATCGCATTTGCTCTGCGAGCTCATGCGATAATTTTACCGATAGTAACGCGGTACGATATGCCGTCCCAATTAGGTTAACTAGTTTCCCTAATGTACCAAATGTACACTAGGAGTGTAGTATCCACCTCTTGCACTTGTATAGGCGTGGCGCGGCAGTCGCCGTGATAACGTGATAATGGCGATTATTAGTCAAATTTGGTTCTTTCTGATTCATTTTAGTTCTAGATGAGTAGGACATGTGCATGCATGTTTATACGCATATATCATAATAGAAATTATCAAAGATTGTATTCAAGAATTATGAATAGATTTTAAAATGGTTTCCTTGTGTCATTAGTTTAAAAACTATCAGACTTCACGATACGGGATATGAATTTACACTATACCTATGGGGCCCACAGATCGGAACTGAGTAGAATACGGGAAGCCGTATTCTACTCGTGGTCAAAGACGACTTTTTCTGCAACCTCAAGGGCAATTTAGGAACTATTTTATATAAACAATGCACGGCGCTTACGTCAGGTTTCTAATTATTTAGAAGATTTATTTCTAATAATTAGTCGAAAGGTGAGTAATAAATACATCATGTACAACATTACCATGATTTTGATCTGTGTGGCCGAATTCTCCTTGTAATTGACACTACGCAATACTCTTCACTTTCGCTTGGAGTTTTACTACGCGTTAAATGGTGTATACTATGGTAAGGCTTACCGGGAGCAATGGTGTTGACTCTGACGCCCATATTCATTAGGTCGCGGGCTATGGGTAATGTCATGCCGACGATGGCGCCTTTACTGGCCGAGTAGGCGGCCTGGCCACGTTGTCCGTCGAAGGCGGCCACACTAGCTGTGTTGATGATCACTCCACGCTGACCGTCCACGTTCGGCTCGTTCTGGTTCATCATCTGCGCACTGAGGCGTATCACGTTGAATGTGCCCGCTGTGTTCACCTAGAGTTATAGTATTAAAGCAGGACCGCAAAGCGATATGAGTGGTTGGTGGTATCTAGCGATAAATCTACACATACTTATAGTTAGATATAATATTATTTAATTTTGATTCAAAGCTAAGACATATAGAAACATTTAAGTACGTATGTACATATCATCTTGCAAGTAAATACGAGCAGATACTCTCCTTTTAGTTTGTGTTGATGTTAAGATTTCACGTGAAAGGAGAGTGTTCACTCATGGTTTACTTTATCTTTGTAATTTGGAGAGGCTTAGACTTTGCCTCCGTGCGGTGACTTTATCTTATTGACAAAGTCCATTCTCACGCGCAAACATATCACGCGTTTTTTAGATATCGCAATACAAGCACTGTAATTGAACGAGTACATATTTACAACTCACATGGAGGATCTTTTGGAAGTCTTCCAGTACATGGACGTTGTCTTTCTTGGGGTTGTACGTTACAACTGCGATACCGATACCTGCACAATTTACAGATACGTCCAACTTGCCGTATTTCTCTTTTGCGGTTTGAAGTGCACTCTTAACATCAGCCTCTGACGTCACCTATAAAAACACAACATCCTCCCAAATCTAGATTGCTGTCCTTGTTTGAGTCCAAGAGTAGATAATACACAACGCCATAAAACTGTATCTACCTTTTCCTAATAGGCCTATAAATCTAACACATGTCCATGTATCAAGCATGGAATTAGAAAAAAACAACAAAATGAAAAAGGGTGCCGTGGGTTCGGGGTCTGTATTTTCAGCTATTGTAAGTTAATTCTGGCCTCAGCTGAGAGCTAAAATGTCCTCTTTTTATTGTTAACTTATTTTCTCATTAGGGTAATATTAATCTCTAGAATAATCGTTGAAATCTGGTGTAATCCCATACCTGATACATACATGTCAACATAAAATGTAAGGACTAAGGTATCTTATCAAACATGCTGTAAATGATGTTAAAGACATGAATGTGCTCGTATTTTCATTACTATTTAGAAGAGATTATCTATGATTTACATTTGAATGCCACTTGAAATTATTTTCTTCTTCGAAAACGGTAATCCTTCTCTGAAGGTAAGTGCGAATCCTTATCCTGAAAGATTTTATTTCAACAGTAATATCTATTCTTGATATCTTCAAAGAAGATGGATCACAATTTGTGAAAACTTTATGAGATTTACAATTCAAAATATAGCTTACATCGCCTGCAGAAAAGGTGCAATTCTCCCCAAGAGACGCCGCTACTTCAGCACCACTTGAACTGGGGAGGTCACATAAGACGACCTTGGCTCCTTGTTGAACAAATCGCTCCACTGTGGCACGACCAAGGCCTGACGCACCACCAGTCACCAGACTGACCACGTTCTAAAAGACGTAATGGAAAAAAAGAGTATTTTAAGGGACCACAGGAGAAGTATAGTCCATTAATGAACATTCAACCCAGCCTACATGTCACTGAATTTGTAATTTCTATCTGAAGGTTTATATATAGGGAATATGAGAAATCCTGTGATATTTAGGGCAATTTGAGATTTTATCTAAAGGCATGTCTTACAACTGACAGTCATGCCAACTGGTGATTTTTTTTCAAATATTGTCAATTACCAGTCAAATATGGTTCTAAATGAGTAGATTTAATGTTTATATAAGGTTATACAATCTTAATGAGTAAAATAAACCAATTTACATTTGCTTGATTTACATGAGAAATGTACTGAAAACACGGTTTTCTTCCAAGTCTTTTAAAATAATGTGTAGTACTATACATATCCTATACTCTGTGAAAATTTGAGGGAAATGACATGTGTTTTATTATGCGAAAAAAAAACCGTTTTGAAATTTCCATTTATTCTTTTATAAAACTATAATAATATTGATCTCTAAATCAAGATTTAGCATGGTGTCCCCCGATTTTTCTTAGTTAGATATATGTTTTACAACACTTAGAGATCATCATATTCAATTTTCAGGAAAATGACGTGTTTAATTACCACGCCAAATTGCCCGATATGCTTTTTCGAAACACAAGATTGTCTTCAAGAAGTGCATGTAATTGTCTAGATATGAGTGAGTGGACAATATGAACTGTTACCCTGCCAAGCAACAGTGGTAAACAATAAAAGTAAATGTACACATGGCAATCACAAAAATACAGTCAGTCAGAGACGAGAAAGGATCAGGGCGTTCTTTCTGTCTTTAGGCTACTCAAAAAAAAGACAAACTTGTTCCTCATCACCACGCGCATCAGCAAAAACGATTTTAGAAGATTTTTTTTTGTGGTTAAAATAAAATGAACCTTGATAGAAATTATGGAAGGTATGTGTATGTCGTATCAAATTAAAGCTCCAGTTGTCAGGGATGCATTCAATGTATAACCAGTATAAATCTGAATACCCCACATAAGCAGATACCCCACATAAGCGGAAACTTTAGCCTGGAATGGAGGGTGTCCGTTTACACAGGGTTTTACTGTATGTCTGAAACCCATTTTATGACACTTCAAAGGCCATCTTTGATCCAGCAAAGAAGAAAAAAAGCGCCCTCGTCATATTTTTCATGGCTTGGTGATGAGAAACAAGTTTTTTTTAGTAGCCTTACCACCGCTTTTTTAAAATAGAAAGGGAGCAATACGAAAAAGACCGCTTAAGAATATAATACACAACAGGACATTCATATGTATTTGTAGGTTCAATGCCTGAAGCCTGTATGATATATCTGTGTGGTTCTTCAGAGAATTTCTAAAAATTGTTTACATCATTTATCATCCTGTTAAGACATGGCTATATCTGGAATTCGTTCAATTTCGCATCAACCGCGGAGTGGATGACAGTGTGAACTGTGACGCCTATTTATAGTCATATACCATTTGACCCCTTTTGACCCATCATTGCGCTGCCCGTTTCAGGCTGACAGCACGTTGTTTATATTTTACTAGGGTTTTGGAGTACATGTTGACGACCAAAAAAAATTATTATCCTGGATAAGATAAGGCAGTGTCCGCCTGTTTAAAATTGATGCTCAACATCGTAGTACTTTGAAACATTTAGTGACTAACCTAACCAGATGATAAGAAGGTTACTGTCATAACAAACATTGATCACAACAGTCAAGGCTATTCTTATGAACTGTTTTTTTATATTTGAACTTGTGATAGGTATCAGGAGATCGATAATCAGAAGGCACTTTGTTCCAATGTTGTGCAGATTTGTAAAACATACTTCACTTAAATGAATTCTGTAAAATTCGCTCTGCTTGTTCTGGGTAAAGATCTTAGTTCGATCTTTAAGGCACGGTCCTGACTATATTTTTTAATGGGGTTCGTAGGTTAGTTTCTCTTCTGGTGTGATTCCCAAGGTAGTTAAGGTGTTTGACATAGTCAAGTTTATTGTCAGCCAATGTTAGTTTGGTAAGTTTTCATTAAAGGCAAATGCTGGGTGATTTCTAAATTCTATTGATTTTTGCAAATAAATCTGGATAATATAAGTTTCATATATCAGCAAATTGAAAATGCAAAAAAGGGCATGTCACCATACTAACTTGTATGGGAAGGCCATCTGAAAATTTAAGTGCGTAAGTATTGGTGTCTATGGGAAACTGCAATATTTTCATATAATCAGATGGTACGTAGGACCTGTTTAAAATTTAGTTCTGAGTATAAATATAGAGGGCACTGCAATAGCTATCCGCATTTTGTGCCGGGAGGGAGAAATAGCATAAATGAACGTCAGGGCGCACCTAATTTTGCAGAAGTGGTTGATTTTTGTTTTTATTTCAATGATAAATATACAGGCAGTCTACCAGATGGCAGGTTTTGTATGCTGTTGTTCAGTACATTTTTTTCGTCATATCAATAACAGTAACTAGGACATTATATACAAGTGTCTCATAAAAGAGATAGTTTGGATGAGATGGGATCTACTGGCCTTGTGTACATCACTTATCCATTCTCTTCATTTACCCAGGTTCTGCATCTTAATTTGAATTTTTTTTAAACAAGTACATATGTGTACATTAAATTACAGTCCTGGACTTCCAGTGAGAGTCGGTTCCAGTTTAACATGCTAAGATACAGAGGATTTTCCTTAAAGAAACTAGTCCTGGGTCTCTCTAGTTTGACTTAACACTTTGTCTGAGATCTAGTCCTAGGCTCGTCTACTGATTTCAAATTACTAGTGTATAGCTTCATAAGTAACAAATTAAGATACATACATCTTACTTCTAGCATATCAACTTTCTGTCGGTTCCACTTGGAGTTTCTCCCGCACATAAAGACAAAGTACCGGGGAAAACCAGACTTTGGTTTGGAGACTCTTGTGTAGGGAGATTCTTGTGTAGGGATAAAAATCAAACACGCTCTTCCCTTACGCTGCCCTTTGGAAATAGACTTTTTTCTACAGACTGGTGTCGCACCTTATCTGCCTAGTTAAGCAAAGCCTGTAGCCAAACAAATGCCTTACAACTTATTCTTTCGCATTTAATCACTGACTGCATGGACGTAATATTACGTCTATAATATCCATCTAGATTATTTCCAGAGAAATTACAGTATTCTATGGTATGGTAAGACAGTTATCAACTACCAAGTTCTGAAACCCCATAGTCATTATTACAATACTAGTTTGTCCAAGCCATCATATCTTGTACATTACGCTACTGTTTAGGCCTACTCTATGACCAAAGGGCACACTATAGTGTAGATATAGTATGGACAATGCTATCTCCTTACGTAATGTTATATCTCCATGTCTACGCCTATTTTGATAATGCATGTGCACTTTGAACCCTTATTTTCACCAAGGACTATCTATATGTACATTATCTAAATAAATCAACCTTGTAACTTAGTTGTCCTCCAGTTATGGATGGAAATAATATAAAATATGACATACTTTCAATAATAGGGTATGGATAGACATTAAAACGCATGCTTCACTGGGCCGGCGATATGACATGAAAAGAGTGCATGCTCACTGGCGGCAGCCACATCGCAATGAACCGGCAAAACCGAATACACATGTAGAAAAGACATAAGCCAGTGGCTGTCGGCGGATAACGGGCCAGTGGGTTTGTACACTCAGTACAGTATGTTTTGCACACATCTGACAGAGTCAAATATTGCCTGCTCGGTGAAAAACGCCCCTAATTCACAAGAAAAGTTTAGATCTATGTCTAGTCATACCGGACCTAGGGATGGACTAGTAGTAGTACATTTAATAGCATGGGAGAAGAAGTGTAGACGGCGTGGGCGTACGGGCATTTAATGATTTAGGTTTGTAGAACAAGTTGCAGGTAAACAGAAAAAAGATATTCCACTTGTTCTAGATAGATCTAGATTCTAGATCTAGATCTCTAGGTTCTATTATTAAACCCCAAATTACAAAATTTTGGATTTGCCCTTGATCAGTACCAGTGTCATGAGAAGTCATAGCACACGCCTTGACCAAGGCCAAATTCTTTCTGGAGATGCTAGTATCATCATGTATATAAACTGTGTAAAACTAAAAGTCACTCTTGATTCGGATCACCAATAAACTTACATTAACTGATTAAGTTAAAAGTTACTGTACCGGCAATTGTAAAGTAAATTATGGTCATCCAAGATTTAACTGAGTTACAGATCTCTGCATCTGATTCTGATGATGAAAGGGAAAGAAAGATATGGGAAATTGCCATTTGTTAGACATAAGTATGAAAGCCTACCCCCACGGCCACGACTAGATTAATGTGAAATGTTAGGGCGGGAGCCACTTTTCTGGTCATTCATGCAGCACAACCCGGTGCACCGCTAAAAGCAGGCATGCAGACTCTGCCTGACGGCAAATGCAAGGGCAAAGCCCCCATTTGACACTTATCGACCATGTGTATATGTGTAACTTAATTATAAGTTCTTGTTTTTGTAGTTAGAATAAGAACTTCTACTTACTCTCAAGCTTCCTATAGTAGCCATGACGTGCTCTGTAAGACTCCCTAAAATAAAATGAGGCTTAGGGACAGTTCCAGCACGGAGAGTACCACTGTACGTGAATGTTGGGTCACGGATGATGCTTCAACTACACCCGCGCAGCCAATCAAATACCGCCATTCATATTTTTGACCAATCAAATCACGCGAAACCCATCACTGCCGCCCAGTTGTTCAATGGCAGCCTCCATGTTATACGGACGGTATGAGCGTCGCGGAAAGTTTTCACAATTTTACCACAAACCCAGAACATCTCGATTTCTCCAATGCGCAAGCAATCAAGGAGAAATTGATGCACATTCTGAAGAATCTAACTGAGTTCCTGAAAAGCCAACCGAACAGGTGAGTTTGTGCCTCATGCATTCATTATCCCAACACTGCGATTGGACACTCTCTGAGCGCGTCAGTTGAAATCTCAGCTCACAAGCCTTGATATGTTTGTAGATGTTTACGTCTATTCAGCTCCAAATATGAAACTGGATGTGTTTTATGTAACCCGAGTATATTAATAATGTACTTACATAACGATCTATATAAGTAAACATGCTATCGATGCCGGAAATTTAGCTAGATCAACGACGAAAGTAAGCACAGCGTCTTTGTTTTTGTTCTGGAAGGTTGGGACAGACATCGGACATCAGCGTCACACAGCCGCTTGTTCAGTCCATTGGTTTAGCTGTGTCTGTGAGGAGTAGCCACCTGTCTTGATTGATGTCTTGATTACGCCATATCACAACTCATGGATCTCAATATGGTAGCGTCATAGTAATTGTAAATGATGTCAATAGACAATACATACAAGTTTGCATAACCCATGACTCTTGACTCGTGACTGTCCCTTTGACAGTTCCTAGTGCTAACACTTCTACGGTGCTAGTGTCATGATCGTAATTGAACTGTCTTTAATTAGGAACTGTTAATTACGATGATCTTCATTACTAAATCAAGTGAAAGTTATGACTCGAGTTATAAGACTTAAAATGTGTCTAATATGCATGAGAAAGGCCAGAGATGGCGATATATACGAATTCATTACATTAGAGGATTTGATTAGGCGTTGGGTCTCAAAACTTGCACAACCTCACGGAAATATTTCTGAACAATTTGCTATTTATTATCTAGACTAGTGTGTGTAATAAGAGAGTTTTGAATAAACATCCAGAATATGTACAGTTGTATAAAAATATAGGCATGAGCGTACTATAGCTCCGGTTCAAGTATGTTATAGCTCCGCCATAAATAATCTCACACTACTGCTAGGCTTTAAACCCGAATTCCTTGCCATCCTTACTCGGCACCTTGATCAAGTAAGTCCGTAGATGTATACATGACGTAATAACAACATTGACTACGCTCCTCTGGTAGGACGGCGTATTGTGTGAAAAACATAGACGTTAATTGATGTTAAATGGGTGGGTAGATGTGCATAATCGCTTCAGTAACAACTTTGGAAAATATAGTTCTCATCAGTGATGATAAGCTTGCGCTTTTATTGCTTATGACATCAGTTATTTCCTTTATTGGTTATGCAATAATATAAAAACGTTTTTTGTTGAAGTTCATACTCATGCAAGGACATGCATTTAGGTGTGCCAAATTGAAGTTGTAATTCAGTAAATGTGTCCTTGGAATTCAATATTATTTAGAGATGCAGTGTTACACTTTTCCATTGAAATCCTTGTTTTCATTACACACACTAAATACACTATAATTTGAGCCGTATTTACACAATTTAAACATTATCATACACTCTCAGCCCCATCCCATGGCAATACTGATGTGGTTTCCGCGTTTTCGCAGTCTCTCTGAGGCAATATATTCCATATGAAAAATATTTACCATTTTCTCCTGAATCCAACTGGCTTCCTTTCCCAGCATCCTTTTATTTAGTTTTAGTGCTTGAGGTAAATGTATTTCCTAGAAATGGTAGTATTTAATTTTTAAACTGCCATGATAACCGAGTATATGTTTCTGCCATTTGGACAGTCGCTTGCCATGACACAACTCGTTCATTTATTTCTGAACATGGACTTTTAGTGGGACAGATGGTTGGGAGACATGTTGTCAAATAAAGTTAGTATACCACCAAAATGATAGAATTATGTAAGTATATTGCTGCATACCTGTTCCAAAACAAACAGCTTGATTTTGCTTGATAATGGTGGTGATTATTTGTCGTTGCAGGGATACACTACCAAACTATGTATTCCTGGATATGCTCACCATCTTGTCGCGCATGTCCCATGCGCTGGCGGCAAGTCTACGTTCAGATGCAAAGCTTTCACCGACCTCACTCAGTATGATCGACCTTGCAACAGAATCATTTCGCAGCCTGCGAAATTCCTGTGCAGGCTGCAAGAAAAACCAGGAAGAATGCCTTCGGTACGTAAACCGCCTTGTTTGCACTCTGTTCCTTAAACCATGTCACACTTCTGTTTCGTCATAAATTCATAATTCATTGTGAGATACAGACACTAATTACCCGTGAAAGTGATTATGTTCCAAACCCAACATCGAATGGGTCCCCTGTAACACTTTCTCTTGATTTTTAATGACTATCTGCTGTATTTATATTCATATTGTATTTCCCTTTAATCATTCTACTGACAAGGACGCTTCACTAAGACGTGTACCTCTATAATATTTCCATTAATGGCAAAATAGATACAGACAGATTGGCACCAATATTTTGTCATCAATAATTCCACGCGTTCGGTTTGTCGCCCAAACACAATCCAATCTTTCTTAATTTTACTTTGAACATACCAGTCTACTTGCAGTTGCACTCATTACAATGAGCTTAAATTGCAGACAGACTCACTGTTACTGGATATAAGTTTAGAGTTTCAATTTCAAAATTAGCTTCAATGTGTGTGTTGATGATGCAACAATAAAGGTATATTTTGGTCCATCAGATTACAACTGATGTATACCATCTAACCATCCTCATAAACATATATTATCACCTATTTACTACTGTGCTTATAAATATCAACTAAACTACTTTGACTTCGATGTAAAAACCTGATCAATTGCAATTCTTTTGTACACCAACAAACTGTATCTGAAAAACTCATACCTATGAGACGATACTTTGCTTAATAATAATTAAAAAAGAAAGAAAAAAACATTCTGTATCCCCTTGCTTACCGTGTAGCTGATTTTATCAGCGGTTTAGCTACATGTTTGATGCATACAAATTTGATATTTAAAATTCATTTACATAACTATAACTCGCAAGGACATCATAATTGCTGCTACCCTATACAAAAAGGTGAAAGTTAAACTCAAAAGAGCAGATCTATCCACAAGGATACTCCATACAGATACAACCAAACTGAATGAAATATGGAGTGAAATCAGTGTGTGTCTAGCCGCTAAGGCCGCTCTACCCGAGAATTTGACCTCGCTTCAACAAATTTAGCTATTGTGGTTTTGATATTTCTATTGAAGCGTTAAGTGCGGCCATTTGAGGCAGAATAATGACCCGAATCATAGCAACTTTCATACTTATTCCCTTGAACAACCCTTCTGCTAATAACTTCTTGATATCCAAAACCTATTCAAGTTGGATGATTTTTCAGAGGCCCATAACGGAGGACATACTTGTTGTACACATATCGCCAAATAAGTTCTGTCTTTTTGGATGGTAAGGGTTTTACACCGCTTACCCTGAGCAGTGGCTAATGCCGGTTGAACAGTAGTAGATTCCTTGCGAGAAAATAGGGAAAGACCCCGAGTCATGTTTTTCATTACGGACACCTTGTGTGTGTCTGGCGTAATACAGGTATTTCCGTTCAACGCTACCTAACGGTGAGTTCTTCACTTCGGCCTTTGCTCAGACAAACACGGTCGAGTCTGGCCACATACCTATAGAGACACACAGCAATCACAGGAGTGTTCTTTTTTTTTTTATAGATTAGAATACCTGATCAATCTAGGACATTGTCTTAACGAGGCTAGACTCTCTAAACGTCATAATTGATAATTGTCTTAGTTTTAACTTGGAAAAGATAAGCATATGGTTGCTAGGCCTGTCAATGTATTTATATAGAACATCCTGAAGTTCCGTACAAACTGTAAATTACCATCGAGTTCTGTGAATTGTACAGCATGGTTGGACGTTATATATTTACTATATACCCGAAATTTAAAAAAAATCATTAATTTCATTTAGCTTTATATAATAACAACCAAATTAATAAACGTGTATGGCAAGGTGGTCCGTATTTTAGTGTACGGACCAGTGGTCCGTACAGTACTTTTATGTTATATGGCGAAACGGTGCATATTTACAGTATATACGGTATGGGTATATAGTAATATTCTATACTCGGTTTTGGTGTACCTTTGTTATCTCTATTATTACGACATACATACGTGACATACGAAATTGGAGCTTGAATACCATATGATATAGTGTAATCACTGTTATATTTTTTTAAAGCAATATATACAGCCTGTGGAAAAAGGTCTATTCCGTCATCACTGTACGGCCACTAGTATATAGGGCGAGAGTCTTCCTGCCTATTTCCACACATATTGCCCTGCCTAACGATAACCAGTCCGGCGAGAATACTTAAAGGAATTTTTTAACCCATTCATTATCCCACGCATCTCACCAAGTTCTCCTATTTGGGTCTCCCATTTGAACACCTAGCTCTTCACCGGAATTATGCCTGTTAGTATTATCTGTGGCGAGTTACCAGTGGTTGTGGCTCCCGCAAAGACAACACATTAAATCATATTGTATTATGATATCAGAAATTAATTATTTTCATACATAAAATGAGATGTAGAAGATAAATTAATGAATAATACAAATGCTAGTCAAAATATAATGCTGTAACCTTAGTTTAATTTTAAGGGCGCAGGGCGATTTGAGAAAGTTTATGGTGGCAGGAACAAATGTGGATGTAATATTGGGAATATAGCAGACATTATGTCATTTCGCCTACAATTACCAGTTTTAAACAAGTAACAAATTAATGATATAGTAACCTTATTCTTGTCTAGTATTCATACACACGTCTCCATCTCACTTTGTTTCTGTTGGGCATTAGCATCAATTGGATCATTTCCATTTCAGAATGCCAGGATTATATTGGACAGCAGCTACCATCTTAAACACACTGATGGCCAATCACAAATGTCGACCTCTCAAAGCGTCAGAAGGTGAGTGGAAGAAAAGTGAGGACATGGCTAATTCCTATTATTATATTATGAGTTTACATACTATGTGGTAGAAGGAGATCCATGATTAACCTATCACAGTCTGAAGTTATTTTTCTATCTGGCATGGGTGTCATTTGGCAGATTATGAGATAACAAGTGAAGAATATTATTTTTCATATGAAATTTACTGCCTCAGAGTGACTTGAGAAAATATGAGAAAAAAAACACGTTGGCGTTGGCCATGGCTTGGAACTGAGGATCTGTGGGAAGGTTCATACCACTGTTTTATTTGTATAAATGAGGTTCAATAAATCTTATCTTTATCTTACACACGGAAAAGTGAAAAGCTGTTAACTGAGGACTATCGGGAATGATTATATACTAATTGTATGTGGTCCCTTGAAGCGTCTTAAATTTGGTGACCCACAACAATCAAACATTCGCTACATGAGTTCATATCACCATTGGCGATCTATTTCCACATGAATGTACGATGATACCATTGTTATTTGTACTGTCTGATTGGTCACTTCTGAAATTGTAAATCGTGTGGGTTTTTTTCTTACGGAGAACTAAATTGAAATAGGTGTTATGTCATCGGGGAATTACAAAATTGGTTTTTTAAACATCTTGATGGTAGTGAACTATACAGGGATACAAGTAATTCTGAAAAAAAAGATGGATAAACTTTCTACATTTCGATTTATCTTTAAACATGATGAAAATAACATAGAGGAAACAAGTCTGATAATATTTACGCCGCTGTCGGAAGCTGGCCGTACCCAGCGGCGGAGTGCCTCTGCCGTGTCTCAAGCCTATAGAGGCCATCAGCATCAATACACAGACAGGTGAAGCTGCGCTGGCCACAGGTAGTCTTTTTGCGGGAGTAGAAGGCTCTTACTACCATCTTCTTCTCCCAACAGCGTTCAGTCATATGTCAACCTTTTATGATGGTAGGCTTGCCCAAGCCTTATTTGAAATGTATATTTTTATCATGAGAAATTGGAATATATAACTGATTCATAGCAATCCTGTTCCAAAATAGTTATAGAATTTGTTTTAAAAGTTTCGAATTTCTGTGTTTTTTTCCACCCAGTTCTGACTTTGATCCCTGCAGTCTAAATAAAGTTCAGAACATAGAGACTAAGATCAGTCTACGGTCCATCACATGAAGGGGATTCACCACATCACTGAAATAGAACCAGTTAGTTTCACAATTTCTGAAAGGAAGTGCCTTTACAAACGTTCACAGAGTGGACAATTTTAAAAGAATTTCAGGTTTTCAGATCAAACTGCCAGAGGGCTCCGATGCTTTTTTTTCAAGTTCCTAAATTCTGATATTTTTCCTTGATCCTGACTTGCATCCCTGACTTTAGTAAATACATTTTTATCAATATAAGTTGTAATCACAGATTTCTTAGTCAAACCCTCATCAGTTTCCATTCCACATATTGATATTATTAACCTATTTCACGCTCGCGCCATCTTGCAATAGTCCAATAAATCACACCAAAATGAGGCATGTTCACTGATGTGGCTTTACTGTGCAGCGGGTAAAAGTTACAACCACTACCAAAAAGAAGACCGGGTTGTCAAGTCTCTGGGATTTATTGTGAAACACAAATTTGACCCTTTTCTCATGGTCTCACATTATTTTGATTACTTCTGATGAAATGGGGCATCAGGCACTTTTTGAATTTCTTTTTTACCATTTTTAATTCCAATCTTTTAAAAAAAAAATACACGTTCATGTGTAGCCTACTGATGATATCTGTATTTGTGGCGATATCCGATTAGACTTTGATACACGCTGGGCCCCTGAAACGCTCTTATTAAGTTATAAGACTAAAATTCAACAGCTTCCATGGACTTCATCATAGAGTGATAGTGAATACCACAGTTTGTTTTGGAGATGATTCAACATTCATGCCTTGGGGTTGCATTGTCTGTATTTTCTTATATTTAATATCTCTCCGTTTGATTGTGTTTTTCTGTGATGAACCTTGGTCAAGAATTTGAAAAATAACAATGTCCTGTTCTACCATATGGTATGAATCATTGAAGTGTTCTGGTGCTCAGGGCACTGCTGAGATGGCCCCCAAACCACCTTGCAGATCTTTCAGGATCTTTTTTTTGTAATTTTCCAGTATTTGTATTTTAAACAAATGTAACACCTCAATTGCAGGGTACTGAAACAAACCAACCTAAACTGGCAATTTTAGTGACAGCTATTTCCAAACGGGTATGAACACCAGTTGCAAATATCATTTTTTGGTACATTGAAACCTTTTTCAAATAAAAAAAATAATATTTGCCTCAGAGAATTATGTGTGTGTGTTTTACCTAAGTCCGAAATTTGATAATTTTATAATGATATCTAGTCCATGCCATGGAACTGGCTTCACTTCTGCTGAACTGGCCTCGCTTTGGAGTAATTTGGTTCTGCTGGTACTTGGCCCGTTTACATTATGTAACATAGAACCAGCGTTACCCGTTCTTGCGCCTCGACTGCAGCGCCACTTTATGTGAGAGAGGTCAATTGATTCCATATTGCCGCTTTGTAATGTTGCTCTGTATGTTGATTCTTGCAGTTGTACAGTGTTTGCGGTGTGGCGTACAATTTCTTGGGAACGCTGCCTCTGGCTTCGACGAAAGCAAGTCACTCGTTTGGGAAGCATCTTTTACAATCATCAAGTAAGTGAACACGACGTGTAGGTCGAATAGTTAATTTGTAAATGCAAATAAGTACCGTAAAACCCCGCTTATAAGCCGACCTCATACTTTAGCAAAATGCTATAAGCCGATTCTGGGGGCATATCAACTTTAGGAAAACCCCCGGTTATAAGCCGATTTCCCCACTTTGGGGTTCTAGACCCCATTCCCCCCCAAAAAATCCCCCCTCACAACCTTTTGTAAAATTTTCGGTAAAGAATATGAACATTTTAATGAACCTTTGTAGCAATATAGGATATCACATACTACCTGAATGATTCACATTTGTATATCTCCAGTTTTTGGTACTTTATGATTTCTATGTTTTCTAAAGTCAGTTTTGGAAAAACCCTGGTTATAAGCCGACCCCCAGTAAAAAAAAATCATTATAAAAAATCAGCTTATAAACGGGCTTTTACGGCAGATGTCTTTCTTATCTTAAAATCATGCTCAGATATTACTACGCGTCTAGTCCGAGGAATGTACGACCGCCTTCATTTGAAACCAGTTTATAAATGTTGTATTTATTAGTCAGCATTGCAAATTTGAGTTACCAAAGAAAACACAAAATGACCGCCAATTTCTACACGCCCTACTTTGCATGCAAGGGACTTCTTCCCCGTAATCTCCTCTGTCCATCCCAGCACACTGTGGGTGCTGGTTCGGTGTCGATATGTTTTGGTGGATAATTAATAATCTATATTTATAGGTATATAGTACCAGACTCTACGAGCGTGCTGAATATTTTTATCCAAACAAACTGTATACATGCCTGCTGCCTGCCGCCATCTTCTCTTTGTTGATTTCCGTTTAGCAGACGCATAACTATATGATCAATTTCAGGTCACTACTTAACTCCGGAGACTCGACACTAGCCAACTATACGTGTATGATGGTGTACACGTGTTTGACACAGAAACACGTGACAGACCTCATCGGATCAAAGGAAGGTGTAGAAATAATATCCGCCGTGCTTGGCCATCTTAGTGACACAGAGTGGGGGTAAGTTCGAGAAGGGCGTTTTTTTTTTATCTTAGTTTTAGGAATGTTGTGGAAAGTTGTATTTTTTCCCCCATGAGGAAATCATAGCAACATTGTATTTTGCCGTCGCTTATGATCAATTTTGTAAATGTAGATGATATATCAGATGATATATAGGTAAATTCTGTTATATGGGTATTGACAGGGAGTGTGATGGTAACCCATACAAGTTACCGTATGTATACAGGTCAGTACAATGTGACAAGTTAATAAGTTGTAACTTACTTGTTGGTATCAAAATCAGTGTTAATGTCGAATGCATTGTGGACTTTCTGGCAATTTCATCGGTTGTATTGCATTTATCATTTTAAGCCGAAATATTTATTTTGACGTTTATGTATTTCATATGTTTTTTTTATTTCCATAATTTTTTTATTTTCATAATATTTTCCTTAGTGTTTTTGGATTAGTCTCTGAAAACATAATTTTAAACCGCAAATGTGTACTTTATAGCTTGAGATTTCTGATAATACATGAACTAACTTCTTTGATTACAGTCTTTACATCTTAGAAAAACTACTCTACAACCAGTTTTTCCTTGAGAAGACACTAAACATACTGGAACACAAAGACCGGTTAGTATCAATCGATATTTTTGATCTCAATAAT
Source organism: Alentia gelatinosa (assembly GCA_950022655.1). Lineage (NCBI taxonomy): Eukaryota > Metazoa > Annelida > Polychaeta > Phyllodocida > Polynoidae > Alentia > Alentia gelatinosa. The sequence goes on from OX465581.1 coordinate 74,895,032, forward strand.
TTATTTTACTGATATAGAGAATGTAAGAGTACAAAGATTGTAGGTTTTCAAGAGAAATTACTAACATTCCGAATTTACTAGGATAGCGCATGATGCAACTTTCCAAAAATCATTTGGATATACCAAATATCACATGATCTTCAAACGCTCTTGACAGGGTAGCTTTCTCATCTACCACGCAGAAGAACTATATTGCAAAAATATTAGGGGACGAGGCTTAAAAAATAAATATATATATATATATTTCAAAAGTAAGTCTGGAGTGTAGACCCAAGATAAGATATCACTAAGATTGCCTCATGCTTTTAATGTGTACCCTGTTGGACTCTTTTAAACACATTTTCTTGCATCATTAGGTTGGTACTCATCGACTTCATCAACCAGAAGCTGCGGGTGTTGGGTGAACAGGAGACTGGAAGAAATAATTCTTCACAAGTATCGATGGGCAACATTGTGTACATCAGCACGCAATTTAAGTCCCTCGCCCCCAAAGTAATCACACTGACGAAACAAAAAGACGAGGATGATAAGGTAAATCTGATTTGCATTTATTTAACTAATTTAGAGCTATAGTTAACATTCCTGATAGCATATCGATCAATAGTGGTATGTATGATTTAAAAGAATTAGAGTTGAAACAGGGTTCCCAGGGAGACTGGAAAACCTAGAAAATGAAAATGGTCATGGAAAAGTCATGGAATCTGAAAATTTGTCCAAAGTCATGGAATCATCAGTTATTGATCATCAGTCATGACATTTTTTTTTCATATGATAGAAATCATTGAAACGCATGATATGCCATATAAGATGAAGCATGCATACCATGTTTAATTGTCAAAATATTAGATTTGTATTTATAGATCGGAGCCCTAACATTTAGACGTGGATTTTTATGCCTGTATATTTCTGGCTTTTTCCTGAAAACCTTCGGTCATATGATGGAGAACACCTCCAATATTGCGAGCAGCATCAGACTTGTTACTCTTAGCCACTACTTAGCCACGGCAGTTTTGGGGCAAAAACACACGATGGAAGCTATCATCCAGAAGTGACATAAAACCTGTCTTTATGCATGAGCAGGGATGCCAGTTTTTAATGTTTCCATTGAAATTCATATTTTCATTTACAGGATAGAAAAAAAATATTTTTCGTGTGTAATATTGACATACCAACTGCTAAATTACCCAATTCAGCTAAAGTACATGATCCCCCACAGCACCTACCCACTGACCCATGTTAAAAAAAAATCCCTTAATCCTTTGATTCCCCACTGTAATGTGTATGTACTGCCTAAATTCTGTATTTCAATGGAAGAAATTTCAAGGTTTTTTCTAGTCTTAACAAGACCTGGCTAAAACACCTCTATGGCAAGCCGATGCTACCTTGAATGTGACAACTTCCTGTCAGTTTGTGAACCATGTTGCATGGCGTCTCCAGGATTTGATTGTCCCAAATTGACAACGGATAGCCCAACCATGGAAACAGATCATAGGTCCAGTTCCCACTCTCCAAGCACAATCTGGTTTGGGTTTAGTGTCAAGTCAAGTGTATAGGCGTATTTACAATCCTAAGTCTCGCGCTCTCGCACCCAGGATCCGGTGTAGCAGGCGACCGTCTAAGGCCACCCATAAAATGTAAACAACAAGTTGTTAGGATGTTTCTAGTATCCCAAAGACAGTGAAATGAGATAATCTGACATTGTTATGTGTCAGGCATGAAAGTAGGAACTGAGGAAAAAAATCTGAAATTTAAAACGCTTATGAAAATGAATGATTTATATAGTAATTGTGTTGAGTCACAAACTCACCCTAGCCTCGTTCAATGGCCGTTTCGTGAAAAGATGTTGCATCTAAGTTTAAATGATAAAAATGAGTTTATATCAGCTATATATCTTAAATAGCAGTCACATATTTGCAATTTTGGTTGGTATGCACGTTCAGATGAAATATCTGCCTGCCCGGTCATGGCCGTTCACACAAACAGGCAGAGTTTATGGAACCCAGATACGTTTCTATTCGAAATCAAGGAAAAGTTCAGTCTTATCTTGCCAATAAAACAATCTCTTGATAGATATTTTGGAATTTGACATTTGAAAACGAAGGAGGGAGCGGTTGACAACACATATGCCCAACTAACATCTTTGCCCGGCCGGAGCACCCGCGGCCAGGCACGGAGGTTAGTTGTGCGGCTGATTGCCGAAGCCCGTGGTGCAGCAATGCAAGTGGAGATGCCCTGTGATTATCCACACTGTTGTAAGTGAACTTTCCAACCGTTTAAAAAAAACGGGGACAGACATTTCATACAGGACTTTCTTCTAGAAATGTTTTACAGAAACTGACACAACTGGGTCATATAGAACTCACAAGCTCGGCCCCTCCGACATACATTGACAGCAAGCTATCCCTCCACATCATAAGTATGTGTCACTAGAAAATACTTCGCACTGGGGTTTTCAGGATGATATATCGATTGCACACCAATATAGAAAAATAACACAGAATTTAAGGATTATTTCTATATGGGTGATATACAGTATGAACTCTGAAGGCTTTTCAGGGCCTGCCGAGTATAGCTACAGAGCGGGTGTCGCAGCGGCTGTTCTTACACCGGAACCTGGTTGCACGCAAAGGGTTCTGGGAAACCTTAAATCCCTCTATGTATTGACTGTCATCCTGATAAAAAGATATCAGGGGGGTTGGATGGTCAAGGTTTCATCTGGAGCGGATTCTTCAGGCATCTTAAATAAGGCTTAGACTAAGGCATGTGAATTTGTCACTATTTAGGGGCCAGGAAATTCTCTTGGACCCCTCCCAATTCATTAAATTTTATGAAAAGGAAAACGTGGAGACATGTACAACTGACACAAGTTAAATAATTTACTTAACTAGGGTTGTAGCCTCCTCATAGGTACAGTGGAAAATCATAATTTGTATTTCGAGTGTCTTTAAGTAGGAATCAAACTACTTAAACTCTCTATCTTAAATATACACAGAGATATGATGTAAAATAGACTGAGTGTTTGGATTGTTGTACAATCTGCTGTGGTAAGTAAAATGTTTATGTCCCACCAGAAAAAGATATTTTTTGTCCTGCCTTGTTAGCCATAAACCATACACTTCTACACAAGTCATAATGCAAAAGCCAAGTTGGCAACAGCCTCACACCTTCACACCTGGCATGTGTCATGATCTGGCTGGCCGGCCATGTTAGTGTTGGATCTGCCTTAATAATGCAGCTGACATGTGGAAGAGATCAGACTATCTTTTGTTTCATCAATTTTTTTTTAAATACAAGAGTTATTCACGCTCTGTTCTAGTTGATGCCAAGTACCGTGCCGTAATCTTTTACTGCAGTTAGCACAGCTGTAGGGACAATAGAAGGCTGTTTAGAGTATAACATTTCTATGTATACATTATATAAAGCCCGGTAAAGAAACCTGGAAAACCAGGATTCGGTCATGGAAAATTCATAGAAAAAAATTCTTCAAGTCTGTGGGAACCCTGTTAAAATAAAACAAAATTTAAATTTTTTTGTTAGATCTGTCGTAGTTTATTCTAGAGAACTTTTAAACCGTACGGAACATCTTACGGCGACATCAGGCATTTAACGCAGGATCTTGGTATGTTACAATGACATCAGAATGGTTATTACGCATTAACACTGTATTTAATATACGGGTAATGTCTGTTTTGTTTCATTAATAATCAAATTAAAGAAGATGACTTAATCCACTTTGTGACAAAAATTTAACTGACTGCTTTCATTTTTTCCACAGCAACTCAAGTATTTAACAAACCTTTCGGAATGTCTCTGTTTGGCGACGGCGACCCAAAATCACTACCAAGACCTCTCCAATGATGCTGACTTGTTCAAGTGTGCTATCGGTAAGTCGACTTGGTCACTATTATAAAAGTTCCGCTCCGTTGTATAATATAAACTAGGCCTGTTTACCAGGACAGCTCTCTATACATTTTATATTTTTCACACAAATACCTCAATTTTATCTTAATTAATTAAGCACATTCATGAAGAATTTCGATCATTATTTTACATTTTTTCTAATTGTGATTTCAAACAATAATGTTGAACGTGTTGTCTAAATAACATGATAAGGCAGGCTGGTTTAGCCAGTTTATGTAATACAGGGCGTCCTTGGAACTGAATGTGTCACACGGGTTTCTACTGTTTTTGAATTAGTCGATGTGGCTAATGACACCTAGGGCAGTTACCATAGAATGGCCAGCTGACAGTGAGCAGTTCTCTCGTAGTTTAAATCATGTGACCTAATTAGTCAGACTAATTTTGAGATTGTTTACAAACAACAATGTGATTTTTGGTAGGAAATTTTGTTGCCAAATAGTGTCCTTAAAAAATATCTTTTCATATTGATACAATTGTTCTTGAAAGATCTTTTTTTCATTTTCAGTTTATAAATTCTTTTTCTTGTTTAAAATAACGAGAGAATAAATTGAGTCTGATACCCGCTAATATGCAGTGGTTCAAACCTCCCTACTCACCCAAACCTCATTCCATGGCCAATAACGATGTGTTTTCCCGGTTTTCTCAGTCTCTCTTAGGCCTTAAATTCCAGATAAAAAATATTTCCTATTTATTTCATGACATCCTTGGAAACATGGTAGTGGAAAATCACATGTGAAAAATTGGTTATTTTGAGCCAACGGCTAATCACCACTCACTAACGAAAAAGAAATGTTTGCTTGAAATGTGTTGATGTTTATTATTAAGACTGGACTGTGCATATTTCTTATGAAACTGCTTTTGCTTCAGATACGTTACAACAGATGGCGACACTGGGCAAGCAAGGGGATAATGAGTTTACAGTACTTAGTAAACTCTCGGATGGTCAGGCCAATCAGAATCATCCGTTGTTTGGATTTAAACGTGATCTCATACGGCTACTCGGAAACATGGTGTACAAGAACAGACAGAATCAGGATCGGGTAATTATCATGAATTTTGGATTTTCTATTTAAGAAACATAGATTACAGAGTTCCACAAGTCGGCAATCAAATAAGAATTATGGGTTTTTACCGAATTGAAAGCATTCCTTTTGAAATATGCGTTACTGGAATAACAGTTGTGTTTCATTCATTGATATGATACTTCTTGGTTTTCAGTTGCGGGAGCTTGGTGGAATTCCCCTTATTTTGGACCATACAACAATTGACAGCCGAAATCCACGTATCCTTTTCTGTTTATCACTTGCGCTAATCAAATGTCGGTCCTTTGTGGCCTACCAAATATATTCTGATATAATTGATTTATTCGGGGTTTTATTTTATTGGATAGGGTTTTACATTTCGTGAATTCCATGGTCATATTAAGTTTTCTTACTTGACTGATTGTTGTGAAAATTACCAATCGAGAGATGCCATAAAAGTACCCTCTGCTCAGAAATGGCTATGAATAGTTAAACCAAAAAGGATTAATATATAAAGTAATTCACCGTAGCAGAACTGGTAGGAAAAAACCTAAAAAGTCTTTAAGCTCTCCAATAAGTAGGTTGCCATTGATATTTTCGATTCTGATCATTTAATAAACAACAATTCCAACGAGATTCACAGTGATATTTGTTTCCGCACATGTTAAATGCATTATGGAATACACATTGGACTCGCCATGAACCATCAAAAACCATGGCAACACCTGAGTCCTCGAGGTGGCGCCATGTGTTATCCGAAAACCACTGCATGACCCACCGATTCTTTATTTACTAGCGACATAAGTAGAATCATAATTTTGAATACGTTCCAGTGTGGCATAGATTAAGTATGATATTAGATAAAAGTAAATAAGAATATGATAGAAAATACGATTGATTTTGAAAGGAACTTTGATGATAGGCCTTAACAGACAAACAGACATACAACAATGGGCCGTCTTCTGCATCCGGAATCTGTGCGAAAATAACATGGAAAACCAAGCGGTCATCAACAACCTTAAGTTGGAGGGCCTCAGCAACAAGTCCTCCATCTTACAGGAACTGGGCATCTCCGCGTCCATAGACGGAGACCGCATCGCCATTAAACACGAGGCAACAAAGGCCAACAAGAGGTAGGCCGTAGGGAACGGTCGCCACACGCCCACCTATCATAGTACCACCACCAGCAGCGCGCACGCACGCCAAGGTTGGCCGCTCTGATGGCCCAGTCAGTACTTTATACCATGAGGTTACCCACCGACAAGGAGCATGTAAGTGGTAGTAGTCCTTACTGACCATGTGTATGGTGTATTGCTATTTGAGAAAAACGGTAGGGACAAAGCCGGCCTGACTTGAACCTGGTTTTGCTTCGCGTTATCAAATATATAATCCCCGCCCCCTTCAAAAAAAGCCAATCTCTTAGCATGTCCCAACCTTACGTACCATTGTTGCTTTATGGTCAGAATCATGTTCTGTTTGAAGTACTAGCAGTATTTTATTAGTGCAAAAGCCATCATTGTCGGACCTTGCGAAAGTGCTCCGTAAGAGAAGACTACAATCACCAAATAAGGCAATGGGTAGCAAAGAAATCCCGCGATGTTTTCCAGCTGCCCTTCCGGGTTGTTGGCAACTTACAACCACTCGCCATTCGAATATCTGCTTGATGTACATTGCTTTGAGTGACTCTGTAGCTTCCATGTTGTTTTTTGCAGTTTTTGAGTTGAAACGGTATAATATATATTATAAAACACTGTTGTTCTCCAGCTCATGATCGTGCAAGAATCGAGCAGATATTACACGTGCATACAGTGTGTCTACGATGCACGTCTGGTCATTTGATCATCACATCAGTCGTCATCACTGTCACTCGCCCTTTACTCATCATCCATATCATTCTTAGATAGATAGGCGATGCACTTTTAACGATAATGATTATGATACTGGTACGTTCTGCAGTCAAGAACGTAGACGCCGAGTTTGAAGTTTCATTGCTGTACATAATATGCAAGGCGTCCGTCTACGCTCTGAAGTCAAAATATATATATCTGTTGCTATCTGCATGTTTAAAGTCATGATGCTAAAAAAGAAAAGGAAGGAAAAAATAGCAACATTGCAGAAAGAACTCGTTTGATTCCAACTAGAGCTTAACGTTCTGTACAGGCTTCTTTTTATACAAAGAAAGCATTTATAATAAAAACCTGTATTCCTACCATGATGGTCAAAATATGTACCCCAAGTTTGTTATGTCAACCCGCGGTATTAGTTAACTATATCAGTCATTTGTGATCGTTGAATTTCCCCCCTGAAGCTGTTTATGTACAAATTACCCCGTTGGTGTAAACTGACATGACGCATTGAAAAAGGTTTCTTCTCTGATGTTCTCAATAGAACTGTACCTATACTCATAGCGAATTCAATAGGTATAGGATACCATGAGAAGACCGTGTCTGAGTGAAATTATCAAATCAAACAAGAATTGGTTGTTATTATTTGGGAAGATCCACTCATTGGTTACTTAAAGCTTTCTCTTTTGCTTTAGCCTTTTGTGTTCATATATATTTTTGTATCGATGAAGGTGTGGGTTCTCTAATCAATTAGTTTTTACGACAACAAAAAATCGACATTTTATTCTATGGCTGATAATCAGCTTACGTTTTCTGAATATAGATCTATTTTAGTTATATACTTTAATTCTACAGCATTTTAGCATGTATTTTGATAGAAGATAGGTGCAAAAATCTTCACCATTAACAAGACAGAATAAAAATCAGGATGTTGCGGGTTATATGCTCTGATTGACATTTTCTTTGTCATATTTGTTATGAAAATACAGCAGGAGAGGGGTTAGATTTGCCCATGGTGATGGGATCAACAGGGAATATCTACTTCGGGCGGTTGGGTATAAAGATTGTTAAGCTATTTGTTCAAATAATTACAGCCCTCATGTGTACATTATCTTTATATGTTCAGGATTATAATGTAAGGAAGGAAACGCGTCTTGGCTATGTAATAGCCCAAAGATAACAAAACACAGAAGATCGTTTAGGTCACATCCAGCTGTTAAGACAGGAAAGATCATGATTTTGTATGCATTCTCTTTAAAATCCTTTAAATACCCAAGACGTCTGTCACCATGGTAGTTGTGAAATCGAATCAGCAGCATAATGATGAAGAGAAAATAACCTAAACCAAAGTTAAGAGAACGTGGAGTATTTTTCCGTATATTCTTTCTAACGAACTGTTGTATAGCTACAGGTGTTAACCATGTAGCGCCACTAATAAGCCCCGGGGGTAAAGTTGTGCTAGCAACATGCATGTTAAGTTGTAGGTGGGTATGATGCTAACTGCGAGCTCATGATGCGTACCTCTGATTCAACACATTTACCCAGTTCTTTTTTGTGTAGTGTAGCCCTAAGCTTTTATTTATATGAGAGAATCGAAATGAGGCAGATATTGGAATCTCCAGCTATTTTCTAATATTAACGAATAGAACTTGCGTAGTAATTGACTAATCACTTTGCCAATCCATTACGGCGTGTGTAGTGGGTCGGGGCCACCTTACCGACTGCATTAGAGACCCATGGTACATGTACATAGTATTGTATATACTTTAGATCGTAGCTTCACTGCGAATCCCTATTTTGCTAGTAGTTTTCTCATAGTGCAGGTGTGACGATAGGACCGGCTTGTCTTGTTATACAGGACAACACTCAGATGTGTATATCATAAATAGTAAGAACTATATGATGTGGCATTGACTGCGTTAACCAAGTTTATCTGATTACCCCCCACGCTAATTCAGAAAAGACAAGCATCTGGATTTGCATAGGGAAATATATGCGTGTCGCCTGGTCAAATATACAGAATATCAATTAAAGCCCGCATCATGAAGTTCAAATCAGTTGACTTACTCTGTTTGAAATGCAGCTCATCGGGGGAAAATCAGTAAGTAAAGGTTGCCTCATAAGACCTTATCTGGGGATGCTCGTATCGCTGTGAGGTTTTTGCTGCCATCTTGAAGTTCTTCTCCTTATCGCACAGTGTTAAACGTAATATGTCGAGGCGTAATATGGTCAGCTGGTTAGGCAGCATATAAACATGGATGTCAGCTTTCCACCTTTCCATGGAAATCCTCGTTTTCATTTTCCATTTCGTTTACAGAATAGATTTTCTCATTTAGAACAAAGATATTATAAATTGTGCCCCATATACGCCAATAAAACAATGAGTTAAACCTGCACAGGCAACCTCAGCCCTATTCCATGGCTGATACTGATGTGTTTTCCATGTTTTCTCAGTCTCTGGGAGGCAGTGAATTCCAAAGGAAAAAGTACTACCTTTTTTCCTCACCACAACTGACATCCCTGTATAAATCACTAACCTGGAAGTACAGAAAAAGCGTAAGACACAGGATTGATTTGTATACCATCTGACATCGTGCTGGCTGCTCTGATGGGCATGGCGTTGTAGGAGAGGTCATCTGGGTACTGTAGGGTGTGTCAAGAACGACCCTGTTGCAGTTATAAAATCTTGGGAAGTGTATCTGCACTGAAAATTATTATGCGGACATAATTGCGTTTCTGTTAGTTTGGCTATGCTACAAAGAATGGCTAACGTCCTCTCGATGAGGTTGCGGACTGAGTGAATACAACTTTGGACGTGTGACGCGATCATCTGCCTTCCCATGGCTTAACCAATTTATAAATCAAAGAAAAACAACAACCTTAGTTTGATTCGCTTTAGGATGGCATTAGATATGCATTGTTGTGTACTAACCCGAAAGATATGCAGTTTAAGTAAGAGAAATCTGACAGCAGTGAGGTGCAACTGTAAAAGTTTGAACTAAGTCGCCGTCATTTTTATGGAATCAGCATTCGACCTAGTAGAAGCCGGGTATTATTTTGTATCTTAAAGTCCACCCAGATCACTGCCAATACAGAAAGGAGCATTTAAGACTACATATCTGAATGGATCGATTGTACGTTACTAGCTTTGTCCGAATTCAAGTCGTGAGATAAATTTAACATTAGTCGCCTGTTTCGCCTCAAAGGAACTCCGGTCCTCTATCAGAACTTCTACCTTCCCGATTCAGAGTTTGGGATACCTGCTGTTTTTTGCATTTTTATGAACGGACTGCTACTCAGGTCTGTAGCTGGGGATACGTATTTGACCAGGCATGCTAATCTACATGATGAGGGAATATCAACTGAAACGAGTGCCAACCAAAAATATTTATATATTAACTTGTGAAGACATATTATTGTGGTAATTAACTGCTATTAAAACCTGATTTTGGCTACCAGGTTAAACTTTGAGGTAGGTTACTTGCCTCACATTAGTCACAGATGAGATTCCTACACATCAGATTTGAAGACTGGGTCACAGTTTTCTTCAACGAAGGAAAAAATTAATTCCTGGCGTCCTGCCCAGAATTTACCTCTTTTGTATTATGTATTCAGTGTAAATAATATGCTCGGTTACCCAAAACGAATGGTTCAAAGGCAAATGAAGACAACGATGCATGAGAAAATGTTGGCAGTATTTATTGGCAGTATTTCTGTGTTTGTTTGCCCTTGTCATAGACCTCTGCTATAAGATGTCCTTCAAAATATATAATTCCTTTTGTTCTGAGGGGTTTGTTGACTTTGGCACCATCTTGTATTGAATTGCCCTTTTCAGCACCGATTCATTGAAAATATACAGTGTAATTCGATGTAGTCTCCAACGTGGACTTTACTATGACCACTATTAATGTTAAAATGTTCTTGTTACTCTTTGCCTATTGGGGCTCAGCATGCCTGTAGGGATTTAGAGCAGACTGAGCACAAATTCAGTAAGGATACGTCGGTTGTCACAATAAGTCAGGTTCGCGTCATAGTACCCACTGTCCTCTCATATGAGAACCACCTGTTTCGTGGGCTAGCTGGCCCTTTTATGTCGACCTGTCAGATGCAAAATAAAATGTAAAGCATGAGTTCCTGTCCGTGTTATTTATGAATATCATGGAAATGATGATACAATCACACAAATGCAATATCTCTGAGGTAGGTCTATTAATTACCAAGTCTTTGTAAATATTTATGTTTATTGAGTTTCAACAGGGAAAGTTTTACAAGTAATCACCGAGCTCGGCTACTAGCCGGTCTTCCACTCGGACTATCTGCTTCAGTTGTCAATAATGAAGATGCATAAAGTCAGTTTAGACCTGAACAATGACACTACAGCTCTTGCCTTGGATAAAGCATGTGAATGAGATGTATGAAGACAGGTATTGGAGATAAAACTTGAGTACAATACTGTGTTTGTTGCCAGTGTCATACTTTAAGAAACGGGTGGTTAACACGTCACCTCGCTTCTGGCTTGTCTTAGATGGAGAATCCTGAATGGCAAATTAAGGCGAGTTAGGGTGTCTAACAAAAATTACTGATAGTTTATCATTGAGAAGCAATCAAACAATGATTTATTTTCTTGGTCTAGCAGTTTGATGTTAATCATAAATACATCTGATGACTTACTCGTAAGATCAGTTGTGTACACATTCTGGTATAATTCTACAAAAGAATATAAAGAAATTCTAAAAGGTTGCTTTTCACATAGTAAAACCCAAGTCATTTGCCTCAAACTTTCACAGAATATAGTAAATGCATAGTACTGCACATTTAGGTTTTAAAATCCATAGGTCACCATCCTTGTTTTTGAAGGAATTATACATAACCGTATTTTTCAGTACATTTCCTATGTAAATCAAGTAAATGTTAATTGGCCTATATTACCTATCAAAAGTGCATAGACTGGGCAAAACGTTAAATTTACTCGTATGGATTTAGAATGAATCACAAAGAATCAGTTTTTACTGTTAATTGACAATATCTAAAAATCATCAGGTGGCGCCACCTAGGCCTAAATTGTAGGATATGCCCTTAAGTGTGAGGGTGTGACTGAGGTTGAGGATGTGTATGAGGCTAGATCTATCAAATTTCTTTCTTACCAGAAATATATTACATGGGCGACGTCTTTATATCGTCCATTTTGTTATTTTTAATTTGCTAATTATAGTTGATCAATGCGAAGTGTCATCAAGGCTGATACCGTCTTATGTTGAGGGTGTGTTTTAGGCTAAACCCATTAAATTAAGTTCCTTTGACTAGAAATATTGACTATTTGTGTGCCTTAAAATACGTCTTTACGTGGTCCATTCTGTGCTGTGTTTTATTTAATTGCAATAAGGAGGGTGTGTCATATAGGCTGGAAAATGATGCAATGTTTTTATATTGTTGTTTCAGAGAAAGTTTCCCTTTAGCTATTATTGGAAAACAAATGCTTACTTAACCTCCAAAATATGAAAACACTATTTGAATCCGGATACCTAATATGCCTTCCCGACCTATGGCTATAGCACCTCTTATGTGGGAAAAAAGCAACAACGCGAATCTTAAATTGAAAAAGCAAATAAGTGAGATGCCTCTCGCCAGGCAAATACCTCAAAATGAACCTCCCTCCACCTCCAGGAAAGCATATTACTATTAGCCCCCCCCCCCCACCACTCCAATAGCTCTAGATCTACCCCCGATCTGCCGTAAATAATGAACACCGCCTACGTAGAAATGTTATTTAGATTGCCATAAGGAATTACTTTAGTGAGTTTGACTTCTAAAGGCAGGGTTGGTGGGAGACAACATTTATCTCTTTTTAATAATATGTTCATATCGAATCTAGATCGTGGGCTATCAAACGACGACTTTATTATTACATACCTAAGGCCGAACATCTATGAAATACTACCCACTGCTTGGGGTGTAGTATAGATAAGGTTCGGGCGCACTGCGCCCGTAGTGAATATTCGGGCGCACTTTGACCATCGGGTCAATTGGTAGATATCATAAGTATTTAAAATGGCATTTTTTTTGTATTTAGATATGTAATAATAAGAAAACGTAGTGATTGAGCCCGTAGGGTTGCCATTCTCGGCCTTTTCATGCCATAAATACGTCCCTCCGCCTGCGGCGTCGAGACGTATTTATGGCATCAAAAGACCTCGAACGGCCATCCCTTTGGGCTCAGTAACCACGTTTTCTCTTAATAATAGAACTCTAGCCTGACGACGTGATAAAAATTAAGACTCGTTCAACCACGATCTTGGGGGAAACCCATTATACTGTTTGCTAATCCCCAGTCACAAAGTCATAAACCATCTAAGTCTCTGCCGAGAGTCCAGATCAATTTAACTGTTTCCGAAATGACACAGAATATTGAACTGCAGTTTCGTTCTCAAAGTAATTGCAGCGAGTGGGCGTGGACCTGACAATGACACGACTGTTCGCTACACAGCGTGGTCGCCTTTAAAGCGCCTGCGCAGAGCAGTCCACATCCACTTCCGCTCTGTGTCAGCTGAATCAGTCAGACGAAGAAAACACTGTGAGAAGGGGTACTCGTAAAGTCACAACACACAGAGACTCACACTAAACTGCGTATATGGCACACTTAACCACATTAGCTGACCATGAAGACACATACGATCTACTCTTTAAGATAGTGCTCATCGGTGATGCCGGTGTGGGCAAAACATGTATTGTACAGCGGTTCAAATCGGGGACCTTCATGGAACGACAGGGGAGTACCATTGGCGTCGACTTCACGATGAAAACACTGAACTTGGACGGAAAGAGAGTGAAGGTCTGTTTTTGTTAGTGATATTCACGACTTGTTCATATTTGAATTTCAGAATACTTAATGATTAAAGGATAAACGTTTCCATCAAAAGGTCGCAGATCTGTGAATACACAACATCAGATTTGTGTTGATGCCGTGTGGCAAGAAGACTAGATGCTTTGTTTACATTGTACCACATGTACGGTGAGACGGTGAGGACTCATTTGAGCTACGGTTATCACTAGTATTTGTGGTACATGATTTACTTGGCTATTAGGCAACTTTAGAAAGTTACAGAATAGTGAACTGCATCACCAACTCATTTGTCTAGCTGTATGCATTCAGTACAGTTACCGATTCATCAGGTCGAAGGCAGAATATTGGTGTTGTTGTTATCATAAAATAAATCCATATATAATCACAGAGATGGCACTTTTCCTATTTTCCAAGGAAATCCTTGTATTCAATTTCAGTTCATGAAATTCTTTTTTTTTGTAAAAGAAAGAGGGAAAGAGATTTGGCCTCATTCACACTGATAAACAGTGGTGCAAACCTCCCCATAAACCCAGCCCTATTCCAGGGCCAAAAATGATGTATTTTCAATATATTATTATCTCAGTCTCTCTGAGGCAGTAATTCTTCATGAAAATAACATTCTCTATTCTTTTTCAAGACCCCAACTGACATCCCTGTAATCAATTAATGTGTGTATATACATGAAATAAATCATATAGGTACATTATTACATTCAAAAGAGCAACAGTAGAGATATATTTAAACAGATGGCACATTCCCTCCATGCTATTCATACATATACCCTACATTGCTTATATATAATTATATATATGCTTAGTCAAGTGCTGATTCCACCAAGACACTAGGTAGGGGGGCCTACCGATATAGCGAGATTAGTCACGATTTGGTTGTCTTACTAGGTTTTGAATAATCACACATATATTTGATGCAATGTGTCTTGTGTGTCACAGCAGTGGAGCACCAAAATATACACACAACATTGCCAAAAAGTACACATATCATTGCGCACTACATATCATGACAAAGGAGGTACGACATGTTGTGACACTGTAAGATAAAACAAGATATACCACAGCAAATCCATTGTGTTGGTGGAACCAGCCCTTAAAGTGCTGATTCCACCGACACACAAGATATAGCGAGATTGGTCACGATTTTGTTGTCTTGCTAAATTGGGCTAGGTTTGAATAATTGTGTGCCTATTTGTTGCGATGTACCTTGAGGTGTCGCGGTGATGGAGCACCAAAACATACATCCGACACTGCATGGCTATGTTTTGCGACATCAGAGGTACGGCATATCACAACAATGTAAGACATTACAAGATATATCATGACAAATCCATCATGTTTGTGGAATCAGCCCTTTTATACATATTACAACACTTTATCTCACCCCAGATATTTTTTCTCCATAGACTTAACATTGGAAACTCGTATCTAACACCCATTAGATATTTAGGAAAAATATCCAATGGGGGATAATGTCACAAATGTTAGCCCATTAGTCAATATTAAGGGTGAGATAAATTCAGAAACCCATGAAAGTCTAGGGTCAGAGCTCGATCCTATCTCATTTGAATCACATAGCAATTCACGCGGCTTCGCCTTGTGAATTACTAAGTGATTCAAACTCGATGGGATACGAGCTCAGACCCTAAACTTTCATGGGTTTCCTTTATAGTATCTGCTATTAATCCCTTCAGACATACTTACAGACATAGGCAAACTTTGAGATCCTTTGCAAACCAAACTGGTTCACACAATAAAGATTGTAAAGGCAGTGAAATGAAATTTAAAAAGAATTGAATTCAACAACTTACATCACAATCATCAGTGTCACATCATACGAGCAGATTTTACTTTCTTCTTTATTGAATCCTCCTTTGAATCTCTGGATGGAGTTGCTCCTTAATCATGTATCCACCATTTGGAATCCTTGGCTTTTTGATTGAGCTGGCTACCAGCAACCATGTCAAGTCTCAATGTTTACCTATGACCTCAAGTCTGACTCTTGAGATGAACGAATAGAGGCGCACTATTTCTTACTGATATATACTCTACTCTTCCCTGTTCAATTACAATTATTCAGTACATATATTTCCAGAATATGATATGATGTCAAGTCTTGCCTAGATCTAATTGTTTGTTGGAACAACATCCGTTTGATGTAAATCTTTTAGACATGACTTCTAGATCCCGAAATGAAATGAAATTTGCGTACTGACTCGAAACCGGACGTAGAACAGAAACGTTGACCGTAGCAGTCTACTTCCTGCATCCTTATGACATGATCAAGCCAGTATTGATCTCAACAGCACGAGGCAAACTGTAAACGACATGGGCCTAAAGATCAATAGAATACCGACAAAGTATTGTTTTTATATGCATCCTTACACATGACCCAGCATTATATATTCCTACAAATTATGAAGAAAATATGAATTCCTATAAAGTTGGGTAGAAGCAAAAATATGACATTATGTCTGTAGATTTCTAGCTAATGCATTTGTTAGAGTTGACATCCATCAGTGACCGCTTTGGATCCAAGATGGATGGCTGCATCGACCAGGTTTATCACTGGGTCATCGGCAGACACATAGTGCAACACAGCCATGTATCCTGTAAAACCCACATATAGATTCTGTTTTTACATTTCATCTGCATTATCAAATTCCGTCTGGTCTGAGAAATTACCAATATAAATAGTTAATTAGCAGTACTATATCTATTCATATCCCTTATCACTCTCTAACTGGAAATACATCATATCTCACTTCATTAGTAAATTTCTTAACCAGGCTTCACCCATTGCTACACACTACATACATGCACTATTAAATTATGGCGGATTTTGAGGCATAAAAGCTTGATTCCATATAGCCGATTTCACTCCTGATGGAGCACAGCTGAGCGGGATTACGTAGCAAACCAAAATGCATGGCATATTTTCAGTAGTATGGATCGAGCGTGGTTAAGATTTTATCTCACTTATATCACTGACTGATTGGCTTATGAAATCATCTCCCATAAATAATCTTTTTTACTATACTCCATGGACGTTGAGTACGAATTCCCAATGTTAAGTCTATGGGGGGAAATATACCAGGGGTGAGATAAATCTTCCTGCTCATCACTAATGATATCCACGTCATCATGCACTAATGCATTCTAATCGATGGGTTTTGGTAGTTGTTACAACATGGTGACCGTTTATTACCAAGCCTACCTCGCTTGGGTATTGATCAATACCCTGATGACTTGTACTAATTGTGAATAACGAGTCATCTGCACCAATGATATAGTAAAGGGCGAAGGTCAGGATGTGTATGAGGGTAGATATGAGGGTGGAGTTGGACCCGTGCTGCTGGACCATTGTGCCCTGTAATAATACACGAACACGTGACGTTGAGCATGTGGGCTGCAGAATATAGTTCCGTGTGCTGACCTATCCATGTGAACATAATGCGTGAAGAGGTCAGCCTCACTAAGCGCAGTGACTATGAGGTGATCAGTGTCGCTGATATGACTCACATGTAGGAATAATCCTTACTTTGTTTATATTCGTTATGAAATATCATAATGTAGCCTCAGTATAGATTTTGGTTTGCACGCTCATATATGTGTAGTGTCTAGATATACATGTAGACTAGTTTATATCAACAATCAAAATCTGAAATATTTAATTATATCATGTTTCTAACTGCCTACCTAGTCATTAGCCACGTCTACTAAATTCGTAAAACTGTAGCCTGATATAGGACAGGAGCCTGGTACTAGAATATCCAACAAACGATGAAATTACTCAGCCGCCCTCTGTTAAGTAGGTTGCACATGTTGAATTTGACAAAGGATCCTCCTGCTATCAATACTAGTGGCGGATCAAGAGTAGAAGTCAAAAGGATCAGAACCGCACACCATATTTTTATCTTTTTTACCATTGGTGGGAGGAGGGCTGTTACTTTCGATTTATAGGCCTAACCCTCGTTTTATCTCATACTTTATATGCGTGCCTTATGGAAAACATTAATGAACTTCTCTTTACGAGATTTCTACCCATGTATATAAGAAGGTTGTGCTGGACCAGTTGAAACCCACTTTAGGATGCTTATGATAACCCACCACCTATAACAGAACTCTCTAATGTTTGACTGATATCATCACAGATTTATAAATTGATATTGCGCTTATATGATATTACCAACGAGTTCCATTGTGTTACATTATGTTGTCATACCCTAACCTCATATATTATTATATCGTTCACGCCCTGATATGGCCCATTTTATTAATATCAGGTCTAATGTAATAGATTAATATTCTGGGTAGTATTGTGCGACCATACGGTGGATACTAGATGGGAACGTTACCATCTATACACCTGTGGTACTTTCACGTAGAGACCGATTTGGTAGACACCCCTTCGGTTACATCTGAGTAGAATGACTCACCCCACTTCAGCGTGTAGCAGGACGCAGCGTCGGGTCACGGTCAACTGATTACATGGCTCACGGGTCACGTTCTCACCGTGAGACTCCGTGACGAGTAAGACATGCGTCAGACAGGTGCCTACAGGTCGTGTTACTCACACAACACACCCATATTCACTTTTTAAACATAACTGTTACAGTCATGAGTGGTGTGCATCACGCACTCACAGATACTTATGACTAGAAAACTTCCGTTACAGTGATGTAGAATCCACAGACTTGCACACAGGACCAGCTATATGCACCAAAACAGCAGGTTTATTGATAAAGGTCCCTTGGAATACCATAGATTAGAATAACCCTGGAAGGGTCAGCCATGATGGCCTGAAATAGTAGCAGATACAGTTAGCAAGGGAATCACTTTGTCATGGGTCTGTCTTTCTGTACATGGAAGACAGAGTACATGTAGTTTGACGAGATGTCCAGTGTAGTCTAAATCTAATGTAGCCAAATCCGTATCCGTATTGATAGTTCCTACTCACTACGGAACTATTTTCTGTTGCCCTAGAATACAGGGAGATAGTATCTCCCTGTTATCCTAGGGCACCATCATAGTGCCCTAGGCTCGTAGGAACATCAATTCCCCTTCAGAACTAGGTAAGTACCTCGGGTAATTATCTATGTTTTGGTTTAGCAGTGATTTAACCATTCAGCTTCATCATGCTCAATAAAGATATACGAGGCATCCACGCAATAACTTACAATTGGCAATTTCGCTACCTTTCTAGAATCCACAGAATCTCATAGTTTTTGTATTCACTGCACAGGGTTATATTTGGTATTCATGGAGAGAGAATATTATAAACTAATAGGAAATGTATATCAATAGGGTCTCTTGCCCACACCTTAGGCTTTCTCTAAGAAATATGTAAAGTCAACAATTATTTTACAAATATATCAACAACTCACCTTATATAGAGATGTATCTCTTGATACCAACCAAATAGATTAAAATACTCACACGTTCAGCTCTTTCATTTTGTGATTTATAGAAATTCCAGCTCTTTCAAGTGATTTACTAGGTCCCGAGAGCCTTATATAAAAAGAAACAACAGACACTATGGAACGTTCGGTATGTGGATTTTAAAGCTGTATCCTGTATTGAATTCCCAATATGGTGCGGTGAGGTAATGGGTTATGATGGACGAGCGAGATAACTACGTTTTACGAATCAATGACCAATACAAAAAATCGGGGGGAAGAAAAAGGACTTGCTCAACAAATGGTATAAATGTATTGTTGTTTTTTTCTGTTCTGAAGCTGCAATTGTACGTTTATGCATCGAGTGACCCATATTTGCACAGAAAATTGAAAGATTAGGTGGGATCTAACATAGATAGTTTACTTTTGTATTAGCCGTTTGAAAACAGCAGGGTGCCAATTAGATATTGTATCTGTGATTCTACCCAGTAAACGTACAGTAACGCGGAGGATTCCTGCATGGCGCCCCGTGACGCATAACCCTAGCCAAATGAGTTATGTAAGGTTCGCCCAAGCCGCCACAACATGCTCTCAGGTCATGTCGAGTACTGCTCTCCATGCGCACTCGCTCCATAGATCAGCTGTTTGCCAGAAGCTAAAATCTGATTGGACGGCATCGGGGCTGACCGACGAGCGCACCCCCTGCTGACGGCGTCTGCTCCCGTACGGGTAGCGTCTACTGATTGGGTGTCGTGCCAGATACCACTGCCGAAATCCCTCGGCTTATTTGCAAGGTGCTCAAGTTGAGCTAGGGGATCTGCCACGGGGATATAGGGTTTCTATTTGGGGTTTGGCAAATTGGACATCCGGCACAAAACAGCGATATTGTGGAGTGATATCACTAATCACCACTAGCTGATTGTCCATCTCGTTAATGACCTTTATCTGGATTATTGTATATGTAATATCGTGTCAGATGAAACATAATATGATGTAGTGAAGACATATATATGGATCTATATTCAAGATTATGAAGACGTGGCAATAACACCTCTATTTGAAGTCCATGCCATAGAGGTATTTGGATCTATATTCAAGAGAGAGAGGAGTACCATCGGGCGGAAGTGATTATCATAAGTAAGTCGAACTGCCAACTAGGAGAATAAAAAAGACAACTGAAGTATTCGCTTTCAAAAAAATAAATAGCGACCAACATTTATATATCAGGATTGACCTAAGGGATGATATGAACAATTTTGGCTGAGTTACTCTGTTGTTTACTCGTACATGGAATTCTGTCAGGGTTGTGGATGTGGGTGTGAGTTGGCCTTATGAAGTATGTTTTTGGCAGGAAGGTTTTGAGATAATTCAATTAAGCCTGCTTTGTTAATGACTCGTTTTATAGCCAGCACAATTAAAAATGCCATTACGACAGAGAGAGAAAAAAGATAAGGCGAAAAGAAATTAAAACAACCAGAATTAACTCACCTTATCAATCGAGCTCGTTGAAAAGTCGTGCCAGACGACATCCTTTATGTAACCTTTATTAGGAGGGAGCTGCTCACAGAGATGCTTCTGCTAAAAATAGAACAATATCTAAAAGGAGCGGATCTATCTCTCAATATGGCGGAGGTGGACGCTGACGTGACGGCTTCATTGATTACTGTCACAGCAGGTAATAATTCCACACACACAGTGGAGGAGCTGAGGAGATTTCCGAGTAACTGCCGCTCGTCTCCAGACTTGAGCTGCTCGCCCACCTAGTCTATATTTATACCCTGCCTTTGTATGGATTTCCTGGCCGGAAACAATCAGCTAAGGACCGGGGCTCAGACCTATAGTTGACCACCAGAAGTGGATGTTTGTAACATTTCAATTATTCTATTTACAGACATTGCTGTTAAGTTTAAGCACACATCTACACATTCACCCAGTGAATTTATTGTTACATTCCACTAAATTCACTGGGTCTGATAAATTGTCATAAATGACGCGGTCAAATATAATCCAATAGAAATGTTTAAACGTCGATTAGATTAAAAGTCTATCACGTTTCTATTATAAGTTTGTGGGAATGTTTGCTGTGTGCCTAGCTGAGTGCCCGATCGCTTAATTAACCCATTACTGTTGACAGTGCGGGTATACTCATCATTAAATCATTTACACTTCCACCCATTGGAACGCTAACAACTTGGTGGTTCTTATCCATTAGGGGCTATGCCTTAATTACTATATCTTTTCATAGCGCTAACTATAGTATCAGCCGATTGAGACGATCGCACTAGCCCTCTTTCCCGCTGACCTGAGTGACCCTTTTGCTTCTCCCAGACACACAGTGTTGCCTCACAGTGCAGAAAGTAACCCCCTCGGGCCAGCAGTCAGGCGAGATTGCCTGCCCGGAGGCACAAATACACCACTATCAGCCTAGCTGCCACCAATATTAGACCCATGTGCTATGATAATACATATTCCTAATAATCATAGCTGCAAGCTTACCATCGGTTCTCGTTAGAATTAAATCTCGACAATGCCAACCAATGCATTGCTTCAGATAGCGATATCTTGCTATGGTTTACATACTTATGGAAAAGTCTGATTGATTCCATTGTCTACATACATGTTATCTTAGATTAATACAAAATCAATTTCACAGATTTTGCTATCATGAAGATACCGAAAGAAATACTCATAACCCCACATTTTAACATAGAAATATGTCTGTGTCTAAACTTTAAGATACTATAATGAAATAAGTTAAAAGTTTACATGAATATTAAGCGCGAACTCTGGTCATCATGGCCGGCACCTTACGGCTGCTTACCATCGGAACAAAAAAAACCTGATGATTCATTTGATCCTCAATAATTAAATCCAACCCATAGACAAAAACACACAGAAATACGCTCTTCTCCATAACGACATA
The DNA here is from genome assembly GCA_950022655.1 of Alentia gelatinosa. NCBI lineage: Eukaryota > Metazoa > Annelida > Polychaeta > Phyllodocida > Polynoidae > Alentia > Alentia gelatinosa. Next base: position 74,916,993 of record OX465581.1, read on the forward strand.
ATAGATGATTAGTCTACATGTCGACGAGAACAGAATATGTAGATTATTCAAGCCGATTAATGAGGTGCTCCTTCTGTCCCCTATCTTTATACCGCTTTATTCATGGGTAAGTATGATGGCTACATCTGTGTCCAGTGTGTTTTGGTACCGACCGTGAAGCTGTGGGTGAGTGCCTCGATCTTCTTGGCACCGAGTTCAGATTCAGTAAGGTCAGCCAATCGAAAAGGGTTTGCTTGTCCACAATGTGTAGATGTATGTATATATCTCATCTATCCATCTTCTACCTCTATTCTATATGCTGAGTCGTGTGAACCGTGTGCATGTACATAGATAATATATATTTATATATATGTATACATGAGACGAAAATCTATCAACAGACCTGTTGTAAGTATAGATGCACATACAGCGTGTAGAACTTCGTGATGGATATTTGATCGCATTCTATATACAATAAGCGTATACACAAGCTGTTTGGAAGTATTTCCCTACTGATGCTAGGGTTGTGTTAAGCGTCTTCCCTTTCCTATTACACGCTTCCACAATAACACGAATATAATATACTATTCGTACAATACGCGTCATGAAGCCAGAAAGAAAAAAACGGGGATATAAAATGTATAACTCATGGTGTGCAATCTAATGTCTACAACATTATGAGCTTCTGAAAATACAGTAAAAAATACAGTCAACTTATAACTATAAGATATACCCGTTCTATGTAGAACCAATATTCAAAATCCCATAGAAATATAGATATCTCCGTGTCTATCCAAAGCAGGTTATGTACGATATTATGGATAGTCTAAACAAATTTACATTATTTTTTACGTGTCTAATATAAGTGACGCCTAGTGTTGGTGCTACATAGACACATTATAGATCTATAACTAGAGTGACTGCTATCATATAACACCTGTATACATCTTGTCATGAATGCAGCCTACAGAACTCTTCGTTTAAACGTTGTAGACAGAGACAAGTGTATCACCTAAATATAAGCTTGACACAGATATCATATAGGTAATTATAGTCAATGACTGAATCCTGATAGTCGTTAAGTACCATTAGCGGACAGTTATTTAATCTAATACTTAAGACATACATTCCTAATTTAAATCTTGATCGTACCATTTCGGACAGTTGTATTCCATACTTTAGATTAACATATTAACAAGTGTAGGTATTGAAATAGTTTGGACCCATTCTGTTGGTGTCGTCTGACTTAATATATAATCTATCCGTTTATATTGTGGGCGTCAGGAACTCTGATTTCCTTCCTGGCGAAGTCTTGGTAGGGAAGAAAACTTCGATTCATATGAAAGTAAATGTGATATACTACTGTACAATACGCATTAATACTACAGGGAGGGACCATGGAAACCCGTTTTTTGTTGTTGTCCAAATTGATGCAATTGCTAGCTATGTATGTGGGTGTTTTTATTTTCTCTGATATTCAGTAAGAATATCAATCTTGTCTGGGGGCATAATCCAAGATAATACAGATCAGTGTTTAAGGCAGTTCACAATACAGAGTTTCTAAACACTTCAGGGGCTATTTGAGATATGATACAACCTGGGATAAATAAGCGTTTGTTGAAATAAGATTAGGGGAGTGAGTACAAGCCCTAGAACCTACTCATTACTTATCGTTATCTCCTGTTTGAGGGCACTTTGCTGATGTCTTATCACTGTGCTTATACACACTGGCTAGACTAATGATTTGGATGACTTGATAACCAGTAGTCTTACTTCGGACAGGTATCATATCAATCTACTGTCATGGTAACAACTATGAACATCTAATAGGATTCTAGCGGTTAGAAAACCGTCTAGGAAGAAAAGGCAGTATCCGCCTTTAGTACAAGTTATGGTTCTTCCTTGAAACGCTTTAATATGATGTTTATCCAGCATCCTGTAGCCCTCTACATTATTTGCAAGTCAAATGGTACTCACGAGGAAAGTTTTCGTTTGTAGTTGAGAATAATATGAGGACGTTGTACAATCACTTCCATACAGAGGCGTTCTTCCTTGTACATGTCCTGACAGGGTGCAGCTAAGGACAGGAGTATTCGTTATTACTATATTGGTATATATGTATATCATATTAATGTAAATTAGATGAATGAGCCAATAAAGTTCATGAGCTGGTCTTTTGACTCTGCTCGATTTGAGTGTTCTTCTTTTATCTCGTTATCATTCATCATACACTAGTGATTTATCATTCATACCTATTGATAAGATTACTCAACAAAATGGATATAAACGTAAGACATAATTGAAATACATAATAATACATCCTCTTTCGTATTAATCGGTATAGTATTTGGTTTATTTTTTCAATGATTGATAAAGAGGTTATGCTGAGTAATACACGTAATATAAAGCTCAACTTAAGTAATTAAGTTAGTGGGGTTAAGTAATCAAGTTAGTGGGGTTGATATTTCCATAAGCCTTTTGCTTCTGTAATTAACCTTTGATGTTTATGACCTTGTTTCACCATAGTCTATGTAGTTGTAACTCAGTATGTCTGTATATCAGCAAAACTTTGAATGTAAAAACGTTCTGTTTCCAATTTTGTGGTTATTTCTGTTATGAACCAAACTATAGAATGTGATAAATCAACTTCAACTAGAAACATGGGAATGAATTATAATCCACTTGGATCTTCTATAGAAACGAATACAGACTGTATGTGAAAAAAAATCCCCCCCTCGAATCTCCAGATGGGCTCTATTGGCATCCCACAGTGTGATCGTATCTGGAGCGGAGTGTCACTTTAACCTCATATTATCGAGTTGATATAGCAGACTGTGAGCGTAACCTCAGTGTTGTGTATATGTAGCTCTAACTAGGACACGGAGCTACTCGTGCTCATGCTCACCGATCACGTGGTCCCGTCACCCGACGCCGCCTCATTACCGCGGGATCCAAAATAGAATCCACTTTTCTTCGTTGCAGCAGGTTAGGGAAGTGGATGAGCGACACATACACACAGCATATTAACACCGGTTCTGGGGAAATTCCATGTTCCATTTTCGGTTATTCTAGAGCGCTACATTGATTTCCTAGGTAGTTTTTTAAAAAGATCTTTATTTGCATCAATGTTTACACACTGTTCTTCCCACAAATTTTGATCGCCGGTTTGTACATAACATATTTACATATATATGTCTTCAGAGATAACACATACTCATCTGTTATCAGCAACTGTACAATATTTACCATCTCAGCCTAGCTTTAAGAACCAGGTGAAAACACTACTGCTAGGCGGGAATTTTGACACCCAAATCCCACGATGAGTTCATGAGTCAAATAACCATGCCCGTCTATTGTAATATATATAGTCCCTAGTAATACTCTAATCCTTTATATTATATAATGTGACGTATTGTGAGTTATAATGGTATGCCAAAAGTAAATAGATTGCAAGCTCGAAAAACAGACAAAAAACTGATATTTGAAATCATAGAGACATGTTTTGGTCCTGTCTTGTCTTACTTTACGTGCTTTTTGTATTGTGTTGTATATACGGTCATTCCGTTGGGAGTTAACTGGTAGATGGCAACAGCGTATAAAAACTTTATGAACAATCTGTGCTGGAACTCAAATGAAATCTCGAATAAAAACTACCTATTGCCCTTCTCTATGCACAATGTCTTGTCCTGTGCTTGCAATAGTTTATTCCTTTTTCATGACGGTACTAGGAACAGCGCCCATTAGGTGAATGTACTGTGTCTTCAATGAATAAAAAAAAAATCTGAAGATATGATGGTATATATAAATGGATACTCTTTATCAAACATTTTGAAAACCAAGGACCGGAAGCCTTGTGTAAAGCAAAACAAATATGAAAACCAAACTCTATACAGTATTTCATTCTCCGCTTTTTTAAGCATAAAAATTCATATATTTTATAGTAATATTTCAATCCATTACTTTTCTGTTTATGTTAAAAGCGATCCAATCTATGAAGTGTATAAGAATAATTATTTTATTGAAGTGAGTAAATGACGAAAAAAAAAACCAACAGACACAACGATTCTTAGTGGATGAAGTTATTATTGAACCAAGTCGTACATTTGATTGGTGATGGTAGTTTCAAAATATATCACGACGTTTCAACTATTCAACTTGCTTCATCATTTTTATTTTATTTGCGTCGATATATACTCCAGTCAGCACTACCATCATTTTGTTAATCGCTAAATATATTGGTACAGTTTGTAGCCTAATGGTTGTCGCCTTTTTTAATTAACAGCTGCAGATCTGGGACACAGCTGGCCAGGAGCGGTTCAGGACGATAACACAGAGCTACTACCGCAGTGCTAACGGTGTCATCATCGCCTACGATATCACCAAGAAGGAAACGTTCACCAACGTTCACCGCTGGCTCGAGGATGTGAAGAAATACGCCGGCTCCAACATCGTCCAGCTACTTGTCGGTAGGTGTTGATATTGAGATTTGAAAAAAGGGAAAAAGAAGATTAATTCCACGGATCTATATCACAGGTCCGTGGTAATGGCCTATTATCTGTACATTATTGTTCAGTGATACAAATGATGTAGGTAGGAAAAATAACAAAATTGATTACCCAACATCACATTGTTTGATTTCGTTATTCTAAAGTATTTCATGATAAATCTAACATACAGTAGAGCAAAGCTCCGGTAAGCGGACTGCCTTCCATCCAGATGTTAAAGGCCGAGTCTAACTGGTTAAAATAAACATGAAATAAATAGTTCCCTTCCGGGCAAATACGCCGGAGTTGATGTGTGGTCCGTTTATCGGAGTGGACCGCTACCGTGGTTCTTCAGCAAATGAACATACAGCTTATAGCAGAAATAACAATTGATTCTTTACTAAAAACTATTGGGAATTGATTAAGTGGTCCGTTTTTAGTGATTTACCAATGTGGGCATAATACTACATTTACTCGATTTGATTAATTAGGAATTAAATCTACCATATTTCCTTTAGGAACAAAAAAAGCAATTTTGTATTCAACTATGCATCTTACAATACGATACACTGGCAGAGACTAGGTTGTGGGGAATGTACGCCAACCATTTCTAGAATTCCAATATTGATATATTACAGGTAATAAGCGAGACTTGGAGGGTCAACGGGAGGTACCCTATACAGCAGCCAAGGAGTACTCCAACCATTTCGACATGTTAGACTTTGTGGAAACCAGTGCCAAAGACAATACACACGTTGACGAGGCTTTCATTAAAATGGCCAAGGTACGTTCTATAAAACAATCCTTTTAGCTTGTCTTCATGTACAAGTTATTATATATCAATCTCACGCATTGCATGGTTCACATGTTACTTTGACAATTTGATAATATGTTTAGGTACAGTGCACACATGGTTAGGTTGGTTTCTCCAGTCTTCTTACTTCATGTTCTCCTCAATGAGAACAGATTTGGATAATTGACTACTTATTCTGCAAACTGTAATGATACACGGGAATTATAAAGTTTCACCCAGGGAAGAACATACTATAGGAAGTACAATTTTAATGTACATTTAGAAGTTTGCCAAGTATTTATACCTCATTTTGAATGCTCGTTTGCAGAACTGGGGTACATACTAGAATTATTGAAATAAAAGTGGTGGTGGAGGGTGAGTGATGGAGTAGCTTGTTGACATATAATTATATTTCTATTTCCATTACTTTTATCTGTGAGTAGAAATCCGTGAGAGAATAACTCTTACATATATATTTGGAGGCAACAACAATATCGTATATCCCACTTATCTCGCCTTTACTTCTTCTTCAAAGGAACTAAAGAAACGACACGACGGAGGGACAATGGAAGAAGGCCAGGTCGCCCGACTCACCATCAACACGAAACACGTCAAAGAAAGTTGGACGTGTTGTGGCAGCTAAATCCCCACGCATTACATGGCAATGTGTACCGTTTAGTTAGTCAAGTTATGTCTAGGAAGCGTATTTGGTTCTCTGTAAATTGCATTGTTTCGAATGTCGTTCGTAGCTGTCAAAATGGGGTTAACATAAGCAATATCTTCTCCATATTCTGAAAAGTAGAACATTTAGTCCACATATTAGACAATCATGGAATGGCTTTCACTTGAGCTCGGTGAAATTATTGGGCATACCGCTACAGTCCCGAAACGATTGATACAGATAGTATCTTTCCTTTTTATGATGCATTGGTTAAGATTGGATGAGCATTGGTAAAACAAGGTTTCCCTGTTCACTCAATCCATGTCGGTTAAAATGAAATTGGGTTCCTTCTCATACAAATATACATGTGATAAGATCCTTTATCATATCGAAGCTTTTATTCTTTTCCTCACCAGAGGATAAAAGCTTATTCAAGATATGCCACAAAGGTATACACGTATACAGTTCCTTTTAATCCTTTTTTCAATCTTGCATCAGTTGCAGGTGGAAGCCTGAGCCGCGTCCACCTAGGAACATAAAATACGGTTCCTTTCATATATTTAGCCAAGAAGCTACAGTTCAAAATAAATACAATTTATATTATAAATACAACTTAAGTGCTTTATCTGTAATATGATACTATATTCAACCATTGGCGCTTGTCCCACCCCAACTCCACGTACGATGCAACTGTCGATTTGTAATTACGGATGTTTACCATAGCTAAACGAACCTCTTCCAGTGAGATTGTATTACTGATATAACTGTACAGTATTATATGGCAGTGAATATATATAACAAATAACAAACATCTATATATAGATATATTTTAGACCATTGTCGATATATGCCTCAATGCATACCAACAAAATACAACTTCTGTGAAAATACTTCTGGTGCAAATGTCTCGGACCGATTAGTGTAGTGAGACTATCTATACATAAAACAGACCATATAGTGCCAATGCCATTTGACTATTATTGTGTCTTCTCCAGTGTGTGTAAAGGTGCAATTAAGGCTGTGTGTGACGTGTCTATCTACCTATAACGTTTACCTGTGTACATGTGTGTTAGCGAGGGAAGTTTCTCATCTCACAAGTGACCTTATAACAGAGGCTAATAAGGCCAGAAGTGGAAAGCTACAGGAGTTCATCTCAAAAAGAAGACATCACGAGGAGAAGTCCTCGTCGTTACCGACGGAGCACAGTAAACTGGTGCAGACTCTAAAGATCTGATAAAGAATATCAAATCATTGCGAAAGGTGACGCTTACAAATTGTCTTGCAGTATTAGCGTTACTACACTCTGCCCTTCCCCTTGCATATCATCCGACTCTGAAATTGTGATTGTAAAGCGATTGTCTCGATGTATTACCCATCGCTAGGGTGAATGTGTAAATCTATCCGTTTCCCATGACCCGACTACTATACTTAGATAACAAAGTTTCCCTCTTTGAGCCTGAGATGTTCATCGCGTTTGGTGCTACTGTTAAACACGAGTGGGACGTTGATTAAAAGTGAGTGCTCGCTAGTTGGTACACGCTCAGATTTAAGGTAGATAAAGGAGTGAACAGCACGATATCTCCATGTCCCTCTCCAGGGAAGGTATGACTTATAATTGCGTGATTTAGACGGGTTAATGTTACCCTAGTAAGAGCAATCCAACTCCCCAGTAGGTATTCTTGGAAATGACCGTCCTTATCCAGGATTTCGGTGCAACCAAGTAAATCTGATGTTTAGTTTTGTTTGATTATTGTAAGAGTGCTGCCAGTACATGGCAATTGTACAGTTTAAGGATAGAGTGTTATTTTGTTTACTCTCAATGTTAATTATATTTTTAAGTTTCGTCCTTTGACGGTTGCTTCCCTCAATACGTTCAATTCTATTATTTTACTGCCGCATTATGTAAATATACATTTGGAGGTTATAGGTTCTTTTTTCCCTCGTGGACCTCCTGTGCTCACTGCCCCAACCAGACTGTTTAGCAACACCATTAAACCGTTAGAGTGTATTATTGTCCCAAAGAGATTAAATATGTATGAATTTTATCCAACAGTCTACATGGGCATATTGTTTTATTTAAGCTTGCTCAAATTTCTTATAAACTATTTTCCGAAGCGATGTTAGAGGTACTAAAACCTCAGCTACATTTATGAATTAATCATTTGGCCTTTGCAATAAATGGCTCTTTTAAATGCGTCAAGAAAGAGACACTTTTAAGTTATTTTAACCTGACCTCATTTCTCTAAGTGTGTTATACTTGCTAGACTTGTTTTGCTCCTTTAAGTGAAAAACATCTGCTCCAGCACCAAGTAGTCACTGAAAACATCGCGATACAGCAATCATGGTCAAGATTAGTCATATTTGTTGATGTAGCCCTCTGTGGAAAGGTGATGGCTACAAAATAGGATATGTCCTACTCCTCAATCGGTGGTCCAAGACCCCATGATTGTCAGTGTCAAATATTTACACGTGTTGTTGATGTTGGAGGAAGTCCTATGCAAGAGATGAATATAAATTGACAAAAAGGATGGATCTTGTTGTCTTTCATTTGTAATGATTAGATCAGATATCACCAGGGAAATATGCTGTGTTTTTTTAAGAAGCATTGAATTAAAACGCATTATTTCACAAAATAGTAATGGATGATTGCATTTGCACCGATGGTATTAAGAGATTTGGGCGTTATTTGGAGATCTAAACACACACATGCTTTTACAAAACTCACAATATTGAGTTGATGTCCCCTAGTCGTAAGTTTTATAATATAGTGATCCTCCCTTCTGCAGAATCGTGCCTCGACTTGACCGTCGACCTAAAATTAAAAACAACATTAACAAGTAAACCTCGTTTTGAATTTGTTTAATACCATTCAACAGATCGATATAAATAGAACGCGAAAACCTAGAAACATACACAGTACCTCCTTGCTCATATGCCAGCTCCCAACATAACTTGTCTATTGATTGTACCTCTTTCATATGTATATTAGGTTTAACTGCAACAACAATTTACTGTTGAGTAGCAGTTACTGATTGTGACAGAGTGGGAAAGGTACACAGGGGCCTGCGTAAATAAAATTAGTTAAGTGGGGGAGGCAGCCAGGCTATGGATGGAATGGCGATACAAATCCTGGAGATCTATGCTACCTGTCTCAGGGTTATGGTTCATGCAAGTGCTACTAGGTGGAGTGTTGAACTGAAATGTCGAACTCGTCCACCTGATGTCGCCACTGCATAAGGCTTCCCATGCTCTGTGATAGACGCACTTAATTCTCACTATCAACGGTCAGCGTGCATTGTTACACCATCTGGTGGATATCAGCAAAATTTACATATTGTATTTGTGGCGGAAATACAACAGACTATTTGTCAAGCATTAGAATACCTTTTGCCCATCTTTACTGATGCATTAACATTCTCATATCCTCTGTATATTTGTACATTAACTCTTTTAGCGTTACATCTACTGTAATTCATTAGTATCAAATCAAAATTAAGGCAATACTTTAAATTGAAAAGATCATGCATATATGAATATATTTACAGTAGAGCCATCGTCTCTTACCTAGGTAGTTTTGAAGTGTTTTCACCTAAATGAAAGCGTCACGTTAATATCTAATTCGCACACTGCAAATAATTCTTAAAACATATTGATCCAATTGCCAATGTCGATAATGAACTATAGGGATGAATTGTTCAGTAAGTGAAAAATTGGGGGTAATTAACACAACAAAAGTAATGTTATCTGCTACGACCTTGACTCTCGTGATGTAAAGCCTCTCGTCCACCGGGGAGCCGATTTAAAAAGAAAGAACTTTAGATCTTGCTCTTCAAAGAAACGTCAAAGCATTTTGGACCGAAGCTCGGAAAAATGCTGAAAGCCACCACTGAGGCCCCCACAGCGACATGGGATGTAAAAACTTAGGACTTCGAGCCAAGGGTCTCTACACCAGAGGAATTCAGAGGAAAATTCCACAAAAGTCGCTTCTTCGGGCCCCTGCGGGCAACATAGAAGCGCAGCCACAAGAAGTAGAGGAACTCTCCGAATCTCCAAAAGAACCTTCTAACATCTAGAGAGCCCTTAACTCTAATTGAACAAGTTGGACATTAAACTACCGAAACAAACTAATCAGAGAATCTAATCCAAGGCAGCTAAACCGGATATACCTTTCACTCCATACAAAACCATATCTCCTTCAACCCAGAGGCCAGCTGATGCGGTGGCCGCAGACCATGTCCACCCACCTTCCTACAAGCATCGCTGAAGGAGTGGCTAGGGCAGATGATTTACAAGATCTGTGGCAAAGCTACGCCCCACGCCATATCATCCATAGGTAAGAAACCACAGTTTTTATCCTACCCCTAATAAAAAAACCGCCAGACTTAACATAGGGAAATTTTATGTGGCAGGCTGTGACATAAAGTGTTTTTTATGCCACTAGAGTAATAACAATATTGACCAATCAGAGAGCAGGATGTCAGCTACTATGTTCTGTTGGTCATTGACTCAATATTTATCTTTTAGTAATACAAAAGCATAGACGAGGTAGGATAAATACGAAACCGAAATCGAGTTAGACTTGTCAATGTCTATGCCACTCTGGTCAGGTCTGCTCCTCACTACACTCGGCTACGCCTTGTGTAGTAATATGCGACCTTCCCGTCGTGGCATAAACATTGTCAAGTCTCACTCTCGTTCGGTTTCTACTAATTCTTCCCCAATGCTTATGTTTTCTGGAGTCTAGCAAAACCAAAAACATCCTTGAATGAACTTACATTAGCCTAGTATTTGTGGGGACTATTTTGTCTCATAAACGACCCCACCTACCAATCCCCTCCCCATGAATGGTCCCTTCTACAATGAGTCACATTAAAGATATCCTCAAGGATGCTCGTGAGTACCAATTTGATAAAGTTCGTGGGTGGTCAGAAGAAGTCCTCAGCCTTTTAGCTGAGGATAGGCTCATTCACGCCTAGGAAGATACAAACAAAATTCAAATGCTTCGCATATCACTCTCTCAAAATGCAAAATGTTCAGGGCATGCATTGAACAAAACGGCCACTTCTCTCCAAGCATATCTTGCTCTCCTCTCCGCTCTATTGCTTTAGCCTCATTTCAGTCTTTCGCCCACCCACACTGCTACAAGTCTGTGTTCTCGCTCCCCCTTCTGAAATCTCTATTAATTGTTTTGTGATCAATGATGAAAAAAATGTGGAAAGTGCCATCCAGGCTGCATGTCCTGGTACCGGTTTTGCTCGATCTACACCAAATGGTGGCACCACTGATCCGGGCCAACCAAAACGTCCATCAGGTAGCGGCACCACTCGGCGCACTGCCACTGCAGCTATATTCCATACTGGTGGAGGGAACTGTGAGGTGGTCCTCATCCTTTTTAACTCCCACTTTATAGCGATGTGTGACCAACCTCGCTATATCGCCCAGAAGGAATTTGCCACCACTGTACGAAAAAAGACAGGCCTACCAACTAAATCTCTGGGCAAAAAAGGCCAGGAGTTTAGGCCTCCCCAATCATGCCAGTGCTAGGGTTCCCATTTCCTCTGGCCTTAATATCATAGCATGGCAGAAAAGGCTAGGGAAATACCATGACTAGAAACTTCTGGAATTCCTCGAGCATGGCTGGCTCTCGGGTTATAGTCACTCCACTATTCCCACGACCAATGTAAAAAATAATCATGTCTCAGCTATGGCATTACTTGAGGCCGTTCAGGTGTACATTACAAATGAATGCACCCATGGGGCTCTCCTGGGTGCCTTCAGATACGACCCTTTTCAGGAGTGGACCCAGATTTCACCTCTTATGACCCGCAAGAAGAAAGATGGGTCTCAAAGGATCATAGTTAACCTCCCGTTCCTTACTGGAGACAATGTCAATGATGGCATACTTCAGGGAAATTTTGAGGGCACCGCCTATGCTCTCCCTACGATTAAGGATGCCATGACCCTCGTCTAGGTTAAGAGCCCCCCATGCGTTCTTCTGGAAAGCTGGTGGCCCAAGGATTCACAACTCTGGTGTATCTGGATCTCCTCAGGGTTGAGAGCTCAGAGTTCAAGGCTGCCTGGGCACCCCTCTCATAAGATCTCACATTCTCTATGTGGTATTCTGTACAAGGTTCTCACTACGCTCTTTGAGAGGAGAATTCTTAACGAATTAGGCTTAGAGCCTTGAGAATGCACTGGCCTACCTCCCGTGCTAAACAGGTACATCAGATTCCTATAATGATGCCACCTAGCGGGAATACTGTGTACTTGGGGCCCTATTGGCTTTATTTGGACTGGAATACAGAATACCACTTAGAGAGTATGAGATCTTATGAGAGGGGTGGCCTGGGCATCTAAAGAAATCTGGCACTGATGGCTGACCTGGACCTAAAACTGGCTCCTGGGAAATATATGCCCTTGCACCAACTCTCTGGAGTGGATAGGGTACAACATAGACATAGATACCAGGCAAGTTACGATCACGAAAAAAAAATAGACGAGACCAGAGACCTCTGTAGCAAATGACTCATTAAAGTCGCGACCTCAAAAGAGGGCCTCCAGAAGATCATTGGAAAACTCCTCAATATCTCCTGGTGTGTCCTTCCTGCCAGAAAATTCACAAACAACCTCCTGGCTGCCCTCTGCAAAATTAAAGACAATAGCCTTGTCCTCACGGCTCCCACAAGGACAGCAGCAAATATCTACGGGGCAAAAAGGGGGCTTGGCCACGGTAAACGGATATATATATTGCACCCAAACCCTTACACTGGAGATGAAAATTCTAATCACAAAAGAGGCTTACCTCTAGGCCTATGCAATCCTTGTAGTATGTGCCACCTTCGGTCCTGCCATTCCTGAGGGCATTACCCTAGGCGTCGAGGCCCTCGATACTGGCCGGACCTCTGATCCAGTCCTGACGGAAGTTGCCCGGCAACTTTGGCTCCACCTGGTGGGCCGGAATATGCATCTAGCCCTCCATAAGATATCGGAGGCACCACTCCACCTCCTTCTCCTTCTGGCCCAAGGCTTGGCCTCAGCTCCAGCCCACCTCTGGGGCTCAAGCCTAGCTAAGGAGCAGGGATGTTTCCAGACAGCCTGGGTCATCCTGTACCTGCTACTGTCTCTCCATTGGTAATTACAGATCAGTCACCGCTGCACCTCCAGATGCTTCGCTCCATGGAGGCGGCAATCTCAAGGTCGACACAGGTCAACAAGGCTCACTAGGTCCGAGTCTACCTTTTACCTACTCGGCCTCGTAAAAGGTGAGCCCGCTCCACCCTTCCATCTGAGAAACTGCACAATTTGTCCAGTTTCCGGCTAATTCCCATGGTGCACCGGCATATATACACATAACTACTTATCTGGGGCCTGTGCGTTGATCTCATCCCACTGCGGCGATCTCGGCTCCTTCAAACACAGCTTGTGAAGCAAGTTGCAGCAGATGGTGCCAGACCCTCGTCCCATGTCCTGTCACAAGCGCCGCCCTTCTCGGCGCCTACGGGTCCGCATCAACTCATCGAAGACCATTAGAGACCCATCTTTGGCAGTCTCCCTTCTCATCCTCCCCTCTTCCTCGGTGTCTGACTTGTTATTTGGTCACTAGACCCTCACATCTCAAATCATTTTGGTCTGGTTAATTGATCGGTAAGTGAAAGAAATTGGTGAATGATTGATATGCCAAATGGTAGATGTTATCCGCTCTGGCCTTGATCCTTGTGATGTAATAGCCTCTTGTCCACTCTGCGGTAGATTTCAAAAGAGAAAGAACTTTACCACCACCCGCCCCACAGCTGGGTTACAATAGTACCATGTTTAAACCTTCAAACTGACTTGTTATCTGCAGAGATCTTGAGTAATAAATACTCTCAAACCAATTTCCCGTGTCAAGTTAATTATTTTTGAAATCATTCTTAATCAGTATTTAAACCTATTTTTAATCTGTATTCACTGGAGGAACCTTTGTATATAAAAGAAGTGAATAAACATTAAAAGGAAATATAGAAGATACATCAGGTTCAGCAAAGCATAGCCATACATAGTTTAGATACAGATTTTACTTCTTCATGAATCTTTTTCTTATTATCATATCTCAATTGTTTCATCGTATACCTCATAACAGGATTAAAGAGTAAAGATTAATCAAATCAATTACAGTAGAAACCTTCTTAGGAGACACTCTGATTAAGGTGGACACCTTTGTTTTGAATGGTTCCCTCTATTTGATGTTTAATTTAATCTTGTGTAAAGGGACAACCTATGTAAGGGGATACCTTTCTTGGAACATAGGGTGCCCCTTATGCAGGGTTCTTCTGTAGTGCCAAAGTCATTCATCTGTTGTAGTTTCTGTTGTGTAAAGGTGCAATTAAGGCTGTCTGTGACCTGTCTATCTACCTAAAACGTTTACCTTTGTACATTTGTATTAGAGACGGCAGCTTCTCATCTCACAATTGACCTTATAACAGGCTAATATAAGCCCTGAAGTGGAAATACAGGAGTTCATCTAAAAAAGAATATGTCCCGAGGATCTTTTAAAGTGACAGAGCACCACATTAATATTCCATTCACACATTGCCCTGGTTTTCAAAATGCATGAACCCATCCAGGTTGATCAGGCGAAGTCGGTCCGGCCCAGGTTATATTGAGGATCCTATTCAGCTGGCAACCGGTGCCCCTGATATCATCTCTCAGCCACTGATCGGAGCGCTTCAGCCCTGTTATCTGGTAGAACATAGTCCCTGGCGCCACCTTGGTGGAACCATAACATTATGGTTAAATACAAAACAGTCCATTTAATTTCTCTCCTGATTATAACACTATACCGTTCTCATAACACCCCGTACATTAAAGGTAAGAGTAAACAAGTGACATTGAAGAGCTGGCATAAAGCAGTGTGCAGTAGAGCAGTGGTCCGGGTTATTGGAATAGTTGTAGTCTAATATTTAAAGATATTGGGAAAAGGTGGCACCACTGTTGCTGTGGGAGATGAAGTGAATCCGGTCCCCTGGGTTCAGCAGACTAAAGCCGAGCGGTGGCTTGGGATGCAAACAAACTAAGTGACAGCAGAAATGTCAGAAAACAACTTACTCAAAGCAGGCGAGATATCATCTTTGCTTCCTCGAAAAACAAATGCCCCTTTCCTTTATAAGCACACAGATACATAGAGGATCTCCTTTTCGCAGGCAATATATTTGGTCATATGAATCACTACACAACCTTGGTGAGAGAGAGAGAGTGAGAGAAATAGTTCAAGAGAGAGACATGGGGAATTAGCATACAACGATCACTGACCCCTCTGTTGAGCAGATCACACATCCGTCCTTATCCCACCCAGCTTCTCATCAGGCCGTCGCCATTCCCCTTTACAAAGCAGTTCACCAGGCCCACCATCACCACATCCCACTCCTGAGCTACCCAGCAGGTCCATCCTCACAACACTCTTCTACTAACATCTCACCATCCCTCATCATTGTGAGCTCTCCACTGTGTAACTCATCAGGCCCACTCTTACTACTCCCCTCTATAGAGCACCTCACCAGCCAAGCCTCATCACACCTCTCTACTTCACATCTCACTTAGCCTGCCCTCACAGCACCCCCATACTGAGCACCAGGCCTTGAATACACCGCTCAACTAAGCAGCTTACAAGGCTAACTATTACAACACCTCTCGAAGGAGCACCTACCCAGACCTGCCCCCAACATGCTCCTTCAGTGAGCAGACCACCCGCCCCACCCACGCCTCACCACTCTATTCAGCAACTCACCCGATCCATCCTCTTACCATACTCATCTATTGAACATCTCAGCAGAACACCCTCACCGTTGCCTTCTACTGACTACCTCACCAGTCTCATCCTCACTACACCCCTTCATTCAGCAGCCTCCAAGCCTGCCCTCACTGCAGGCCAGTACTGGGTAGGTCTCCACTCACACAGCCACCACAGTATTTATCTCGCGGGATAACTAAGCAGAATGGTTATTTGTAAGTATTGTTAGTATCATATACGTACTAGATCATCTAGAAGCACTGCAATACAGTTTCTGCAGACACTCTCTGTGCCCTTGTAACACTGGAGAGTGGTACTGCATTGGTGCTATGCCTACATTACATATACATGTTGGCGTTGTCTCTGTACCCTCTGTACACACCACACAATGAGTCTCAGCGGACGTAAACACTTCCAGCACCGAATTCCTACCCAGTCCCCAGCCTCATTTCCTCACAAGGGCGTCCCTGTTACCAAATCAGGTTAGCTTGCCCTTAGTCATGAATAATTCTATATCCTCCTCATTTTTCATCCTGCCACAGACAAAAGGCGAAAAACATCATGCATCACGCCTGTATGTTTGTCTCCCATCTTCTTGCCCAGTTTTCTTTCTTCTCTGCATTGATCCATCAGACAATTTCCCACCGTATCTGGGCATATGTATGCATCCCCTTCCTATAAAAAAGGAACCTAACTATATGCTGTAACACGAGATTGATCCTAGTCTCAGCGAACCATTCAGAGTTTACACGGGCAGCATTCTCTTCTATCGGCAAACATCTCATCACTGCAACAACAATATTCATATCCTTAACATATATGTATAGAGATAAAATGTTCAAGAAATCTTTCTAACTTCGTCTTCTGAAACAAGTTGATCGCTGGGTTATCCCTGCAGTGGTGACAGCATTTAGAGAATTCTTGTCGATAAAATCCCAAAATGAAATATTTTATTAATCGTTACTTAGAATACTCTAAAGCCCGACACAAGGTGTAACATTGAACGGACACCAAAAGGCTTTGAGGAAATCATTAGCCTGATACCAGATGGTAAATGTTCCTTTTTTACCTAACCTGTTTTGTCTAATCAAAATAAGAAAGCTAAATTAATGACTAAAAGGCTTCTGGGAGTTCATGTAATTAAATTTTCAAATCCAAGAGACCATTAGCTCAAAAAGGCATCTAACCACGTTTTCAGTATTGATGATGGCTATCTAACATTGCTAGGTATCTAGAATAGTCTTTAAAAACTCATGTCTATGCAGGTACTACCATTAGTAGTGTCTTCCACTAATAGCAGTACCTCACGCAAGCTTGGGGAAGCAGTGCCTGAGGCAGCACATGAACATCTCAAAGTATACCAACTGGTGTACAGAACTAAGCACAACTAGGCCAGGGAACAGATACGAGAGGACGAAAAAAGTATCCCTGCCTCGCATTACACCTAATAATGTTAGACAGCCGAATGGGATAGCCTCCTAAACCAATTAGCGCTGGCACTGTGCTGTGCTTTGTCTTCCTGCCCGACATGGTCGGCTATCACAGTTGACATGAGCTCATTGGATGTGCCCCGGCCAGCGCGGAGATGGATCTAGTCCCGCAGTAAATGGAGAGGTTGTTAGACGTCGTCACGTGACTGAATATTTAAACTGACAAGCCCAGCCCTTTCCAGTGGCGGCAGGACGTAATCCGATAATCACCGAAGTCTTCTTTTTCACTTCGACCATCAAACGCCCACCTCATTTACCTTCCCCGTAACGTCCGGGGTTATTTATGAATAAGTCCTCCTTATACACACCCGCATTAAGACGCTCAAATAGAATTAGAAAGTAGTACCGGTGTTTATTCTTTTTGTGCGTGGCAGGTGCAGACAGTACTTTAGCACGTCAGTTTTAATGTATGATTTAAGACATGCTTCTCGTTTATGTTGAAAAAGGGCACTTAGTTATAACAGAAGCCTGTCAAACTATCTTTAGTGGAAAATGAAATAGTGAAAGTATAAATAACGACACAAAGAATGGGACAGCGCCGCTAGCAAAAGGGTACTGACAGCTTATGCAGGGAACTAATTGAGCGAGTAAGATACTATCATTAATTTGCTACTATAAACTGTGTGAGTATTCCTTGCAGACCTTTCGATGCTTTGATGGGAATAACATCTTGACAGGTAAATTACTCAAACGATATTTTCATTAAACAAATCCTCTGACCATTCAATAAAGTGACACTGATCAGCTGATCGTAAAAGGAGACGTCCAACTACTAAGATAGACAAATATAACTCCCGATGCAGGTTGGCCATATCGTAATCCACGGAAGGAATCGGAAGGTCAATATCGTAGGTAACCAGAGTGCATCCTGGAGCATAGGAACGTGTTTGACAACCACAAAAAGGTGATGGCTCCGATATGGTTTAAAATGCACATCCCGATAAAAATTTAAAATCGCGTCGGAAAGACACCTTATATCGGGGCAGTTGACCACGTTTCTGCGATTAGACACCGATAAAACGCCCATACAATGCATGGTGGATTGGCATGTCTATACGATTTTGCACCTTCCCGATATGTCTCCGATATTTGCTTCTTGTATCGGTGCCATATCGGGAGGTCTAAATTTCTATCGTAGTAGGCGGACGCCAGGCCTTACGCAGGGAATCGTAGCAGATGGACACCCCCCCCCCCCCTCGATAACACTCTCAGAATAACGCAGTCAGAAAGGATGGTTCCTTTATGACATTCAAAATGGCTTCGTAGAGGCGATGGGTGGGAAAAGACCTAAAATTATCTTACAGGTCATTTGCAAGTAGTATACACAAATTGATATTGTAAGTAGGTTATGTGTAAGTAGTATATAGAAATGACAAGATGTGGGTACTTTCTGGAATGAGAGTCAACGGATAATCTCCTAGCGAACGAAGGTTGGCATCCCGCTAATAAAGCCACCGCACCCTACTGCCGCAACCTGCCCTAATCCAAAAAAAACACCTTTCTCGTTTTAATGCTGTCAGTAATCAAATATGTTAAATAGTGCATATCGTCTTCAAAGAAAATACTTAGTGATGATGATAATTCAGTGTATATCCCTAAAATATCGACAGGTTAAAATGTAGAAAGCATGAAGCTAGTCATACAAATGACTGCACCAATTGAAGATAAAATCGTCATTTATTGAGCTATATTGATATTCGTTGTCTCCTTGCAAAAGCATTGGCTCCTTAAAATGCGGCCATCCTTTTTTGCCAACCCTCTCTCAGTGGACAACAATGGACCGAACAGGCTGCATTAGAAAACAGAATGATCGTCATTAGTATGTTGATATAGACAGGAACACTACGACTTTCTTTATCTGAAAGATAGAAAGCATATTGATAGGCAGGTCTCTGGACAGTCAGTAGTAGTGGGCTATATTCAGAAAGGGCTTAATGCCAAACATTGGGGTCATAAGATTACTTTGTGTGACACTGTGTAGCTTCTAGAAACGACAGCTATTTCTCACATTGCAGACATTTCTGTGTTGGATATAATCAGTTTTATCACTATCCTAGTTTCCGGACGGGTAATAACGGCAATTATCAAATTGTCACTACTGCTTGGCTTCACTATTTTTACAAAAAGAGTTTACGTTAGAAATATAGTTGTATTTTAGCCCTCTATGGATAGCAAACGGCCCCTGTAGTCAATAGCCTATAATCTAGGGGGATGGATTAAGCACAACAGTCAACACCATTCACATAAATAACCCAGAATAAAAGTAAGGTTACATGCATCTCATCAAACGCAACAAAGCAGTATGATGTAGCTGCAGGGTCAGGTGCAGAGCGATCAAAGGCTCCGCGACAGTTTTACAAAGAATGAATAAGAAGAGCTAAGAAATTGTTGAGAACGGCAGAAGGTACTGGGTAAAGTCTTTTATTAATGAACAAGCACCTTTATCGGTTCATGCGAAAAGACCTCTGATGATATATTACTTGTCCGAGGGCTTCTAGCATTTTAAGCCGGAGGCATAACAAGTATCATATTAGGGCAAAATTGAATCTCTGAGATCATGTGACATAAAAGAATATTTTCTGAATTGAGTGCCTGAGAAAGCTCTCCATCTCCATAGATTTGGATGGCAAGGGCAAGGTCAGGTTGGTTATACATAGTGAGGATATACCGGCCTGACCACACGATCCGGGAGTGTGTGGGGGGGGGGGGGGGGGGGGGGCGGGGGGGGGCGGGTTTCGCGCGGGCACAGTCTGGTAGGGTACGGCATACAGAGTAAGCAGCTCTGAAGAGAGAGCTTTCCCACCAGCGGGCTATCACCTTGCCGACCACTACTTGCCGGGTAAACAGGTTTGCCCACTGCCATTCCCAAGGTGATTAGATTGACCTCCCCCTTTGCTCACCTTGATCCCTGAGCTCAGGAACTCGTGCATAGTACCAGACTCTGGTAGCCACCTGGTGCCTGCTATGCTTAGGCGTCCGGCCTCAGGCCAAGGCACTGTCCCTGCCCACACTGTTGGCCCTTCTCTTGGCGCTGTCCCCTCCTCCTTTGGCGGGGAGATCTAGTGTGAATAATGCCTGCTTATAAGTAGACGGTGAAGGAGTATTTGTACGATATATGTGGTGTTGTATGTGGAAGTCACTGATTTCAAATACACGGTTCTTCTCTGCTACAGCATTCACTTTCATACACCATGCCTTTACGAGATACTCCAATACACTATGAACTGTTTCACTATGACCTGTGCTATACCTGTGAAATTTATTCCATGCCTTTATGTTACACCATACCTCTCTCAAATACCATTCGTCTCTGTTATACCGTGTTACTCTTATAGATCTCTCTTATTCTCATGGACACCGAACTCTTTACACCTCATGCCTCCGATTTATCATGCGTATTCTATCACACAGCATGCCTATCGCTCACCAAGGCCAATTTTCGTAGCGTCTATATCATAATTGATATACTATAATGGACACTTCTGTGGTATGTGTGTTTTGTTTCTTCCTCCAAAGCCGCCTCCGTTATTGTCATACTCTGAAACGAAATCGCAGTGGGCATGTGCGGCGGGAGTGTCGCGACAAGATCCAAAACGAGGCGCAGAGAAGAATGGCTCTCATAGGTGCCCTCCATTTGTGTTATTTTCCCCACTATGACCATTAGTGGGCTCTGACCCTACATACATTGATCCCTTTGTAGACCTCTCTAGATACGTGACTGTGGTTTTCGGTCATAATAAAACCTGAATGGAGGGGCCAACTGATACCGAAGGTGCCTTGCTCAGATAGGGTTCATGGCACACTACACCATTGATATAAAAGGGACTCTGAAATAGAATAAATGCAATACGGGAAGAGATCACTCCGGGGTCATATATGGAATATGTTGAATAGGTTAAAGCAATGTAAGGAACCCAAGTTTGATTTGTAGTGTGGGGTAAAATATGGCAGTCTAGCAGTAAAGTTATATCTAGTTCTAGATGTATAGTCGAATTTTCTTCAACATAATTGGTCATTCCTAAATTCTAAATTATTTATTATTTGTCTTGTGGTTGCATATTTGAACAGTGATGGATAAGAATAGAAATAGTAAGATACAAATTCTATAACAAAATAGAAATAAGAGAAATGATGAAAACAGAAAAACTATAACAATTATATGGTGATGGGAATCCTTCATTTACCACACAGAAGAAATAATATAGAAATCTCTAGATAGACTAGAAAATGAAAAATGAAACAATACGTTTTGCTATCTTAAATATCTTTTTATTAACAATTGGTATTTCCAACAATCCCATCCTTACAAATTGGCAATTATGATTCTCATTGAGAGTTCTTTAAAAAAGATATAGACATTCGTTCTTCCTCCGTTATTAGCAACGATATTCCCACCGTCGCCACATGATATCCGGAAGTACACACGACTGACATTCGAGGCTTCTTCTCATTCTACTTTGATCTTCAAGGTTTCGGCTCCTCCCACGGAATTTCTAACTCCTCCACAAGTTCAGTGCCGCACAGTATGAGGACATGCAGAATGAACGTTCATATGTTACTCCAAAACATCGTATGCATTGAGATTCGCGGCACCAGCGCGTATTAATATACTTCACAGGTCGATCACAGTCCATACACCATGCCAAGTAGTCTCAGGCTCTGGCTTTATATATCTACTTTGAATTAAACTAGAATATCTTCCTCTCGTTTCTGTGTCGCAACATAACACAACTTTAATACAAGTAGCTTTGTGATATTCTCGAACCGCCCATAGACAGATAGATAAGAACATCCAATATCCAATATCTATCTGTAAAACACAATACTTGCCAAAATTTTCCAGCATTTTGTAAACGAATATGATGATTTTCTCGTCAATGGAATCCAAGGTTTTCTTATAAGGGCGTCCATGTTGCCAAATAAGGTTAACAATACTAATAACAGTAAAAATGATGACTACAATAATATGGCGAAAAGTTTAATCGAAAACTTTAACTGCACCTGTATACATGTAGTTTTAAATATTTAGTGATACGTGGCCTTTTTCTTTTACATATGATTTACGAAATGGTCGGATCTGAAATAGAAAAGGCCTCATTCTACAAATATTAAAAAAAGAAAGAAAATCCAATCCTAGCCCCCTAGCATATAGAAGCAATATTAACGCAGCATCTTGCAGGTTATAACATGAATGAAATACAAGTGTGAAAAAGGAGTATATTACCAGGAAAATGATCTGCGGACAAGTTCCATCCTCGGGTGAGTATTACTGAAAGACCCACCCGCCTGCACCGTGTTATAAACCAGTACAGCACAGTCAGTGGATTCTTGCACTCCAACATCTACAACTCAAACTGACGTTGCCAGGCATAAAAGTTCTCTTTGACAACTACCGAGTGGATCACCCTCGAGTCCTGCATGAGGCTCTCAATGACTCCCGCTGGAGATTGGTCCCGCCAGACAAATGGGTAGTAAGAGTGCAATCTCCAGCAACGTACCTTCCGGGGTCGCACTTTGTGCTCTTCACGGTGACTCCAGCGTGACGACCGGCACCGGAAGCGACCATATTTATTACGTAGAAAGCTACGTGTGTCATGTGGTGCTGGTAACCAGAGCCCAGAGAATGGGCGATAATGGAGGGGATAGAATATTTCACGGGGGACGACCTTAGTGCGTCTGTCGAGCGTCCATACGTGTGTCCGGTTCTCGGAGTAGTACTTAACATCTATGAAAGGCCACTTCCAGGCCCGAGTGCCAGCAAAGGGGGCACTTTTGTAGAAGAATTTGAACTTGTGGTAGCGCTGTTGAGTGGCATTGGGTTTGACCTCCTGGAACTGGAAGGACTCAGTGTAATCAGCATAAGGCCGGTAGTTGAACATGACGTCACTCTTGCTGCGTTCTATCATTGTTCCCACCTTTTTTTCATCCTCTACCAGAGACTGGCCAACCTTTGTGTCGGCTTCATATGCAGTGGGGTCACTGTCTTTGAGGAGGAAATTTCCCTCAGTGAGTATGCTGTAATCATACTCGTTTATGTCATCATGGTAACCAAGAATCTCAAAGTGTTTCCACACAGATGCATTACTGAATATTTTCTTGATTTTGTTGATGTCTGTGTATTTCACCATGACATCCATATCATCATCCCATGGCAACATATTATGCATGATGTAGGACCCTAGTAGGGTACCATCACACATAATAAACGTCACATTATAATGGGTAAACAGTTCGGCTAGTGACTTTAAAAGATCCACATACCGATCATGGTCAGTTCTATTTAACGCACGCGGGAAAAAGGGTGCCGATGCCCATTGAATGTCGTCTGCTCGCAGCGTCTGCCGCGTCATCTCAAAACTGTTAATATCAATGATTCCCGCTGGAACAACTACATCGTCGTAATTCTCATTGGCACCACTGTCTGGCACACCTAGGGAATCGGTAGTGAGATTGAGCGCAAACCTGAAGACGAAAACTGAGAGAACAAGTCCATAGAGTAGGAGGAAGGTATGGAAGCAGCGCTGATAATGGTGGACCTGCCACCGCTGTGTAATCACCTGACCACACAGCCCATAATAAAGCCATGTCGACGAGCGAGGTGCCATCTTCAGAGGACCAGAAGTGACACATGGCATGAAGCCATGTTTGTTGAGAGCAAGGCGCAGGCAATACCAGACTCTGTGACGTAGTATCCACCGCATGAGGGTGTTGTATTGGGGCGTTTCAACGGATGACAGTTAACGGGCGGTTTCTGCTCACGTCAGGGACGCTGGTGTGGTGCTTCATCATCAGAGCTGTAACATAAAGAGAGAAAGGTCAATACAGATGTAAGTAAAGAAGAAGTGGAGTTTCGGAAACGAAAACGCAATTCATGATAATTAAAGATTAGGACATTCGAGTAAATTTTGACTAACGAAATGACATCATCCGTGTCAAATACACATCATGGCCCGTACCCCATCTCCATAGAACAGGACGTTTGCTGTAGACAAAAGCCCATGTGGAGCAATATCAAAACGGTTTTTGGAGAGATTTTAAATCATATGATGAATAACAGCTGCCTTTGAGTTTTCATAAATGTGCTGCTGGGAACAATTTGAATTCAATTTTTGAGAAGTAATTTAAAAGGTAATTTGTACTGGTTGTTGGAGGTCGAAGTACCGTGTTATTCCTTGTGTTGACTTGTAGATAACGGTGAAGGGGAAGCGATTAAAGGTGAAATGAGGGTCTACTGAAAGATGGTGAGAGGGGAAGCATATTTTGGGGTTGTCGAGTATGCGACTATGACATGATCTAATCTACGGATAAAGGCTGATAAAAGAATTATTTCCTTCTCAACACACTCTCGGATGCCAAAATAGAAAAATAACCAGAATTTATTTCCAAGCCACCGCTATGATGAAACTCTATGATATAGATCAAATCTATATGATGTTCTACTGCAATTATCTTAGCTTACACTGTATATTACGGTTTTTCCCTGGCAACTGGGCAGAAAATAAATGAATATCTATTACACATTTTCATGAAGTTAACTTCTGCATTTTCGTCACTACTTAGATTTTTTTGCTGATGCTAGAATTATTCTAAGTGTATCTCATGTATCCCTATTTACTGCTTCATAATGTATACTGGCTGTAGATTGGACTGTTTACAGTACTGATCACATTTATGGTACAATACCGTTTTCTGATACCAAATATAGGGTTTGAAACTGTAGATAAGATTACGGTAATATACTGTCCATGTTTACGGTAGTATCCTGTATATTTTACTGAAATCTTTTACAGTGTAGCTAAGTTCCACAATACAAATCAACATTTCTACGTGTATTTATGTAGGGAGTATTGGTTTTAGCTTATCTGTATCTGCAGTACCTAAGTGCTTCATCAAAAATGGTCATCATATATCCGAACATAGTCAAGCAACAACGCACACATTGTATTTATCAGAGACAGTTTCATCATCATCCACCCAGCAAAACCTACACGTTTATAAAGAACAATCTGATGAGAGCAAACGTAAAAAAACAGTCTGTGTGAGTCCATATAGTTCCAGCTATGCATTCATTGTATATTTATGGGAGCTGTACAGTTATTTTCATATATGAGTACAATACTTTTTAGGAACCGCTCTTATTGTAAAGGAAATAAGTGGCTGTCTCGCCTGACTCTGAACAATGATATATGGGATACAGTTTTCACATCCAGAGCACGCCTTTAATACATCCAGACCGTATTTGGTTAGACTTTTTTAAAACCTGTTTACATTCTCCTTCCCGTAAACTAAATTGATCTGTCTCATACGTGTGTTCCAGTTCAGCACCGCCTGGCGGTGCATTTTTTAGTTACACCATTGATCAGTCTAGCCTCCTACCTATATGATTCAATGCTTTCACACACAGTATAAATGGTGGGTGCGATCTCAAGTAAACGATACAATTGCTGTACCCTCTCTGGAGAGAATCTAAATGGGAACTATAAACATATTACGCTCATACACTTAGTAATCTAATCGAGAAATACGTTACCATGTATGAATTTGTCCGAGCACACTGCATAACCAAAGACCAAGCATCTCTGCCACATGCATGGAAAATGTTTCTAAAACGGGATCTGTAATTTTACAGTACAATAGATAGCTAGGGAGCACTTAATATCATTGCAGTCATATGATTGACATGATATGGCTGCATTGCTATCTAGTGAATGAGTCATATTTGATCATTACACGAGTACAAGCTAGCCCGTGTTAGATAGGCAAAGCAACTCTTGTCTGACAACGAATCAATTGATATGAGGCACATGGGCATGTACATTCAATGTGAGCTAGTTGTATTTGAAAGAATTGTATGATCTATATGTGCTGGTTGTACATGAGAAAAGACGTAATTTTGAGTGAACCGGTAACATAGCAGAAGATCGATTCCGAGGAAACTGGTTGTACATACTGAACTGCTATAGATAAGGGAAAAAGAAATGTGAAATGTATACGAGAAATTTGTAGATTTAAAAATACAATGAGTTTATGGGATTGATATTGCTGTTAGATGGTATTCCTCAGCCTTTGTTGAACAGGGAGCAACTCAGTATTGCAGCATTAAATGGAAGACCATGCACTACCGATGGTCCGCATAAACAGCACAGTGGGGTACTCTTTCTTAATTGCAGAAAAAAACCCCAAACATTACAATATAGCCGTCTTCTGCTGAGCATATTTTCATCAGGCGTTTTAGATAACTGTGCATTAACAACTTCCGTCAAATACATGTAATATACAAAATAGGCATAGCGATAATATCGTAAAATTGGATGAGTCTTAATCTTGGCCACCGTATGCCACGACTTGAGTTTGGCATAGTGACTTCATGAGGCGAAGCTGAGTGAAGTCTGGAGCCAAAACACCAGGAGTGGCATGCGGTGGCCAAGATTAAAACGAATCAGATTCTGATTTTATCCTACCCCGTCTCCTCGATTTGGGAATATCACGTGATAACCATTCTGTATGCCACTAATGGCATATACAACTCTGTATGCCAGTGAGCGTGGGATACGGAATATCAATGTTAAGTCTGTCGGATTTTATATTAGGGAATAGGATAAAATGGTAGATGGAATAGGAATGAGAAACCACATCAATTATATTTTCATCCTAGTACAGCCTTGATTCTTTTCCTGCACATATTCTTTGAACACTTCTGAATGTCAATGTCTCCTTCCAAAGAAGTGGCTATCTATGTACTGTGCACCGCTTGACGAAAGCAGTTTTTTTTGTATTTTCAATTTGATTGATATTTTTTCTTGTTGTTTAGTCCGTGGATTTTCCTGATATCCGATATCACCAGCAAATTTTTTCATAAAAAAGATCTTTTTTGCAAGTTTTTTTATTTTTACATTTAGTGCAGTAAGCTGACACCATGTTCATATGGCCGCGTACATATTCCGAGGCCCCTCTTCTGTCACCTCTGTAATTTAGAAAGTAGTGTTTGAATAGCGCTCCCCCAAAACAGGTGCTATGGGAGTTCGGTATAGAGTGACAGAAATATCTCCATTACTACATCTTCTAATCTTGATAAGTCGTATTAACCTTGAATTTACCCCTTTACTGCTGTCCGAAACACTACGCTCTCAGTCTAACGTGAACCAACAATATGCATGTATAAATATTTATTTGTTGGTTATCGTACGCACCGGAATGTGCTACTTGTGGACTATCGTGGGTAGCACAACGTGGTACTTGTGGGGTCTCATAGGTAACACATTGTGGTACTTACAGGTTACCGTAGATAGTACAATGATGTGCGTGTGGTGTATCGCAAGCAGCCAGCAGGAAATTGTGGAACTTGTGGACTATTATTGGTTCCAGATTGTGGTACTTTAGGGCTACCGTAGACAACACACAGCCTTACTTACGGACCACCATAGCATCAGAGCAAGCTCCGCTGACCTGCGCAGAGCGCGGCAGGCCCTCTGAACATTCAAGACATGCAAACTGTGGATTGTTTATCTCTCTTTTATGGTCGGCAGAACACGCGGTGTGCCCGACGAAAACGGGCAGTCAGCCAACTCAACACGCTTCTACCGACGTGCGGCAGTCACGCCAGAAAGCAACGATAAAATCTGGACCCGGTGCCCCAACTACCTCCACCACCCCTACCTTTCGACCCCCATCCTTAGCGTAAAATGTGCATTTATTTTTTAAGACCCCCTCCCCGGTGTCAGATATAGGGATGGGATGAGTGTTATTGTACGTGATTCCTTATGTTAAATTCCATAATCCCTAATACGGACATTTTCCAAGGGGAGACTGCCTTGTTTCCACTGGACATTGATTTAGTAGATATGCGATATGCTACTTGTTTGAAGACCATGTAATTATACATAACATTTGCCTGTAGAGATCATCGCATCCTTTATATCCATATGTTTTCGTATCGCCATTACTAGAATTTAGCGTTCTATAATTCTTCTTTAAAGGGCAACAAATGAAAAACTCTTGTAACGTTTGTCCTCGATTCAGAAACACTCTGCCAACAAGAAGAAAGCACCGTCAAAAAGAGGCCATGAACAGAAATAGAGACCTTCAATATGGACGTATAGCCTTGGAATAGGGTGACACACAAGTACAAGATCGATGGGAGCTCTCTATCCACATGAAAAAAAGAGGCGACGATAGTCTTTGCTGCTACCCTTTGTGTGGTCCTTCTTTGTCTATAGAGCCGCCATAAAGCACCCTCACATATGGACGCCTTACATAGATGAAACACCTATCACATATAATGCATCTTAACAGCAGTCATGGCATATACACCTACAGATATACAGCATAGATATTATATCACCGCGAGATGAGCGGGGAGGACGCCCTCTTTACTTAAAGGTCATACTTAAGTAGGCAGCCGGCCCAGCATCATATATCGGCAAAGATAAGAAGAAAAGAGAAGGCCGAGGTTGAGGCATTGTTATTACGTGTCATTTTTATGTCGCAGCGGCGGACCCTATCGGCACGCCCACACAAACATCTCCTCATCACGCCTCCATGACGTCGACAGGAAATACGATGATGCTCCACGCCTGCGCAATGTGCCTCATACTGCCGAGGGCATGGAACTACTACTATCCTCCCCCCACCCCCACCTCCCGAATCTCGCCCCCTCATCAAGCACTCCCGAGAGAAGTGAAGGCTTCAGGGGCAGAAGAGGAGGTCGTCTCATAAATGTAAACTATTTCTGTTGGTGGTGGTAAGCAGAGCAGCGTTCTGCCAGCCTTATCTGAGGCATTCTATAATTCCTCCACCACGGAGAAAAGTAGTTCCGGCGAGGATCAGGGCGCAGCAGGTCAGGCCCTCTGGCGGTGGTGGGGGACAGAGTGGAGTGCCTCTAGAGCCTTATCTTCGTCTCTCCTCTGGTGTTGATTTTCTGAACTTGGCCTTTGGTCGGGAAAGGGCAGCTCAATTGGGAGCTACTGGTGAGGCTTTAGAGGTGGGGCTGCCACCTTGTCTATTAGTCTTACCACCTACTACGTCCGGCCCATGTATTTATAGATATGAGCTAGTTGCTGGACAATATGAACACTATATCAAATTTGACCAAATGCGAATATACAACAACGTTCTATTGACTGGTATTTAAAAAGTTAGCAATTAGGAAAAAGGTGGTTCCGAAGAAAGATGATGGCTCCTGGCGTATTACCATCAGAGTGCATGCACATGTATGGCTGTTTGTGGCTATACAAAACTGTAAATGCAGGCAACATATTCACAATATATTCTGAGTGTAAATGCAGGCCAATACATTCACAATCTATTGCTTTTCAATAGAATGTAGATGCATGAGCCACCCAAGGTGCGCCAGCAGCAGCACATTGTAGGTCAGAATTGGATAGTGCGACCTTCGGGAATGAATACGTGACATCGACTGGAGACATAACCAGGCCCAATGCGATTTACTGAAAACAGGTAATGCGTAGCCGAAGGGCATCAACAGCTAGCTGCCTCTATCACTTACCAACCATGCATATGGCGCAGGTATGTGAAAATGTCTGGTTGTGAGGTCTCGTGTGAGTTATTCAGGATAAAGGTATTTGTAGCATGAGATCCAGTACAGATGTACGGTAAAGGGTGCAAGACACAGTACTTGTAGGTTGGATACTGATGGTTGTACACATCGTGTTGATCTGCTGTTGACGTCAGTTATATGGTACATGTATTTCTATGTATTAAAGGTGACGCACTTTACCGTGAGGTCGCTCACGAGAGTATTACAAATATAAAATTCTTTGTGTCCTAATGATGACAATTGAAAAGGTGTTTGTATTAAAAAATGTTTTAACTAGACAACAATCAAAATGAGTGATGTCGTAAAGAAGCTCTATTTTTAGGAGCGTGGTCATACACTCATATACATGTTTATATATGGTACTATCGTAAAACTGGATGAGGTTTAATCTTGGCCACCGTATTCCACGACTGGAGTTTGGTAAATTGACTTCATGAGGCAAAGCCGAGTGAAGTCCGGAGCCAAAACTTCAGGAGTGGAATGCGGTGGCCAAGATTAAAACGAATCAGGTTTTGATTTTATCCTACCCTATCTCCTCGATTTTGGAATATTACGTGATAACAATGCTGTATGCCACTAGTGGCATATAAAACTCTGTATGCCAGTCAGCGTGGCATACGAAAACCCAATGTTAAGCCTATGGGATTTTATATTAGGGGTAGGATAAATGACATGCTGCCACACTTTAATCCTTACTCATTCTGTGCTCTCTCTGTGAATAGTGTTTCTAGCCAATGGCAAGGTGACCATGACCAATCGCTACAGGTTGAAGCGCCCCATTGACCCCCCTGGTGTCTTAAATATTTCACAGCAAGACATTATGTTTAATTTCCGCGCATATATGTCTCCTCGGGGGTAAATAAAGTTGTCCTATCTGGCGTCATATATACTCCTGATTTTGTACGAATCCTGTGCTAGTAGACCAGTTGGAGTTCCGTATATCCAAATTTACACCACTATCCAATCATTCCGATCTCTGTACCTGGGGGCAGCACCGTTGTTTTTATTTCATTTGCCATTAATCATCCAAATCCGTGGTATATGAAAAATCCAATCTTATACTACCAGTTTTTATTATAAAACCTTTCTAAAACCGCCTGGGTATCATTTGATTAATTACATATAACAAAACCAGCATTCTTTTGTTTTTAAAACTGTTTTGTTTTAGTTTTTACTTTCAAAACCTCATTGTTTTTTGGCTATCGGCCTCATCTTATTTATGTAGCACAAGCTCTCATTGGAGTGTAAAGACTTATAAGCAGGATTGTTGTGAGGGTGTATGGGTAGTGATGGTGGCGTGGGCGAACTCTTTGGCGACAAAGATGAACCATTCAGTTGAATAGATTTCAAGCATCATGTTCCAATGTGAGCATAAGGTTATTAGGTCATTATATCTAATGACACTCATGGCAGGAGCTTAACATTTAGATAGCAGTTGACATTTGAAATGTCCGGCTCATTCAACAGATACGAAGATTGCATGGGTCCCTTCTTTTACTATAGTCGCCTAAGATTTCTCTTTTGTCATTCAACCAAATTCTATATTCTAGTATCCTTTCTGACGGAATTTGCCTCTACCTCAAGTGAGGATCGGACGTTTGAACTACTCAATGACTTAAAAATGTCAGACTGGAGACAAATGGGATTTATTTCACCTCGAAAAGTGAAGAGTTGTGAAGACATGTGAACAGGACAGCATTAGAAGAATAGAAAGTACACCCAACAACCTTTTTCTGTAGGGGGAAGAGGTGTCTTTTCTCCATATGTCGAGGTGAGCCGAGGGAATGACGTCACAACGCCCGTAGTACAGCTGGCATAACGGATGTGGTCGAAAGGTCTGACGTTACCGCCATTAATTATCACCCAGTTCGCCACAATGAACGATCCGAATAGATCCCAGTTTTAAATGCTCCTCACTCGTATCCCCTGTTCTGCGCTCGGTGTTATTCGAGGAGCTACCTGCGATTTGATGTGAATATTTCATGGGCTTAGTCAGGACTGAGAAAGAGAAGTAATTTAAACGATCCTCTAATGACATTCCGTTCTATGTTACTTTGTGAAGCAACGTCGTTAGCATCTGAGGA
Source organism: Alentia gelatinosa (assembly GCA_950022655.1). Taxonomy (NCBI): domain Eukaryota; kingdom Metazoa; phylum Annelida; class Polychaeta; order Phyllodocida; family Polynoidae; genus Alentia; species Alentia gelatinosa. The sequence goes on from OX465581.1 coordinate 74,948,806, forward strand.
CAACGCACGTAAATATAACATCTACTTCGACCATCTACACCGAACGCTTGTGCACAAACCAAACAATATCGAACCGGCAGAAATCATGATAAGCTTAAACACTGCTGTACTAAAAGCTTAACGTAACCTGGACAAACCATGCCATATATATCGTCGCACAATAGGTGTCGCTGATCACTATAAACAATATCCGAGCTCTTCTGAACCCTAGGTGTCTCCAAGCACACCAAACAAAATGACTTGCGCTAAATCCTACCTAGAATCCCTTCATTTCACCGAACTCCCGCCCTTCACCGCCTCTCCCCCGCGGGGTCTCTTCCCTTGCCCCTGATCTAAGCAGATACCCAGCAAGCTGGCGAGTTCCTCATCTGTCAGTATTGTCCGGCGAGGGCTCATTTCTCGCCAGCTCATCTCATTGCCACCAATCAGCATTCGCCTACTATACATCAGTCGGGTTGCGGCAGCCAATAAAAAATGTCGTCTGTCGGCGGGCGGCAGGCGCTGATCCTCGAGGGCCCAGTGTGTCTCGCTATGAGCGATAGGTTGATAATCCCGACCGACGAACTCCCGGCGCAGGCGCACACCGTCGTGCGCAGCTATATCCACATAAATGGATTAACTGGCGCCTCGCCCGTGGATTGTGTGGAAAATTGAATGGGTAGACATGACGGCCGCCTGTCTGCGCTTGATGGATGTAGCTTTGTTGGCGTCTGCTGACCGCCGCGGGGCGCCACCAGGCCAAGGTGAGCGCGGTAGCGGAAGGAAAATGGCCCAATCAGGATAAGGAACACAACAGGCGTATGGTCGCTCCAGATAGCACGTGGGCTTGGTCAGCCAATCATATCGTGCGTCAGCGTTAGACGGAGGTCACGTGGCTAGACTGCCCCTTGGCAGTGGTTGGTAGGATTGGCTCTGTCTGCGCATGCTCATACTTTGACCGAAGTCTGTGGAAGGGGATAGGATATGGGAAGTAGCCAGGAGCCGAGAAAGTGGTAGGATTGGCGAATTCAGGAGCTGGGCCTAGATTAAGAAGGGATAGGGATAGGAATAGTGCATGCATAGTAAATGGGCCGGGGAGAACAATAAGGAGAAGCAATGTTTCGAAGATCAGTGCGTTATCATAGAGCGGGGGTAGGAGAGGTAGGGGTATAAGTGGGCGTGCGCCTGCAGAGATGAGTAGGGTTTAGGTCCTGGGTGTTATAATAGGGTACGGACAAGGGGGTTTAAGGCTTCGCAAGTCATTGAGAGTAGAGAAATAACTTTCAGAACCTGGGTTGGGGCTAGATCCTGCGAATTGGCAGGGTTTAGGACCAGCTGGTCGAATCACAGTGTAGTGATTGACTAGGACAGCGGCCGTATCTATAGTGGGTGGTATATAGAACCCTCGGCTAAGTTTAGGAGCTGTGGGTGAGGTCAGAGGGTAAAAGGGTGGTTAGAGCTGACGGGTAATGAGCACGGGCAGTCGGGTAATGGATGGAGGGGACCTGGAAACTGAATCTAGCCTATGGACGCGTGGGGCATGGCGAATGGGGGGCAGGGGGCACGGGTCGGCCACCCTAATTGACAGTGATTGAAGGCTACTCTATGATAATGGAGGCGGCTCTCATCAGCAGTAATTGGACTATCCATGGCTGGCTGGGCCGGGATTCACCAGTGTCCGGCTACCTTTATCACCCACTACGCCCACCGTAATAACCCCTTCTATGCGGCCCTCTGTTATAGGCAGCCGGTCAACCCTCACAGAACATTCACCAATGAGCAAAAAATGACGCATATGATGATATTATACCTCTTGTCCTTTATGATATATGGTTTATACCAAAGCAACCTGAGAAACATATATGTGCATTTCCTGCAATGCTTATGCACAGTTACGGAAACTAGCAACATTTATGAATCTAACATTCAGTTATCATTAAAATCCTCCAAATGCAGTTGATCAAGTCAGAGAAATTTATAGAATAAAAATGTCGGCCATTATATATTGCATTAAAGATAAAAAGCCTTCTCATTAATTTCCTAGGAACAATGTATTCGTAGCTTATTTAGTTACAAGACATCGTCAGTAACTGAACTTGCAATGCAAAATATTATATCCTCGGAACATTTATATGAGATCCTGCATGAGATCTACTAGATTTCCAAGAACCTTTGATCATGATTTAGAATTCTTAGATCATATCAAGAATCAAGTAGGCTAGTTTTCACTTTTCTGCACTTATTCTGCCACAATAACTTTTATTACAAGCATATAATAGCCCCCCTCCCAATTTGCACCCCACCCCCGCCTTTCCCCATCGTATATGCGCCTCCACCCAGGACCAACTTCCCTCTCCCCGGGCCGTGGAGGTACACGGTGCACTGCTGGCCCCCATTGACCCCGGCGGGCAGGGCAGACAGCGGGACTGACAGCCCATGGCCATGGAGTTTACCCCATCAGCGGGCTGTGAAATAGGACAGGGGAAGGCGGCAGTCGCTGGGGCCGACCCGATAAACCAGACACGACCGTTCTGTTTTATGTTTGACCGGCGGGCGAAAAGCTCGGCTCTGACAGCCCATACCAGGCATCTCCCTACGCCCGCCCACAGTGCCACCCAGCGGCCAGAGACATAACCCTCACTTGATGTGATTTCACTGAGCGCGCTTTCAATACAGGCCCAGCGTGACCGACATTAATTTCCCTGCACCAGCACTTCCGCAAGGCTCGCCAGGAACTACTTTTTTATGGCTTCCTGCGCGGGGTTTCTCAAGAAAGTAGTTCCGTAGGATGGATGTGGTATGGGGCGCTTTATACTTCACATAGATGGGTTTTAATCAAGAGGGAATGTGGGACGTCGACAGGCATTAAACATTCAGAGTCCCGGGGGACGCAGCCCTCGTTCCCCAGCGACTCATCCACGTCCCCGGTCTCGTAGCTTCGATTGGCGGAGCGTGAGCGCATGACGACCCCAGCGTATTAATATTTGGGTGGAGGTTATTAAGCGCACTGACGGATTGTGGCCCATGGCGTCCTGTGCCAATGCGCCACAAGACGTAATCCCGGGTAATGACGACTAATGGCAGACCAGGTGATGGGATCTGACATCCCATAATAGCACGTCTCCGCTGAGACCTGGTCGGTTCCCCTGTGTGGCCTAAAGCCCCACCGACTCTACATTAACGTCTATTGAGTCTAGGTTCATTTAGACTGAGATAGGTTATGCCTGGTCCATACATACCTGCCTTCCAGTCTCAGTCAGTTACTACTTTACATCTCGACCATCTATATTTCACAGTATTGTGTACCTTCTCCACTGCTCGTGCTACATATATAATTGCTGGATCATATTCCCTAACTCTGGATTTTGATTCTACCACTCATAGTTTTTCAATTTTCTACCCTCACTCTCCTCTTCCCTTCCTCGTAACACCTTATACTTGAATCGTTTTCTAGCCTGTTCACCGCGATTTTTCCAATTTACCTTTCCCTCGTCATCATTTATCTTCACGTAACCTTCATACCTTCCATTTCTTGTCAACGGACTGTAATTTAAAGTTATTTCGATTTGCATTTGATATCATTCTTCTCAAGATTGGTTTTCTGTCCTTCTACACGGTCATATGTTACCAGCTCATATGAGCCACTTCATCTGTGAATATTTTTCATTTATGTTCTAGGGTCTAAAAACATCTGTTCAAAGACTACTATACACTTTCCGTATACATGCATGCGTTCCTTTCTGTTCTCATTCTCTCATAACGCCTGCTCATACATCGTCCCACCTTGTCAATTTGCATATATGCATAAATCGCGATTGGCGTGAGGCGCAGGTCGACTGACGTGTTGCATACGTCACCTTCTACTTCACGTCATACGTCACATGGAGACGGCCCTATGTGTGAGGTGTAATAATGACATCTACGTATAAATGTGACGCTGAATAACAGCCGACTGTTATCTGCTGCTCCGCTGTATCTGATTATGCATCACATAGATAACAGACTTGCTTGACGTATGCCTCGAGTGGCATAACCTCATTTTCCTAGTAATAACCCAATGTAAGACTAAAGGCCAGGGAGCGCTAGAGCATTAGGCGGTATTAGTGTGAATATAGCCCCATGTGTCAGCTCCCCTCATATAACTGGTAATTACATCTGTCTCCCGTCCAAGAAGCTTATCTGTATGGACTACTCAGATTAGGCCTGATCTTGTCTAGGCCTACATAGAGTAAGCCTTACACTGACCACGCCCTACACTGATTGGACCTAACCCTAGGCCTCATATAGACTAGGCATCATACTGATTAAGCCTGGCGCTCAGTATGTCTGACACTGATTACGCAGAACACTGGGTAGGCCTAAATCAGGGTAGGCCTGTCACTGACTAAACCCGAAGCTGTTTCTTTATGACACTGACTTGGCTTCATATTCATAAGGCTTCTCTTTTGGATTCTCATATTCTTCCGTCAAACTATATGTAGAGAATTAATGCTCTCAACAGATAAAAAGACAACAGAGCAACATAGCGTGTATAGTAGATCTCTTTGCGCTGTGTATATATATATGTCCTTGGTGAAAGATGCTTTGGTAGTCCAAACGACTTTTAGAATCATCCAGTAATCTGTATGTGGCTGATAACAAAAATAATCACAAACTGCCGGTTATTCATATCTATAAGAACATCTAAAATGTAGTCCATGTATTAATACCTACCAAGCGGCAAATATTAGGGTATATCTTGATAATCTTATATTGATGAAATAGAAAGGCATCGAGGGATTACACACTCTTTTACAAGGCAACCTTTAATATCTTTAATCAGCCAATAAACATTGTGCATTTGCTTTAAATTATAAAACATGTTCCCATATACACCAAGAGATCAACAACAGCGGTGAAATCGAGATTAAGTTCCCCGCTCCTAATTTGCTTACTTTGAGTCAGATAGCAGTTACAAAAGGATATCATAGGAGATAGTACTCTGATAAAGAGAGGTAGCCCCCTGTGTCAGTCTTGAGATAACACCTCAGTGGGGGCCATTGCTCACTATCTTTCCACGTCTGTAGGCAGCAGCCCTGACCGATATCCCCATCCCCACTTCTTCCTGCCCCAAGCAGCTCCATTTTAGTTTTTCCTCTCTGGAAAGGCCTGCCGTTGTCATTTACTGTGAGCGATGGGCGCGGGGGCCTGGCGCGCAGACAATACAATCACAAAACAGTCTCTGAATGATACGGAAACGGATCAACCTCGGGTTTGCCGTTCTCGACATTAGGTTTCCCATAATGTGATGACAACGAAAAGTGAAAAGCATGGCTGTAAAGGACTTTTGCTATTCATCTCGTCGGAAAAACGTGAAGCTGTAAATTTATGTAAAAAGTTGTAATCTCATATAAGGAATCTTACTCAGTAGGCTTGATAAAATATTTAGTTTATTACAGTTTAGAATTTATGATAATGGCGTAGAAAACACACAGATTAAGAAACTGACATTTAATGGGCTCTGGGGTCATGGATGCTATGGAAATGTAACATAGACTTTACTTTCGACGAAGCCACGGCTGGGTTCCTTTTTTCTTTTCATAATTCATTGGGAATTGGGGATTGCCCGTGAACATGGACACTTTTCTTATACTACTTGCAGGAAGACTGTGGTGGACACACGATTTTATAACCACCCAACGAGAGCCAATATGGTCCTAGACGATCAAACTCCTCCTGTTTTCTATGGTTGTAATAGAAAATGACACTTTCCGGTATAATCATTGATCTCCTGTCGAGAAAGATAATGTAAGTTTGATAGTTTTCCGCTTGGTCCTGAACTCAAACGGCCATACTGAGGTACGAATGAAAACAAAACCGATGCAACTAGTCACCTCAGATCGGATCGCCTGATGGTCCATCGCCGCCGTTCATTTCACCCTAACGCAGGCTGCTCGGATCTGCAGAAAGGTTAGCGGTGCCGGCAAATGGTATGTGTTCGCCGCAAACAAAGCCGAACATGTTTATGATCATATGGGACTTTGTGTTGAGCACGGAACGACCACATTTCTCTCGCGGGTCTCCTTAAACAGACCGGGCTCAGCTGGTGCTCGTTCGTGGATGGAAAAAGCCATGGATCCTTCACCTTGTATAGACCCGGTATTCTACCCATGGATGTCATACGTCATATTCTGTATCTATACAGTATTCCTGATCACTTACACCTACCATTCCGAATAGACTAGATATGCGTAGTATTATTAGTCACTTATACGGGCACATGGGTGGCGTTTACCTGCTCTTGCCAGCGAGAATACATACCTGTAGGAGAAATCCCACAAGGCCTGGCGTATGAAATATAAGGACCATCATCGCTGAGGACAGTTCTCACGGGGACTCGAAGTCAGACTGTCCATAAGTGTTTAACGAAGCTGACTCGCATATTCCATACTCTCCTCCACATACAGACAAGTGTCCTAGTAGAGGACACCCCCTGGGGTGTCGTAGGTGTGTCAAACTGACACGGGCAGCCTTTATCAATTAAACCAGTTGAAATATATTTATCATGGTCTCGAAAAGAAAACGGCAGTGTTACAGGGAGAATATATGAAATATTTCGTTTATACATTTATAACTATAAATAATGAAATAAGTTTAACAAAAACGCCATTACGTGGCACTACCTGCAGCGATTAGGAACTATCCACCACAAGGACCTTCAAACCTTGCTGACAGCCTATATATTATCATATACCTATGCACTAAATCAGTGTAAATACGTACTGCTCCTAGGGGTACAGTTATCGTACACAGATTGCACCATACACCGTGAATCTTTGTACTGGTGCCTTTGGATATTAAGGCCCGGCGTCCACCTACTACGATTTGGCACCGATATGCCCTACGATGCACCTCCCGATAAAAAATCAAAATCGCGTCGGAAGGTTACCTAATATCGGGGCAGTTGAACACGTTTCTGCGATTAGACGCCGATAAACCCCCCATACAATGCGTGCTGGGTTTGCATGTCTAGACATATGTCTACGATTTTGCACCTTCCCGATATGGCACCGATTTTGACATTTTGTATCGGTGCCATATCGGGAGGTCTACGATTCTATCGTAGTAGGTGGACGCCGGGCCTAACAGACTGCACGCTTTGGCTGACAGACTGCACGCTTTGAAAAAATAACGCAATCTGATTGGCCGAAGGGCCGACAGCAGAATGCTTGGTGCAAGATTTTAAAATGGCGGAGCCCTTCACTTTGCGAGTTCTGAGGCTTTGTACAGGAACCACTGAGCGAGTTAGTGTGAAAACATCAAGGTAGAAAATGATACCGAATCACATGAAACACGTTATATAGCTTAGATATGCGAAACCGATCGTCTTTGCGAGTTGCAAAAAGTGACTTCGACGTCAAATTACGGTCAGTTTTAGTTATGTAAGACCAAATTAAGGTATATAATAATATGAAACCATAGTGATGGTGCCAATACGAGTTAGATTTAATCATTGTTTCGGAGAAATTCGTTCTGAACTCTCCAAAACAACTAATAAATTTACCCCGTATTGTCACCATAACCATGGTTTTACATATTCTGCATCATTCATTCTTATAAGTATCATCGCTGCAGTTCAAATGGGATTGTAACCTAGTCTCCCTATGGAAGAATTGAATGGGTAAATAAACATTATTTAAAAAGAATTGTCCTAGCTGAGGATCAAATTCAGCTGAATGAGACTAATTATAGAAGATTTCTCTCAATCCAGACGACAGGGTTTAGTAAACGTAAATGATCCCCTCTCCTCAAATAGCACTTAGATCTCTGGTGTGATCCCGGTGGAATCTCCCCCAGGACCAAAAGATTATAAACGGACCCCTGATTTTTTCCAGGTAAATTGATCAACATAAAGATGGGATGTAACTCATAGTGTCATCGATTTGTTTTTGAAAGAGAATGATATGCTATAGCGAGAGCATCATAATTTTTCTATCCTTCGACGAGGGCAGGCATATTGGGATATATTCGCCCTGTTGGAAGCATTACTCTCTAGCATCTGACAAGCTTCAGAATCACGGGGTACATGTATAGTTTTAATGTTGAATACAATATCATCGACAAAGGAATGTACTCTGTGGACGCTTTCACCGAAACACACTATGATAGAAAAATCTGAAAAATGTGATAAGCATGATCTAAAAAGTAGAAGACAAGGTTATTGTCTTGGACTAGAAACCAACAGCCCAATACATATATGATCCAATAGTGAACCTACAAAATTGCTGTTGAGATTCAACTACTTTTCTTTTCTATATGCACAGATTCGGGAACAAATAACATTTTGAGTATCACAACATGGAGGGAGGAGGCTGCTTGTACAGTGGATTATAATGACTCCCGTTCCCATAGAGAGACCACAGAGAGGTGTCTCTGTACATGTGTGCACACAGACATCGGTCTGGTAGTATAGATGGAGAGCGGCAGGGAAGCCATGAAGGCCAGGTTGCTTCAGCATGACAGACAGAAAACACGCAGCTAAAAGATCACAGCCCAGGCACGACACATCAAAGACCTGCGCCCATTGCTTACTGACTTATTCTCCAGTCGTCATGACAAGGCACAGGGACCAGTGTACGCCGGTACCTTGCCAAAGACCTAGACCACCACTCATCACGTTAATGTGTAGTCTGTGTGCCAGTAATTGACCTTGGGATTCCGCCTGACCAGCCACAGCAGCTCCACCTAGCGTGTACAATCGGTAATACATCAGAGATTGCGGGAAATTGTTTTCTTGGTTAACAAAGGTGTGTACGGGAATTTTGATTCAAGCAGTGCAATTAACTTTAAATCATCGGGATAAACTCTACATCAACATATAACGTATATCACCATGTACCCTACAAAAAGGGAGTTTTCTCCTAATTGTAGACCTGACTGTCCCCTCCAGATATGACACAAAATACTGAACAGTAGAAATCTAGATTGTTATTAGCGTTGTAACTGGATAGCAAAAAAGAGAAAACATTAAATACTCAGATGCAGCTTTACACGTTAACCGCGATTACTGAGAACGTCACAGGATCTGGGAATTGACAAATAGATAACCTCTCCATGGAAGATAGATGAAAACAACTATCGCAAATAGTAATGAATATAGAAAGAAAATGTACAAAATGTATATCACACTACACTGATGTATATGATTAGAATAACAGACATGGAATGGAACTGTTCTTGACATGATGGGGTACATCAATGTAAACAAATGCTGATCATCAATGAAACTGTAAAAAGAGAAGAAGTAAATGCCGTGCCTGGATATCCTTCTTTACACGATGTGAACCAAGATGGATGTACGTAGGCTCGTAATATGAACTTCTGTAGTGTAATAAAATGCCCATGGTCCTTCTGGCGACATCACGTGGGAACACTGCACTGAATTCCTCCCTGCATTTAAGTCCGAGGGTACTCTATGACCCCCAACCTCCACAGTCATCTCTCTAACTATACTCATAGCTGGGCTATCATTTCAACCTTGTCACCGGCTTACAGGTGCCTACAGTAAGGCTATCATTATCACGTTGTGACAGGTAATTACAGATCGACTGCCATTATTTCCTTGCCGCAGAAATACGAATGAATGGAGGTATGTTTCTCACAACTTTCCAATGTAGTTGGTGCAAAGGATATCAAGACAGATTCAAGAGTAAGATATAAGAGGAAGAAGCGACATTTTAATAAAGAAATTATTTTTTAAATATTGAAAACAAACATGTACAAACTTATACAATCACAGTAAGAATCAGAAAGATGAAAAAGGTGGAATTGCATGTCTTATTAGAAACCACACGACTTTTCCATCATTTTCATGCTCTATTATCTAACATTCGACGGGTTCCCGGTTTAGTAGGAGTCTCTGACATTTGTGCATTTTAACCATTTCTTTCCCCAGAGTGACATGAATTATAGGTTTCTTTTACAATGGATGGGAGACGTGTCTTGAATACGTAACATGAACTTATGAAATAGTCAATAACGCCATTTACCATAGAAAGAGCTCGGTTAAAAGATTCCTTCAAGGGTCCCCAGCCGTCTTATACTTGGTTTAAAGGCTATCAGGTTTATAACGTACAATAATATACAAAATAAAATAACTTTATACAGTAGTCGTGGCCAACAGTATCTCAATACCTATAGACAATTATTAAGACATACCCGAGCGCAGATATGCTTCTCTCAATCACAAGTCCCATTATCGCTGACGGAAATTTCAACGACGTAAGTAAGCGTAACATTCTATATGAGCAATACCCGACTAGTCCCTGCCTGTGATCCTTACAAAGAAGCGCATGACGCTAGATATGCCATAAACCGCAATTAGTTTCACTATAATTGGAATAGATTGGCAGATCTAAGGGACTGGCAGCCACTGATCCCTGAGGGGGTAAAAGCGCAGCGGCACACGTGCCACAGATCCGCCTTCACGTGCAGTGAAGATTAGAAGCCGACATGGCTAATAAAGAATTTACATCCTCGTAGCAGTGATAGGGATCTGCACTCAAAACGGTCACCCGCCAGATATTAAAGCCAGGTTCGTGCCAGACAGGCAGAGGGCGGGGGGCTCTGGTACTCCACCGTCTGTGACTCCACTACACAAGTCCTCGTTTCCGCATTTACTCGCTCAGTCAAGCACATGGAGGGGACAGAAGTACAAGTTGTGCCTTTGAAGGAATGATCAAAGACCACAATTAATCCCGAAAGAGTGCTGCAAGCAGGCAGTCAACATCGTATAGATCAGCCACTAGAGGACGAGCCATACCCACCCCCCCCCCTCCAAGAGTATCCCAAAGCCTGCCCTAGGACAAGTCTTACTCCCATTCCAAGGTATTACACAGTCTGTCCTGAGACAAAGTTTATTATACTATCACTCCAAGATCTTACACAGGCTGTCTTGGGACAAGGCATACTCCCTTTCTAAAGTATTATTCAGCCTGGCCTAAGACATGGCTGTCCTAAGACAAGGCATGCTCTCACTTCAAAACCTAAAACAAGGTACATCTCTGAGACGTAACATGCAGCCTGTCTTGAGACATGGCATTCCTACTACCCACAGTACCACAAAACCTATAACAATACAAAGTGTACCCCTCCTAGAAGCTATGTAACACGCAGTATATATCCTAAGAAAAACATACCCCAGAATTATAAAAGAAATATATCCTCACCGTAACACGCATCTTTTCAGTGAGTCCTATGTACCCACACACAAATGTACCTTTACAGATGGCATATCACTACCACATATTGCCTGAAGAATTCTAATGAATGTAGACGAAACGTTGCAAATTATTAGTTCAAACTTCCCCTCCCACTGGGTAGTCTTGCCTTATACTTTCTCGTTTTGTGGTTTCCTCTATGTTTCTGTGCTAGGTTGCCCTTTGAATTGCATGGAGTTAGACCGAAATGTTACTGCCATGGGTTGAGGGTAGCCTTGCGACTGCTCTAACTAACTGAGCTTACTTTAATAGCAAATCTGCATCTTCAATGACTCAGCCATAAATTCCAAGTGTACTAAAGTGTAAGATAAATATATAACTGTTTGTGTTCTATTGATTAATGAATGGAAACAATTCTAGTCAATACTTTGCTAATGGTAATTATTGAAAGCCTCAACACATGCGAAAGTATCCTATTATATATAGCCCGCACTCACTGCCCTCAACATAACTCGGCACACCCTGTACCGCCATCTGTCGGCTGAGTACCAACGGCCACATCCGGGTATTAGCAACAGCCTGTAAAGTGCTGGAAAATAGGCGGCGGTAAAGAGATGGATATTGTGGGATCACCCTCCCTTTACCCTCTTCTCTCACACCCCCTCGCCTAACGTTATCCGCACACAAAGAGAGAGATTAAGACTGCGTTTATCACTCTGGCAGAGGAGAAGCTCAGAGGGGCTTGGCACAGTGCATGAGAGCTCGCACCAGCTTGGAACAGCTTTAAAGTTTGGAGCAGCTTGTAACGGCTTGGCGCAGTTTGTAACAGCTCCTTAGTGAGTCAGAACGGCATGTAGCTGGAACCAACCCATGAGAGATTATACTAGCTGGGAACAGCTAACTGCAGCTACATAGGAGCTAGACAAATAGAGCCAACATATTGTGGTTACGAGGAGTTTATTAGTAGTGCGAGATGCCTTATGCCTTATGCCTTAAAATAGTGGGAGCACACTGCATAGATAGGAGCAGTTCATAATAGGCAGCTGGATACAGCTTATGGCTAATACGGCCTATGCGACCTCGGGGGAATCCATAGCAACTGTGGGAGGCTTAGTGCAACTAGGAACAGTTCATTAGCATTGACAGCAGTATGGAGAACATCGAGTTGATGCTGGCTTTGAGCAGCTCACCATGGCCTGATTGCAGAGGTATGGTGACAGATGGAGGACGGCCATCAGACCTTTTGTCAACACCGACTCCGTACACAACACACGCCTTAAGACTGATACACGAGATTGCCTGCGGGGATTGTGTAAGCGTAATTGACATTTGAGAGTTTTATCTACAAAGGATCCTTCATGGCGTGATATAGAATTTGGTGTTTAGAAGATGGATTGGTATTCCAGCTCGCTATGAGCAGTTATCGTCTTACAATATGACCTTTGAAATGCTCTACGAGATCTATATTCCATAAAACAGCGATTAAAGATAATGAAAGTGTTCTATCGAGTATGCGGCATAGAATAAACGTCTTCTCGGAGAGTGACGTCAAAGTCTCTTCTTACTGATTTAGAAGGTCACGTGCGCATTACAGCGAACGATTCGTGCCTCACTGATGATAAAGTATTCCCGAACAAGATCTCCAACATCAACTATCGGACACGCATTTCATCATAAAGACCCATATCAAGTACAGTCCTGTATGAAAGATAAGCTGTTATACAAATAACAACTAATGATCGATCTAAAAACGAGGTTCAAGCAGGTGTAAGTCATTGTGCAGCGATAGAAAATTACAGAATGTATATCTAGGAGAACGCAGAAACATCCAAAATCTGTTTTACCCCCCCCCCCCCTCAAATCGCATCCATGTTTTTAAATCTGTAGATTTAGTTACAGCTGATCGGAAACCGGATAGTGCATCTGCAAACTGGAGAATACTGTATACATTGTTTTATAGATATTACTTAATTTAATATAAACATTTCTTGTACCTAAAACCGTCTAGGTCTAGAATATGGCATTGTGTTGACATTCTTTTGTCACCGAAGTCTACAGCACTGATGTTAAGGTTTACGCCATTAAGGTTTCTACTTACAATTTACACTTCTGTTTGATCTCAGTGCACTTACTGTATTTATAATGTTACATCTGTCCTCTCTGAATGTAAAAACAACTATTTTCAAAAAGAGATGCGCGCTCAACTGAACTGAAATGAAAATGGGTATGAAAATGCGATGGGTAAATTTCAGGTCTCAGTAAGAAAGCTTTGGGCAAGACAGAGAATTCTCAGTCAGAGCGAAAGTAAATTTCCAAGAATGATCCCTCCGCTATGAATTCTAAATGTCATGGTTAGCAAACGGGGTGATAGGGGCCATAAACCAAAGCAAAAATATTAAGGATGCAATTTTATAGTTCATTTATAACTTGACTGAGAGCCACATCCACACATCTGGATTTTATTATTTATTAGACTCGTTCATTTTATAGGCTACAATGACCGTGCACAGAACGATTCAATTCTTGTGGGTTAGATTCTGTACATGCCATCCCTTAAACCTCTTTCTAGTATTCCGCTCAATAGTACCCTTCGTGATATTTGACCTTAGCAACTAGTGGAAGCTAATTCTCTGCGGGAAATCTGCATTGGGCAGGCTGCCCCCTGTGACCCCCTCCCCGTCCTATTGAATCCCGTCGGGGAAGGGCTGATTGTTGGGCAGACACCAGTTATGGTGCAGGACAGTGGCGGCCATGACAGGACCGTTCTTGCTACGCTTCATTAGACACTTTACCCAAGTCATCTCAGGGAGAGAAATTTCCCATCACCCTAGGTCAGAGGTCATACAAAGGCCTTTTTAATGCTCCTTTGGTCTACACATAATCTGATCATTCAGACGGGAATCAACTAATCAAACAGATGCCAAACATGGTTAAAGGCCCTTTCCGGCTTTCCAGAATTCTACACCAAACGCCTTTAAATTGTGTGCAAATGTTCATTTTCTCGTTGGGAGTTTAGGATACCTCAATCCCGTGGCGAAATGAATATCCTTTATAGGGAACTGAATTGTTTAGATATTTTGATAGTTTGTCATCTGAAGTAATGCCTCTATCAAAAGTATCTTACGGGGTTCGTATCACATCTTCTGTGCAACAACAAAGGCTACTTCTCTGAGAATGCCTCATCTCTATTTATCAACATGAATACATTTTGTAATATAGTTTTATCTAAACTTCCTATATAGCTCTCCTATTCCAGACTACTCACCCGAAGAAATTGGCAAATACATACGTGAACAGTCGTGAACGCAAATACTTATTTTCCTCGGTAGCCAATTCAAAAAACGATATCCGAACTATCCTGCTTTCATATCTGTGACCAATCACATCCGCAGCTTCCTCATCAGCGATGTACCGAGTCTGTTCTTGGTATCATCTGTATATAACAAAGTTAGGGACCTAATATGTTAGTGCAAATCCCAGTACAAATTATTGTCCTCGAACGTTCTTGTTCCACCATATCCATCACCAGATACTGTAACACTGATTAAGTTGTTCGGATGTACACAAGGCAGAGTTGGACTGTTGTACCACATGGTGTGTGATCAGCGTCCCGCAGAACGCTGTCTGTGACGTCAAGGCGTCCCACTCAGCGCCCTCTGAGGTGAGTAATTACTAACCTGGCCGCCAGCGTAATTAGCCCTGCTGGCCTCTTTCATTATTCATTGCCCCTGCACTGAAACCCTCTGCACCCGTCGGCCACACTCCGATCAGTTTGCCGATGACCCCTCAAGCCCCCTACTCCATTCATGCAGGTGGTCTCTGAAAGTCAGACGGGCAGTGACCTCCCCTCTCCGGTATCCATCTCCTCTTTCAATACTTCTTCTCCTGTCAACATTTTTCAGTCTTCATCTTTCATCTTTGCTCTACATTTTAGTGATTTCTCATTGTTCTTTGTCTCTTGTCACTTTCCATCTTGCGAAGCTTTTATTTGAGGTTCTCGTCTTATTATTTCCCATTTCTCACCATCATTTTCCTGTAGTCCATTGTCATCACTTGTTACCTTGCTCCTTTTCCTATTATGCCCTCGCAACTGGAGCCACATTCTCATATTTTTGCCATGTATCTTTTAAAGTATCACCAGTCTCTGCCACTTATTACCCTTACTTGTTTTTACCAAAATGTTGTTTTCCAGTATTCCCATTGGCACTTCGTACTATTTCACCATTTCTCATATCCGGTCATCTTTCGCATTTTGCTCTCAGGCCCCTGAATTTTCTTTGAAAAAAATTATCAAAGGATGTACAGACAATTTGCTACTGCAGGTTTTCGATGTCTTTGAGAACATGGACAACATTGATCATAGGAAGTGTGTTTTACCTTTCATGGATATACAATAATGATGATCTCATGCATAATGTTATGTAATAGTGTCATGTGCCCTAGAATTAACTGCTATACCTGAAGAAACGAAGAAGCTTGATAAAAAATCTTATTTACTAGGGAGATCAGGAAACACCTACAAACTAACAGAGTACTAGTTGCTATAATATGTAAAGGAGGTTATACAACAATAGGACAATTATATCATAATATATGTGAGACAAACGTTTAAAAATCAAAGAGTCGTATATTCCTTTCACCCACTCTCATACTACTCATATCATGGTCTATCGAGTTGTATTCGATTTGGATTTACTTTGAGTTGTATAATATGTTTAGTATGTTAAGTAACACAAACATTCGGACTGAGATGAAAGGTATAGAGTACGAATTACCTGTGTGTAATACAGTGTACAAAAAGGAACATTGGGATTGTATTTAGCGAACCTGACTGATAAAAAAAATTAATGATATGGGATGTTTTCATACATTATTACATACATGGATATGCAGAACAAGACGATCTTATGTATTGTGTCATGTATTTTAATGAGATGAGGTGTTCTCTTACATTACGACTTACATGAATATTGTTTTATCCTACCCTTCCATACTTTTCATCCTGTTACACTCCATCCCATTCTTTGCATTTCATACGTATATGCCTTATACACTTGCATAGATTCACAGTCTTGAATTTCTTTAATAGTTGTATAGGCCTGCTTCCATTAGCCGACAAAAAGGGTGTAGATTTTTTGAGTTACCCAGAAAGTCTGTCGATGGTTCTACTGACTGTGCGTCGGTAAAGAAAAGTCGGTGAGGGTAGTAGATTTCACTCCGTAACCAAGCTTTCGCTCAGAGATGGGTGGTGCCAAATTGCATAATCTTAGCAGAAAAAGTCGTGGGTCATTTCACGAGCTGGGTCGTTTCCATTGACCGATTTTGTGTCAGCAGTACCAAAAGTCCGTCGGTGGTTCCTGACTGGAGTTCAGTGACGGGAAATCGGCCAATGGAGACGGGCCTTATCTTGTTAGGGAGTGGCCGTTTTGCCCCGGTTATAAGACATCAGCTATAATCGAAAGGAGGTGTTATCATTGTTTTGTACACTTTTATATAGACAATAATCGATGGATTTTTTTCGGGCGGCAGTAAACTACGAAAGGTTGAGGCGTAGTAATACACAAGCGATAGACACCCTGCGATATGGGTTTTGCATCGAAGCGAAATCGTTGACTCCAAATTTGTATCGGTGCCTAATCGCAGAGACGTGGTCAACTGCCCTGATATTAGGTGAACTTCCGACGCGATTTTGTATCGGGAGGTCCATCGTAGACTTTATTACCCACCGAATACGGAGACTCCATTCTAAGCCAGATCGCTACTGAGTATAATACGGACCTCCGGAATCTCCTAGGAGAATACGGCTTTTTCGGCCACCTGACGGGCATTATAGGAACTAATTTATGTAAACAGTGCACGGTGCTTGCATCAAATTTACAAGAGTTCTTTCCTAATTATTACTCGAAAGGTGAGTAAAAAATACAACATTACCATGATTTCGATCTGTGTGGCCGTATTCTCCTTGTAGTTGACACTACGTAATACTCCTTGCTCTCGCTCGGAGTTTTACTTCGCGGCAACTACGCGGAGAATACGGCCACTCAGATCGAAATTATGGTAATATTGTGTATATATCGGAGCCATATCGTAGTAAGTAGAAGCCGGGCCTAAGTCAACGATCTAAAAAAAAGACAGTTTCTGCATCAATAACAGATTATACCTAACCTACTAGCTGCTGTTGCCGCAGTGAGTCAAAACCACAAAGAATTTATTTCCCTATCGCGCATCATTTCTCATAATCAGTACTTCATCCCTCATCACAATTTGCACCTAACACTGCCTCATTATCTCATATTTTAGTATTACTCATCATATCTCATCATCTTCATTGATTTGGTGTTGTCTTGCACTATTTCCCATAATTTAGTGTTTGTTATTACTTCTCAGTGAATCTCATAGTCTTTCAGCAGTCAACGGTTATAGTCTTCCTTTGTGTATTCTTCTCCCTTTTGTGTCAGAGCCTGACCTCTTTGAAAGCCCCGTATCACTTTTTCTATATCCGAGTTCATTACCCACTTCCCCTGGCACTTCTTTCCTTTTCTTGCACTGTAATGCTCCGTCGACCCAACTGACTTTCTTTTCCGCTGTGCTTATTAATGGTTCATGGAATAACTTTGTTGTCAGTCCTCTGGGCAAGGGCCTCACGCCCTCGACCCTCCGTGTACCCACTCTAGGTCCTCAACCTCAACCCGGTCTTACATCCCTCAAGTCTCGATAATGCTCACTCCACTTCTTTTCGTACCTTCATTTCACTGACATAAAAGTTGCTTTGACACAGTCTGTAATCTCTTGTCCACTGTCCCCTAACTTCATCCAAGCCCATAGACTATAGTCCTGAGCGTTTAATATGGGTAAAATGACACTATCTAGTTCAATCATATGCAGCATTGGTAAAAGATGATATTTTCGAAAATTAAGTAGATAGAATTCAAGAGAACTTCATAAAGAATACATGACAGAACTTTTTAGGCCCAAGATTCGAAAATTGTGGTGCCACCTGTCATTTTATCAAAGAACTTTGGCCTGAGGTCATATTTCTGCTTGAATCAGTGACATTTAAAATGATCAAGAAATACTTGATCTTCCTTCAGTCCTATCTCAATCAATAATCAGCATAGATACTTCAAATAAAGAGTGATTTGCAGATGAACCCCACAGAATACAACTGGTAGGTTATCTTATTGATTAAATGTTAGTTAGAGGTAATCATTGGCAGTTTCTAGCTATGCCATATGCCAAAAATTCAATAATATCAGAAAATCATGTTTTTAGGGCTCTTTTGGACTCTTTGTCATTTGTCATAATGCTCCTGTATCTCAGGAAATATCTATCACAGCCTGACAATATAGGTATCATTTTAATTGTCTTGAAATAGCTAAGAAGATAGGGTGTTAATTTCAATAGGCCACCGCGATTTTTCATTAAATCACTGTGAAGACAGGAAGGTAACATGTTTTAGTGTTTTTTACCTAAGAAATTCCGATCGATGTTCAATCTACGACAGGAAATCTAAGCCATAACACAGGTATATCAGGTATATACTGACAGATAGGCCCAAGTCTTAGCTTTCTAACAATTTTTTGTTTATAAAAATTGCCCTATTATTCACGACACAACAGCGATTTGCCTTTTTCAAGTTAGAAAAAACTAGTTTTTTGTCCCATATTAAACGCTCAGGACTATAGGTGTGTCTGTTCATTTAAGTTCTCTTCATCTATGGGCCTTTAGTCCGTGTCCCATACTCTGTGGCAACCCATCACTGTCCTTCAAGCATCCATCTACCTCGGCTAATAGCATAGACAAAATGCAACCTTAATGCCCGGAATATTGCCTGCCAATATCTTTTTCATCCTTTCCGCAAATTGAGGATATTAAAATTGTGTGCATTTTTGTATCCCCAAACCTTATCTGGTCTGATCACCAGCAATTCCCAAACTGGTACTGAACACAAAGAATCCAGCTGAACTGTGGATTTCCATTTCTTTTCTTAATTATCTATCTTTATTACTTCCCAAAATTTTCTACCCATTTCGCTATAGCATCCCACCAGGGTCAATTCAGCCCCAGGAAATATTATCGCTAGTCAAGTGAATAACAGATGATGCAGTTTTTAGATACTTTAGGTTGTGCCACGTATTTGAATGCTTTGGGAAAAGCAATTCATTTAGGGATATGTTTTAACTGGGTAATTACCTACTAACCCATTTTCAACTCATAGTTGCTTGATTTAAATGCCTCCGAAAATCCCCTAACGATCAAAGACCTTGTTTGTTGTTTTATCTAAGACATCTCTTGTGATTGCAATCCATAAAGATAACATCAATGACTGCGACTTGAGGTTTGGAAAAAAATTGACACACTTTCTCTTATACATGACCTAGTTTGCCATGCAGTGATTGATATTCTTTATCTACTGCATTTTGTATTTCCACATTGAATAAGTGATTCGTATGACCTGAATCTTTGCAAACATCAAACTGAATTGGGTATCTGAAAAACTAACTTGTGTGAGAGATACCCTTTACTTAATAGATAATAAATAAATCAGTATTTAGATTTGTATGATAATATTACATAAGCAATAGATATCATAGAAATAGATATTATACAACTTACCACAAGGGAAATAGATCAATCTGACTATACGGTGACTCCTTATCCCCAGCTGCAGATCATAGGAAATGCCTATCACAAAATAACTACTCAGATATCATTAGCGGGACATTCGCTCTCTCTGTTTAAGTCTCATTGCGGAGATAGACGTAGAAGGATGACAATTAATGATCACCAATAGACGTGAATCATCGCCTCCGGATGGAGATTCAGGATTCCCTCACACTCAATCACCAGCACAGGGACAGTGTATCCTCCGGCAGCGCCATATGGTGGTGGCCGAGTCCCCTGTTGCCTCTCTTTGGATAACCATGATGAAGACGTATCGCATCCAGCATCTCTGCGCATGGGCAGACCTCGACGTGTAAATGAGACGTAAGGCTTCTTCGTATGACGTATGACGTCACCTACGTCAGGCAGGTGCTGAGTCACGTTTACGTTGTGGCCTGAGTGATGGTGGTACTGGGTGAAGTAACTGCCTTTCAGTGTCGCTGTGTGTATACGGTCTTAGTTGCAAGGTAATAGTTCTCATTGAGAAACCGCCTCACAATAGATCTTTAACCTGTGAATTATGCTCCCCCGTCTTAGAAATAAGAAATAGAATTATTTCTGATCTCGGAAAGTTTACCAGTAATTCTCGCCAAAAACAAATACTGGATTACATATCGCCTTTCATTTACAAAAGATACCAATATGGTTTCATTGTCGGGTTGTCTGGTTTAGAGATATCATATTGATTGATACGCGCATTATGAGGTGATAGATGCTTCCAAGGTGTCCAATCCCTCGTTATTATGCATGTCGCAAACGACAGACAAAATGCCCGCCTTCCGCTGGTCACCCGTAGTTTGCCTTCAGACTGTATTTCTCGCTGAGAGGGCATGTAGCCTGCCGGCAACCAGTGGATTGATCTGTGGTCGGCAAACGAGTTGGAGAGTGGTTTGTAGGGGCGAGCGAACCTGCCGGGCCACCGACCGACGCACTTTTAATGGTCCGACGGACGGCCGGGCTATTTAGCTGAGCTTGACTTGAATGCAGAATGGGCCCATGTGTAGGCAATGCCTGACCTACAGACAGAATGGGTCT
Source organism: Alentia gelatinosa (assembly GCA_950022655.1). NCBI lineage: Eukaryota > Metazoa > Annelida > Polychaeta > Phyllodocida > Polynoidae > Alentia > Alentia gelatinosa. The sequence continues at coordinate 74,969,682 of OX465581.1, forward strand.
AATCATTGCTAGGGCAAGCTGCAGTTACAGGCTGGGTGTTGGGTTCTCAGGGTAAAGGTCTCTCTACCACAGCTATATCAGCAGGCGCTCATATATCAATCTCTGTATCAATATCTGTATCAGTGTCCAGTAGCCCTCCAGTCTAATAAAAAATATTTATAAAAAAAACCAGCCCAAAACACATACTGACACACACACCCACACGCGTACACCAGTGAGCACATCAAATCATGTGATGTCAGATAGCGAGTGTCTCTCTGTGACATGAGATCAGACGGGCTTCTAATACCAGATAAACCCAGTATCTCTGTGTAACGTCAGATAACCTCTATATTTTGTGATGTATGGTATCAGAGACAAGTCCCTATAGGCTTGGAAAGTGACAGGTACATTGAGCAGACCCGCCCCCGTGAAGTTCCTTGATGGGCCTCAGCCAGACGTGGCACAGGACAAGTAAAAGTCAGAGGACTAGTACCAGGGAGGTCAGGAAGCAGTACCAAGTAAAGTGTGTATTCCACCAGAGTGACCGGATTCTGATGCTGTCTGGCCTCTACCAAACGTGCGTAGAAACCCACAGACTCATTCCACAGCGGATATCGCACGGTGGCCATACGGGCGCCGCCATGCAGGTAGCAGGCCAAAGAGCTATTTAGCTGGTTTAGCGGCCTTTGTCCTTTGGGCCGCCGTTGAGCATGTGTCATGCTCCACTGCACCGAATGGGGGACCTAATGGGGTGGAACCCCTCATCCCATCCCTAGAAACGCCACCGTACCATGGCTATACCAGCTACAGGGACATAACGGTTTGCTAGTTTTAGGAGAGATGATGTGCGTTTTCTCTTCTGCACATCCTAATGATTGACAACCAGATTTTATGATTTTCTCATGAGCACCGTTCCATCCACAGATTGTCCAATGAGAACACCACTGGCCTGTTAGTCCGATTTCCCCGGGGAGGTCACCACTTTGTCCACCTCCCCAGCCCATAAGGGTAGGTGGGGAACGTATGGGGCTGGAGGATCAAATGGTACCGGGAGACGAGGCAGTCCGGAGAATATTGCAGAGTAATTTGGCAGTCATTGTCACATACATACGGTTTAGGGAAATCAGGCCATTCCTGTCTGGGCGGAAGCCCGCTCCCCATTTGTGGCTATAACGCTGTAAGCCAAGTATGCCCCCACAACTTACCTAATCCCGTCTGTCTCTGCAGCAACTGCACAGTCCACCCTACCTGTCACCCGAAACTTGTTTGTTTACAATATTACTATCATTACTAGATATACCATGATAAAAGCTCCATAACTCCATCTTGTACTGGAATCGTGCTACAATAGTAGGCAATGGCCGATTTAACATGATAATTAATTAGCTATTCGTATGTATCGATTGAGTGGCCAATTGACGACCACTTTTTCCTTAGTTTTACGTACAAATGTGATAAATGTGCTGACGGTGATAGGGCCTCGAATTCTATCACTTTCTTAATACATTTCTGTACCTCTTTCCGTCTGTCTCCCCCAGCTTCCATGATTCCCCTTTTCCCTTCGTCCTATCCCCTTATCTTCTTTGTTTGCTTGCGTCCATCCCTGCTGCCCTCTCTCCTACTCCGTGGGGGCGGAGACCGACGGCGTGTAAACTATTACACGTGCGGGAATACTACGCGCCATTTGCAATTCAAATCGCCAGACGACCACTGCGGCCCCCTGGTGACGAGTCATTTTACGCTGGGTCCGGCAGGCGCCTGGTCCCCGAACACCCGCTCTATTTGAAACCAGTCGTTTTTACCAGAAGTGCTTTGCCCACTCTGGCTCCAGGGGCGCTCTGTATTGTTTGTGACAATTGGCATGGCCGTTTGGATGTATATTTGAAGAACGGTACTGTCACGCACATGTTCTAAAAGAATTGCTAAGCAAATGTGTTTTAGTCGTTAAACTATGTTGAGCCCTGTTTGTTGGATACTGTATGACAGCAATTTTACAACACACGGTTCTGTATTCAGTATGAATGATGTGTGATAAGATGCTGGTATATGGAATGCGGAGCGTTATTTACAATACTTATGCACAGTGCTAGAGGTCCTGCTATTTAGATAAGGCCGGATGTAGTATATTACAAACTATTCATAAGCCCAGAAGGTGTAATTTCGGCAAATCTCCTCAGGCTAATACGTTTATATGTAGTGTGGCAATCAATCGGTTTCTCAGAGCCCTACGGCACACTTACCGTCCATGAATTTTACAGATATCCCCAAACCACAATAGCTAAGGCTGTATCTAATCCTAAATATATATCGATGTATATATCATTTTCTATAGTGTATTGATTTTTCTGCAAGCAATTTCCATATCAGTTTATAGATTCTAAAAAAGATAAAATTATTCTATCTATCTAAGAGTTTGTCGGTGGACTACAGCCAATGCTATCATCGGAGCTCTGTACACTTGGGTGGCTGTCATGCGCACGGTTCTCGCACACAATAAACGGTAAAAAGATTATAGAACTCATTACCAAAAGGTCATAATGACCTGCCCTCTCCATAATTCACCGCTTCTCTCGCCACACTCATCATTACAAAGAAGGTTTTTAATGAGGCTGGTCTCCCTCTGAAGTACCCCACTCTCATCTTAGCAGCCGCGGTCTTCGGCGAACTTTGACCTCTGACATTTCCGGGTCATGAGGTCAGTATCTGTGGCATTAGCGCGGCCATTTTGAAGGACAATCAGCGCAGCGCAGAGGGCAGTCTCAGAGGGCACTAATCCGGTCTCCTGACAGAGGGCCAGGACCCGGTGTCGGCCGTGACCTCTCAGAAGCCATGTCCTTTCCAAGAGCAAGCCTGTAACGAAGCTATTTTGTCAGAGAAGCCATGTTCTCCATAGGCTCTCTTCTCATATCGCTAATTCTCTTATGTAGAGGCATTGACAGGTGCGGGTAAGGAAGGGGGGGGGGGGGGGCTATCATTGGGAGGCATTGTCCAACACAAAACGGGGAGATGTGAAGAATTCATATAGCCGAATGTCCGTAATAGTTGAAGCCACTCTCAAAACTGTCGCTACAAAATATATGGCCTTTATATTTAGAGGGCAGAGAATTCAATGAGCTTCAGGAATTTTGGCTTTCAGATGTAACGTTGACATATAGCCTTTCAGGCTTATATAAAATCGATGCTTGACTCCGAATTTCTATCCAATGAGAACACTAAAGGTACCTCGTTGATGAATAGTTCTCCAATTCTCGACAAAATGCAATGAGAAATGTTTTATGGGCCGGATAGTTCCCCGACGAGTATGACTAACATTATATTGCCCTGACAAGGACTCTTGCTGTGGTCCCCAACAAACCTCAATAACGAGGAACAAAATTGGATAAAGTCTGCCAGGGCAAAAATGTAAATTGTGCAATGAGAACTTTCTTTTGACACTTAACATAATATCTGTATCCCTAAATATACATCCACCTTGCGATTCCTCACTGCGATAGCTCTGAGAAATATGATCTATTGGCATGAATATATTCGATACCTTTTTATGCCCGTGTCCATTTACTTTATCATAAAATATGCTAGATACCTTTAAGTCGGAATCGCTCGCGATCTCTCGCTAAGAAAGTTTTTGCAAACTGGATTTGGCGTGCTGCAAGACTGCTGATTGATGATACTCCAACACCTATCGCATAAATGAGGACATACAATCTTAAACATAGCCATTGCATCGCGAGTATGACTGTGGGAAAGTGTACGATCGTATGTTCTGCGTTCTTTTGCCGATGCCAGGACTCATGGTCATCTTAAAACTCAGTGAAGTCATCTAAAAATGGGGAAAGGAATCCATCATGAAACATTTGAGAAAAACGACGTTAAAATTGATATCACAGATCTTTCAGAGGACTGGTGAGATGGGATATAAAATGCATATATCTAAAAGCTTTCCATTTAAACTGCTGATTACACTTCCGCATGCTGTTTCCCATCACGGATATTCATATTCATGGGACTTGCAGATAATATGCCTATGCAGCAGTAGCCGTTGTGTTCCGATGAAAGCTTTTCTGACCTGCACACGGCCTGAGGGAAGCGCCGTGAAAAACGCCTTGCTGAATGAGACCCGACCTGGTATCAGGGGACTCCGGGAGAACAAATGCTAACGGACAAGGGAAGCGACAGTTGTTGGCCGGCGTACTGGCTATTTCTTCTCCGGCCCCCACAGCCCCTTCAACACCTACCAGACTGCCTGCCCATCCTCTTCTGCCCCCAGTGAGAGAAAACGTCCGTTTCCATTGACCGATTATTAAGCACCGATCTGCAGTCGGGAACCACTGACACACGATCGCCGAATGATAACGATTTGGCATATAATATGGTCATCGACTGTTTTGGCGAAGATTATGCAATTATGCCACCAGCACCAACACCATTGATCAATGATCTTCAAGGACTTAGTGCGAAAATCAAATCGTGATGTACCGACAATACCGTAGAACATGCATACACTGCATCCTCACCGATTCTTGGATACTGATGTTTAGTCGGTGGCCACCACCGAGAGAGACTAAAAAATCGATACCATGTTCGTTGGCCAATGGAAGCGAGCATTACCCAGTTAAAAGAGGTGAGTCCATAGGCTCAGGAAATCTAAAAGCCTGTTTCCATTGGCCGAATATTCGGCACCGAACTTCAGTCGCAAAACACCAATAGATTTTTTGGTATACCGACGCTAAAGGATTGCAGACAATGCTTACTGATTAATTTTGCATAGATTATGCAACATGGTTTTAATGTGAAAATTAAATCGGTGTTTACCAGGAAAATACAGTACAAACAGTGCATACAGTGCGCCGTCAAAGATAAATTGTTACTGACGTACAGGCTGTGGCCACGACCGACAGAATTTCATGGTAACTCATATAATCTGTGCTATTTTTGTGAGCCAATGGAAACGGGCTTCAAGCCCAACTTTCTGGAACAGAGACAGAACATGCATGCTTAGCTGACACTCGTAGTAAAGTAGTGCCCCAGCATGTGGCGTAGCGCCTGGTATTTATGACGTATTCGTGACGTATCCTTGACGTATTTTCAAGTCTCACGGGCGGGAGACATGGAGAGGCGGGGAAAAGCAGGCTATTAGTTTAAACGTCGCTCGTCGCGTGTCCCCGCGTCTCTCCGCGCCAGCCACCCTTTAAAGGCTGCTCTCGGGGGAGAGGAAGAAGTCACACGAGACTTTAACGTGACCATGGCAACACAGCCGGCTAAGTATGGGTGGAACAAACACGGGGGGTAAATGGATGGCAGTGAAAAGGCAACAATGGAAAGGGCTGTCTCACGTGATTAACATAATTAGCGTCCGTACGAAAGCCTAGTTCACAATGCAGCCATGCTCTTGCCTTATCCTCTGATAAAATGATCGAATAAATCTGAAACTATGTGGATTGACGGCTATGCCCAGTAAAACGTCATCGCAATTCTCACCCAGGATATTCTTAACAACGTTTTCCACTTGATTCATCCCCTGTTGACAACAGTGCCTGGACAATTCTGGAATTGAACGTTTAATAAATCTAAAGCGATCTCATATAATATTTGCCCGAGGATCTCCTGACTACAATCTCTATTAGACACTTGTTATACTTGAGGCGATGCAACATTGATATCTATTTTCCCGACGATTGGCTTTCAAAATAATCTAAATATTCTATAGGTATTTTCTTCCCCCGAACGTGCATCCTGTTCTTTTCCAATATATACATATTACATAATTTATAGATTTCAGACGTCTGACATTAGATAATTGTCTAGAGATTGCCTAGAGATTAGATAACTGTCTTGAAGATTACACCTATCACCTTTTTCTTACGACAATGTCACCGACTAGTAATACCTGCCTCAGGGTCATTCGAAAGATGGTCTCTGTTCAATAGGGGTGCCTATAGGTGATCCTGCTGGCATGGCAGTGCAGAAATACCCATTGGTAATCCAACAAGCAAGAGACTCTAGCAGCATGTTCATCAGAAAAGACTAGTTGCATGTCCCGAGAGACATGCCAACAGATATTAGTATGATATTACAAACATATTACCAGAAGGCATACCCTACCAGCTCGTGCCTATATCGCTTCACGCAGTACCATCTATCTCAAAGGGGAGCTTGAGCTCTGGTTGTATTGATTACACAGCTGCCCGGCTTGATGACCAGACCTGCAGCTGACGAAGAAGAACCTTCCGGTCGGTGCCCAACACAAACAACAAGGCTATCTGTACAGAGCTCGGTGTAAATATTAGTCCGAACATGGCACGAGCGGGGAGGAAGGAACCGCTGCTAAATCACCATGCGACCAGGTACATGGCGATTAAAGGGCTGCGGCTCATCTCAGCAGAAGAGACACTCAATAGCGCATTGGTGAAAGGCAAATAATCCCCCGGTGATTCACTGCAAGCACAAAAAGCTGGGGATTGACCATTAGGATAATTATAATCGTATTTAAGTTAACCCTTTAGTCTGTCCCGGTTATCAGATCTTTAAAGCATAGCTGACAGTGTTTTTTTACCTCAACACAGAACAGGAGTCTCTCCTGTATTTATGAGCAATTAATGTAATAACATGCGACGGCAGGCTTACGGTTATTTAGCCAATGTGTGGGAGGTGGCGGACGTGATGTTTATAGAGACACACCAACCTATATTCTTCCAATTGTTGCACGTTTCCTCTGTCCAGCACAGCAGGGAGTTGCATCTGACAGAGCCAGGTCAACACTGGTAACAGAAGCCAAACTAATTAAAGAGAGTGGGGGCTTCCGGCCTCACCGATTTACAGAACCAAGCTGAAACATGAGCTGGCTTCAGTCCACAACGGTCATCGGCAGCGGTCGGAGGTGGCGCCACCTGGCTTGAGATTCACTCAGGAAGGGATGAGGCCAGCCGAGAAGCCATTGGCGGAAGCTATGCAGCAAACAGGTGCACCCCTTTACTGCCCCCTGCTTGTATACTCATTCTTACCTGTAAAGGTTCCGCGTAGTATAAACATAGATCCAAATATCAGATATCAAGTACCTGATATCGAAGTCTCACTGCTTCGATAGCAATAAAGCGAATATCTAATATCATTTTACTATTTCCTTTACAATAACGTTTCAAAATACACTAATAATCAAGGTCTGAGATCATTACGAATGTCAATCTAGAGACTACATTCGGAACGAAATATTATACAAACTGCTGTGAACACTGATAAAATAGGTAGAGCTTTGTAGAATTATGAATAACTATAAGGGCCTTTTCCATATTGAGAGAATAATCAAGAGGTCTTGAAATGCTACAAGGGGGAAATTTCTGTTTGGCAATATAACTCTTGGAGCATTCCATTTTATTTCAATATATTCCCTTTTAAGGTTATTATGAACGGACTGTAAGAAATGAAGTCGTTCTCTGCCATATAGTTCCTTATGAGCTATTAATGAACTTAATGTCCCAATCGCGTCCTGATAATTATCTCTGTATATGTTAATTACAAAATGCAGAAACCTAATTGCAAAGAGGAATCTGTGCGCTGCTTTTTGCGCAAGCGTCGGCAAGACTATTTGGGATACCTTGGGGCACGTTAAGAACCTTGCTCGAATCACATCAGGCATTCTATTTTAATCAGAGATGGCAGTAATTGCATTGGGTCAGATCGGCTATTAAACAGTCGGCTATAAATCACTAATCAAAAGCAGGCGCGCTGTGTAATTGGATTCCGTATATCATGGAGCGCTCGATTGTTAATGAACATTGAAAGCAGAATGGAGCAGCTCAGGGCCGCGTATGGGGAGTTCGGAGAAACTCCCTACGGCCAATACAGCAGAGGGTACTGTACCATAGCATCATAGAGTATGAGTGAATTATATATAACAGTTCAACAATCCACCTTTATGTATCAGATTCAGACAGATCGGTCGAATATGCACCATCCCCGACAGGTTTATTTGCATATTTTACAGGTAAAATAGCTGCCACTCGCTAGGATAGATATGAGTAAACAGAATATGGAATTTATAGTTCTTATAGGGTTGCTATGTTTGCCGCAAAACTCTGATATTCCAAGTATTTTGGATATTTCTGTTCCCCAATATCATATCAGTTCGATTAACGTCCACAATATGTTAGAGCATACAGTATCAGAAATAGATTTTCAACTTGCTACCTGCTGTTATATTTCTTCCAATAAATGGAATCATAGGTATAAAGCAAATTGCAGACGAGAAGAATTGCTTTGTAGGTCTACGGATTAGATAGAGTATGAACCATGTGCCTTTCAACATCACTTTTACATGTCCTTCCCAGGGAAAAGGGCATATCCTTTTGAGATGGAAGGGTATAAGAACTGGAATGCAACGGGGAATCACTTCATATTTAGATCAGGAACTATATTGTGCAGGAATTGCCTTACGGTGCTATACACAGAGTAAAAAGTCTTTCCTTGAAATAGAAACTTACCTTTGAGGGATTGCAATGATGTATACTGTACATGCTGTTCTGTCCATCACAGCCCTCTTGCACATCCCACTGCGCTGACTATTGTATAGGAAACTTGGCACAAAAGCCCGTCACCGAAAGAACAAGAAGTGCAGATCATATGAATATTCAATGACGTATAAAGAAGGCTAAGCTTACTGTTAAATCCTCATGATATAGAATGTGTCCCCCGGTAAGGTAGACATTATCACACAGATTCAGTGCCGTTAATGGTTCACGGCCTGTAGGTATATATATCATGTTTCATATATATTTGAGTGGAGGTGGTATGCCTGAGTGCAAAGCGCTGGGTTACTTTTCCACTGATGCTCATTGGTTTCTCCTCAACCTTAAATTCTTATTGATTCGGTCGCGCTATGAAATGCCCCGTTATTTTCTTTTTGTGTGAAATACACTAATAAAGACAACAAGTGTTCACATAGTCCAAACACATATATATCAAATATTGATCATAGTCGTCCAACACGCGCAACACACGCTCACATCACGCACTGACGCATCACGCATACGCACGACGCGTCACGGCAGAGCTATAAACTATCACACAGAGTCCGTCCCTCTGGCACCAATTTGTTCGGCAGCGCCTACTTGAGTTACTCGTGAACGACTCACAGCACGGCAGAAAATCCATCCCCGCGGAGAAACTGGATTCCGTGACTACTTGAAAAGTCTCGGGCCGCATCGAAGATGGCCCGAGGGGAGAGGTTGTCAGAAGGGGTGGGCGTAGGTGGGAACGGGAGTTCTTCGAGGGCCTCCAGCATGTGAGAGATGAGAACAAGTGGGTGGCAGGTGGTAGAGATGGTGGTAGAGATGGTGGTGCAGATGGTGGTGAGGGGAATGGCCTAAGGATAGTGTGTGATGTGAAGAAGTAGACGGGCTTGAGGAATCAAAGGGGATATTTTACTAAGAGTACTAAGCTTGGGGTGGGGTTGTGGAACAGGAAAGAGACTAAGCAGTTGTATCATGAAAGTGACAAATACGAAACAATGACCATTGGCTGAGAATATTGATCAAGAAATATGAACACAGAACCATAAGGCCTGGTAAGAGTGATACATACAAGAGTGGTAACACACCTTGGTGGAGGACAGAAAGGCAACATCAAGCAGTACTTATGCTACTATCAAAGGGTTACTTCTAAAGAGTAGAATACATGCTACCTTATCAAGAAAAGGGTAGTTAATTTTCTTAACTACGCAAGTAAGAAAAACTATTACGACAGCGCTGACTCGTTGAGCCAGCTGCGGTAATCACCATGAAAACTAATATATATGAAATGTATGAATATTCAGAACACTCAGTTAGTTATTTCGAAACCAGCTAGCCTAGAATAAAGGGGTAACGGATTATTCCCCAAGAATTTATAGTTATACGGTCACTATTCCGTCAAGAAAAATCAGTGATTAAAGTATTAGCGAATGGGAAACAATAAAAACGCCAGCAACTCTCATGCTTATGTCACGGGACATCTTTATTTTCCTCGAGTATTTTTCATTTTAACCTATGTATATATACTATTTGTATTCTAAGTTCGTAGCCTTTAGTTTAGTTTGAATGTGCGTCTATTTTCATTACCAAATGTTTTATGTATACGCCATATATACACTGCTAGTACATCATTGACCGAAATATCTCTTTTCTGCAGAAATTGTAGGATGACCGAAATTTCCCTTTTCTGCAGAAATTGTAGGATGTTGAAGGGACAACATGATGGTGGAGCGCCTCTCATGTCATCGAACGGATCTCTATAGCGGAATCCTTTTTAATGAACACGGGGTCGGCTGTGTGTGACAGCAGAGGCCAATAAGCAGGCCCACCAGCGGGTCAGCTCCGGGTCATTTACCTGTGCAAAAAGGTTTGTCGTAAAGAAGGTAATTTGACTTTTAGGATCAACAGGTGTGCGAATGGGAGCTGAGATATACAGAGGTATCGAACGAAAATGGACTGACGATATGAGGAGATTTCAAAGAAAGAATATAGAAAGACGAAAAACGAAAAGGTATGGGCTGGGACCAACTATATGCAGAGGGTACAGAGGAATGGCCGTGGGAGAGAAGGATAGAAGGATTGAAGGGCTTAGGTAGTACATTTTAGGGGACAAGGAGACACTAGGAAATGGAAGCCCGAGTCACAGACTATTCAGGAAGACCTCAAACCCTGGGGTCCAATGTGGCCAGTCAAGCTCTCATTACCAAACCTGGGCAAACAAGCGCAACACTACACTGCGCAGGTGCGTCCATATGTCACGTGACTCAGCCGCTTCCGAGTGGGGCCACGAGGGGGTGGCAGCGGTTCTATAATGGGGCTGGTTATGAGAAAATTGTGCTGCATCATGATTGAGATGGGTATGGAGATCAAATTACCAAGTCTACGGATGGAGAGCAATGTGGGTGGCGAGTGAACCTGACCGAGGATTCCGCCATCTTTGCGTTTTTTCACCCGAGTGTCTGGGATTGATGTAAAGGGAGTTTTACTTCTGTAAACATGTTGTTGAATCCCTTCTCTACCGTGGCCCTTGATATCGTTCTTAGTTTTCAGTTTCAGTTTCCAAGAACAGTATATCTATTTAGGGCTGGAGATTTTATATGTAGTACAATCATTTAAGGCTGGATGTTGAAAGAGGCAGTATCCTTACGTCAGGTGACAGAAGGTGCTACTTTGATGGCTATTAGTTTGATGATGAATTACAAACAACACACCGTTATGCGTATCTAAATTTATAAAGAATCCGTTTGTCAGTGGCGCAGATGTAGTGGGCAAATAAAGAAGCTGAAAGGACACCTGTTAGCCGATGACACAGGGACGGTTGATGGTTGCTTTTGTCCGCCCCCTTTTATCTTACGAGTACATATTTCCTATAGTTAGAGAACGCATGGACGTGTATATTATGTTCTCAATACACCTCGGATTCTGAAGGAGCTCCAATAAATATAGTGTTATAAAATAATGAATTAAAAAGGGTTTAAAATCTAACTGCACTACATATATAAATAGGAAGCAACACACTATTATGCATGGCCGCTTCATAATGGAATGATAGCGATCTCAGATATTGGAATCGATCGATCTCAAATTCAATTAGATAATGCTATAGAGTATCATTTTGAATATTCGAGACAAGTAATCTCAATTAAAATCAAAACATATGCAGCTCCTACTTAATATATAAGATTCATTTCATTATATCTTGCACTCAGATATGAGTGGCAAAATGGTTTGCCATAGCAGAATGCCCATATTGCTGCGTTGATCCTTATCTGCGGCAGATCGCAATCTCCGGTGGAAGCCAGCATTATAACAGCCCGAGTCCGCTGACACCAATAGGCATACAGGTGAGCGGCTCTCGCTGCAGGCTGTATCATTAGCCCACCTGTCGCTGACCTTTAGTGATATCTTAAGCCCACCTTTACTGCCGCCTAACATCCCAACTTAGATGTCTTAAAGAGGACATGCAGGTGACAGCCATCCTCTTGGCTTCCAGTGCATGCGCCTGCCCCACCTCCTCCCCAACGCCACCGTGCGCATCCCCGTTACTGAGGCGAGTGGCATCAAGGTATCAAAGGGTGTAAAGGTGTATGGTGCTAAAAGGTGCTGGAAGTCAAGGTACATCAAAGGGTCGGAGAGCAAGTACAGCACACTATTTCTCTATTATTTATCCCAATCCCAATCATAACAATAGGAAACCATGATAAATACACGATAAGGACATCCTCCGATAAACACTCAACCATTCCAAAAGAATTCCCTTTGGAATCCAACTGTAATTCTTTAAAATCACAATTGTCTGATGATGAATAAAACATAGCAGATATCTACCAAATCCATTTCGTTTTTTGAATACTATATGTTCCAACCTCTGATGCATCTCTCCTGGTATACCGTCGTGATGGATTGTTAGCTGCATTTATATAAAATTTTATCACTAAGATCTTGGATGAAAAAATATCCCTGTAGGATTTACATTCAGAAGGGAGCTGCAATAAAAGAAAGATTGAGTGGGGATGTTGTAATGGGACATGATTACAACCAGGACGCAGACGAGAAGAGCTGCCCACGCAAATATCTTTCAGCTTCTTTGAAAGAGATCTCAGGTTCAGAGAGTGCAGTAATTACTCTTACCAACATTCACGCTGTGCATTTTTGTGCTACGCACATCTCCATATAAATACACTATCAGAACAATATCAGCCTCTTCATATTCTGCGCGTTACCCATCGTAAATACAGAACAACAGTCGAGAGAGGCAGCGCTTTCACACCATTCACACTGATGGGGAACGTGTGAGAGTAAAGAGAAACCGACAAGTCCCTTTGCTTCCAAGCTCATGAGTCTCGCTATTGACTAATGTATTACATATGTGAACAAAATGATACACTAGTGTTTTTATACTCTCAATCATGATAGTAGATGAAATATCAGGCAGTCCACTCTACTTGTTCGGACCGATATCTTTCAGCTTATTAAGTACATGAGATGCAGTAAACTCAATGTTGGACAGAACATGGTTCGTATTTGGAATATTGTCAATTGTCATCAGGTAATCGGCAAATGGTCCTTGTCTTAATTTACAGAATAAAGATTTGCCTATACCAGCAAAATAGTTATTCTAAAACCTAGGGACCTCATTGACCGGTATGGACTTGTTATTGTCAACTAATTCACATCTGTTCCCCGAAGCTTAAGGTTTCCATAACTCAATTATGGCACTTTTGACTATCCCTTTTGTTTCATCAAGTTTTTCTTTACAAAATTAGCTTTTCTCGTTTATTAATCTTTATCTTATCTGGCTATACGACGAATTTCCTTTAACAATACTGTCTTTAGTTTTTTTTAAAAAGACCCTTACTAAATTTTGTCTATGCGTTATCAGGTTCTTCAACTCAGCACTCATCCATTGAGGCTTGGTGTCTTTAAAAGTCCTGTTTTTGACTAGACAGTTTATATCTAAATATGTAGAAATTGTTGACAATAACACAGACCATTGTACATTCACATCATCACTCTCCCAAAACGTATCACAATTACTCGTCATAAGATACGCCTTAAAGTCTTCACTATTAAAGCCTTGGCATTTAGTTTTATATCAACCTGGGATTATCACTCTTATTGTTTAGCCGACTGCTTTTGAAAATGAAATTTATGTTTGCAGCACAAACTTTAACAAAAAACACAACCACCTTCAAATGTCTATTTTTCTGCAAGCTATCTTCAAAAATGATTTGAATAGCTGATTCCAATATTATTGTTGACAATCAATTTGCAGTTCATCAGAAAGCTAAAGGTATTATACACTTATATTAAGAGGACTATATTCTGAACTTTGAGATATGAGACCTATTCCGCAGGGGGTGGTAGGGTTACTATAATGCTGAGTTTACACTATATTCCCGGCGGCCACGGCACGTTTGCCCAAGCCATGTCCGATCGTGAAGTTTTCACCTAGTCTCAATTTGTTTACATTATGTTCCCGGCAGCGATGGTTTGAATGCTTTTCAAGCACCATGTTGTCTCTCCCGCCCCATGAATTGCCTCGTGTCCCTTACGTTTTGTTCACAGTGCCCTGGATGGCTCATTGAATAATTCTTATTAACACTGTGTAGCGCCGCGAACACCCTGGATCATCTTTTTGACAGTTAAAAAAATCTGCCACGGCAGTCACGACGACCACTGTCTGTCACGTTTGTCCCTGAGTTGACCTACGTCCCTTCCGGTCCATCCATGTTGGCCTGAAACGTGGCAACCATGGCCGCTGGGAACAGAGTGTAAACACAGCATAAAGCCTTTGTATATCGAAAGGTCGAACTTAAGACCTTTAACTTTATTTGGCAATGAGCTTGCAAGCTCTACAGATGTTAACTAAATCCGGAGCAGATCAATGGGGTTCAGTAAAAGTATCCAAGAGGGTGGTAAGGTGGTACAAACTAACCTGCCGCCATCAATAGTTTGTTTGACATCTCCTTTATAAATTCCTGATCCTCCCATAAACAAATTCTCTCCGGCATCGCCCTGCAACCTATATGAAGTCGTATTAGTCAATTACATTGACCATGACAGACATACAGCTCGCACTGTTTAGTTCTCGTTTATCCGGCAAATACTGCAGTATCGTTTCTCGCTCTATGTGAGATGCAATGTGTCAGAATAGCTGAAATTGCAGCAACTTCAAAACAAAGTCATAAAGCTGATTCTAAAATAATATGATTGAAAATCACAGATACTTCACACGATGCCAACAATGTTATGTTTCACGAGTTATACGAGCTATATACGCTTCCCTGAATATTGAGTAAATGCAGAAAGCTAAAACCCAAACAATTATTCCAGGCACTCAACTAATTGCATGGTGCGAACTATGTGAATCTCCTTTCTCCCTACCTTTTCCTGAATAGTACTTGTTTTTATGGTTACCATTTTCGTCCGATTAACTGCGTTTCAAAACAAACACATTGGGTCAATAATCTGAGCGATATTGATCATTGAAGATCAGTACTGATAGGGTCCATTGATTAATGTTCATAAAACAAACAAGAAACCCCTTCATATCGCACATGACTCCATCAGTAACCACTTATTCTCTGTAATGTCAACAGGAGTACCAATAGTCAGTGCCAAACATATTTCGCTTTAGACCTTCATCTGCTTATACTTATGGTAAAACATGGGACGTCATATGTTAAATTCTTTATAAAAATGTTCTTTTCAGAAATTATAATTATCCTACATTTTTCTAGCATATTCTAGTTCGTTATCCACACACTTCAGTGAGAGATTGTTCCTGAAGCTACTGAAGCCTCCAGGTATTGCTGCTCATCGCGGATTTGAGGCATTTTTGCCCAATAGCTACAATATGTCCCCAAACCTAGCGCTATGGGCCATCTAACCCCTCCAGGAATACCTCTCTGTTAAGGTATTCTTGCCCAGAAGATAAGAAATTCCAGTACCCTCGAGCAACTTCTGCCCTATGGTACTTTTGTTGCCCAAGCCACTACTGCCTTGAAGCAATTCTTGCTTTGTATGAGTAAAGCCCCTCCCCCATTTCTGCCCCTGCTGGTCGTCGGCTCTTTGATCCAGATCTGTGAGCTGCAGCTGTGATCACAGAGTCCCGCCCCCCTGCCAGTCGCCTAATGAGACTGCCTCCTCATCGTACCACAATGCTTATTAGCAGCTCGCGGCACACATCCTAATTGATTCCCTAATTTCTGTCCCCGAGCTCCGCCACAGTTGATTAGAGAAGGAGGTTCTGGGTGCTATGGGGGAGAGGATAGAGGGGAATTCCCGGTGATGGTGGTTGGGGGTGGAGAGAACGCGTACAGGGCGGAGTGTATGGGCTGTTGGATCGGTTGGGAGGGTTGATACTCGAAATCGATGAGGCGCAGTTTACACTTGATGTTTACAGGACTATGTGTATAACGGTGTCACTGCATGGATGACTAGGTGTATAATTGAGTGCATTACTGGGTGTATGACTATGCAGATGGCTTTTCCATTGCATATAGGATTAGATGATAGGGACCCTTTATCTCACCCCTGGTACCGGTTAGCCATTGGAATAACAATAACATACAACTTAAGGATGACCCCGGTAACATGATGATACTATGCCATGGGCGTGACGATGTGAGTGCGAGATGACATCATATGCCATTGACCAATCAGCAGTCAGGATTTCAGAGAGAAGATAAGATATCAACACGGAGATTTAAACGTTCCTAACTAGATCTGAATTATTCTGATATTGCGATGCTATTCTCTCCCGCATCAAACTGTGTAGGACCGTGAACACCCTGTCTGTGAAAGATGTGAGATAAAACCAGAACCACATTCGAATCGTAAAATAAACAATACTCCACTCGTTTGGATGCACTGTAATCGTCACTCGATGACGATTGTGGAGCATTAAAACGCTAGGAGTATTGTCTATTTATACAATTCTCGATGCAGTTCTATATGAGTATGCCTTTGCAAACCTGTGTCCAAGGCGATTAATAATTATGACAACGAAGGGAATCTACCTTTGGTGGATTATGGTTTACTGGGACATGAAGTGCGCCTTTTGCATTGTGATAATACATGTAGGTGTCACTGTTAAGGATCTCGTAATGGATACAGGTATCGCTGTCACTGATCATCTTATCCTATACGGTATCCCCCTTTCGTAACGATAAGGGATAGTTCTTGAATGAACGCATTGCCATACGCTTGAATGCGGTTGTGTACTGAAATACAATTGTAGAATCGAATGAATGGAACATCACTCTGGTGCGTTTGATGTCTGTCACCTTCACAGGGAAGTATTTACATTTGGATTATCAACACTTCAGTGGATCATCGACAAAAAACCGCCTATTTTCCGCCCAACCCACTCCCACCACACAACCCCAGATACACGTTTACTATCTTTACCCTTCTTATAGATACAAGCTCCCCGTTCACTCTACATACTCTCTGCATCCTCTCTTGGTGCCCTGGTCCAGTCGTGATGATGGATTGGGGCACACGCCTCGGTGACAGTCTCATAGTGGGCAGAGGGCGGCCTGGTCAGGATGGGTGCCGTAAATAAGGCCCGTTTGTCCCCTGAAGACACTCCGCCACGTCTCCCAGACAGCCGTGCTGTCCGGTAGCTCCCTCAGGGCCCTCCCCACCCCTAGCTCCCACTCTCCTTGTCATTCCTCCTCTCCACCTCCCCTCCATGTGCTGTCCATACTCCCCCCCCCCCCCCCCATCCCCACCTCCCTCTCCCAGGCCGTCCCTACACCTCATTCCTACCTCCCTCTCAGATCATCCCTACACATCCTCACCTCTATCTCCCTCTCCCAGGCCTTCCCTACACCTCATTCCTACCTCCCTCTCAGATCATTCCTACACATCCCCATCTCTATCTCCCTCTCCCAGATCATCTCTACACCTCATTCCTACCTCCCTCTCAGATCATTCCTACACATCCCCACCTCTATCTCCCTCTCTCAGGTCATCCCTACACCTCATTCCTACCTCCCTCTCAGATCATTCCTACACATCCCCACCTCTATCTCCCTCTCCCAGGTCATCCCTACACCTCATTCCTACCTCCCTTTCCCCAGGTCACCCCTATATCTCATCTCTACCTCCTTTTCCCAGCTCATGCCTACACCTCATCTCTAACTCCTTTGACCAGGCCACCCTGACACCTCCTCTCTAGCACCTTCCCCCACGTCATTCCTACTCCCTCACACCTCTACCGCCTTTCTTCCGGTCATTCCTACTCCTCCCCACCTCTACCTCCCTCTACCCAGGTGATCCCCACATATCCTTTCTACCTATCTCTCCCCCATGCCATCTCTAGACTCCTCCTCATCTCTACCTGCTCTTCCCTATGTCATTCTCACTCCTTCCTTTCTCTACCTGCTACCCCCCCCCCCTATTTGCCACCTCTACTCCTCAGATTTGTTTGATTTTTTAAAAAGTTTTTATTTAATTCTGTTGTGAACAGATCTTCCACGAAACAGATTGTGGTACAACAATTGGAACAACAAGTGGTTATACATGTAGATGAGATGATAGTGGATATGTGATCCAAACTGGTAATGCATAGAGATATAGTCATTGAAAGTACAAGTTATAATAATGAGGTTGCAACTAGCCATAGCTTGTAGCGAATCACATTCATGAGAGCTCATTTTTGATTGTGACCTTAAACAGTTGCTTGGTCTGCGCATGTTGGTCTTCAATACTCAGATTATTCCACAATGAGTTTCCTCTGAAGGCTGGACTACGTTTGAATCCTTCAGTTTTAAACTTATGCATTTTAAGCTTGACTTTGTCGTCACCTCTTGTTCTATTGTTACCTTGGATTACATTTTGTGGATGGATTACACAACAATTTCTAAAAAATGCTCATGAGTTGTCTAGAACGCCTTAGCTTCAGCTTCTCAATGTTGAACTTCTCATGGAGCTGGTCAACCCCGATAGCCTGATCTGCATTTTACCAACAATCCTCAGACTACGATTTTGTAATCTCTGAAGCTTGTTAATATACAACACACTGGCTCCGTCGTGAGGAAAACACGAATATTCCATTCTAGGCCTAATTGTGCTTGCATAGATAAGCTTAGCAGTGTCAGATGTTATGCTATTTCTCAACTTTTGCAATTTATATAGTCTAGCATTAGCTGCTTTGCAGACTGACTTCATATGGTCATTTAACGACAGAGATGCATCAAGTAGTACCCCTAGGTATCGATAACTATGACAGTGTGGAAGCTCCCGGTCATTACAGAGGATCTTTAGTGGTGCTAGCCTTTTCATACGGGGTTTAGTACTATACCAACAGGTCTGAGACTTCTTGAGATTCATCGTCAATGCGTTAGCATTACACCATGTCCCAATGCATTTGATGGCAGTCTGTAGATTGTCGGCAGCCTTGTACTCATTTCTACCCCAACTCTGCAAGTCATCGCTACCTACCTCCTCCCAAAGTCATCCATACCCCTCCTCATCTCCACAACCTCATTTACTTGCCATTCCTACTCTTCCTCTTTACCTCCAACGCCCATGTCATCCTAACTGCTCACATCTCTACGTCCCCTTCCCTTTATCATCGACTGATTACTACCCCTAATCACCACTCTTCATATATGTAAATAAATTATGAGGGATAAATCCATAAGGGTTTAGAGATCTAGCTCGTTCTAAATACGCATTTTAGGACGTATAGCGGCCAGAGCCAAGGCAGGTTTAGTATGAAGATTTTGAATGTCTAATTCAAAATGAACCTCGCATATAAAGTAGCCAAAGGGCGCTTTGGTTATTAGACAACAACTCTAATCACATTCCACAAAGGTAGGTTCTGATATGATCACAGATATAGTGGTAAATCCTACAACATGCGTAATTACAGACGGTCTGTACCCTTTTCTGAACATGTACATGTATATATCTGTTGGATTCATTGATTGGTCATGACAAGTCTGTTCCCTATCTATCGGAAATTTCTTCGGTACCCCGAAGTTCCTTTCAGCAATTTCTCTTTCTCCCACTTCAAAGCCTCTCTCTCTCCTTCCGTCCCAGGTCTCGCCCATATCATTGACTATACCCCAACCAAAGCTCTTTGTTGTCCGTGTCTATGAGTTATAAACCCCACCGAGCAAGGTTACCCCCTCCCCCTAACCCCTGCGCGTGTGGACATCAAAGGGAGGGTCCTGGATCACTGTAAGACCCTGGGGGTAAAGGAAAATGGCGTCAAGAAGGATCCAATACAAAGGGGGTGAACGGGGCAGGGGACTGTGTTGGGGGAGGGTGGGGGTTGCTGGACTCTATAACGTACCTGCGGGTATCTGGTGCTGGAATGAGGTCCTGTCTTCTGCACGCCCTCGGGCGGCGCGGCCAAGTACTACTTTGTAGAGGGCGCTGTCTTCGGCCCGCGTTCGCTCATGGATTCCCAGCGTCCGCGGCGCCGCGCGTGCCCCAGACCTGCGTTCCTGTCTCTTTCTCCCTGCGCCCACCACGCACCAGCTACGTTTTTCTCCGTGTAATATGCTGCTTTTTGTCTTTCCTGTTTTTCCCTTTCCTGTCCTAGCCGCAGATAATTGGACGCCGGTCCGCCGGGTGGCGTTGTCGTCGCTTGGTTTGACGCGCTGTTGGGACGCGCGCTCGTGCGCGTTTAAAGTACTCCTGACCAGAAATTGACGACATAGGCGTCTCACGCTCTCCCGCCTCCCTGTCGACGCTTTTTGTTGTGCGTGGTCAACGCTGGTGGCGCCCAGTGGCGATCAGACGAAGCAATGCGGCGGACTGAACTCGAATGGTCTGTCTTCAAACTAGTGGGGGAATAACCGAGAAAGAAACTTTTAGAAATAGTATCACTGGTTGTGCTGCGGAGATAGCAATGTGTCCGAATTATATGGTACGTGAGGTTGGTCTGCGATAAAACCATAACCTAACGTTCAAAAGGCATAGCGTGACGGCAGGACTTGGATTTCTCGGAGCTGCTCGCTAGCTACCTTCCCAATGTTGCTCCACTGTTTTAATGGGGTTGCTGTTGCGTCTGCAGGTGTGGAAGCTCGTAGCCTAGTGCCGAGTGCTCGTCACCGCCCCCTCTCCACCCTCTGCCTGCTTACCACGTGGTCTGGGACTTGGTGAGCAGCTCTCTCTTAATGGACGAGCAGCTCAGTGAGCCCTCGAGTCAGCGAGGCAGTCGGTGAAGCAGAGCGCTCGTTCCTCTCGTCAGGGGGCGCCAGGCGTTCTACAAGCGTCAGTCGGCGCCCGAGAACCGGGCCCGACGGCTGACACCATCGCATCCCCTCTCCTTCCGGATGCTGTCTCGACGTTCCACGCTGCCGGCCGCTTCGACTTCCTGTACTGTAGTAGACGCTGTGTTGCGGCTAGAGTGGACGACGTGGTTGCGGGCGTCAGATGGCGTCACCAGGGCCTTGTGAAGTGTTGCGTTGCGGAACGACGGGCGCGGCCGCCGCCTCTACAGGCGCCGCCGTCCGACTGTTATTGTTAGGGACCCAGTGAGCCAGCAGCAGCAGCGACAGCGGAGGGTGGATAGGCGTGTAGGCGGGTGGGAGGCGGTCTCAGGCCGCCGTGAGCCCCTCACCACCTCCTCCTCCTCCACCTCCGCCTCCAGCACCTGCCGTCACCGCCGCCGACAACGCCGCCCGCCGCTGGCGTTTTCCGATGACGCCGCCGATGAATCTGTATTGACTAGAGCATGTAACTGCTGGGCGCCTTTTACTCCTCATGCTCTCCACTCTCCTGTATCCGCTACCAAATTTTCCCTGACCCACTCCTCTACCCCGGTGGCAGGGATTTATGATCTGCCATACCTTCTACCACTCGATTGGGATCCTTTGGGTGATGCTTAAAAAGGAAAGTTTCGTTTTATTTTTGTTGCAGAGGAAAGGAAAAAAGGGAAAGGAGAGCTTGGGGTTCGAGAGAAAGCGAGGGAGGCAGAGATGAATTGATGGTGTATAACCCCGTTAAAACTACTAGGGTCATATCATGGGGAAAACGAATCTATCAGGAGGGTCACCCCGCTGCCCGGACACTGGACCCAAGAATATGCTGTACAATTATGTTTAATTCAAACATGAAGAGGGCGGTAATCGGGTAGTAAAGAGGTCGCAACAAGTGATGACCAATAAACAATGGGCAGTGAATGGTGACAAAGAAGGCAGTAGACATTGGGCAGCGGATGGTGCCAAGATGGCAGCAGGCAAAGGCAAGAGCTATTATTCTTCTAAGGGCATCACTGTCATGCTTTGAGAGACCTCAAATGCTATGACACCTGTGTGTTTTGAAGAGAGTTATTTTCCATTTAGGACAACACAATGGTAATTTGGAAAAGGTAGAATCTGTATTTTTCTAAAGAAATATCACGGGACCTGTTTTAGGAACCTACTTCGGCCCTATTGACAGTAACATTGAATATGCGTTGCTCCCCTCCCCGGCACACGCGTTGCACCTGGGGTTAGAGACAGGACAATATGGAGAGTGCTCTTACAGGATCGAACTCCCGATATAACGTGCAATAAATCTCTATTGTTATTGACATATGAAACACAAAGAAAGACCAACCTATTTTTCCAAGTATTTCCCAAGGTTTAATGTGATCAATATTCAATATTGCTTTCCTATTAACTGATCTTATACATGTATGTCTCAATTCCCTGATTTGACCCGGGTCTTTGCATTAGTAATATATATATATATATATATTACATATTATATATTATATATATATGGGCTCCGGCAGGTCGATATTGCCTTCTGGTGCGAAAGAGGTAAAAGCATCTTCTTGGGAGTCCTGAATATGCATGCCCTACCCCCACATCGAAGCACACCCTTAGGGCAATATTATTTATGGACAACACAAACCCATCAGCTCATTTCCCTGACGAACATTCCCTGAAGATGTAAATCCATTTCGTCTCTCTCCCCACCAATTTCCAGGGAATCTCCGCCTTTATAACATCCAACCAACCAAATGGCGTTTTACAAACAGCTTAAGGCCGCTTGTAACCAATCAATGAGCACGTTGTAATCAAGCTCTGCTTGGGCGATCGACCGTGAAACACAACACACCAACACCCAACCTACGCCCATCAATTTTTCTGCCTGCTTTTTTTAATTTCTCTGTCACATCCATTTATTTCCCTCCCTCGCTCCGCCTCCCTCCGCGCTCTCCACGCGACCATTGATCGGAACGAGGCGTTATTTGTACAAGAAACATCGATATAAACCCAGCGGGGGAAAAACGCGGGAAACGCCGAGCAGTGGCAGACGACATTCAACCGATACGCAAATGGCGCCTGTTTCCCCTAGCGGCAGACGACTAATCTGGGGCACTTTGTATGGTGAGTCGATGGCGCACCGTGCTGTAATACTGTAGTCGGCGTATTACTAAAATCCAAGCACAGTCTGACGTGAAGCATCAGAGGTATAGACACCGTTTAAGCCCACCAAGGCCGCTTTCGATGAGGCTCCAGTCGGTAATCCACCCTGCGAAATGGATGGTCACCACCGCGCCTTTATGTCTAAAACGCTTTAGCGATACCATAGTGTAAACATAACTTTTCACATATTTTCTTTATTCTACTAAAAGCTATTTCATTTTGCACCCTTGTGTCAATCCATGCATCAAGAATACTTTTCAAATATAGAGACAGTAGTTGGTGATAAAACGGGTTTATCATTAACAAGTAGGGTGCGCACAATGGATGTATGAGTTCATACAAGGTTGACAGTAACCTAAATTATGATAAGGATAAACAATTAGTGATAAAATAAACAATAAGGATAAACAATTTGTGGTAGATAAAGATAAAGATAAGCAACTAGTAATAAACCGTTATAAGGTATGTCTGTCCAAGTTTCTACACGAAACAATTCCCCGCCATCGGCCAGTGCGAGCCAAGGCGATAGGAAAAAGTGTACGGGAAAATTGCAAAAACATGTCTGTCCAAGTTGGTTGGGTAAGCACTGAGAGGCAAGTCTCTGACTTCTCTCATTTCGATGTTGAAAGTCAGGAGGAGTGGAGGGAGGTGTAACATGTAAGTGGGCGCTTGTTTATGCAAGCACATGTGACTGGTGCACATGAGGTGGATGTCCAAGGGTTTGCATTGTAAGGCTGACGCCATTTTCCTCATCAAAGCCGATGCCATTTTTCCTTGTCAAAATCTAATTTAAGTCTCTGTTGTTGTAGATATTGGGGTCAGGTCATAAATGTTAAAGTAAGCAATGTGTGACTTTTTGTGAGAGTTATATATGATTTACTGGTAT
The DNA here is from genome assembly GCA_950022655.1 of Alentia gelatinosa. Taxonomy (NCBI): domain Eukaryota; kingdom Metazoa; phylum Annelida; class Polychaeta; order Phyllodocida; family Polynoidae; genus Alentia; species Alentia gelatinosa. The sequence continues at coordinate 74,993,441 of OX465581.1, forward strand.
TTCGAGTGAAAGAAGTGAGTTTTAACTACTCTGCCCTCCTGTCAATTTGCTCCATGTCCATGCTAGCGCTCTGAAGAGGGGTTGCACTCCATCCTCACTTATGCTGCTGGCCGCATCTCCTAGTATGTTATGCTGTCCCTGGTAGTGTACTGCTTTTACTCTAACGTTGCACAGTATAGACAACTAAAAACCTGCCTTAAACTGTCCATCACATTGGAATTCTTGGCCATTCCTTTGTTGATCAAGGCGACAGCAGCTTGGTTGTCTGAGTAAACCGTTACCCTCTTATTCCTCCATTCTTTCAAATAAAGCCTGGCCATTAGCTCCAAGGCATCTCAAGGTAGTTTATTAATAAGTACTTTATTTGGGGACAGTCTTCCAATTGATGTGGTACCACTCAGTGCCATAGACCCTCCTGCACAGGAGAGGCAGGTGTCTATTGAGATACTGGTAGCATTCTCGCATGTGCTATATACATTGCCTAAAGGTTAGAATGGTCACTTATAGACTTACAGCATGCAAGAAAAACCTCGACTGTCTGTGTGCTCTTTACCCGTGATATTGGGAAAGAAGCAGTGGGCCAGTATTTCAGGGTCCATGCCCAGCACTCCATGACCAATTACTCGAGACCAAAATACCTCAAGACACACTGGTGCTTGATATGTTTGGAGCCTAGACACAGGTGGCTGCATAATTAGCAAGTTGACTGGGTGCAAGAAACGATCCATAGACTGAATGTAACCCAAACCTTTTTATTTGTTATTCATTTATAATTGCAGGCTTATTCATCAATGATGAACATACTATTTGCTTTTAGTTTTATGGTAGGGGGCTCCCAAGGTTGCGATCTAGTTCATTAACCTCCTGGTAAAAGACCGTCTCCCATATATCACATGGGAGGCCCAGCTGAGCCTCCCGACCACTTACTCCAGGCATCCAGAGACAGGTGTTAACCATATAAATGTGGACACCAGGGATCAACTCCTATTTGAAAGCTGCTAGAGGCTAATCTGCGTGATGTACTTTGAGTCTCCTATATGCATTTGATAGGTATATTTTGGCTATGAAGTCCCCTTCCTTGGTGAAGGTAGCCATGTTCTCTAGGCTCTGGTACCTAGAGGAATCATTGACAGCATAAGCGTTCATAGAAGTGGCCTCCAGTCTGCTTCTGTTGTGGATCAGCCTAATTTTTCCTGATGAATTAGGAACCGACGCTAGCGCAGAGATAACTTATATAGTTTATCATGAGCAACTGGCGTGTCCTGGTTGTCTATCCTAAATCTGTGAGTTACTTTACATATCAGGAACTCTCTTTCCTCATTGCAGGGGTCAGGTTCTCCCAGACCCTAGGTTGTAAAGCTCCATCCCTTGTTAGGGGGCCAGGGGGCCAGCTCATATGCTAACTTGTGGCAGAACATGCACTTCTCCCCATATGGGCATTCCCCAGAATTGGTGAAGATGTGGCATATGTCCTCAGGGTCGTATGATCTTTCCTGCTTCATTGCTCTCTGTTGTAGCCCCTTTCCATCTTTTGTGCTCTTAGTTTCCCTGGGGGGCTCTTTAAAAAGGTCGGAAATTCAATGACGAACTGCCTAAGTGTTCATGGCGGCCATCCTTGGTGAAGATGTGGCATATGTCCTCAGGGTCGTATGATCTTTCCTGCTTCATTGCTCTCTGTTGTAGCCCCTTTCCATCTTTTGTGCTCTTAGTTTCCCTGGGGGGCTCTTTAAAAAGGTCGGAAATTCAATGACGAACTGCCTAAGTGTTCATGGCGGCCATCCTTGCGCTTCTCTTTTTCGCTACCGATGTAACTTTTCTAGACACAAAAACAGATTATAGATATTCAAAAAACGATTCCAAGGACTTTGATATATCACCAATCCGCATACCCCATCCTCATGAGAGGCACCATCCTCAATACATGTCTTCTTTGGACTGTATAGTAGAGGAGCAAATGGCCTAAAAATGGGTAAAATTGACCCCCGAAAGTCTACTGGCTGAAACTTGCCATATTAGTCAATTATGACCTCAGGAATCTGAATCTGATACTCGTTTGTTCCAAAAAGTGTAGCATCATACTCGTTTCCATGGTAATAGAAGGAAAACAAAATTTAATACATACTGACACATAATACATACTTTTATAAGAAAAGGTGAATAAATGCATTTTTTCTGTCGGTAAAATTTATCATTCTTTGGCCAAAAGTGTACAGTATGGAAATATGCCCTTTTCTGTTTTCTTGGAAGAACTGTTGCCATGGTAACATTCCAATTTGTGGGGGAACCCCCATTTTGGGTTTTCTCATGGTTATTAAAGTTGGATAAAAAGAATAATTTCATGAATGACACATACAAATTGATAAATTTAGCAATAACACACAGCATTGATAGGTACCACCATTTTTTGAAGCCATTCAATTGTTCCCATGGCAACCATAACAAGGTTTTTTCTATGACCAAAGCAGCCAGATAATGATACACTAACTGGACATTTGTATGGCAAATCTGCATGACATGGCAACTAGTAGAAGAGTATAGTCTCAAAAAGGCCATTAGAGAGTCTACTGCATGAAATGTGCCATGTTGGTCAATCATTACATGGGGAATCTGATTCTGCCACTCTTTTGACCAAAAGAATGTAGCATCACTTTTGTTTCCATGACAACCTTAATGCATAATAATCTACTTAGAAACCACCAATTTCCTGCAAATATGAATAATAGATGTAAGAAATAGGAGCTAAACACCTACTCATGAGATTTCATTTTCATGATGCATACATTTGGGACATAATGTGGAGTTGTTCTCTTCATTCCCTTAGAATTTGATTGCCATGGCAACCAGTTTAGCACAAAACAGACATATATAACACCTATAACACCTGCACAAAGACGATTCACCAAAGGGTTTTACTTACTGTAAGATAATAAGTGGTGAAATAGTTCTTAAATAGTAAAGACATTCGCTATTTCCGCAGCAAAACTCCTCAATCTACAACTACAGTAAAACCAACACTTTCCCCCGTACACTCATCCTTCTGCTTGCCCAATCCTCCAGTGGTCAGTGCTGCCATCTGGAGGTAGCAGGTGGCTCCTCCTGGTGGACAACACATACAAAATGCCCTCAGTTGGGTAACGTGATAATAGGTGCAAAGTAGCCTGTGAAGTAGGTGCTCACCCATCCTTTAGTGTCCATACTGTCCCTCGCACATGATGCATCCTCGTGTATCTAGGAGCAGATGTGTGGTGGGCACATGTGTAATAGTAGCTTGGGTCCTTTTTCCATCCTTTTAAGCTCTCAGTAATCGAAATGGTGGGGAACAGTTCAATAACATCAAGCTATAACAGCACAAATAATGAATCGAAATGGAAACTAATGTTCACAACATAATGAGGTATAGTCTTTTTTCTTCTACGTAAGATTTTACTGTATAATGATAATCACATCTTCATTTTGTAAATTCCGTACCTGCTTGATACACTTTGATTGGCGAGGGCATTGTATTTTGTATTTGAATTAAAGGCTACTTCACCTGAAATAGATATTATTCTTTCGAATAAATGTTTCATAAGATTTAGGAAGTATGTTACGAATCTTTACCTGAAACACAAAACAAAATAAAATCACAAGTATTTATCAATAATGGTTTGAGGGCAACATTCTATGTCCGGTAGGTGATAGAAGTAACAGTTGAAGATAGCTATAGGCGAAAGTCACTCAAATATGACCCTTTCACAGGGATTTATTATTCAGTGACTACGGCCCACTATGGTGTGCTTCATCGCACCGAATGTAATTTAACGTGCTAGGGACACAAGTAGCAAGATCAATGCTATTACGGCAAATTTCAACATGGTGGACGACATCGATTTGCAACTTTGGAGCCTCCCGTAACAACTAAAAGTGCGTAATGACCACATATTGAGGTATATAGCGTGGGGCGATCATCTGATACAGTTGAAATAGCTCAAATTTGCCAAAACAATCGATAACAACAAGTTGATTTTACAAGATCCGCAAAATGTACTGTCTTACTTGGTGGCACCGCCATCTATGGACACACTGCACGGAGTTATATTCCACTTGCTTAGCCGATGTTTGGCCACTGTTTTACGCTGCAGAATACGGTGATTGTCTATGATTTGGAGAGTGACATTAATTAACATATTTTCGTGCATGCGCCAAGGGCACATACTGCGCGTTGGACTTCCGGTTAGTTTCAACATGGAGGGTTTGCGGGTAGTGACTTGCCGACATCCGAGATGGCGGTTTTTTTTCATGAAATTGAGATATATGAAAATAATAAGAAAATGACCTTACTGTTGGCAGAATCATTTCGTAGTTCTCGGTCACCTATCGCGGACATCCGTCCATCTGTCTTCGGTGTCAGGACGGATGTCAAAGTAAAGAAAAAATTGGAAATGAAATGAGATTTGAAGCTGCTGGAAAATGATAGTTACATATTTCGTCCTGTAGTGTTTGTCTGTGCATGTGTAATTTCTGTATTTGTTAGAGTATACGGTTAAACTCGTTCACACAACTAAATTTCGGAGGTGGAATTATTTTGGTAGTTCTATAATCAAAGAATAAAAAGAGGTCGAGCGACTGTATCAATATGATAAGAAATATAGTACCAGGTATAATTATAAGAGCACAGTATGAAATTATATCAGGTCGTGCGGCCGGTACTAAAAAGCTTAGATGATGAAATAATTGAAATGAACTACACCCAGATGTATCAGACGACAACTGTTCAATATGTATGGTCTTTGGATACAAGTCCCTTGCACCCCTCTCATAAGATCTCACACTCTTTAACCCTTTAGCGCCGGGTGATGCCTTATGGCATCAACCGCGCGTGGCAGGGTGATGCCTTTTGGCAGTATCCGCGCGTGGCCGGGTGATGCCTTTTGGCATCATCCGCGTGTGGCCGGGTGATGCCTTAAAGCATCATTTCTCCGAGATTTACGAAAATGTTCTTTTTCTAGAGAAATATTGGAAGAATAAACCTGATTTTTTCACACGATGTAGGCAAAACATAATCATTTATATATATGTTCGCGAAAAAAAAAAAAAACCCCCGATCACGTGACCTTTCAATCGAACGAATACACAAAATTATCGACCAGACGACTCCCGCGCCAACCGCCACTCCCGTAGGCATCATGGATGATAATGTATGGTCGGGGGATGATGAAGAATGGGAGGACGAGCTCCCTTTGGCTACGCAAAAACTGCTGGAATCACGGAACAACGAGGAAAATGAGGATTCAACGGATAGCGAACGTGAAATAGCGAAAAAAACAAAGAAAATGAAGCAAAACGAAAGAAATGAGGATCTGACAGCTCGCACCTGGATAAAGATGTGTCGGGGCATCCCCAAGAACCCGCCCCTCCCACCTTTCGCCGATGAAGATGTCGGCCTCACTGATGCCGGAATGAAAGCTGACAACACTCCTTTGGGCTTCTATTTCCTTTTTGTACCTTAGAGTTTCTCTTGAGGATAGTGAAATGCACAAATGATTACACTAGGAAGACTATGACCGCCGGGAGAGGCCGCAAGATGAAAAAATGGAAACCCCTAACCATGCCTGTTTTGCGAAAGTTCATCACGCTGACGATGCTGATGGGATTGGTGCGAAAGATGCGTATCAAAGATTATTGGACTAAAAGAGCCGAATTGTCAACCCCCTTCTTTGCGAAAACGATGACAAGAGATAGATTCGCCACCATTCTACGGTAAGAATATCATATTGAATGTACTCCCCTCTCCCGCAGCTAAAAAAAACAACAATGTAAAGTATAGGTGTCAACGTCAACTGCCGAAGTAACTGTCACAAACCTACTGTCATGATCAAAGCAAGGCATATCAATATGTGTCAACTTCAATATATAGTCTGTTGCCGAGTGTAGATTAGATAAACGACAAGTTTTAATATGATTCTTCCCTACGTACAGTGAAGTTGACGAAAATAAATATTAGCTCTCTATATATCCAGGTTAGTAAATTTCTGGAGTCCGGAAGATGACGACGTCGACGCCGCACGTCAAGCCGGGCCTAACATCGGATTATTTCCCAGATCATCAAAACGAAAGGTGGAATGGCTGTTCTCCGTCCTAAACAAAGCCGCTTCTTCAGTATATAAACCCCAGAGAGAACTCTGTATAGACGAATCCATAGTTGCCCATAAAGGACGATGTCAACACAAACAGTACATGCCGGCAAAACCGACGAAGTGGGGAGTCAAGGTGTGGGTATTGGCGGAAAGCGTGACAGGTAAGATGTCAATATCTTTAATTTATTTACTATTACTTCCACACGTTCAAACCTGACAATATATATACTGAAATAAACCTCAGAGTCTCGGCTTTGCTCCTATATAGCTCCTGATTGATTATCTAACGTTAAAAGTCCATACGAATTGATTTTCAAATCGACATCTTCTACTGTCCGTGCAGTGTCAACCCCCCTCCGCAGTTGACGCCATGTTGAAGCAAGTCAAAATATGAACCGCGTAAGGCGCAACGGTTAAATTCGATCATCAAGTTAATTCTCTATCAAAATGTAAAATATTATACGGGAACAAACCTCAGAGTGTGGGGAATATCCTCGTATAAGTCACTGTTCATATATTTATTGTTAAATCCTTGTGCGAAATGATTTGCAAACTCGCCCAGAACTGCTGTCACTTGACAAGCGTTCCTACCCTACCCGCCCCACCACTGAGTCGACAGCCCGGTTCGATGTCAATATATTTAATTCATTTACTATTACTTCCACACGTTCAAACCTGACAATATATATATGTGAAGATAGCTAGAAGTGTGGAGAATATACGCAACTCAGAGAAAGTTAAATCTATTTTGCAGGCTACGTTCTTCAAGCGATACCATACTTCTCGAAAGTGGACAAAAAAGGCCCCAGCAAGAGCCTCTACGAGTCCGTCGTCCTGCCCCTGCTACGTAATGCCTCTGTGACTGGCCGCAACCACCACATATATTTTGATAATTTCTACACTACTGTCACAATGTTTGCAGATCTTGCTTCTAGGTTTAATACATTTTGTTGTGGGACTCTTCGTTTAAATAGGAAAGGTTGCCTAAGCATCTAATGGTAAAGAAACATATTAAGTTAACTGACAGAGGTTCATTCATTTTCTCTCGTTCTGGTGATATGATTTTGTCTGTATGGAAGGACAGGAAAATAGTTCACTGCCTCTCAACCATTCATGGCAGTAAGATGAATGTGTGTAAAAGAACAGTAAAAAACATGGAGAATGGAAAGTTTGAAAAAAAGACCCTTGACTGCCCCGAAATTGTGAAAGATTATTCCAAGTTTATGGGAGGTGTAGACCTCGGAGACCAATTATTTCAGTATTATAATTTCTCCAGAAAGTCCCATAAGTGGACCATGAAAATGTTTTTTTTCATTCTAGAGGCTATGAAGGTTAACGCTTATGTTCTGTACAAGATGACGAACCCTGAGAAGAAGAAAATGTCTTTGTATCATTTCACGTTAAGGCTAATCCAGGAATTATTATCACTTTCTTTCAATGATGTAGAAGAGTCGAACAGATTGTCACAAAACAAGGAAACCCCTCACAGGCTTGTGGCCAGATGTCTACCAGCTAACTTGGCCCGGAAATCATGGTGCCGGGTTTGTTACAAAAGAAATAGCCAAAACCCAGCAGTGAAAAAAAAACAGACAAAATTTGGGTGCTTAAATTGTAATTGTCATCTTTGTATGCCAGATTGTTTTGTTACATATCACACGGTAGAAAACTACATATACACTGAACCCACTGCCCAATGAATCCTTTGTAAATAAAACCTACCTACCCAAACTGTATATGATGTCTTGACTCCATTCACTTTGTCTTAGGGAAAATTAATAAATAGATGACAGTTGATCGCAGACAACGCGCTGGCCCAGCCTCGGTATGAGACGCCATGGCGAAGTCAGTCCGGGTGAAGTCCAGATTAATAAATTAATTTTATAATTTCTCCACTCCTCCAAATCAAGAAATATATATATGTACATGAACCTTACACTCTCTAGTTTGCTCCTATATAATTCCCTGATCGTTTATCTAACGTTAAAAGTCCATACGAATTAATTTTCAAATTGACATCTAATGCTGTCACTCCCGTGTCAACCGCCCTCCGCAGTTGACGCTATGTTGAAGCAAGGCAAAATATGAACCACGTAAGGCGCAACGGTTAAATTCGATCATCAAGTTAATACTCGATCAATATATAAAATATAATACGGGAACAAACCTCTGAGTGTGGGGAATATCCTCGTATAAGTCATTATTCATATATTTAATGTTAAATCCTTGTGTGAAATGATTTCCTAACTCGCCCGGATTTGCTTGTCGTAGTCGGCGTCTCCCCCCACCACTGAGTCGACAGCCCGGTTCGATGTCAATGTCTTTAATTCATTTACTATTACTTCCACACGTTCAAACCTGACAATATATATACAGTATAACCCCGCGTAAGCGGACACCCTTCGTTCCGGGCCAAAGTGTCCACTTACGCGAGGTTAAAATAAACATCTTATAGAGGGAACCGTTCCGAGCAAAGGTGTCCGTTAACGCGGGGTGTCCGCTTACGCGGGGTGTCCGTTAGGCGTGGTTCTACTGTACTGGAATAAACCTCAGAGTCTCGGCTTTGCTCCCATATAGCTCCCTGATCATTTATCTAACGTTAAAAGTCCATACGAATTGATTTTCAAATCGACATCTTCTACTGTCCGTGCCGTGTCAACCCCCCTCCGCAGTTGACGCCATGTTGAAGCAAGTCAAAATATGAACCGCGTAAGGCGCAACGGTTAAATTCGGTCATCAAGTTAATTCTCGATCAATATATAAAATATCATACGGGAACAAACCTCTGAGTGTGGGGAATATCCTCGTATAAGTCATTATTCGTATATTTAATGTTAAACCCTTGTGAGAAATGATTTCCTAACTAACCTACATTGCCAAGTGTTTC